>CM042836.1:85650750-86369550 GCA_023653725.1 Bungarus multicinctus
TTAGCATTTTGAATTTGAAGGGAAAAGTTACTTTGGAGTAGGCATGGATGCACACATACCACAGATGTTGGCAACTCCCTAAACCAAACATGTATTTTCCTGGGATTGTGCTGCAACTGCAGAGGATAAGGTGTGGCTGCTTTAAGGAGCTGCCAAGAGGTGCTGCATGAATGCTCCTGTGTGTTCCAAAGCAGCTCTTTCCTTGAATTCGAGGTGATCCATAGCCATAGTACAGAAGAATCTGCTAGACACAGTAAAGCAACCTGTTGAAGGTGATTTTGTATAGACATCAGGGCCATCTTTTTCATTGTGAAATACAAACTGAGACTCCTAGAGTGTTCAAAGTGTTCACAATTGCCTGTGCACATTTATTTATTTGAATCGTAGCCATATCTTCATAAAATTCTTTCTTAAAAGTCCTCCATTTTATAGACACAATGAAGAGGCAAACACAAAGAAGAAGACTTGAAAAGAATGTATGATACTCTGCGTTGAGAGTAAATATGAGTTTTGTAAAGTAAAGTACATCGGTATTTGACATCAGAGAAATTATATAGAATTTATAAAGGCACTTCAAATTTATATTGGAAATATGAACAACAAAAAGGGACATTTTAGCATGCTTGGTGGAAGTTAGAAAATTTTGGATTCAAATATATACACTGATTCAGATGATTTAAAAGATGCAACTGAGACCAGACGTCTTCCTCTTGGGACAGATGGAGAACAGTTGGAAAAAAACATCATGGAATGTTGTTTTTGTATATGATAACTACAGTAAGATACTTGTATGCATAAAGATGGAAAGAGTTAGCAATACCTACAGTGGAGGAATGGTTAGTGAAGAAAATGGAACTTGCTGAGATAGCCAAATTGATTTTGATTCAAAAAGGAAAATATATTTATTGCTGCCAGGAAACCCCTTCTGGAATTTTTGCATAAAATAGAAAAAGATGGACTTAAAATTTATGGTTTGGATGATTAGACAGAATAGATTATAGAAAGAAGAGAGTCATGCTGTAATTTTATAGAGAGAGGTAAATTTATAATTCTGCTTATAACTGTTGCAAAGAAGATTGGAATCTACTTCGTTGTATCTTTTTCTTTCTTCCTTGCGATTTTAGCTTTCTGACTTTTTCTCCCTCTACTTTATATTAATTTATGTTAGCTTTTAATCTTATTAAAAACTTTTAATATTATAGAGTCTTGTTTTTTTCCTCTTCATGGCAATGAAAGAGAACCATTATTATGAATCTGTAGGATATGATGATATTAAAGTGGAAAACTAGCTACAGGTGCATCTTACTTGAGAGTATACACTATTTTGCTGCAATCCCCCAAAGTCATTTATAATAAATCCAATAAAACAACTGTGTGTCAAAGATCATGCCCCCTTTGGTTATAATTATTTCCTTAAATGAAAAAAGAAGGGTGCTATTATGAATAAGTAGTGTCAACTATTAGTGCTTCTGTTCTTTTGGCTGTACTGTCCAAGAATTCTGATACATTGGCATGCCTACATGTTTGGTCTTCACCTGTATAGAAGCTTCTTAACAAATATGGCCACCACAAAAGTACATCAATAGCACAAAATCTATTGTGATAAAGCTTGGACATGCACTTGTAAATAATATACAGGCAATCCTTGACATATAACTGGTTTGAAATTATTAATGGATCCAAAAAAGGCACTTAGGACCCAAGATTCAAAATTTTGATTCCCACCCCACAACATGCAGTTATGTGATCGCATTTGTGATGCTTGGAAACCAGCCTGCATTTACGGCAATTTACAGCATCCTGCAGTCACAAGACTGCAATTTACTAGGTTACCCCCTCTCCCTCCCAAAACTGTGTTCACTTCCAGTTTCTGGCAAAACCTATCCATCGTAGGCTATGGGTTTGCTTAATGATCATAGCATTCACTTAATGACCTCAGATTTGCTTAACTGCTACATAAATTGTTGTAAAATCAGACTGATCACGTGTTGACCAGCTTAATAACTGGCATGACTTATAGCTGTAATTTTGAGGTCAATTATGATTATAAATTGAGGATTATTTCTATACAGCTTTTATATATTTCTGTTAAAAATGGAATTGCCTTCCTTTCTAAAATATATTTGTTCATATATGAGAGTGGTACCACAGTATTCATCGTTAATTGGTTTCAAGAGGAACGATGAGTACCAAAAATGATGTGTACCAACTTTTTCCCATAAGGAATAATGTAATGAATCACACCGACACCAAGAAGTTCTAGCTTGTGTGTTGAGTACCAGCACAAAAATTTTGTTTCAAAATGCATTGAGTACCACATTGGATGAGTTTCAAAGTAGTTGAAAACCAAGGTACCACTGTATTCTAAAATGTTCTGTCAACCTGAACAGCTTACCTGTATGAAAGGGGAGATAGCTGCTCAGGGAAAGAGAGATATATAGCAGTGGAAACAGATCTTCCTGTCTTATGTCAGCGGTGACCTTGCATTGTCACGGCATCATCACATGACATATTGGGACTTCCCCCCCCCTTCGCTGAACCGGGCAGGGCAGGGCCAGCACGTGACACATCTGGCCTGTGAGCTGCAAATATGACACCCTTGCCTTATGTGAAGATTTCCTGAGTGAAGTCAAAATAACCTGATCAAAGCAGACTTTTGCTTGCTTAAAGTTCTTTACATTCAGAATAAAACCTTCTGGTGTTTAAAAAAAAAAACATGCTGGATCCTGTTGAAGAGATAAAGCTTTAATGATGGAGAATTGGCTACATTCAAGTCAACTTTCCCCCTCTTAGCCTGTCACACAGCTTCATCAAATTCTCATGGAATCCTGTGGTTCTGCAGGATATAATTTGAAAAATCCTGTGCCTATTGGAATCATCATTGTCTCTCTGCAACTATCGTTATAGAATTTAGTAGACCCTTGCTGCTTTTGAGTATTTCCCCCCATTGTAGCTGACATGGACATTTGGTGAACGGGAAATATGTTATTTTCAATATTTATGTAATAGCATACTTATTTTACTTGTGACCATCTGGCTTTCTTTTGAATCAGTTTTTCTAGCTTACAAGCAATTGTATTTTTAAAAATGGATGCTTAGTTGATTATTTAATTAGCTTATTAATTAACTAGCAGCATCTAGCCAACCTGGTCTAATCTGAAAAAGTTAAAAAGGTTTAACTTTGGTTGGTATTAGCATAGTAGATAATAAGGAAATACTGGGGATGTGGGCTAGACTGGGAAATGGAAAAAACACCCCAGGCAAATTATTTGCATATTACTACAGAGGAAATGACATAGATTTGTCCATGACATCACCAGCAGTTGTGCCGTTATTGTTCTTCATCCCATTATAATATACTGGCATAATCAATTAGTTGTTTGCTTATATCTATGTTTTAATAAACAGTTGTAGTATTCAGAGACATTGTACAACCCTTCCTTTCAAAATTAAAAAGAACCCAATAATATCAAATAATTTTTAAATAGCTAGATACATGATTTTTTAAAAATATAGGATAAGCTTTGTAACATAATTGAGGAACTTCAGGTAGTGTATCCCTAGTGGACATTGGATATTTGATCATAGCCATATATAACATTGAGCTCAGTATGTGATCAGTCTTGCCCTCCAATTTTGCACCTGTGTTGTCACTTCAGAACAAACCTCAGCATATGCAAC
Organism: Bungarus multicinctus; assembly: GCA_023653725.1. Lineage (NCBI taxonomy): Eukaryota > Metazoa > Chordata > Lepidosauria > Squamata > Elapidae > Bungarus > Bungarus multicinctus. Next base: position 85,654,432 of record CM042836.1, read on the forward strand.
AAGGACCTTAGCAGTGAGGTCATCTTCACACTTGGCATTGCACGTGCACCAATTTTCATACCTGATTGGGAGCAGGTTCAAGTTTACGAGGTGTTGATGTTTTCCATGGATGCCAATTTGTTTGCTCATAGGTGTTGAAAGCCCTTCTAAATGCAGATGTGTGCATAGGCCTGCTTTAATAGGACACTGCAGCCATTATGTCATGAGGCTTATCTCTGCTGATCTTATGATAAAAACTGTGCTTATTTGAAAGAAATATACTTATATCAGTTTTGCATCAGTTGCTGAGGTCACTTTAAAATGTGATGTTAATATTTTGAATCCTGGACACTTTTGAAACTTATCTGTCTGAACTGTTGTGTACACTGACACCGATCTCTCCAAGTCTTAAAGATTCACCTCAAAAGCTCTGTTTTCAGGCCCAATATAAATCTGATTTGATTGTGGGTTTCAGGATAACCTTACCAGTGGTGGCCCTGCACATGTGGATTCCTGCTGCTCAGAACTTTTGGCTTTCTATTTTAGATCATTAAATTGAGCTGGAATACTTTCCTGCTTTACCAACACATGCTTGATTTACAATTGTTTTTATACATGTGTCTTACACTGTCTTAAACCTTAATGCTTGGCAGTTATATCAAACAAACAAATTGTTTAGAAATCTCATTTTTTTTTAAAAAAAAGTTATTAATGCTGTGACACAAGTAGCTGATAATGAAGAAAGAGAGGTTATCCTTTGATAGCTTAATCAAAAGCCACTCCTGTATGTAGATAGACTGAAACCTGATGGTTTGACCCAAATAGTCATTTGTATCATTGAATTGTAGCAATAATATGGAAGGAGCCATGTAACCGCCAATCCTTTCAGCGGCAAAGCTAGCATCTTTCACATCCAGGGTAGATCAGAGAGCTGAGCAGCAGCCATAGGATCCAGGCAGGCCTAACGCCACCACTATGAGCCTACCCTGTAGTATTGCAGTTGCAGTGCCTTACAGTCAATTGTTAAACTGTTGATTGACACATAGGAGCACTGACCCAGCTCTATAGCCATCACTGACCCTTCGGATAGCCTCCTCAGACAATGCACCCCTTTACTGCCTTCATCCACCCCACCCTTGATATGCTATTGGATCCTTTCCTGTTAATCCCCAGAATGGTCTTTAGGTGCCAGAAATCAAGGCTCAGGCCTTCATCATGCTGTGCCAAACCTCTGAGCAGATTACAGTGGCTTCAGCATACTAATTTTGCTGCCCTTCCTCACTCCAGGCTTTGGTTCAGAAGGATGGTCTTAATGATAACATTAGATTCTGTTTTATTTAAAATTGCTGGTGAGCCTCTGAAATAACTTACATTTCAGTCAGTGATGCTAACTTGAAAATTGAATTGGCCTCTACAAAGGTTTGAAAATGTTTGTTCTTGAAAACTTACTTTATTCACTCCCCTGAATTCTTTGGAGTAGAGTTTATCATTTCTTGTACATGAATAATACAGTAATTGCAGCATTTGAAAATACCTATTCTATGGAATCCCTGTAGATTTCATACTTTTTCCTAATTGATTTTTTATTTCTCTTCCTCTCCAGGAACCTTCAAGATTTATCATGTATAATAGATGCCAACAAGATGAAGGTATTTGAAAAAAAAACCAAGCCAATAGTAACTCCTTAAACCCATAGCCTTTGCTCTGGACTGATTCTTGCTAGTTCATACCATAGCCATGATATTTTAATTCTTAAAACAATAACATCTAACAAGCACGTAAATACATTTACTGCATGCGCTATTTTCTGATTCAGTGCCAATGCTGATATTCAGTCATTACCTTAGACATATGATAAGACTTTCGCTTCTGAATAGTAACTATTCTCTGCTCACAAATCAGAAAATAGACTTTATCAACTGAAGAAGAAATCATAGATCAACACAATTTATTCTTCATGTATGAATTGATTCAGGGTGCTGTATGCTTCCAAAGCATAGTTACCTTAAATACATAAGTATAGTAGTGCCTGTGATCTTTGGACTTTTGAGTTCCGAGTTAGTGATGTAGGATCAGATTCTGCTAGATTTACTTTTTACTTAAAACCATAGAAGCTATAAAGACCTTTCTAAAGTTTTTATACATTTTTATATGAAGTATTTTATATTTATACTTTTATATAAAGTTGGACTAGAAGACCTGCAAGATTCCTTCCAGCTCTATTCTGATTCTAAATTCTAAGAGATTTATCATGGATACATGATGCAGAGTCAAGCTTCTAATTTGGCGCCCTCTGCTGCTGCTTTTCAACAAAACACTTAAAATGTCAAGAGATCCCATCCACAGATAGTCCTCAACCATTTGTTTAGTGACTGTTCGAAGTTACAGTGGAATTGGAAAGAGTGATTTATGACTGTGTTAACGACCATTCCAGTATCCTCGTGGTCACATGATCATCATTCAGACGCTTGGCAACTGGCACGTACTTATGATGGTTGTAGTGTAACTTAACAATTGCAGTCATTCATTTACGAATTGCAAAAAACAACAACAACAATGTAAAATGGGGCAAAACTCACTTATCTTGCTTAGCAGCAGAAATTTGGGGATCAACTGTAGTCGTAAGTTGAGGATAACCTGTATATAGTAGATGTTAAAAGGTCTAGTCCAGAGCATGAAGTATAATTCAGATTTGACTATGAGTTCAGGAACGTACCGATAGAGACTGTGAATGGTCCTGCATGTGTTTTCTAGGAAGCTGTTTATAGGCAACTGAAGGGTGACCATTGAATTTTTATTTCAAAGAAACCTGTTTATGAGCCTTTATTCAGTAACGAAGCTGAAAGGACTTCAAAAGTGACTTCTCAGATTAAAGTTACCCATAAAGTAGTTAAAATTAGAAACCCTGCAACGCTACTTTCCTATCTTTTACCCAAGAACTTAAAAAAAAATCAATGAATAGCAAAAATATCAAAGATCTATAAAGGCACCTAACGAAACAAGCCCTGTTATGGTGAGAGATAATTACGTTGTCATTTTCTCTGGTCTTGCCAACTTGCAGCTATGAAGAGGAAGCAAGCTTGAGAAAATGTCACAGCATAATAATATCAGATCCCACTTTTGTTATTGTTAACAGAACACAGTTGGGGGTTTTCCTTTAACATCTGTCTCCAGAATTATACAAATTTTCAAACAAGTCTTCATATGCCCTGATATCCGTCTTTGTCTTTTGAACTCTTTTTTTTTCTTTTATTTTGCAGGCAGCTCGGTCTTCTGGAAGAGGTTGTGTGGAACTCTGCTTTAGTAGATGAGCAAATAGATCTCTGTGGTTCATTCGTCACCTTTGTTAACCATGAATAACCTTCAGATGACCCACCATGTCTTGACAGATGCAAACTAAATTGTTCAGAGACATTTCTTGCCATGAACAGAACTGCTTGACAATTACTTTTTAGCATAGAACTACAAGAGATCTGATGCCTGTAGCACGACTATGTGGAAAGTTTTCACAGAGGAAGAGACATCTGTGAAGTTAGAACAGCTGTGGAAAAATGGGAGCACCTGAACTTTAAAAAGCACAGCACTGGATACACTTCATGTGCCTGTACAGCTTTCAAGTGAACTAGTACCTAAGACCTTTGGTGACAAAATGGACTCTGGAGATATAGCTGTAGGGCAAAATGCTACCTCAAGAACTGGAGAAGCAGCAAAAGTATCAAGCCGATGGAGGCAGGAGCATTTGGCTAATGTGAAGATGAGTAGCCTGGATGGTCAGGCCCAAATGGATCCAGAACATGTGGGAAGCCCTGCGTCGTCTCAGCTCTTTAGTTCTGGGAAAGGGGTGTCACCAAGCAATGCAACCCAACAAATCACAGACAAGCAATACCCTCAGCAGCTTCCAAGTCCATACTCCTGTCCACACTCGCTTTCGTTTCCACAGCCATCATTGCCACAAGGTTTCTTGCACAATCTGAAGCCGCGGCAGAGCCTGGAAGGCCACAAATGGCAATTTTCTGGCCCTCTTCAGCCAGTTGCCTCCGAGGACTTGTTTCCTTTTCACGTGCACGGCCATAGTGGAAGTTTCTCCAGAAAAAAAGTGTCCAATCTTAACCCTGCTTATAGCCAGTACTCTCAAAAATGTATAGAGCAATCCTCAGAAGATGGTTACAAGAAAGAACATAAACCCAAAAAGCCTGGCAAATACATTTGCCCTTACTGTAGCAGGGCTTGTGCCAAACCTAGTGTACTTAAAAAACATATAAGGTCCCATACAGGGGAACGACCCTACCCTTGTGTCCCTTGCGGTTTTTCATTTAAGACAAAAAGCAATTTATACAAGCACAGGAAATCCCATGCCCATGCAATTAAAGCAGGACTAGTCCCTTTCACAGAATCTGCTGTATCTAAGTTGGACCTAGACAGCAGTTTCATTGATGTGGAAGCCGAGATACATTCGGATGGGGAGCAGAGCACGGATACAGATGAAGAGACGTCGTTACTTATTGAAAGTTCTGACAAACTGAGCCCAGTTCCGCAGATTCCATTGGACGTTGCAAGCAGAAGCGGCTTTCATGCCTCCCTAGAAGAATCCTTGGGAGGCCCAATGAAAGTCCCTATTTTAATTATTCCCAGAAGCGGGGTGTCCTTGCCATGTGAAAGCTCCCTGCATGTTGGGACTGACAATCTGCAGAATCCATTGAATACTAAGTCTGATGACTCTCACACAGTTAAGCAACGCCTTGCCTTGAGACTGTCAGAGAAGAAAGGACAAGATGCTGACCAGTCATTAAATCTACTGAGCCCACATAGCAAAGGAAGCACTGACTCTGGTTATTTTTCACGCTCGGAAAGTGCAGAGCAACAGATAAGCCCACCAAATACCAATGTGAAATCTTACGAAGAAATCATTTTTGGGAAATTCTATAGGATTAATCAAAGGACTGCACAACCATTAGCGACAGCCAATCAAGATTGTAATTCAATGGGTAGAAAAGGCAAGATGGAGCCACTACCTCTTGTAAACCCTAGATTAGACATTAACTTGTCTGAAGAGCGAATGTCTCCAAATAATGAAGCACTAATGGACTCTGGCAACATGAGCACTATGAAAAATAGCCAGGTCTTTGATGACTGCAGTTCAGAATCCAAACAGTTGCAAATCGTTACATCATCCATCAAAAATGAATCAAGCTTTTATCCAGGAAGTCATTTGAGTGATACATCTCTGCTCCTAGAACCCTCAGCAGATACAAACCCACTGATTAGAAGCAACTCCATGCCCACATCATCTGCAACTAACTTGAATGTCCCATCATCTTTAAGAGGAAGCCATTCATTTGATGAGAGAATGACAGGTTCAGATGACGTGTTTTATCCTGAAACTATAGGAATACCCCATCAACGAATGTTAATAAGACAAGCAGCCTTTGAACTTCCTTCATTGCAGGAAGGACACTCGGATTCGGAGTATCATGGACGAATGGGGAAGAACATTATGGTTGCTTCCATAAGATCACCCGTTGGAGAAAAAGGGCCAGGCATGAGAGAAAAGAAATTGCCAGCAGGGGAAAGACATATTTATGAGGGTGACTCTTCTGGAAAGCACTATAGAAAGTGGGAAGACTATGGGATTCTGAAGCAAAGCTTTAGTGGGTCAAAACAAAGTGGAGAATTCTATACTGAATCGCCTACACAGTTACAGTCAATGTCTTCCACATACGGCATTGTATTTGAAAATCGAAAGCGTAGGATCCAAAAGAGTGTTGGGGATGAAGAAGACACACCATCATTATGCAGTGGGGTTAGTAGCAATGCCATGACTGGTGATTTTGACCCTAAATCGCAAACCCAGGATGGACCAAGGAGTGGATATGCCATACAAAGCCATGATAGCGCTGCTCATTGTCATTCAGAGCGGTTTGAGATGTGTAGACCCCATTTACAATCATGCAGTCCAACCACTAGTTTAGAAGAATGTTCTTCGGCTGCCGATCAAGAAAAAGCTGCAGAATCTCTGAGCAGAAAAGGAAATGTAATTTCTGTGATTCAGCATACAAATTCCTTGAGCCGGCCAAATTCATTCGAAAGATCAGAATCTACAGAGCTTGTTACTTGCCAGCAAGAGAAAAACTATCTGACATCTGAAAGTTTTGAAAGTGAGGTTGCAGAATTCCCAATGAGCCCAGAGAGAGTCCAGCAGATAGACAGTGTTGATGTTGCTAGCAAACAGCCTTCCTCGCTGCAGCCTTTTCAGACCTACATGCAACCGAGGCTGGTTCGGCAGCATAATATACAGGTCCCTGAAATCCGTGTCACCGAGGAGCCAGATAAACCTGAAAAGGAGAGAGAGGTCCCAGTGAAAGAGCAAGAAAAGCCTGCGGAAGAATTCCAGTGGCCGCAAAGAAGTGAAACCTTGTCCCAGCTCCCAGCTGAAAAGCTACCGCCGAAGAAGAAACGCTTGCGTCTTGCTGACATGGAACATTCCTCTGGAGAGTCCAGCTTTGAATCCACAGGAACTAGCCTTTCTCGAAGCCCTAGCCAAGAGAGTAATCTGTCTCATAGTTCGAGTTTTTCAATGTCTTTTGAACGAGAGGACAGTATCAGGTTCATAACCTCAACCAAGCAGGATGAATTGGTCAAACAGCCTGAATTTTTGACTGTCCCAGCTGGTGCTTACTCTCTTTCTGTCCCTGGACATCACCAACAGAAAGAAATGAGGCGCTGTTCGTCAGAACAGATGCCCTGTCCTTATCCTGCTGAAATCCCTGAGATAAGAAGTAAATCATTCGATTATGGGAATCTGTCTCATGCTTCTGCAGCAGGAGCACCTCCAGTGGCTTTATCTCCAGTGAGAGAAAGGAAGAAATGCTTTTTAGTTCGGCAGGCTTCCTTCAGTGGCTCCCCAGAGATTTCCCAGGCCGATTCAAGCATGGAACAAAATATAAAGCAAGAGCAAACAGAACATGGACATACTGGTCTTCGGTCTTCCCAAACTCCTTGGTCCTATTCCTCCTTTTCTCTTCCTTCAGATGACTCCAGAAAGCAAGTTACTGGTTCTTGCCCTCCACGAAGCACTAGTTTATCGCCACTTTCCCACCTCTCGGTCCCCCAAGCACCTTATATTCTAAGCAAATATCCAGCAGAACAACAGCATCTATTTGCACTGCAAGAAAAAGTTCCCTTTTTTCCTATTCACAGTACTATATTGCAGTTCCCCTACCCATCTGTCTGCATGGTTCACTTGCCATCTCAGCCCTTGTGGCCTTCAGAAATGTCACAGACCCCCTTTCCACATCACTTTGTACAGCAGCTTCAAAAATCTTATTCTAAGCAACCTTTCCCAATGGAAAGCCACCCAGGCTGCCACTTGGAATATGCTCAAGAGCATATTCGAAAGAAACCTGATTATGTATCTACTAAAGAGCAACCTTACCAGCGTTACTCAGGAACATCTGGGCAGTATTCTAAAAATGCACTTGCAATTTACCAGCCAGATTGTAGCATTAAATCAACTGATACCTCTTCTGAACAGCAGCTACAGGTGAATTTTGAAACTCAGAATATTGAACCTGTTCAGTCATTACCGGGCACCATTGTTCCTGTTAGACTCCAGACCCATGTGCCGTCCTATGGTAGTGTTATGTACACAAGCATTTCCCAGATTCTTGCTCAAAGCAGTAGCCCTGCTATCGTCATCTGCAAAGTAGATGAGACTCTTTCTCAAAGGACATTAGCAACAAGCTCATCCATGCACGGAATAGGCTTTAACATAGCACAGATGTTAAACCAACATGGAGGGCTAGAAAAATATCCCTTGTGGAAAGTACCACAGACTCTTTCACTCAACTTAGACTCTTCTATCCCATTATGTTTGACCTCCAGTTCAGACACTGCCTCTACCCTAGGTGGAAACAAGCGTATGCTTTCACCAGCAAGTAGCTTGGAGCTCTTTATGGAGACCAAACAACAAAAGAGAGTCAAAGATGAAAAAATGTATGGACAGATTGTTGAGGAGCTAAGTGCTGTAGAACTCACTAGTTCAGATATAAAGAAAAGTTTTCCCAGACCACAAAAGCCCCAGCTGGTTAGGCAGAGTTGTACTACTGAGTCAAAAGAAAGGGGCCAGTCTCCTTTGCTCTGTTCCCCATTATCATCATCATCTCAAGACTTGCCAGCTACCAAACCATCTCCCGTTGAATCTTCTTCATTAAACAAGGAGAAGCTTCCCAGTTTTGATTCTGCTTCACCTGGGCAAAAGTCTAGTGGCACCTCGGAAGGCAGGGAATCCCCAGAAGAACTGGATGTGGATGAAACATCCTCAGATATGTGTCTAAGCCCACAGAGGTCTTTGGTATCTTCGGGAGAAAGTCAGATGGATGACCAATCCAAACCACAAAAATTGCCATTTGGTATGCTGGTACAAATGGCATCTCAACCAAGTGGGAAAGCAGTGACCTCAACAATTCTGCTGACAGATCTTGCTGACATCCAACACATTTTGAAATTCCCTAGTTTGCGTACTACCACAACTGTGAGCTGGTGTTTCTTAAACTACACAAAACCCAGTTTTATTCAACAAGCAACCCTAAAATCATCTGTTTATGCTTCATGGTGCATTAGTTCTTGTAACCCAAACCCATCAGGACTGAGTACAAAGATTACCCTTGCACTCCTACGTTCCAAGCAGAAAAGCAGCACAGAAATCTATACACTGTCTCCAATGCATAGGCCTGGAATAGGAAAGCTGACATCATCAAGTACATGGAAAGAGTTTGCTCAGGTAATGAGCCAATTCTTAAAAGATCTATGGGTTTTAGTTAGATTTTCTATTAGATAGAAAAGTGCAGTGCATGAGAGACATGTCAGCATAATGTTTCTAGAATAGTTTTCCAACATATTAATGAGCTTGTTGTTTCATTCTAAGAGAATATTTCAAATCTATGAGTAAGAGTTAGTAGGAAAGTGGCATCATGATTATGGATTGTTTCTGAAAAACATTGTGGGGATTTAACATTTTCCAATTATATTTTTCAAAGGAAAGGATTCCAAAAGTTCTATTTTAGAAGAAGAAATTGCATCATCACTAACTGGCTGTAAAACATAAAGCATTAATTTCAAGAGTTTCATAATGTGTCAGTTGTTGCATTAACTGATTTTCTGCATCATTGAACACTGATAATTTTTTAGAGCACAAAATACATTGAATTTTAATAAGTAAAAAATTGAACAATAAAGTGAACAATAGGGTGGCCTTACTAGTTTATTTTTAAGTGATGTTTTTTTTGCACCCGGGTACCTTCAGGAAAAAAATCAATAATTAATTTACACTGTTGGAATTATGCATGTCATTCAATTGGATATCAGTGCTTTCACTTTCATTTTCTTATTAGGCTCAATGGCTAAAGAAAATGGAATTAATATTGGATTTGGACCATGGAGATTCAGGTTCAGGGATTGAAAAAATCATTGAGTGACTTTGGATCAATCAGTCAGCTTCTGCCTAATCTATCTAATGAGATTATTGGGAAATTTAAATAAGAGAAAACCACCACATAAACTGCCAGGAAGAAAGAGAGATAAAAATTCAATACTGTAGCTAAAGAATATATCAAGCAAGCTTAAAATAAAATTACAAAGAGGTTTCTTTCCAAACTTAACATGGGAAGGTGAATCTGCATAGCCATGCTGTGGCAATCTAACAACTTACAGGACGATAAGATCTGGGAGATAAAAAAGCAGGGCATCGAGTTTTATTTGTCTTTGGTTTTAACCTGGTGGCAGCGCTCCCTGCCCCCACAAAACAAGGTGTGTGGACCCTAACATCATCTGGGATTTTCCAATGCATATAAAGTCTATTTTAATTGTAATTGAAGTACTTGTTTCTGTCCCAGGAGATTGTGGGTTTATTTATTTATTTAGCAATTAATACATTCCTAATATATTGGGTTGGGGAGATCAAAGGTAGTTGGTCATAGTTTGTTGCCACATCACTACCTTTTGAACTATAGGCAGAGAAACTAGTGTGTCTTAACCACACCACCCCTGATGGGCTGGATGGCTTTGAGGAGACCATTATGACTTGAAATGCCAGTGGTCATCAATTGACTGATTTTGATCGTCTAGTAAGTCTTATTTATCTTTACTTTTTATGTATAACTGGCAACATAATATACTATGTTTACAGTATGCTGAGGCATTTTAAAAAAATTCTTCTGCCTACCTCTTTTATTTCTTGGAAAATCAAAAGACCTAGTTAATTGGCTTCCCGAGTTAAGACCTAATTGTGACTTAAAGCATTTACATTAATGTGGCACCAATGCAGTTATTCTGTTTATGTATGTAGTGTTTATTCTATGCTTCAAATATTTTCAACAATGAGTGACATTTTCCCCTGCTTTTCTTTTTTTTCAGATGAAACAGGAGCCATTTTTTGTATTTGGCAGCAAGTTTGAAAAGAAAGTCGGGGGGAATGTTATCAAAGAACGAATTAAAGGAGACAGCCATGGTGATAAAGATATTGTAGCCAAACAAACTGAGCCAATGAGAATTAAAATTTTTGAAGGCGGGTAAGAAAAATGGAATTGTTGTTTGTTCTGTGTTACTTTTAAAGACAAGAGCTAAAGTATTTTTCTCAGTGCTCATGCTTTTGTAATGAAATCTCAGAGTATAATCGATTATGCAAATTGATGACTGAATTGATTAGAAGTTAAACAAAGCCCAATTTAAACCTCATGAAAACTCTGTACAGGCTATTTTGAAATCATGAACAGAAAAAGAAAAAGAAATAAATAATCTCTGGAACTTCTGCCATGACCCATTTTTGAAAAAAAATAATACATCTGATATCTACGTAATATTGTATGACCTTACATACTTCATTAAACCTCATGTTACATTGGAAATCTCTGAGATATCTTCAGGGTTTGTCTTTGGTACTTATAAGATGGGTATTCTGAAAGAATGACACAAAAGTCCCCTTGGGATCATGCAACTAATGATGGAACTCTTTGCAATATAAAGGTTTTTTTAATAAGGCTATTTTACTGTTCATTCAGTGGTGATTTCAACTGAATTTGCCCAATCTTCTGAAGATGGTCATTGACTTTTCACTGAAGAAAGGATAAAGTCCTCTGAACACTACTGATGGTAGTAATGTCATAATTTAACTTCTTGTGCCTGATGAATAGAAAGGACATTGTAGACATGGACAACTAGAACTACGCCACCTTCAGTCTGATCTAAGTATAGTATATAAAATCATACATTGCAATGTCCTATCTGTCAATGAATACTTCAGCTTCAACCATAGCAACACAAGAGCAAACAATAGATACAAACTCAAGGTTAATCGCACCAAACTTGATTGCAGGAAATACGACTTCGGCAACAGAGTGGTCAATGTCTGGAATGCTCTACCTGACTCTGTGGTTTCTTCCCCAAACCCCAAAAACTTTAACCGTAGACTGTCTATTGACCTCACCCCTTTCCTAAGAAGTCTGTAGGGGGCATGCATAAGCTCACCAACGTGCCTATCGTCCCTGTCCTATCATTTCTTTTATTTATTTTTATTTTTCTTATATGTATCCATATATTCATAACTATGTTTTTACTTATACCTGTTATCTTATAAACAATTGACAATAAATAAAAAATAAATAAATAAATAGAAGTCCCAGGCAAAGGAAGGGATAGACTTGAATTAAATCTTTCTTCTTTTGGGCCATTCACTGTCTTTCAACTTAGAAAGAAGACAGTGGCAAAAATAACTTCTGAAAAATGTGGCCAGGAAAACTGAATGGATTTATCCATGCAATCACTAGGGCTCAAAATTTATTTGAAGGTCCATATTAATTAATTTAAATATTAAGAAAGAAGACAACAAATCAGAATTAACTTATGTGAATGTTCTCTTTTGCATTAGAGAAAAGATATTGGCAAAGAAAGAGTCTGTTGAGAAAGCTTTTCCAAATGATCTTGAACTGTATAATTTGGGCTGAAATATGGATTTTTTTGTAGGTTATAGTTTATGACCAGTACTTCAGAACTCACAGAATTCTTTGGAAGCCAATTGAGTTCAGATATTGCATAGATTAAGCCACAGGATTTAAAATCTGAATTTATTAACAGTCATCCATAGGATCAGAGGACTTTTGAAATAATTTAAGCCAATATTTTAATCAAATGAATTGCGTGCAACAGGTCTGTTGAAATCAAGACAGATTTAGGAAACTCATCAGTTTAATAAGCTTAGTAGATTATCTTCTGGATCCTGTATATCAGGAGCAGCTCAGAGCTAGAAATGGAATAAGATAACAGAATATAGCTTGTGTAAAACCAGAGGCTGGAGGACTGTAAGAGAGATGGACAATAATGTATCACTAATGTATGTAACAATTACAAACAGACAAGGTGCAAACACTTGTCGGTTTAAAGAACAATATAGTATTAGTGTGACAGCAACATTTAATTTAGATCTTGGTCTTCCAAAAGGAATATAATATAATGTAATGTAATGTAGAGTAGCGTAACGTAACATAACGTAACATAATATAGTGTGTGTGTGTGTGTGTGTGTGTGTGTGTGGTCACATTTTAGCAGTGATAAAGTTAAAAAAAGGTAACACCCCACTATATGTCCCATATAATAGGAGAAATCTTGCCTTGTGAGGAATTGTCTACTTGACAATGTTTTCAAAAGGATGATGAATTAGACTAGATGGAGCCAACAGAGCTCTTAGCTGAAAGGCCTTTTTGGATCATGGCCAGACATGACCTGTATGTCATTTTCATCACTCTTCGTTAGTAAAATAAAAATGTCTTAAGCTAATGAAAAACATTAGCTTTGTAGAAGAATAGAATAGAAATACTCTGCTTTGCCAGTCCTATTCATTATGCGTCCATTCTAAAATTTAGCAAATTCTACAATGTTTTCAATAACATTGAACAGTCTTTTTTCTCTGGTTAAAGATTGTCAGGAGAATTATCCTGCTTTAAGGGAAATGGGGATGTACAAAATTGTAGTGAAAGTTGTTCACACGGTCTCTCATAATGAGATAACTATTGGCAATGTAGACATCCTTTTAGAAGTTGGTTGCCTTCAGAAACGGGAAAAAAGAGATCAGATCAGCGCAGTTTTTCTAGACAGGAATAGTGGATGCATGTTTTTATTACCTACCAACTATCAAGATTTTCTTGAGAACTCTCAACTTTTCAAGCTTTTACAAAGTCTTGCCTTGGAAACACCACAGATCCCAAACAGCATCAGCAATAAATTTACTTGTAGAGTCTGTTTTGTTTTATTTTCCTCCTAAGGATTCTTGGCACTAACTTTATCAGTGGGTGATTTAGCATCCTCTTGATAAAAGGGTTACCTTCCACCATCCCATCCCAGTTGATTAAGAGCAAAGGAACTTGACAGTAGTACAAATAACTACCAGCAGCCATTTATGGCTAGACTTCATTTTGACTCCAGGATCCGGCTTTTGCTCAAATGATGGCTGGAAGTAAAGCAGAGGGATTTGTGGGCAAGTCTTAACTATTTTGAAGAAATAAAGGCATTTTGGACCCATCCCCTGTCCCCAAGAAGCTGCTGCAAAAAATGCCATCTGGTTGTATTTTTCTCTTGTTTGATTCTGTTCCTGAAGGATGCAAGCTACTACTTTCTTACATGGGAATAAGTCTCACTGAAATCAGCTGAACTCACATTCTGCAGAGGAATATATAAGATTGCATTGTGCAGTTGGGAATGTGTACACAGCAACTTATGCAAGCCTTCTTTAGGCAAAAGTATGCTGCGGTTTTTATAGCATAAATTCTTTCATGGCAAAGTTATTCTTTGCTTCTCTTTAAGAAGACAGGAAGGTGTCTGGAGCTAGCACATAGAGGTGTGATGTATGCCATTGATGTCCTTCTGATTTTGGAAATGTCTTTTTATCTACTATCTCTTTATTTACTCTACCTTTGACCCAGTCGGAGTTAGCCTATGATCTTCAAAATCTTTCCCAGAACTCGGTATGAAAGGTTCTCTTTCCCTGACATAAATATGGAATAAACATAAAGAAATCATTGTTTGGATATCTTATTTTGCTGATCTGTAGGAGAATGATCCCTTTGGAATTTTGAGAGGGAGAGTATATGTGATTGAGGGATGTCTTGTGCTGTGTGATGGTATGTTAAAATAACTATGGCTCACTTTCTGATCTGGAAATGCTGCAAGGTTTAAATTTCATGTCTTTAAATATACATTGAAAAAAGCAAAACAATTTCATTTAGGAGTTCACATTTGCACACATCTGCACATTTAGTATCTATGTAACAGTTTTGGCTCAGCAAGAAAAGAGGGTCACTGAGCAAAAGTCTAATCTCTGTAAGAAGATACATACAATGAACGTTTATCAAATATCTGGTCATAATCAACATGATATTGACATGAAAGAATTCCTTTGGTTTTGTGTGGGGAGAGGGAAGATAGCCTTCAGTAGACCATAAGATCTTTTTTTTTTTTTTTGGCAAGGAACAGTGCTGTGTGTTACATTGAATACTTATACTGAATATAAAATAATAGATAAATAATAATATCTGTTGTTTAGATCCTCAAAACCCCCAAACTTTAACCTTAAACTGTCTACCGTGGATCCTATTCCATTCCTAAGAGATCTGTAAGAGGGTGTGCATAAGCGCACCAGCGTGCTTACCATCCCTGTCCTACTATTCCCATTTATTCGTACTTATTTATGTATATACTTATACCTGTTTATACTTATATATTTACATGTTATGTTCATACTTGTTTTCCAATACATGTTTGACAAACTAAACTAAATAAAAATAAACAAAATAGCCATGAACATAACACAGATTTGCTCATAGTCCTGCTGTACAAAAGCACAAATGCATGGAAACTATCTAGAACACAGGTCAAACTCACAACGTCATGTTGCTGTCATGTGGCGTTTCACGATGTTTTTTTCTCTTCGGCGACCTGGGATGGGCCTGGCTTGTGCATGATGTATCTGCCCTCGAGCCGGCAGTTTGACACCTGATCTAGAATTTCCTATGGAGATTTTTTTTATAGTGCCTCAGTAGGGCCTAAGCCTAAAAATACTTACAGGGAATAGCTTTTAAGAAGGCTTTTTAAAAAAAGTGGGAAAGGAGAAAATTCATTGCCCACCTTCCTCAAAATAGGTATTCCTGTTCAGACATGACTCTCTCTGTGTGTGGATGCTTGCTTTTGAGTCATTGTTAACTTCTGGCAACTTCCTGGATTAGTTCCTGCAGTTTTCTTCACATTATTTATGGAAATGGTTTGCCGTTGTCTTCTTCCTAGGGCTGAGACAGAGCGTCTGGCCCAAAATCACCTAGTTCAAGAAGAACTAGATGTCATAATCTCCTCATTTCTAGCCTAGTGCCTTAACCATTACACAAGACAACTCTTTTTCTTATTTGAAGGAGTGCCTTAAATTTTGTAGTAAGTTGTTTTTGCCTTGAAAAGTAACATTTTGTACAATCTTTGTGAATAAAAATGGCCAGGTGGGTGTTTCCTATTTCATTCTGACTTTCTTTTTACAGATATAAATCAAATGAAGATTATGTGTATGTCAGGGGACGTGGACGTGGAAAGTATATTTGTGAAGAATGTGGAATCCGTTGCAAGAAACCCAGCATGCTGAAAAAGCATATCCGGACTCATACTGATGTACGGCCTTATATATGCAAGCTGTGTAATTTTGCCTTCAAAACGAAAGGTACCTGATCAGCTTTATTTTATTTATTTATTTTCTGGGCCAATGATGAAATGTCCTCCTGTTGCTCTGACTTCCATCCTTCAAAATGTAAGAAAAGTTTTCTTAAACCAAGGGAGCTTTCATTTCTCTCAAGGGGCCCCCCAGATCCCCTTTGCCAGCCAGCCTGATCTCAGGAGCCCACAACAATTGTCACCTTTTATTTCTAAAACGGGCCTTCATGAAATGCACCATTCCTATTTAAATAAGAGATTCAAGGTTTGATGTGTTTTCCAGAGAGCAAGCCACTCCGTGTAACTACATTCAGAAATACGGGGTTCAACCCAGTCTATCTGTCTGCATAGGAAATGTATTGGGCATACAATTATCTTGGCAATTATTGCTTTTCTGCTGAAATTGTTGTGGTGAAAATATCAATTGCATCTAAGGGTTGTACATTTGCAGCAGCGCGTTGCAGAAATGGAACATTAGCTGTGCCAAGTGGAGAATTCCTAAGCTGTCTTTATGATGGGTCAGTTTCACAATTATTAATAATGCACCATTTCACAGACTCCGGGTGGGCTCCTCTCTCCATGCTGGCATGAATTATAGATGGAGAGCTACTAGCACATGTACATGGGTACTCACTGCCACAGGGGAGGAGAAGCAGCTTCCGTTTAGCATCTCTGCAAAGTCTACCAAGCGATGCCAGAGCTGTGTCTTTAATCGATCCCTTCTCCCTTTTAAAAGAAAATAATGCCAATTGCCTAATTTATAATGCTAGAGCCATTGGTGGTTTACTCCTGTTGCTAATGACAGTAGGCAAATATCTACTCTATCTACATGTACAGAGGAGGAGAAATCTGCTTAATTTTGAAATATTAATACACAGTATTATCTCAGCAGCATTTGATATTATAGACCAGGGCTGTCAAACTCCCGGTCCATGGGCCGGATATGTCATGTGCTGGCCATGCCCATCCCCGATTTAGCGAAAGGGGGAAAATCCCAATACATCATGTGATGATGCTGTGACGGTGCGAGTTAGACACCCCTCTTATAGGCCAATCTTTCCAGGGTTGGTATACACATCTGGTATATCTCAGATATGCTGAGATACTGGGGAGTTGTAATCCAACACATCTGGAGGTCATCAGACTGCAAAAAAATTCTGTAAAAGCTGATACTTTCACATGCTTAAAGTGTTACATTGAGACTAAATAGTGTGAAGAATCAGCAAATATCTATAGGGAGGATAACACAATTAACAGAACTATTTATGAACTTATTTTTTTCATATATATCTGATTGTTAATTATATTTCAATAAGAACTTGCAGCCTGTTGTAAAAATTAGTCTAGTTGCACCTCAAGGACTTGCAAATTTATTCGGGAGTAAGTTTTCATGTACTTGTGTGTAAGGAAGTAGAACTGAATTTCTATAAAATCCTCTTCCTCCACATCCCCATTGCCTTGTCCCATAGTGATTCATTGTTGGATCTCCTTTCTGATTATCCCAGTTCTGTGAAATTAATTCCCTGCTCTGTTCAGGAGCATAACCTCTTTGGTAGACCCTACAAATGCCTTTTTTTAAAAAGGCTTTTGGCTGCTGGATTTGCTTTAGCCATATACCGGTAGTTATCACCCTTAAAGCCCTACACGTCTTGGGGCCACGGTATTTGAAAAAACTGCCTCTGCCCTATTACATCTATCCAGATTAAGAAGGGCTATTTTGTGGAACCATGAAAAAGGGCCTTCTCAGTAGGTAGTCCTTCTTTATGGAACATTATTTTCCTGAGGTAAGATTGACTCTCACCTGCTGCTCTTCCAAAAGGTCCTAAAATGTGGCTAGTCAGTAGGCCTGGGGAACATGAATGGAGATGTTTTGTTACTGGGGATGAAGGGTGATTTCATTTTCTCATGGGTTTTTATTATATGGTGGATTTTTTAATGTTGCAAGCTGCCCAGAGTCATTAGTTGAGCTAATAAGCAATATATGTTTAATAAATAAATACATCTAGTTTTAGTATTGTCTAACCGTAAACTCTGACAACTTTTTGATAAGATTAATAAATAAAGCAATCCACATGTGTTAATCTCAAAGATGCCAAGCAGTTCTTTGTTGGCTATAGTTTGGAAGTATTTGTTTATTTATTATTCAGTTTATATAGCTGCCCGTCTCACTTTCTTGATTTTGGGTGGCTTACAGTTAAATAATTTAGATATCAGAGGCTTGCAAATGGGAAAACACCTTGTGAAGTTTTTGCCAAGTATGTATGTCCTCCTTGTTCAATACATTCAGGGTCAGAAGTCAGAGCAACAGCTGCTTTCTTTCTTTTTTTTTCTTCTTTGACTAATTTTTTTTATAGTGCAGTCATTTTTTTCTAAAAGGACTCTTCTACAAAGTATCATATTTGTTACAATACTGGACTAATACAGGAGTGCTGTAGATTCTGGTCCATTTTAGGGAGGGGCTGTGCAGGTATAAACTTCAGTTGTAGGAAACTGGAAGGACTTTGATTTTGCTAGATCCTTTGAAGCCACATTTAATACTTCCTTTCTTCTCCCCTAAAATAGAAAGAGTAGAGGAGCAAAAGTGCAAGAGGTTTTCCTTGCCTTGATGAGGAGCTATGGTGGCAGAATTCCTTTTTTTACCTATTAAAAGGGAGATCCAAAATACCCTGAGACCACATTATATGATAGTCCAAGTATGCACGACTGGTCAGTTCTAAATTAATCATTTGTTTCTTCCTCTTTTCAAGGTGAGAAGAAGAATATTTATGTCAGACGGTAGAATTGGCCTGACATCTTCCATTTTTTCCTCTCAGTGGCAACCTTAGTTTCACATTTCATTCAGACAATTTAAATGCCTATCCGTTTCCACCATTTGGTGCTGGTGATCGTGGTGATGCATTATTAACAATAAAAATAGGGGAATAAAAATAAAATTCAGATTCAGTAGTCCTGAGTATTACAGCTTGGCTGTTAAGAGAGAAGAGATGAAGAAATACATGTACTTCTATGAAATCATTCTTGCTGAAATGACATTTATATAAATTGAATATGTTGTATCTCTGTCCAGTTCATTAATTCTATTTCTAGGAAAAGATGGGAAATCTCTGTTCATAAGAGTCAGTATGAATCCTAAACTGATGCCAACTTGTCTGGTTTATCTTTGTGTTTTCCACAGGGAATCTGACAAAGCATATGAAGTCAAAAGCGCACATGAAAAAATGCCTGGAACTGGGGGTATCAATGACATCAGTGGATGATACAGAAACAGAAGAAGCAGGTATACGGTTGTTAAGAATTTTATGTTTTCTTCTTATCAGCATTAAAGCATTGAAAATAATGTTGGCTTATTGGTTTGTAGCTTACAGAACTTAAAGGTTATTTTTTTGTCTTCTCTCATCTCACTCTATCCCAACCCACTCAGGTCTACAACTAATTCTAGCACACAATATTCTTAAAGGCTGACATATTTCAAAATGGTGTGAATTTTTTTTGGCACCGCACATTGCTATTAAAGTCTGCCTCACTTTACATAAGGTATTTGAGCATCTCAGCTGTTAGTTTCTTTAGCAAGAGAAAAATATTAGCTTAGGCATAACTTAGCAGTATAATATGCTTTTAAAGGCATATTACTGGATAGTTACACTAGTACAACTCTGCTTAGATATAACCCCAATCAACTTAATCCCTTGAAGTGGGTATATAGTTATTAATCAAGTATTTGAGAGTCATATAAATGATCAAAAGTCATGAAATTTTGGTTGTACTCCAGATTTATACAATTTTGCCAATAGTTTCAGAGATGCATGGAAATTAAAAAGATTTATGCATTTGATGGTGCAGAAAAACATCCAAAGTAGAATTTTTACCCATATATTACTGAAAAGCATCTGTCTGTATCATACTGTAGTGGGAGCTTTAGGCACAATCAATAACTTTATAGGTAAAAAAGATCTGCAGTCAAGTTCAGTTTTGACAAACATGAGACAAGATCTCATATGACTTATCGATTTGTTACATTATTTTCAGAAAATATGGAAGATAACCACCAAGAAATTGAGAAGAACAACCTGACCGGTACATCAGCTGAGCATCAGTTCTCTGATGCTGAGGAGTCTGATGGAGAAGATGGAGAAGACAATGATGAGGATGATGAAGATGACGATGATTTTGATGATGCTCTCGGAGACTCCACACCCAAGACGAGATCTCGTAGCACTAGTCCCCAGCCGCCCCGATTTTCATCATTATCTGTGAATACGGCTACCACACCTTATGGGGGCTCTCCTGAGAGTGCTGTAGGACATTCCTCCTTGATAAGTTATTTGGTCACTTTACCTAGCATTCAGGTTACTCACCTCTTATCAACAAGTGATTCTTGTGACGATTCACCAATGACAGAATATCAAAGGTTTTTCCAGAATAAAAGTACAGATTCTGAACCTGACAAAGACAGACTTGACATACCTAGCTGCATGGATGAAGATTATATGATTTCCTTGGAGTCCAACTCATCTCCTAGAGATCTTTCATCCTCCAGCCAACAGTCATCCCCTGGGTATGATTCCTCACCATACAGAGATAACTCACCAAAGAGATATTTAATGCCCAAAGGAGATCTGTCACCTAGAAGGCATCTATCACCAAGAAGAGAGATTTCACCTATCAGACATATTTCACCAAGAAAGGAAGCTGTCCTAAGAAGAGAGTTATCACCACGCAGAGATGCTTCCCCAAGACGGCATCTGTCTCCACGGAGGCCAGTTTCTCCTGGAAAGGATGCATCTTCTCGAAGAGAAATGTCTCCACGAAGAGAAAGGCGATATATGGCCTCAATTAGAGCAGCATCACCCCGAAGAGGCTTATACCATAACCCATCATTGCCCTTGGGCCAGTATATGCAATCTGAATCACTTCCCCTGGGACATTCGGTAAGTTGAAAATAATGTGGAAACAGGCCACTTAAAATGATGGTTTACCAAATTAAACAAAAAACCATTTTAACATTCTTTCTTTGATTATGTCAATTGGATTCTGAGTTAATGGAAACCGGACTCTCAGGATTGGCTTAATTGCTAGGATATTGGTTTTGGTCGACAGACAAATTCTTGTATCTTGATGTTAATCAGAGAGACACGAGGCCCATAAACTGTCATTTTTGCCCAGGTTGCTTGTTTTTTATTTGCTTCTTCCCTGTTACTGCAGTTTCCTGTCCCATGTCCCAGATCCTTCCTTATCTGCTAGTTCCTGTAGGGCTTTTTGGAAGCTTTGATGGAAAGGAGAAGAAATTTATTTGCTGTCTTTTCATTCATGTATAGTGGGATCTTTGTTCTATTTATTTAAATGAAGAATTGTGTCAACTCATAAAACATTTCTATGCCTGTTTTAGAGTTGCCATGAACAGAAGAGGGGGAGGGGGGAGAAATTTGAAAGGGCAGTGCAGCAGTTTGGAACCAAAAGTGCATTCCATTTTTATCTTGCAAAGATTATAACTAAGCTACCGGAATTTCTGCTGTGCAAATCTCTAATTGGAGAATATGATTGATGACTCTTGGCTGTGAATTTTCATTGGAGAATATGAATTAGGATACACCCAGAGGGGTGGGGGAAAACCAGGGTCAATGGTGACAGTGAATTACATGTCTCAGAATCAGCTTCATACAGGTCATGGTGACACGTTAGCTCCTAATAAGTCCTTTGAAGTTTTTGAAGCTTGGCTCGAGGCTTGTGATTTAATTATGGCAACTGCCGGAATCCTGGCAAATTGTCTTTACATGGATGAAAACTGTAGAAAAGAAGTAACCTGGGACCCCAAATGTGTCCTCTAATTCATCTTCTTGTGGAAACCTCTGACAAGAATCACAGATAGTGAGTATCAATGGCATTGGGGAGAGAATTGAGCCCCAAGGAGCTCCGTAAAGCAAGAGAAATAAACTAGAATTCCACCGTTTGATATCAACTCTTAGCAGCCCACAGAGGAGCAAACAGAACTATTTCAACTTCATGCTCCTCTGTCCCACCTCCTAAGCCAGTCCAGAAACATGGCATTAAAAATGCTGAGAGTTTAAGGAGTGCCAGAATAGAAGCACTGATTCTATTCTGATCCCACCAAAAATAATCAGCAAATAATATAAATGCGGTCTCAATACTCAGGCCTAAAACCCAACCAGAAAGGGCCTAGATAATATGCTTCCTCCAGGTCACTTCGGAGGTGCAAACCAATCTTCTTTTCAACAACCTTCCCTAAAAAGGAAGAAATGTGTACAGCCTATAGATCTAGTGATGGTTTCTTAAAGTGGCGATAGACTATTCCTTCCTTAAGAGCAGGATCATTTATTTCCTGAAAGATGAATTTACCGCTTCTTGGATCCAACCACATGTCTCCCAGGATGCCTTGAAGGGTCAGAAGAGATTTGGATCTAATACAGAGATGGATTACATATGGAAATAATATATTTATTTGGCCAGCTGAAGATTTAGAAAATAATGTGTAGGTTTTCAAATATGAACGTCCTTTGCTTCTTAAGGATAATTCTCACATTGCATCAGAGGTAAATCTAGTGGTCTCTGATCCACACTGATCTTCATTTTTGCTTGGTGCAGCCTACTATATATCAGAGATATTTCATTTCATCAAAGACTTCTGTATGGCAATTCTCGAAATGTTATAACAGCAGTGGTTAATTGTCCAGAAATTAGGATGTGTTAGATAGAAACAGTAAGTTCAAATACCAACATGAATATTTATATTACATTAAAAAAACATGTGAAATCAGCTGTGTTTTAGATAGAAATGATTAGATGTATGAATAATTGCTCTGTGCGGTTTCATGCTGGTCAGTGTATATTTTTAGAACAAGTGTCCTCAATTTTTTTAATTTATTTATTCTTAAACCTAAATTCAAAAGTACCTCCCCCCACAAAAATAGTCAGAAAATAAATTAAAACAGACAAAAATTCTGAGAGTGCACTGCTTGTCATACTTGGGTTTGCATACTAGCTGCAAACAATCCTGCAGATTTCTGCCACCTCCCCAAAATGTATGCTGTGACACCTGTAACAAAAGTTTGTGTATATGCTTGTTCAAAGATATTTTCCCAAACCCTTCTTCCCGCAGAAGCATCCAAAAAGAAGGCAAAATAACTATCAGTAGGATAGGGTAAGAGATCAAGTAGAGTAGCATTGGAAAGAGTGGAAGGGATTAATGAACGGACAAGATAAATAGATGAGAAAGAAAGGAGAGAGATATCCTAATTAGTCATAAGAAAAAGAGTTACAATTCAGCAGGCAAAGCAGTGGCTAAACTTCAGTGACATCACCTTTGCAGCACTGAGGCCAGAGGTGGTATTCAGCAGGTTCTGACCAGTTCTGAACAACCGGTAGCGGAAATTTTGAGTAGTTCAGAGAACCGGCAAATACCACCTCTGACTGGAGATTTTACAGTATCCTTCCCTTGCTATGCCCGCCAAGCCACATCCACAGAGCCGGTAGTAAAAAAATTTGAATCCCACCACTGACTGAGGCCTAGATATTTTTTTATTTGAGATATTTATTTACCAGACCTGCCCCGCTGTTTTATTGCAGGGAGGGATTACTCAGGGTCTGTAATCTGTCTAAGGTAGAAGGAGTAAACCTGTTGCCTTCCAACATCTGGAATACCAAACCTGATTTCATCAATTGCTCAACGGTGTACAAGCTTAAATAGCTTTATTACAAGCTATTATTATGTACAAGCTTTAATATTACAAGCTATTATGTGCAAGCTTTATTAGATAGTTTTGATTTGTATGCCACTGATTATTTGTATTTTTCTTGCTTTTGTAAACTTTCCTTTGGAGAGGGATGATTTATTTATTTGTTTACAAATGTCTTTTAGGCCACTTAAGTCATTTGATTCTGCGGCTTAGAGTAGCAGCATACAGGTAGTCCTGGACTTACAACCATACATTTAATGTCCATTCAAAGTTTCAGTGGCACTGAAAAAAGTGACTCATGACCATTGCAGCATCCCCTCAGTCACGTGGTCAAACTTGGGGTGCTTGACAACTGGCATGTATTTACAATGGTTGCAGCATTCCAGGAACCTGGGTTATCATTTGCAATATTCCTAGGAAGCTTCTCAATGGGGGAAGCCAGATTTTCTTAATGACCACATGATTCACTTTAACAACTGTAGTAATTCACTTAACAACTGTGGCTAAAAGGTCATAAAATGGGGCATGCCTCACTTAACAACTGTGTTGCTTAACAATGGAAATTTTGGCCTCAATTGTGGTCTTTAAGTCAAGGGCTACTTGTGCAGTACAGAATATCATGATAATTATCAAGTTATCAAATAATCATGATCAACATAAATAATAAATATAAAACTGAATAAATAACTTTTGTGATCAACATCTGCCTGCAGGTGTCTCAGTGAATTGTAAAGTGATCCCCTCCACAAATTCTTCATTAATTACTTGGGAAAGAATTGTGCATCTAGCTTCTTTCTGAATCATACAGTTCAAGAAGATATCTGGGATTAAAAACTGAGTAATGGTTGAATATGTTCAACCTAAATAAACTCCTGTTTCACTCAGTGCTACAGAGCATTTAAAGGAGTGATTTCCTTGCATTGTTTGAATTTTGAGATTTCATGAACTACTTCATGTGTAGTAGTTTCTTAAAGTAACTTTTGTAGCTGCTTTAGGAACTTCTTTAGGAAACTCCCCCAAAATGAAGCATTCAATTCTAGCCTGCCTCATTGGTTTGGGGTTTTTGTTTTGCGAGCATTTCAGCCAGCAGTTTGACAAGACTGTGTCCTTCTCCAAATATGTTTGTCTTAAGATGTAGTGTGATCTTTAATCCTAAGTATAGTGAGTTAGGGTTGTCCAAAGTGCTGTAGGGAACGAGTGTTTCGCCAAGCTGCGAACATGAATGGTGCGCTTCCCCTCTCCAAACCTGGAAGCTGTTGCTGATCTTGGTTTTTGTCTGTTTGCAGAATTCAAGAGCAGGATTGTTGGAGACACCGTATTTCAACTTGCCTGGAGAAAAAGGCATTCTGGAGCATCACATCCCTAACCTGTTTCCTGAGGGTCCTACCGACTACGTCTTCAGTCATCTTCCACTACACTCCCAGCAGCAACTTCGTGCGCCTATCCCTATGATGCCCATTGGGGGCATCCAAATCGTCCATTCGCTACCTGCAGCCCTGTCTGGTTTACACACTCCGTCCATCTGGTCTCTCTCCAAAGAAAGTTCTGAGGAGAAGCAGTGGGAGTCTTGCACTCCTCCAAAGCATCAGGAGAGGCGTGCCCGTCCTGCCTCTTTGCATACGATGGCTCAAGGCAGCGCATCGACTTCCGAGTTACTGTTGATGAAAAAGAGCACTTCGGAGGAAGGGGGGGTCATGGAAAGGGAGCAGGAAGAAAACCTACAGACTTGTACAAAAGCCATAGCCTCTCTCCGCATTGCCACAGAGGAAATCCTCCATGGGACGGAGCAAACAGAAAGGGATTCTGAGCCCTTCCGGAAACCCTTGGAAAGTGCACATTTTAGCATGGAACACTTTAGTGGCTCTGAGCCAGGCCAGATCTGTGCCTCAGCCACCAACCCTGACTTGCACAGCAGTGAAAAGGACCTTTTTGGTACATCACAGCAGACTGTAGTATCTCATTCCACCTTTTACAGCAAAAGCAGCGTGGAGGTTAGACCGTCGTCAGTCTACCTGAGTAGGAAAGATTCAAGCACACAGGAAAGGAGAGAGTCACCCTCTGAAAAAAGCAAACCACAGTAATCTCCGAGGTGTGAAAACTTGTTGACTCACCACATCCCTTCCCCAGTGATAGAAGGAAGTATTTGAATTTATAGCATGCTGGTTCTAAGTTACAGTAGTTTGCTATTATATATACTTTTGTTGTATCAAAAGAATTGAGTAAAACTACAAGTCATCATGAGCCTGACCAAAATGAAATTTCAAAATTCTTATTGGGTCTGGTACTTTTAACCTGTACAGGTGTTTGTGCCTTTTCTTTACTTTTGCTTATATTCTTATAAGCATTTTTTAGCAGTAATTTGTACATATTTTAGAATTTGTGTATCTGCTTTGTAATAAATGTAATTTCTTTCCTTTTTGGGACACTTTGACCTAAACAATGTAAAGCAAAAAACAAAAAAAGCATCAATATATATGTGAGGTTGCACTAAAATATTTTTATATGATTAAAAACTGAACAGCTTTTATGTACAGCTCTGATTCTGTAATACTAATATTTATTTACTTTGTTTCATAAATTGTACATTTTTTCTTAATGTTGCGGGTTGCTTTTCTATGTGAAGCATGGGATTTACTGTTGCATTATTAGAACAAAAATGTATATTGTAAACAAGATATTTAAACTAGAGTATCTTATTCTGCACTTATGCATTAGTTTAAAAAAAATAAGATAAAAGGATGTATCAGTCCATTCTTTACTCTTGTAATTTTTTTTTGTCTCTTGTTTGCTGGATCAACTATAACTTAAAAGTGCTGATTGTGATTTTAAAGAGATAGTACCGTAAAGCATTAAAGTAAAACCATGTGCTATTGTGAGTTTTTTCAAAGCTTTATAAAACAGTTATAAATATATTAAAAGTATTTGGTCTTATGTGAACATGTTGCTATATGCTCCTTTAAAAAGAATATGGGAAAACATTCCACCCTGTGTAAATATATGCAACTTCAAAAACTGGTGCAATTTCATATCTATTGTGTGAATGCTTAAAAGGGTTCTTCCCATTTCTAGTGAGGGTCAGTGAATAGTGGGATCTCGACTAGAAGAGAAGCAAGATCGGGTGACAGAACATCACATATCAGTATTGAAGTGTCTTTAAAACAAGAGCAAGGAAATCTGGCATCCTTAGTCTTGATTACAGAGGAATCAAACTTCTACTCCAGATGAGAAAGCACAGGTTGGTCTGCACAGAGCTTAGATAATCGGCTGGCCCGACAGCTATTCAGTCAGTGCTGGGCACTGCATGCAGGAGACAGAGCCATGAAAGCCACAGAGCTGGGGGGGTGTTCCATACTGGTTGAGAGCAAGGAACCGAGTCATATGGCCAAGTTATCTCACTTCAGAGGGGTAGTTTGGCTTACGGAAAGGGAATGGAGAGAAATAGTCGTTCACAACTATTTGGGGACAGACATTCTTGTTGAAAAAAAAACCTCTTTCGTATTGACAGATCTATCTAAGAGGAAAAATCAGTGGGGAAAAATCAAGATTTAGGGCATTTATAGCATTCAATTGTCTTGGGAGAAGTTTGGGAGGAACCATTCCTTACGTGTTTAAAGATATGATGGATGCCCCCAGAAATACACATATCTACCCAAGTCAACAACGACAAAAGAGCTAGGTTATTTTCTGTGCTATTTTAGTGGATTATAATTCTGTGAAAACACATTTGTATATTGAATTGCAATACATTTAAGGAGTGTTGTTTAAAAAGAAATAAATATACAGTTACATTACAGATCTAGTGTCTAGTTTTCCTGTGGTGTTTTGATTTGCTCCCCAAATTATCAGCTGAAGCACTGACCTGCTATCCTGAGTTTATCATTTTATTTATAAGGATACATCCTGGAACTCAGAAGAATTATCTCCAACTAAGGAACTGAGCAGCGTGTTGCCTAGAGGTGTGTAAATTGATGTTACACTTTGTGAGCACAAAAGCATATGTAATATATTTAATTTGCATATAGCAACAAACAGTACTGGCTTTCTACAATTTTTCAAGGTATTACAAAATTATTGCAGGTATATTTAATACTTCCTGCATTTTTTGAAAGAAAAAAAAATCACCCCTATTCATTTGCTCTGCTCATCCAAGCCTTCTGAATGTATGCCACTTGACTGAAAGATGTTTCCAAGAGATAACTCTGAAATAACCAACAAATCAATATAGTTGTAGTAAATAATCCTTATTAGAGTCATGGAACCAATTGCTCTATCCTCCATATTGCTGAATTACAACTTTTCCTATCCCCAATAAAATTGGGCCGATTTAAGAAATGGTTAGAATGAATTTCAGCAATAGTACATCATGTACAGAGAAAATAAGAACAATTCTGTGTGGAAAAATCACTCAAAAGATATGGAAAACTTCACACAAATTCGGATGTCAACAATACAAGTCCTTTTACTTCATTGCAGTTTTAGCACATATATGGCCAAAGCAAGCTAAATTTAAGATATGCAATTCAGAGTCATTTGAAATTCCAGTACACACTTCAGTATACAATTGTGCACGAATTTAAACCAACAAGACACTTGATTCTTTATAGCATATTTAGGCAGGCAAAGTATGTAAGTGGAGACTATCCCAAAGGTGTTTTTTCAAGAGGCAACTGGGCTTTCTTGGTTTTTCTTTTGAAGACGTTTTGCTTCTTATCCAAGAAGCTTCTTCAGCTCTAGCTAGATAGTGGGGAATGGAAGGACTAATAAGCAGAGACTAATTTCTGTGATAGAAAAGATGACATAACCCTCACTTAAGAAATGTCCACTTAATCAGGCGTGATTGCTCATATGAGTGATGACTTCAGATTTTTAAAAGGATGGCAAAATGTCACTAAAATGTCAAATATATTTGCAGAAAATCATTCAAAGCATATATGTTTCCTAAACAGCAATCTCTTCAATCTGATTGCTATATAGCATTCATCTTTTCTTAGGTGGTACAAAGCTGCTTAGAAAACATTCCTTGGATCACTGATACGTGGTAAAGACTTTTTCTACAGATTATTCTATGAGCATAATCTAATAATAAACTACCTTCTATTCCATTGCAGGTGACACCTGGAAAATAGACATACATTTTTTTCCTCCTGGCAAAAATGATCTATGAAATTTATTTGCTGATGATATGAATATAACCATCTCTAATGCAACAACAATTCATTAAAATTACTTCAGAAATTCAACTCTCTGGCTTAACAGTCACTTTTTAAAAATCTGCAATAATTTCATTCATACTCTGTTTATACAGTATATCTATATCTGCAATATTTTAGAAATTACCCTTGAACATAACACCTTTAAATGTCTGGGAATTATTATATTGATAAATTTAAATAAACTTTTTATAACTATTGACAGTTACGATCTTGGAATCTGGAATATTATGAAAACAAAGGACAAGAATTAGTTTGTTATTTTAGACATACTGTGTAGGAGCAATTAAAATGACGTTATTTCCATTTTTTTCTTGATACAATCCCGACTGTTTAGCAAAAATCAGTTTTTATTAATTTGCTTTAAGCCAACATACATTTTATATTTTCCTCAAAAGAAGAGGATGGTCATAACTTGTTTTTAAAAATTGTTATTCAACAGAAAGCACAGTTTATTCCTTTTATAATGAAAGATCCAACAAAGCTACAGATCAAGTTGGAAAGTAGTTCTTAGGCAAGAATTTAAACTCACTCCCTTCTCAGGTATTTAGGGCAGAAGGAACATACATACCGATATCAGCTCAAGGTAGCGAAGAAATGTTGGGCTGGTTCAACCACCATGCATCTTTATTTGGTAGCTGAAGAAATTGGAGTTGAGTTGCTTTGAGCCCTGTTCAGTTTTTGCCTCTACTTCTTTTTATGTAAATTCTAGATGGACTGCAAATCAGATGTAGGATACTCAACATTCTAAGTTGACAACACTTTGCATTGTTATTTGAATGTTGTACTTTGCATTGTTGAATTGAACTCATATGTCTATTCCATATAGACTAGTATGGTTTTATCCATTTCTAAGTGATTTTGAAATACAAACCAGGAACCAGAAACAAAACATACAAACTTCTGTTTTGTATGTTTATGCTTATACTAGTAAATTATCCCCGAATTGCAAAGAAAAACCAACAAGAAGCCTTCAATTTTGTAAAAAGAAATCATTTCTTTAAACTTTTAAACTATGTAACAAATGTTGATGATTTCTGGTCACATGGCATTTATACTCCATTTAGTATACAGTGCAGAGACAATAAGTAAATCTAGAGGCATTGTTCTTGCCTTTTCTCAAATATGCTCATTATTTTTTAAAAAACCCCACTGTTTCTAGGACTTCAGAACCCATGAAAAAGAGAAAGTCTATGAACTTATAGTCTTCTCAAATGCAACATTCTAACACTGCATTCTCAAAAAAAAAAAAAAACCAAAGCCATTGTATGGTTCAACTTAAAATACTTAAGTTAAAGTGTAAAATATAAATGTTATCAAACACGATAAGATATCACCATATCATCTCAATAGGTACCATGTGTCCAACTTCCGGTTTGGAGCAAGCATGAATAGCTTTATCCATGAAATGCTTGGCCAGACTATTGCAACTTGCATCATTTGGTGCTCCTGCCCCAACTTTCCCTAAAACTTTTAGGGAAGCTTTAAGAAGCTTCCAAGATATCACACTGAAAGCAGCAAAATAATTGCTGCTGGATTCATTTGAATCAAAAGGATTACATTGGGTTGCTGTAGGTTATATAAATTCTGATAATATTCAGTTATTCGAATCTTGCTAAGCCCGTAGAAATCCAGTCTGAAATAGGCACACAATTATTGGAAGAACAAGCAGCAATCTAAAGAAGCAAAACACTTTTAGCAGCTTTTCTTTCATGAAATAAATGATGCATCTGATTTTGGACAGAACAAATGGCTGTGTAGAAAAACGACTACAATTTCAGCACATTACATAGGGGCTTAGGGAAGAAAGACTAGAGTGCGCCTTACAGGATACATGATTCTCTCCTTAGCTGAGAGAGGAGATGAAGACACAGACATCCAGAGAAAAATTAGAGTAAAGAAATGGAGACCTTGGGGATAAGAAGGCTGTGAGGCTAAAGGAAGAATAGTAAGTCTGGTGCATAACTATCCAAAAGACAAATCCAGGCAAAAGGAGAACAGAATAGTGTTCACTTTTCATAGTAAATCAGTGCCAATTCTTTTAGCCACCACTCTCTTTCTAGTGAGATGAAAAGAACCTAGATTTCCAGTTAGGTCTATAATGAATAAAATCTTATTTCTTGATAAAATATAGGTGGTACTTGTTTAGTGATTGCCTTTTTTTTTTAAATCAACCATTCTATCCTTGCATTGTGAAATTTATAGTTCTGGAAAGCTGAAGTAAGATCATAAGCATGGTGGTTTCACTTCCCTTTACTTACCAATCCCAACTGTGATCACTAAACAAGAACTACCTGTATGATAAATTCAAACCATGTCTAAAAGTAGCATCAAAATCAAAGTTTTGTTGCATCTTAAAGGTAAAGAAAGATTGATGAGTGTTTGACTCAAGACGTTCATTGTTTCAACTGTCTCCCCAAATCACCTATCAGGGGTGCCTTTAAAAAGGCTTTGTAGACACTCCCGATAGGTTTTGCATTAAAGTTGTTTATACTTGTCATCCCTTGGGATTTGTCTTTTCTACATCTCAGTCTGACCTATGGTGCTGGTCTCCTTCCCAAAGAACTAAGCAAGTCTACCTTATCATAGCTTTTCTTAAGATCAACCAAGATCACTAGGTGCCACCCCTATTTATGAGAAACTACAATAACACATTTATTATGGTGTGTTGTTTAAAATATCCATTTATCACATTCCTAACATGCAATTATATTTATAAAATGCAGTTACAAAATACAAAACCTAAACATTTTCGCCCAGTTTTAACCAAGCTACCAACCAATCAGCAAGAGCAGCTATATTTACAGAACTATGTCTGCATTAATATTTAGGTAAAATGGTTCAAGGGCCCATATAAAAGTAATCATGGTCAGGTTGTCTCCTCAGAAAAGGCCTGTCTCTTGTGCTTGTATATTTGTTTGTTGTTTGTTGGTTTGGCATATCTGTGCCCCAGGCCTTAGCAGAGTCAGGTTTTAAGGCCTTTATGGAAGGCCATGGGGAGAGACGGTTGATTTCATTTTGTATGGTATGATGTTCCAGAGGGCAAACTCTGTGGCAGAAAAGGCTCTTCTCTTGGACCCCATCAGCCAAAATTCCTTGCACCCTACTCTATCAGCTCTTTCTGCTAATAGAGTGGGGTGCCACGCCCTAGTGTGTGCATGGGGAATCCCATTAGGATGAGGCAGATGTTGGGGTGCTTTAAGTATTAGTTATGATATACTTTATGTCTTAATGCTTGCATCTTCTCCCTCATTCTCTCTTTCCAAACATCCAATGAAATGTTTCCATATGAAGCCATATCCAATCAGCTATTGTTGAAATACAGAATGATGTATCTTCTATATATATAAAAATCACTCATGCATCATCACAAAATCTCCAGAACAGTAAAGCCTACAAACTTGAAATTTGGCACATATGTTCCTCTTGGCTTCTAGGTGCTCACTAAGGAAGGATTTTTTGGAATGACCATCAGAGCATTAGTATTTCGTATATTATTATTAACACACTCTGATGCTAAGGAATTCTACTCCCCCTTCCCACCTGAAAAAAAATCTGTTCCAAATGCAAAACACAAACAAGGAGAGGACTTTCAGTTTCAGTTTTAGTTTCACAGCACCAAGCAACTTTAGTACAGAACAGTTGAGCTAAGCCATGCCCAGGCTCCTTGCTGTCTCCTTCTTGCTCACACAGCAAATACTGTTTCAGTTTTCAAACAGAACCCTAGCCAGATGAATAATGATTGATGCTGGTAGGCAGAGGTAGAATTCCCCCCATTTATTTTCCTCCCCAAAAACTAAGCCTGACCGCATAGTTTTGTGGCGAAGCACGGGTATCGAGCTAGTATAGTATATTCAGAAAATAGCATGCTCCCCATTTCCCATGTCTATGTTCCCAAACATTTTCCTTCAGATTCATGGGTCTGTTTCTGTCACCTATATCTAAAGCATTTATTTTCACATCAAATCCTTTACACATAATTTTCTTAACAGGCCTGTTCTAGAAACATTATTATTGTCAGCTTCCTCATCATTACTATATTCTAAACAGGTGATGCAAAGAAGACAAAACCCTCCAAATTGATGTTCAGAGTCCAGGACAGAACTGTCTTATATTCAGCGCCTATATATTGCTGCATTTTTAGCCACGGCACATGAAATCATTCCATTATCCCAACTAAAACCCAACAATGGCATCTGAAAGTCAAAATCAAGCTACAGCTGGAGACAAGTGTGCTACTTTCTTTTTAAATCATTTGCAGATTGCTAATTAAACCCATTGCAAATAGGATTTCATTTTTGTTTCTGATAGGGGAAAATGGTTTTAGTATATTTATATGGACGGTTGCCAAGAATACGACTCACTATGAATCAAGTAAAGCTAATGACTTTCTGCCACAACATATGGATGATGGGAATAATCGAGTCATAAATGGAAGCAGATGAAAACAATGGTCAAAGGATAAAATATACAGGCAGAGGGTTGCAACCAGGGGTGGGATTCAAAAATTTTTAACAACCGGTTCTGTGGGCATGGCTTAGTTGGTGGGTGTGGCTTGATGGTCATGTGACTGGCTGGATGTGGCCAACTCAATATCACTCACATCAAGGCACACATCTTCTCACCTGGCCTCTCAAAACTGTGGGGATGCTGCAACAGTCATAAGCGTGAAAAATGGTCATAAGTCACTTTTTTCAGTGCCATTGTAACTTTGAATGGTCACTCCACACAAGCAAAGTACCAGCAAAGGAGGGGAAAAAAACTCCAGAGAAGTTTCTGAGACAGGAAGTCTAGTCCTGCCAAGAATGTAATAAAAGCAGTTTCTGTAAGCAACACCAGAATGTTTCCTTCCTGCCTTCCTTACAGGATTAGGCCAGTAATTTCTTCTAACAATCAGGTCTCCGAACTGCTTAGAATGTTAACAATCGGTTCTAGCGAATAGGTGCGAACCTGTAGAATCCCACCCCTGGTTGCAACTATCCTTTGGTTGATCTCTAAATTTCTGTTGCTATCCTCATGTTCTTCTGGAAGTGGAGGGCAGGGCAAAATTACATTCCTGCATCACACGTGAGAAGTTTTGTTGTGCTCAACACATGGGTTCTGCCTTGCTGCTCTTTTCTTTAAAATATTTAAAATCCTCATGCGAAGACAGTTGCTATAATATATTTAAAGATGACTCTGAGAACATTTCAACATACTTTTTGCTAAGGATAGATTAGAATTTAGTTCGGGTTCTAGGAAGGGGGGGCAGTTAAGGGAATGATGTTCACACAAACTCAAATTTTATCATAACAGAAGAGAAAGCTGTGATCTGTATGGAAGGGGAGACTTCTCGTGGACTCCTCTTTTGACATGATTACTTGCTTTATCTTTTCCAGGTAGGGCTAACCTGCATTATCATACAATGCTCTGTCTTACATATTGGCAAAAAAAATCAGAAAATAAAATACAGGCTGAATAGTCAAGACTCTGTCAAGAATCTTGGAGTACTCATCTCTAATGATCTAAGTGCTAGAGCCCACTGTAATACATAGTCAAAAAGGCATTAAGAATTGTTAACCTAATCCTACGTAGCTTTTTCTCTGGTAATATCACACTACTAACTAGAGCATACAAAACATTTGCTAGACCAATACTCGAATACAGCTCATCAGTCTGGAACCCACATTACATATCTGATATTAACACAGTTGAGAAAGTCCAGAAATATTTCACAAGAAGAGTTCTCCATTCCTCTACTCGTTGCAGAATACCTTATGCCACCAGACTTGAAATTCTAGACCTTGAAAATCTAGAACTACGCTGCCTTCGGTCCAATCTAAGTATAGTATATAAAATCATACCAGAGGTGCTATTCAACCAGTTCTCACCTACTCGGGCAAACCGGTAGCGATTATTTGGTGTGGGTCGCCAAATCGGTGGCAACTACTGTCTGGCCACGCCACCAACCCAGTCACCCAGTTGCTCACTTGCGATCGCTCTTCTAGCTTTCCGTCTTCCACGTCCTCTTTCTCCCTGGGGGAAAGCAAGGAAGGCTTGGACACTGCAAGTATCGCTTTCCCCGTGTGAGCTAAAATGTCTGGAGTGAGAAGGAGTGTGGTCTGACCGAGGGGGTGGGGGAATCCACTCCAACCTTGGAAAAAATTAAAGGAGATGCTTCCAAAATGCTTATCTGTTAAGTGTTCTGTGTGTGTGTGTGTGTGTGTGTGTGTGTGTATGAGAGAGAGAGAGAGTGAGAGAGAGAGAGGAAGGAAGGAAGGAAGGAAGGAAGGAAGGAAGGAAGGAAGGAAGGAAAGAAAGAAAGAAAGAAAGAAAGAAAGAAAGAAAGAAAGAAAGAAAGAAAGAAAGAAAGAAAGAAAGAAAGAAAGGAGAGAAAGAAAGAAAAAATAGGAAGAGAGAGAGAGAGATAAAACCCTGTACTATTATTTTTAATTGTTCCATTATTTATCATGTGTTAATATTTTACACTGTCCCTATACATAGAGTGATTTTTCTGCCTTTCTTTCGCCCAGGGCTACCATATATTTTTCAGAGTTTACGTGCATTCAATGTCAATAGTCCAGAACATAAAATATACATGTGTTTAACAAGAGTTGAAAAGGGACCTTGGAGGTCTTCTAGTCCAACCCCCAGCTCAGGCAATAAAACTGAGGATGCCAAACTCTGAGTAGAAATCCTGGGAAAGGATAATACTTAAAAGGGACCTTGGGGTGAACCCTATACCATTTCTGAGAAATGGCTGTCCAGTCTTTTCTTAAAAACTTCAAGTGATTGAGCACCCAGAACTTCTGGAGACATTCAGTTACACTGATTAATTGTTCTCACTGTCAGGAAGTTTCTCCTTAGTTTTAGGTTGCTTTTCTCTGTTCAGTTTCCATCCATTGCTTCTCGTTTGCATTCTGCTTCTTTGGAAAATACATTGTTCCCTTTTCTTTATGGCAGCCCCTTAAAAGCCGGTTGCCTATCACACTCTTGGGTAAAGCATGTGAGTCATTTCCTTCTTTCAGTGGTCCATGAAAGTACATCTATAGCATGCAGATAATAAAGTCAAAAAAGCTGAACAGCATTTCTATAGAACTACAGATAAGTTGAGGCTGGCTGACAAGGAATGGCTGGGAGGGGAGAGGCCAGGTGAGGCACCCCTTGATGTGAGTGACATTGAGTTGGCCACGCCCACCCAGTCACATGACCACCAAGACATGCCCACCCAGTCACATGACCACCAAGCACGCCCACCCAGTCACATGATCACCAAGCCACACCCACCAAATAAGCCACACCCACAGAACCGGTAGTAAAAAAAATTGAATTCCACCACTGAATCATACGTTGCAATGTCCTACCTGTCAATGAATACTTCAGCTTCAACCATAACAACACAAGAGCAAACAATAGATACAAACTCAAGGTTAATCTCACCAAACTTGATTGCAGGAAATACGACTTCGGCAACAGAGTGGTCAATGTCTGGAATACTCTACTGGTTTCTTCCCCAAATCCCAAAAACTTTAACCTTAGACTTTCTACTATTGACCTCAGCCCTTTCCTAAGAGGTCTGTAGGGGGCATGCATAAGCGCACCAACGTGCCTACCAACCCTGTCCTATTGTTTCTTTTATTTTTCTTATATGTATCCATGTATTCATAACTATGTTTCTATTATCTTGTAAACAACTGACAAAAATAAATAAATAAATAAAAATAAAAAATACACAAAAACTATTGAGAAAACGATCATACCAAGTCAGCCTACCAACTTTTAAATGTTGGTGAGAACATGGCTGATAGAAAGACTTTTTTTGTTTCTTAAATGCTGTGTGTCTTGGTACCTTGTGCTGGTTTACAACAAAACGTTAGTCATAAAATAAGCAAAAGAACAGCACAGCAATTTCTTGCTCTCCAAACTACTGGTTTCTAAATTTCTAGGCATGCCTTGGCTTTATGATTATTTTCCTAACAACTACGTTTTTGTCTGTGTAAAAATTTTCGCCTTCCCAATCTGAGGCTGAGAAAATGTGCTGTTGTTGAGAATTTTGAAAATGATTCATGAACAATTTGAAGTTAGCATTTTATATAAAACTTTTTTTTTTAGCAACCAAATAAGCACCAGAGAGGTCTTCCACCTTTTAACATTCCAACTATTAATACAAATTATTATTTTTTGAATCTGAATCTGAACCATAAAATGGTTCTCCTGTCCTCTTCACATTATCCACACTCACTTTATAAGTAATTAAGTGAACACCCCAATTTATTAACTTGCTCTAAGGAGGAACTGCTGAATTGGAATGCGCTAAGCATTGTGAATTCGAAATATTTTGAGCTCACAAAGTTCTGTTTTGCATTTGAAACAGTTGTTTCAAGATTAATCTGGATTGTTTCAACCATTATGAAAGTGAAAGCAACAAATGGCTGCCATCTTTGTTTCAAAATGTAAGCAGTTCCAGAATGCTCAGTTTAACTCATTTTAAATATGAAATAATTCTTCCGAAGCGGAGTGTTTTTAATTTGAAATACACTGTAAATCTTGACTAAGTGCAATGAATGCTTTTCTACAGTTGAATAGATTATATTTGCTTAGGGCAGGGGAAATAGTTGAGATAATGCAATATACACAATATGCAATATTATTCACACACATATGCATGCATCTATCTATCTATCTATCTATCTATCTATCTATCTATCTATCTATCTATCTATCATCTATCTATCTATCATCTATCTATAACATCATCTATCATCTAATTATTATCTACCTGTCTCTGTCTGTCTGTCTATCTTTCATCTACCTATCATCTA
The DNA here is from genome assembly GCA_023653725.1 of Bungarus multicinctus. Classification (NCBI taxonomy): domain Eukaryota; kingdom Metazoa; phylum Chordata; class Lepidosauria; order Squamata; family Elapidae; genus Bungarus; species Bungarus multicinctus. The sequence goes on from CM042836.1 coordinate 85,691,845, forward strand.
CCTTTCTATCTATCTATCTATCTATCTATCTATCTATCTATCTATCTATCTACCTACCTACCTACCTACCTACCTACCTAACATCTATTTACCTATCTATCTCAGGGGTGTCAAACTCAATTTAATTGAGGGCCACTTCAGGGTTATATTTGATCTAGGGGCCTGGGTTGGGAGTGGCCCAGATGGGTGCAGCCAGGTCAATGTCACTCACGTTGGGGAGTGCCTGTTTTGGCCCGAGCACTCTGTCAGCAAAAATGGAACTTGAGAGGGCTGCGAGAGGCACCATGGGCCAGTCCTTTGCTGTTTCCAGGGTGGCCCCATGGGCCAGATCTAAGCACCCCATGGGCTGGATCTGTCCTGCAAGCTTTGAGTTTGACACTCCTGATCTATTTATATCTATCTTCTATCTACCATCTTTAATCTATCATCTATCATTTATCTATTATCGTCTGTCCTAAGTCACTTCCATGGAATTGGAATGTATCATATATTCAAACTCACTGCTCATTAAACTATCTGTCATGGACAAAGAACATGTGCTATTTTGACTGATAAATAAAAGAAGATACTGCAATATACACTATCAGCTTTTTTTAATATGTTCCGAAATGGAAAGAAAAGTTTGCATTCTCTGTTGTTAGGATCCTTTGGAAACCTGAGTTTTCCCACTCCTTTAATTAATATATATATATACATATATATATATATATATACTTTTTGTTACAATACCCTGTTAAGCCCCAATTAAGGGAGAAAGCATACTGCTTTCTTTTCTGTCTTTCGGCTCATCACCAGAGACCATACCGACAGAAAGCTATTTGTTTCATTGTCTTTTGTTTACATGTGTGTAAGGTTTTTTAAGCTGATAATTTAAATAATAAATAAGGGAGACTAGGATAGATCTATTTCGAGCTAGTTAGCTCTCTTCAGCTAGCCATACCCTTGCTGGGATTCGAACCAGGGAAGTATTACATGTGAGGCAGTTGTAATTGCCACTACACCGCCTGGCTCTATCCTTATCAGCTGAGGCAGGGGAATAAGTATATACTTTGTGTTACAACACCCTGTTAAGCTCCAATTAAGGGAGAAAGCATACTGCTTTCTTTTCTGTATTTCGGCTCATCACCAGAGACCATACCGACAGAAAGCTATTTGTTTTGTTGTCTTTTGTTTACATGTGTGTAAGGTTTTTTAAGCTGATAATTTAAATAATAAATAAGGGAGACTAGGATAGATCTATTTCGAGCTAGTTAGCTCTCTTCAGCTAGCCATACCCTTGCTGGGATTTGAACCAGGGAAGTATTACATGTGAGGCAGTTGTAATTGCCACTACACCACTTGGCTCTATCATGTAATTACCACTACACCACCTGGCTCTATCTACACATGTGTGTAAGGTTTTTTAAGCTGATAATTTAAATAATAAATAAGGGAGACTGATGATGAGCCGAAAGACAGAAAAGAAAGCAGTATGCTTTCTTCCTTAATTGGGGCTTAACAGGGTGTATTTAATTGGGGCTTAACAGGGTGTTGTAACACAAAGTATATACTTATTCCCCTGCCTCAGCTAATAAGGATAGAGCCAGGTGGTGTAGTGGCAATTACAACTGCCTCACATGTAATACTTCCCTGGTTCAAATCCCAGCAAGGGTATGGCTAGTTGAAGAGAGCTAACTAGATCGAAATAGATCTATCCTAGTCTCCCTTATTTATTATTTAAATTATCAGCTTAAAAAACCTTACACACACACACACATACACACACACACACACACACATATATATATATATTGAAAGATCTATTCATCAACCTCTTGAAAGCCAGCTAACTGGCGGAGCCTTTACCAAGACAACAAAACAAAACAGGTAGACACAAGCATCACATGCCCAATATAGGCCAGTTGCATTAAGAACCAGAGAACAAATAATGAAACAATATAGGGTCATGTGGTGACACAGATCATGCTTCAGCGTAATCCACACTTTTGAACACTGTAGATCATCCTAGGAGAAGATTGAAAGTTTTATTTTTGATTCCTTTTCTCATTTGAAAAGGCTGTCTTGTCCCTGGGGGAGAAGGATCACTTTTCCTATACATAATAATTCCTTAGTTGCTTGATAGGTAATTAATCTTTTGTGTGTGTGTGTCTGTGTGTCTGTGTCTGTGTGTGTCTGTGTGATATGTCTGCAGTGTGGGATGGGGTAGGCCAAGAGAAGATAATGCCAGAGGGAGAGAGAGAGGGGAACTGAGTCAATTGTTAGCATTCAGTATCCAAGAGGAACATTGATGAAACTAAGTTGTATATAGGATCATTAGTCTGACCGCAATCAGATGCTTTATTTTAGATAAAATATGTATAACCCACATCATCAAAAACTTTACTGATAAATTAAAAACTAAACAGCTCCTGCTGGTTGTCTTATAACATGAAAAGATACCACGTAGAATGAAATAAATTATGCTGAGGGACCACAAACAAAAAAACACAGTTGTGATGGGCATTGAGAAGCTAGCTCAGTATTGCCCGATCTGATGGCCCCGATCTCTGGTATTTTAGACTGAAAAGTTTCTTAGCCCCCTCTGCAGATATCTGGCTGCTGAGCCATACAGCTTAGCCATCCCATCATGAAGCTGCATGATAATGCTAAGCCAGGGACCTGGGGATAATTCTTTTAAGAAAACTAGGGGAGTCTGCAGATCTTTGATAAAGAGATACAGATTTTTGAAGAGCTGATATACAAGCATTTCACTGAAGCAGTTCCATAGATTCTACTGATTAATGTAGAGCAGGGATATCAAATTCGATTTAATTGAGGGCCACATCAGAGTTGCGTTTGACCTCAGGGTTGTGTTTGATGAGTGGGCATGGGTGGGTGTGGCCAGATCAATGTCCTGCAGCCATCTGCCAGAGAAAATGGAGCCCGGGAGAGCCTCACGCAGCCCTCCCGAGCTCCGTTTCTGCTGGCAGAGTAACTGCAGGCCAGTCCTTCACTGTTTACAGGGTGGTCCTACAGGCCAGATCTAAACACGCTGCAGGCCGGATCGGGCCCATGGGCCTTGAGTTTGACACTCCTGACATAGAGGTTTTAAGCCAGAACCCTGACATAACCACTACAGACTTCCAGAAGAGGCCAAGCTTTGCCAGTGTGTCCTGGCTAACTTGACATAACACCATACTATAAGAGTATCATTGGAGTCCTTCCAAGCAGTAGCCAAGTGAGACAGTCCACTGGGCTATCCCAATTGGCACCATCTCCAAATCCATTGATCAGATGTTGCAACTAGCAAATTCCAAAAGGGCATTGAAGAAATCAAAGAGCTGTTTAAGTAATTGTGAAAACTTTTATTTTCATGTTTGAGTTGGATAGGACTTTTCACAAACCCAGGTGCCAGTCTCCACCCAATCTTGTCTGGGCTTGAAAACTAAGCAAATCAGGCCTGGTTCATATTTGAATGGGAAAATAACAGGGAATTCCAAAGCTAATTAGTAAACTGGAAAGTAAAACACATAGACACTCACCCACCTCTCAATTAGGGCAATGACATGGATAGGAGGTATGCCTGTAGCCCACCAAAGGTTCCCTCAACTCAAGGGTATTTTTAGGACAAATTCCGATTCATTTCAGCACAACATCTCTGTAAAGTTCTTTGTTGGCTAGGTTGGGTGTGTCTCTATGGCCCTTTCCTTATTCCTTTTTGATCTCCATTAAAAGAGGAACAAGGTAAATATTTCAAAAATATATTGCAGGGAAATCATCTGAAAGTTTGTTAAACTGAAACTTTATAAGATTAATGGTTTTAATAGATATGTTATTTTCATTGCATTCTGCCACAAGTAAGGAAGCTGCAGATGTTTTAATGTTTTTCCATTATGGTCTACGGATATTTTTTTCCTAAGCAGCTAGAATTAAATCATTTTGTCTTTGAATCTCAGGCTGCTAAACTGAATTGAATCAAGCTCTCTCAGATTTAATCCCCAATTCAAATCAAATGCAACTCAAAGCAGAGCTGGTCTGATGTGCAAAGCAAAGGAACTGGATGGTTTTTGTTGTAATAGGCTGATTCCAAAGATGTGTTCACTGAAAATAGCGTGGATTTTACGAAAATGTTCCGCAGCTAAAGTACCTCTGGGTTATTCCACAACTAGCACTCCAGATGAATTGAATCCATCAGCTATATTGGCTGAAAATTCTCAAACAGCAGTCCTAATTTCTATCATGCATCAAGCTGGGAAAGACTGAAACTTAACATTCTTATTATAAAGAGTCCTAGAACTATATTTTGATAGATTGTTTGTGATTGATTGACAATTGGTAGACCTGAAAGGTCAAGTTGAGATTCCACTACTTATGATTTTAAAAACATTTTTGGCTATGTTTTTTTTAAAAATAAATAAATAACATCACCTGATGAGATGAGATATGCTTACCACAATGATCAAAGGAGGCATGGTAGAGAAATTTTAGCTACTAAAAATTGGTGTGCTTATTTATCTTGGATCAAGAAAACCATGAGCCTTGCATTAATTATTATGACAACTTCTCTAACAGACCCTGAGAAAGTGGAGGATGAAGAAAGATCATTATCAGAGGAAGCAGGCTTCTTTCAGAAAAGATTCCTGAATGCGAAGGGAGGAAGGAAGGAACATGGGAAAGAGATTCAGATAAACTATGCCTTAATAATGCTAGGTATAAGTAGGGCTGGAGAACAGCTTTGAGCAATTGTGCCACAGTTTAATTTGTGCTACATTTTCTAGTAGAAATAAAGATATTTTCAAATGCCTTAATAGAAAATCCATAGCATTGCAGTTTGCCAACCGTGGCCTATTTTCAAGAAGAGCAATAGCTACCATAAAAGCATAAGAGGACTTTTATGGTAGAACATTGAGCTTCATCCCGTAACTGAAAGGTTCTTACCCATATTGTAGTTTCTACTTTATTCTGCCACATTTTCTGTGTAAAATCTCACATTATGTATACACTGAAAGATATTCTGCACCTCTGAGGTACATTAAAGAAGTGCTAACTGATAAGTTGCTTCAGGCTTTTGTAAAACATATGTAGTATGAATATTTTAGCTTCAGATAACAGATAATCAGAGCTGAAAGGGACCTTGTAGGTCATCTAGTCCACCCCCTGCCCAAGCGGGAGACCTTACACCATTTCTGACAAATGGCAGTCCAATCTCTTCTTGAAAGTCTCAAGTGATGGTGCTCCCACAACTTCCAAGGGCAAGCTGTTCGATTGGTTGATTGTTCTCACTGTTAAAATGTTTCTCCTTATTTCCAGGTTAAATCTCTCCTTGTTCAGTTTCCATCCATTATTCCTTGTCTGGCCTACAGGAGTTTTAGAAAATAGATTGACCCCTTCCTCTCTGTGGCAGCCCCTCAAATATTGGAAGACTGCTATCATGTCTCCCCTGTTCCTTCTCTTCACTAGATTAGCCAAGCCCAATTCCTGTAACCATTCTTCGTATGTTTTAGTCTCCAGTCCCCTAATCATCCTGGTTACTCTTCTCTGTACTTTTTCTAGAGTCTCAACATCTTTTTTATAATGTGGTGAACAAAACTGGATGCAGTATTCTAGGTGTGGTCTTACTAAGGTTTTATAGAGTGGTATTAATACCTCCCTTGATCTCAATTGTTTCCCTCTGTTAATGCAACTTAGGATTGCATTAGCTTTTTTGGCAGCTGCTGCACACTGCTATCTGCTGCACACTGCTAGCTGGTTGTCCACTAAGACTCCAAGATCCCTCTCACAGTTAGTGCTATTGAGCCTGGTTTCACCCAGTCTATATGTGTACTTTTGGTTTTTCTTGCCTAAGTGTACATTTCTCTACATTGAATTTCATTTTGTTAGATATGGCCCAGTGTTCTAGTATGTCAAGAACCATCTGGATCTTGAGCCTATCTTCTTGGGTGTTAGCTATTCCTGTCAACTTAGTATCATCTGCAAATTTGGTAAGTTCCCCTTCTATTCCCTCATCTAAGTCGTTAATGAAAATATTAAAGAGTACTGGGCCTAAGATGGAACCTTGTGGCACACCACTGCCTATTTCCCTCCATGTAGACTTAGACCCATTTAGGACTACTAGTTGAGTATGTTTTGTCAGGCAGTTGTGAGTCTATCTAGTGGTGGTGCTATCTATTCCATTTTTTCCTAGTTTCTTGATCGGTACGCCTTATGCACGGTCACTCACGCCCTGGTCACCTCCCGCCTGGACTACTGCAATGCCCTCTACATGGGGCTCCCAGCAGGGAGCACCCGAAGGCTTCAACTGGTACAAAATGCGGCCGCGTGGGTGGTTATGGGAGTGTCAAGAAACTCCCATGTGACGCCTCTCCTGCGTGAGCTGCATTGGTTGCCGGTGGCCTTTCGGGTTCGCTTTAAGGTTCTGGTTTTGACCTTTAAAGATCTCCATGGCATCGGAGATCTCCACGTTCTGCCAGTAGTCTCCCACCAACCAGTGCGCTCCCACAGGGAGGGTCTCCTTCGGGTCCCGACGGCATCTATGTGCTGCCTGGTGACCCCGAGAAATAGGGCCTTCTCTGTGGGGGAGAAATAGGGCCTTCTCTGAGGAGGTAGCCCTCTGGAATGGGCTACCTCCTGAATTACGGACAACCACTGACCTGAGGGCGTTTAGATGTGCTTTGAAAACCTGGCTCTTTGAGCAGGCTGGCCTGGGCTGATTTTAAATTGGGGTTTTAATATTGGGATTTTAGAACTGGCTTTGTTTTAACTATTGGGGTTTTAATGGTATAATTTTAGTAGCAGCCTTAACTTAATTTATTTTTAACTTTTGTAATTGGTATTGTATTTTATTTGGCTGTGCACCACCCTGAGTCCCTCGGGAGAAGGGCGGTATATAAATCTGATAAAATAAATAAATAAATAAAGTAGGGTGTGGTCTACTTTGTCAAATGCCTTGCTGAAATCTAAATATATTATGTCCACAGTATTTCGCTGGTCTACTAATTTAATCACTATGTTGAAGAATGAAATAAGATTGGTTTGGCATGATCTATTCTTAACAAACCCGTGCTGATTGCTAGTTATTACTTTACTTGTTTCTAGATTAGGCAGATCTGTTTTTTTTTATTATCTTTTCCAGTATCTTCCCGGGTATTGATGTTAGGCTGTTTGGTCTATAGTTTCCTGGGTCTGTTTTTTTTTTTCCTTTTTGGAAGATGGGAACCACATCAGCTCTTTTCCAGTCCTCTGGTAGTTCCCCGGTGCTCCAAGATTTTTGAAAGATATGGTGCAGTGGTTCTGAGAAGACCTCTGCCAGCTCCTTTAAAAGTCTGGAAAGTAAACCATTAGGCCCCGGTTATTTGTGTTCATCAAGATTAGACAGGTGTTCTCTTACTATTTTTTTGCTTATTTTAACTTTTATTTTTGATCTTTCTTTTACAGTTATGTTTTTGGTGGGTTATAGTTTCTTTTTGCGTGAAGACCAATGCAAAGAATGAGTTAAGCAGTTCTCCTTTCTCTCTGTTGCCTGTTACTTCCTTGCCGTCTTCTCTCTTTAGTGGACCGACTGTTTCCTTGATTTTTTTCTTGTTATTTATATGTTGGAAGAAACTTTTTTTTATTATCTTTGACTTTTGTTGCAAGTCTTTGTTCATTCTGAGCATTTGCTATCCTTGCAGAGTCTTTGCAGATTCTGGCTATCTGCTGATATTCTGCCTTAATTGTATGTTCTTCTTTCCATTTTTTGTACTTGTCCTTTTTTTCTTTCAATCTAAGTCATAGTACACCTTAAAAAGATACTATAATCTGCCAGTCCAGTTCTGTGGGTTCTGATTTATTTATTTGACCACTACATGTCATGGAAGGCTGGATTAGGAGAGCCTATGGCCTGACTTAGTCCACAAACTCTTATGTTCTTAAATTTCCTGTTCTAATTTAGTAAGGAAAGTAGAAAAGGAGAAATCAAAGAAAAAAAGAAGACACCATTATGATTCCTTATCTTTCTTTCTTTCTATCTATTTTTTTAGGTCATCCAGTTTTACAGAGGCGAGGAGATTTACTTCCACAGATGTTGAAATATTGGGGGAAAGAGGCAAAAATAAAAGCAGACACTTGCTCACTGGTTGCCATTTCATCTTATGCACACCAAAAAATCAGGATCAAATAAATGTTGAAAGTCATATTTTTAGGGAGACATTTCAGCTCAATATCCATTGCAGGGCCTTTAAAAATGCCATTTAAGATATGTGCGCTATTTACAATATTTTGCATTATTGCAAGGGACAAATACAACTTGTACAGTCACATCTTTTGAACTGAGTACTCATTATTTTTCATTCCTCTGTCTTTCTCATCTGTTTGTTACATGATAAATTTTATTCATTAGTTTATATTATGTGTTTCACATCCATCAAGGTTCTAAATATCTCCTGCTCTAAATTGGGATTTGCTGATGCATTTTAATGGATTACTCTGGGTACCTACATCATGCACATCTACAGACAAACTTATTGCCAGATTTATAAAATAAGACATGTTAAAAAGAGGCATAAAGTTAGTTTGCCAATTTTTATAAGTACAATGTGCTTCAGATTTTCAAAATGTTTTATTAATTTTTACTTGTTTCAAGAATTCTCAGAGGTGGTCAGTGAATTCATCGTTCCATTGTTACAGCTTTGATATCTAGGTATGACGAATTTCCTTGTGAAGTCTCAGGTGGGTAGCAGATGCTTGGCAAAATGTCATGACTGGCACTATACATTCTGGCACGATAATCTGCATATATATCTTTTAACCAATTAAAGGTTGCTTGAAAGAATTTCATTTGTTTGGGCCATGACTCAACCTAACCCTGACAGCATGTATGTTCAGCCATCATGAAATACCTTGTGTCATGCCAAAGGTAGTTCTTAGAATCTTTAAATTATTCACAGATGTTCTAATTTCTACAAGCTTGGACTAACACCAAATGGCAGACGGAATGAAGATTTGTTCTGATGTTTCCATTTGTAATCTATCCTTGATTTCCATAACTTGTGTCTTTCAGAACTTATTAACTCATAAGTTTATTTGAGGAACTGCCTCTCCTTGACACTATCTGCCTATTTTCTCAGATCGGAGAAGGTAAATATGCTCCTGATCCCTTTCCTGAAATTTTATCTTCTAGTGGACCTCAGAAATGTGCCTTTTCTGTGACATTACTTTCCCTAATTAATGGAATACCCTCCTTCCCAATGATTTGGTAGGGCCCTACCTTTTCAGCCTTTTGGAACATCAACAGGACTTGATTTCTTACCCAGGTGCTGTGGTAGAACAAGGATGTTTGGAGTTATGGTTCTTCTGGGACAACATAGGGGGATAATTGAGGCACTGGGTTTTGTTTTGGTTTTATTCTTTTATATAACTTTATAGTCCTGAGTTTTAATATTGTTGTGAGCCATCCAGAGTTGTGTTTCTAGAGGTCTAGCCATACAAAATTTTCAAACAAACAAATAAAAATTTAAAATATGCAGTATAATGGTGTAAATCATACAATGTTGACCTAGATTTAGAATTTCACATATGCACTTTTCATCTATTTGTCGGCTCAATCATTGCTGGGTAAATATTTAGTTATTCTGAATTTTAGTACTGACAAGTAGATAGATGATAGTTGCAAGTAATTAAATGAAGTGCCTTATTTCATTTATTTATTTAAAACATTTATATAGCCCCCTTTCACTTTGTAAACAACTCTACAATCATCTATTATTTACTTCATACAATATTACTTGTCAGCTAGCATATCAAACATTATGTATGGATAGGATGTTGCACAATTTGATTATTGTAAAGGTATTTGGAATGGCCTTTGGAGACAGGAGAAAGAGCTGCAGACTAGACAACCGTCATGCAGAAGATATCTCATTCCCAGAAGGAAAAGGGTTACGGAAGTGTTTCAGAATGGACCCTGCCTGGTTTTCCCAAGAATAAAAGGAAAGGAGTGGAGAAATACCTTGGATCTTGCACAATGCTGTTAATGTAACCTTACACTAAAAATAAAATTACCACTCATACTTGTGCTTCTTGTCTGTAGTAATACCTCAAAGAGCTATCAATCTTGCAAGTCTGAAAGTATTTCTCCTATCCTTAAACTAGATTCTGCCTTTAAAGGACACCTATCTATTCCTGATAATACAAAATATGTTTGGAAAAGTTCCAGTTGAGACTAGACATTGCAATCATATTAATACCTCTCTTTTCTTATCTGTACTGACTTCTAATTTGTTGCTGCTTCAACACACCCATTTAGTGTCTGCACGGTGTTGAGGTTCAGTAGATGGTCTCTCTCCCTCCCTCCCTCTTTCTCTTTCTCTCTCTGCCCCATTTGCAGATGTGGCTTTCTATTGCATGCTTCCTAGAGCTGAGAGACAGAGAAACAAGTCCCTTAATCATCTTGGTTGCTTTTTTCTGCAGAGTCTTTTCCAGAGACTTTTCCAGAGTGTCTACAACTTTTTTATAACATGGTGACCAAAACTGGATGCAGTATTCTAAGTATAGTTTAGAATGCTGCATTCTAAGAATGCATGCAACAAATCCAATGAGCAAAATTATAGTTCTGTTATAAAAGGGAAACTGAGTAGGTGATTACAAATTTACAGAACACTATTCTAGAAAATCGAGTATAAATAGCTTCTTGATAGGCAATTCTATTTGCTAATGTCTGTGCTGGTAGTTTTCACAACTGTCAATCCACAATTTCCCACTCCCACTATCTGACACACAAATTATGACAGAATTGTAGTACAATTAGGGCACAGCCCTAACTTGGTCCTTGGAGACCAACCAAAGATTATATTGCAGATCTCTTTTCCAGAGATGGTGGATTGCTGCTGTGGTAATCCTGTTTGATTAGCAGAAAAGTCCACCATTCCTGCTTCATCGCCATTGAGGCTCTACAGCAGCAGGAGCTAAATAAGGGCAACTTTGGCAACATCAAGATGTGTGGACTTCTACTCCCAGAATTCCTTAGTCAGCATGGCTGGCTGGGAAATGTTGGGAATTGAAGTCCATACATCTTTAAGTTGCCAAGGTTGAGAAACACTAGTTAAAGGGAAGCTTTTGAACTTCTGGATCCAAAACTCTCCATGCTTTCTTAAATCACTGTTACTAAGAGGAAACTGCTATCTCCTGAGCTGGAGCTGTTGTCTATCCTCTCATTAGAAGAAGGAGGAGGAAAAATAAAAAGGTCAGCTATTGCCAAAATAGCTGGGGGAGAACAAGGAATCACCACCACCCCGCCTTCTGACAACACATACAAACACACTTTCTGTCGCAACCAGTACAAGCCTCACAGGATTCTGACATTTCTTCTGTCACAAATTTTTCTTCCTCTACAAATAATAGTTGCTTATTATCTAATTTATTACTCATATAGGAATTTACATGGAATGCTTTGAAGCATTCAAAGCTTTGAATAGCTAACACCCAAGAGGATAGGCTCAAGATCCAGATGAATCTTGACAGACTAGAACACTGGGCCGTATCTAACAAAATGAAATTCAATGTAGAGAAAAGTAAAGTGCTACACTTAGGCAAGAAAAATCAAAAGTACACATATAGACTGGGTGAAACCAGGCTCAATAGCAGTAATTGTGAGGGGGATCTTGGAGTCTTAGTGGACAACCAGCTAAATGTGAGCCAGCAGTGTGCAGCAGCAGCCAAAAGAGCTAATGCAATCCTAAGTTGCATTAACAGAGGGATACAATTGAGATCAAGTGAGGTACTAATACCACTCTATAAAGCCTTAGTCAGACCACACCTACAGTACTGCATCCAGTTTTGTTCACCACATTATAAAAAAGATGTTGGTGTTATATATGACCAAATATAGCCAAAGAGTAGAGTCGGCTAATAGACTCCACTCATTGGCCCAGCCGCAAGCAGGAAAAACAAAGTCCCATCAGTGGCTGAAACTTTGGACATCGCCAGCTATAAAAGCCACATCTGCCACGTTTGAGCAGCTTTTTCCGAACTGACTCTAATAAAGTCTGTTTACCAGTCCTGCTGTGTCCTGCCTCTCCTTTTCATGTACAGACCCATCGAACACTAGCGATGAGGGTGAGATCTTGCATTGCAAAGACAACAAAGGACACCTCATGGGTTTCAGATGCCATTTCTACTGGGCCACGACACCAAGAACAATCGCAACCGACTGATGACATGGCACAGCGCGTGACCAGCCTGGCCCACCACCCGATGGCCATCCCTTACAATCCTGCTAAGGAGAAATGGTCATCCTACATGGGCTGTTTCAATCTGCACCTGGAGGTCAATGGACTCCAAGTAGCCCCCAATGTGCAGTAAAGGGCACTTTTTCCAACATACTGTGACATCGAAATCTATGAAATGGCCAATGCCCTGGTCACGGACAATCTACAGACCTTGTCCTGGGATGAACTCCAGCATGTCCTCCAGAGTCACTATGGCCCATTTCCGTCCTATCCAGCCAGCTGCTATGACTTTTACATGCAGAGCCAGAGAGAGGGAGAGACGATCAACTCGTTTGTGGCAGATCTATGGAGAATTGCAAAAAACTGCAGATTCCCAGAAACCGAGGGGATGATCTGGGACTGGATCATCCTAGGAACAAAGGATCCCACACTACAAAAGAAACTCCTGGCCTGCGAGGATGTCTCCTTCCAAGAAGCTGTTAATGAGGCCAGAGCCGCCGAATCGTCCAACAACTTGGCAGCACAGATCCGAGAGAGCAGGAAAGTCCACGCAACTGGGACCGATCACCTGCTGCGGCCCAGCGAGTTCTCCTCCGATACCATCGACGACGGTGATGGAGACGTACATAAGCTGAGGTCCAGTAAGCCAGACAGGAAACTGGGAAACTGAGAGTGCAACGGCTGTGGCAGAAACCAATACCGATCAGTGTGCCATTTCAGAGACACCGTATGCTGGAGATGCGATCGTAGAGGCCACATTGTGGAGGTATGTCATGTAATCGATGAGCAAACAGGGCCAAAGACCCGCATCACCCATGAAACAACATGGCCGCCAAGAGGGGGGGGGGAAGAACCCTGGAGGGAGATTCAAAAAGAGGGAAGGCACCAGGGAAGAGAAAGCCCACTTTACGTTCGTGGGCTATACGCAGACCAGCGTGAGATGCACCGATGCCTTTGAAGCAAACAAAATAATGGCTACAGTCACTCAGAATCGAGGGAAAGACTTGCCATATGGAAGTGGACTTGGGATCCTACGTATCAATGATATTATGGGACACCCTTAAAAACTCACACCTAAGCAACAGCGTGACCAATTGGAATGATAGGCCATTATCTTGAGAGACTACCGGGGCGTCTGCATACCGGTCCTGGGAAAAAGGACTGCACACGTGGAATATGGCACTTTCAGCAGAAGCCTACTATTGTGAGCACACAATAGTAGACCGGAGCCTACCCAGTCTGCTCAGCAGAGAATGGTTCCTGCCACTCCAAATAAGCGTTGCCAGCATCCATGTGACAAAGACCTTCCCCCCGACCAACCGGAGACATCGTGGAGCTAGAACAGGAGTTCAGCAACATTTTTGATGACAAACTGGACAAGTACACGGGGATCCCTATATCATTTAATTTAGATCCTATTGTCGCACTGGTCCATGTCAAGCTGCGGTGAGTCTTGTTTGCCCTTCGACCAAAAGTCGAGGAACAACTGGACAAATTAATAGCCCAAGGGGTTCTAGAACCGGTGGACCATGCTAAATGAGAAACTCCAACTGTGATTCCAGTCAAGCCAGATGGCTCGATAACAATCTGTGCTGATTATAAAATGACCCTGAATAAAGCTCTTCAACAAAGCGCCTACCCGGTGCCCATAGTCCAGCATCTGCTACACTCTGGGCCGGGGGACTATATTCACTAAATTAGATTTGGCCCAGCCCTATCAGCAACTGCCTGTCGACAAGGCTACTGTTGAGGTGCAAACCATTGTCAAACATAGGGGGGCATTCAAGTACAAGAGACTCCAATTCGGGGTAAGCATAGCCCCAGGCCTGTTCCAGAGTATCATGGAACAGTTATTGCACAACATCCCTGGGGTCATACCCTACTTCAACAATGTAATCATCTCAGCCACCAGAAGGGACCAATTGATGGAGCGGCTAAGGTCAATCCTGGGAAGATTCCAGGAAGCAGGATTGAAATTAAAGAGAAACAAATGCCACATAGCAGTTCCGCAAGTAGAGTTTTGGGGGCTCCTAATTGATGCTGCCGGCATCAGACCCACAAACAGGAAGCTTAAAGCTATACAGGATGCCCCCATGCCACAAAACAAAGTGGAGCTGCAAGTGTTCCTAGAGTTGCTCAACTTTTACAATGTGTTTCTGCTGCAGAAAGCGACCATCGCGGAACCGCTCCACAGGCTGCTAGATAAGACGGTGAGCTGGAATTGGGGAGAACGTGAGGCCGACGCATTCAAAAAAATAAAAAGCATTTTAACATCAGACAGCGTACTCATCCAATACAGTGAGATGCTACTGCTAACACTACACCTGCGACACCTCACCCTACGGCATCGGACCAGTCCTTAGCCACAAACTACCCAATGGAACTGAAGCCCCCATCGCCTATTTTTCAAAGACACTATCAAAAACACAAAGAAATTACAGCCAGATCAACAAGGAAGTACTTGCCACGGTCGCAAGAGTGAAGCGCTTCCACGAGTATCTGTACAGCAGACAGTTCGACCCCATCACTGACAATAAACCCTTACTGGGCATCCTCGCCTGCGACAAACCCACACCAAACATCCTGTCACCCAGGATGTTGAGATGGACAATATTTTTGGCGGCTTACAGCTACACCTTAACTCACCAGCCAGGGAAAGACATCACCCATGCCAATGCTCTCAGCCATTGCCCCCTCCCAGACACAGCCGAAGACCCAGCGCCATCCACCATTAGTGCTGCTAATAGAGAACATACAGCCCAGAATGATGACGTCCTCAGAAATTGCGAGGCTCACCACGCGCGACAAAATGATAGCACGGATTTCAAACTGGGTGTGGAGGGGATGGCCAGAGGCAATACAGGAGGAGGACTACAAACCATACCAGAATAGGCAAACTGAGCTGTCAGTACTAAAGGGCTGCCTACTGTGGGGGGACCAGGTAGTTATCCCTCCCGCTAAAAAATAAAATATTAGAAACGCTGCATGAGGGCCACCCCGGAATAGTCTGGATGAAAGCCCTAGCCAGAAGCTATGTATGGTGGCTGGGGATGGACAAGGAGATAGAAATCTGGGTCACTACTTGCATGCCCTGCCAAGAATCCAGGCCAGTACCCCCAGCCGCGAGACCCAGGAAATGGGAGACACCTACAACACCATGGGCCAGGATATATATCGACTTTGCTGGGCCCTGCCAGGGACAGACATTTCTTATAGTCGTCGACGCAGACTCCAAGTAGCTGGAAGTAAATTTAATGCAATCTACCACATCGAAGGCCACAATAAAAGTTCTCATGTGCCTATTTGCCACACATGGTGTACCAGACATCCTTGTCTCAGATAATGGGCCACAGTTCACTTCAAAACCGTTCAAGGCCTTCCTAGCCGAACTGGGGATCAGACATGCGCTGTCAGCCCCTGCTCACCCAGCCACGAATGACCAAGCAAAGATAATGGTCCGATCCACTAAGGACACACTCCAGCAAATGGGCCAAGGGGACTGGCAGGAGAGGATTGACAGAATGCTCCTCGCCCAGCACATTACACCCCACTCTACAATGCAACACAGCCCAGCAGAACTGTTAATGGGTTGGCAGCTGCGGACTGTACTTGCCCGGGTCCATCCCAACTACAGCACAGAAATACCCCCGGACTCCATGGGGAAATGCAGACAATTCAACATAGGGGACCTGGTCTACGCACACAATTACACTGGGGGACCAACCTGGGTGCCAACTAGGGTGATCGAAAGCACAGGGTCCCGGTCCTACAGAATAGAGACAGAGGAAGGGAAGATTTGGAAGTGACGTATCGATCAGCTATGGGGCCGGGTCCCGAACGCAGACAACCAGCCAAACACCCGACATGCAAACGGTGAACAACACAGATCCCAAACACCAACCCGTGAACAACACAGATCCCAAACCTATTCCTGCAGGGACTACCCCCTGCACAACGACAACAGAGACACTTATCTTGTGAAGAGGGAGTCCCACAGTGTCCTTCTAAAGCCTCAGGCTCAATGGTCCCTGCCGCACCAGTAACAAGTTTCGAGATGGTTCTACTGGCAGGGACCGGAGCGGCGGTGGACCCATCCTCTCGGGCCACCGCACCAGGAACAAGTGAGATGCGCAGGTCCAGTCACACCCACCGAAGCCCTGCCTACATACGTGATTACGTACAGTAGGTGAGGGCTGATTGGAAGAACATTAACCAGGAGGGGAGGGGTGTTATATATGACCAAATATGGCCAAAGAGTGGCATCGGCTAATAGATTCCACTCATTGGCCCAGCCGCGAGCAGGAAAAAAGAAGTCCTGTCAGTTTCTGAAGCTTT
This sequence comes from Bungarus multicinctus, assembly GCA_023653725.1. Classification (NCBI taxonomy): domain Eukaryota; kingdom Metazoa; phylum Chordata; class Lepidosauria; order Squamata; family Elapidae; genus Bungarus; species Bungarus multicinctus. Next base: position 85,708,362 of record CM042836.1, read on the forward strand.
GGACAGCACCGGCTATAAAAGCCGGCGCCTGCTGCGTTTGAGCGGCTTTTTCCGAACTGACTCTAATAAAGTCTGCTTACCAGTCCTGCTGTATCCTGCCTCTCCTTTTCATGCACAGATCCATCAAACAGTTGAGACTCTAGAAAAAGTACAGAGAAGAACAACCAGGATGATTAGGGGACTGGAGAATAAAACATATGAAGAACGGTTACAGGAACTGGGCATGGCTAATTTAGTGAAGAGAAGGACCAGGGGAGACATGATAGAAGTGTTCCAGTATTTGAGGGGCTGCCACAGAGAGGAAGAAGTCAAGCTATTTTCTAAAGCACCCGAAGGCCAGACAAGGAATAATGGATGGAAACTGAAACTGAACAAGCATTCCAAGAGCAAGTTAGGCAACATATTTTTCACCATCATATAATAAAATGTTTACTAAGCTGAAAGATTTGGGCCTCCAAGGGTGATTTATCAGCAAAGATGGCCCTTAAACTATCTAGATCCTCGATCTAGACTGGAACATTTAGGTGTCATTAACAGGGACACAATAGGCTGATGGAATGCTGAGACCGATATAGTACAGAATATTATTCATTTATTATAGACAAAGAACAGCATTTATCGCTGAGCTAAAAACAAATAGGCAGCAAGTGAAAATAACAGTGACTGTGTGGGAGCCAATGAAAGTTTCTGAATTATTTTACAGATTATGAACTATTTCTGACTTGCAGCAGCACTGTTGGTGCTGTCAGCAGGGTGGGTGTAACATTTCCACCTATGCTTAGCAAAGGATAACAAAAATACTCTACAAAGAAACACATACTAAGGAAGAAAAGAACCCATCCTAATCTCCTGTATTATCATCTGGTCTGGCCTCAGTCTTATTAGAATAAAAGCTCTTTGGCTGATATGCAAACCACTCAGGTCTCCCCCCCCCTTTTTTTTTTTTGCATCTGGGAAAGGCTTGCATTGAAGCATGTTGAACCCCTGTGTAGTTAGATCAAAGACAGATCAAAGAGCTGTCTGGAGAAACATCAGCCTTAAAGCAGCTGGAAATGATGGGTTTCGGTGAAAAGAACAGCCAGAAATGGTCTCTGCTGGCTGAGTATTGCCAGATTTATTTCTGGGATGTGAAAACTACAGAGAAGTGCACCTCACTAGAGGCTCAGGTGCCCCTCAAGAACATTAAACTAATATGAATCTGCTCAGAGATGAGAGAAGAAAAGAAGATAAAACTAGGCCTCTGTTTTTGATTGCCCAGATATCTCAAGGGGAAAGTGAGTCTCATGTAGCATTGAAGTATAATAGTTTGGATGTGATGGAATCAATATGTTTGGTCAGAAATAATTAAAACTTATTTATTTTGTATGCCACCCATCTCGTTAGCTAAACCTTAGTGAAAATGTGTAGTATAATCATTTTAATTAAGGTTTTTTTAGTTGAAATAATAATTTAGAATATATTTTGTATAAATATACTGACCCTCCATAGTGGTACTTTATGTACAGTATATTGACTCCAATCAGATTTCCTTCCTTCCTTCCTTCCTTCCTTCCTTCCTTCCTTCCTTCCTTCCTTCCTTCCTTCCTTCCTTCCTTCCTTCCTTCCTTCCTTCCTTCCTTTCACGTAGGAATGTATATTGTGGGGTCCTTGGTGTTCTCTGAACTTCTTGAAGATGTTTCATTACCATACTAAGCAATGTTATCAGTCTGAATCTCTCTCTCTTTCTCTGTCTGCCTGTCTGCCATTCTGTCTATCTCTATCTATCTGTTTCTATTTATTTCTCTTTCTCTCTTTTTCTCTATCACCTATCTATCTCTATATCTTCATCTTCATCTCTATCTGTCTGTCTGTCTGTCTGTCTGCCTATCATCTATCTATCTAAAACAGGGGTCCCCAACCTGTGGGCCATGGCCCACTACTAGGCCGTAGCCTAATTTCCATTGGGCCACTTAAGTGGTCAACTGGTGGGTGCTTATGCATGTGCACATGGCCCCATTCGTATGAGCTTCATTGAGGGAACTCACACCCTCAACTTGCATAGCGTCACTGTGTACATTGTGTTGTCCCCAAAACTGGTCTTTTGCTTGGTGTCGAAGCCAAAGAGTTACCAGACACAAGGTGTAATACAAAATTATATTTTTATTTTGGTACCAAGATATAAGGACCTTGGACTTGAAAAGAACCAAGAGGTTGATTACAATCTTTCAGCAATTCTTACAGTCAGAGGGTGGTCCCATTCAACCCTTTGCCCTTCCCCTAATAATGCATGCATAACCAATAATATTGATTGGTTATTTGGATGACAGCCCCCTAAACCTTTATGCTTGCTATGCTAAATAGCTAAATGTCATTTCACCTACTTTTCACCCCAGGTCACAGGTATCTTGCAAAGTGTCCTAGTTTCATGTGCCAGCTATGTGGTTTTGGGGGTTTTCTTATAATCTATTCTTGTATCTAATATCCTGGCTAGTGGTTTTCTAACAGGTAAGGTGCTAGCTATGACTGTGCAGCCCCACCCTCTTCATACTTTTGAGAGAAGAATAAAAGCAGTTTTTAATTCTTTATCTAATGCAGCACCCCCATGGTCCACTCCTTCTGCAGAGAGGAATAAAACAACAGTTTTCTCTCAAGGCAGCCTCCCCTCAACTCCCCTTCTTCAGAGAGGGGGGAGGGAGAGGGAGAGGAGCAAAGCTACTTAATTGTCTGTTTTAAGGAAAAATATGTTTTTATCAGAATTCATATTCCTCACTCTTATGTCCTTTACATCCACACTTGGGTCCTATCTCCACACATGAGCCTTCCTCTGATTCCCAGGACCTCATCTGTACATATATTCCATCATCTGATCCTTCAATTGAGGGCGCTCACTCACTCACGTGTACATGTGCACCTGCCCTTCCCACGAAATCATCCCCACTCTTCCTGCTCTGACCCACTAATCCAGAAAGGTTGGGGAACTCTGATCTGAAGAACGTTCCAAAATGCTAACAGAGAAGGGACTAATCTCAGCTTGGGGGAATGATGTTCCAGAGGGCAGGACCATAGCAGAAAAGGCAAGCCAACTGGATCTTGTCAAATGGAGTTCCTTTGGAAATGCGACCTGCAACATAAATCCTGCCTGAACTGGTGGAACAGGTAGATATAATCAGGAAGAGGCCATCCCTCAAATAATATAGCCATGTAGGGCTTCAAAAGTCAAAAAACAGCATCTTGAATGGCACCTGGAAGCAAATTGGCAACCATGCAGCTCAAATCGTGTGTGTGTGTGTGTGTGTGTGTAATGTGTGCTCTCCTAGGACCATACAAGTCTACATTCTGTACCAGTTGAAACTTCCAGATGCTCTTCAAGGGCAGCTGTGTCTCTGCTTTTACACTGATGTGTTAAATAGAGAAGTGTCAAAATGAAAACTTAGTAATCCTTTTGTCAGTTTATTAGTTACAGTATTGGGATTTTCTTAAGAGCCTGCATTTTAAACAACTTTAATAAAGAACAGGATGTGATTCCTATTTTAAGAAAGTATTGGCCTCTTCATATATTCAAAGCACATTCTTTCGGGACTACGGATTGAGCTATTTGCTAAAATAGTTACGTTTTCTCAGAAAATTATTTACATAGCTAGATAAACACCTCTATATTTCTTCTGCTTCAGTCATTTGATGATAGCTGATAGCAATTAAATAACATGAGACTCAGGCATAAACCATCCCATGTATATTCCTTCCTTGTAAATGATCTAAAATATGAGTTCAGAAGTAGCATGTGTATGTTCAAAACATTCATATTTTAATACTGTTGCTGAAGTTTCCTAACAATCTATAATTCTGACAGTATTTGAGATTATTCAGTTAGTTCAGTTCCTTAAGGAAAAAGAAAAAAGGAAGAAACTGGAGTTTTGAGAGGTTCTTCATCACCATCTTTTCCCACTTTCTAGTGCTAGACTATATGTTTTGTGCAAAGTGGCATATTAATAGACCAAGAGCTGTTATGGCGAGAAGAACAAAGATACAATGCTCAGCCAGTGTTATATACGAAAGCAACTACTCTTTTCATACTTGATCTTATTTTGTACAAGTCAGCTATTCAGTCTAGTGTGTCAGTTTGGGGCCTGGAATTGCTAGTGGAACAGAACAAATGGTGAAGCCTGTTTCTAATGGCTGATCATGTCTGAAAAAGACATGTTGGTATAAAAGAGGAATTCCCACACGAAAAGTAGGATGTTTTTTTTTTTTTGTAAGAACACAGAAATCAGCAGGTGACACATTCCACCACATGAGCAAAATAAACCTATCCATAAGTTGTGCCTGAGAAGTATTGATCTGGTATTCTCTGTATAAATAGTCAGCATCACTGAGTAAAAAATAGATATCCCGCATGAGTGGATTGCAATAGCAATAGCACTTAGACTTATATACCGCTTCACACTGTTTTACAGCCCTCTCTAAGCGGTTTTACAGAGTCAGAATATTGCCCCTAATAATCTGGCCCTCATTTTATCAGAAAAGGAAGAATGGAAGGCTGAGTCAACCTTGAGCTGGTGAGACCTGAACTGCTGAACTGGTATTGTCATTAGGGGATCCTTGTGGTGCTACACTCAAACTACTGGGAGCAGATTAGATACTCTACTTCAGTGGACCATGCATCCTAAAAATGTACACACACAGAGAAGAACATGTATACAAAGAAAAAGTAAAAGACTGTGTCTTACCTTAACCCCTCACTCTCTTAAAATTTCTCCACAGACATCAAGATGCCAAGGTCAACTGCAGCTTTGCAACACAACCAAATTCTCTTCAAAAATCAAAGCAAAAGAAGAAGTAGAGCTCTAAATGCCATTGCATTGAAGTACACAGAGGGAAAGAATGGAAAGAAGAGAAAATATCAAGGCGGGAGGAAATAAGATAGGGAAAGTCATAGGTGAGGAACTGGGGCATAGATTGCCATCCATCTTGTTAGTATTACTGCCAATGAAACACAAGACTCAAAAATTATGTATGGGACAAAGGAGAAGCTGAACTTGTGAGAAATTCTATGTCTAATCCCTTTGTTCCCACCTCAATGATCGTGCCATATCTTTGTTAGTTCATGGACAGAGCACATCTTAGAACCAACATTTGAAGGCAGTGGAATCCTAATATAACACCTTACATGGAGTAAGACAACTCACCCTATGATTTATCTGGCTAATGAATGAAACAAATTGCCAACTGGAATTGCAAAGTGACTGCAACTGATGTGCCAAGCTTATGACTTGCTCTGGGGTTAAAATTATATAAAATAATGTTAGGGCACTGAACAGCAGTAGGGAGACCTAGTTGTTGACAGTCATGGTGGCACAGTGGTTAGAATGCAGTACTACTGCTGCTGACTGCTGGCTGGCTGGCTGGCTGCCTGAAATCTGGCACATCGAATCCCACCAGGCTCAAGGTTGACTCAGCCTTTCATCCTTCAGAGGTGTGTAAAACGAGGACCCAGATTGTTGGGGGCAATATGCTGACTCTGTAAACCACTTAAAGAATAGAATAGAATACTTTATTGGTTAAGTGTGATTGGACACATAAGGAATTTGTCTTGGTGTAAGTACTCTCAGTATATATAAGGAAAAGATACATTTGTTAAAATCAAGAATCATAACGTACAACACTTAATGATAGTCATAGGGTACAATCAACAATCAAATCATACTGGGAAACAGTCAATATTAATCGTAAGGATACAAGGGACAAAGTTACAGTCCTACAATCACAAGTGGGAGGAGATGGTGATAAGGAGTGATGAGAAGATTAGCAGTAATAGTAGTGCAGACTTTGTAATAGTTGAACAGTGTTGAGGGAATTATTTGTTTAGCAGAGTGATGGCTTTTGGGAAAAAAACTGTTCTTGTGTCTAGTTGTTCTGATATGCAGCGCTCTATAGTGTCATTTTGAGGGAAGGAGTTGAAACAATTTGTGTCCGGGATGTGAGGGGTCTGTGAATTTTTCACAGCCCTCTTTTTGACTTGTGCAGTATGCAGGTTCTCAATTGAAGGCAGGTGGGTAGTAATTGTTTTTTTTTGCAGTCCTAATTATCCTCTGAAATCTGTGTCTGTCCTGTTGGGTTGCAGAACCAAACCAGACAGTTATAGAGGTGCAGATGATAGACTCAATAATTACTCTGTAGAACTGTATCAGCAGCTCCTTGGGCAGTTGAGCTTTCTGAGTTGGTGCAGAAAGAACATTCTTTGTTGTGCTTTTTTGATGACGTTTTTGGTGTTAGATGTCCATTTTAGGTCATGTGATATAGTAGAACCTAGAAATTCGAAGGTCTCTACTATTGATACTGTGTTGTCGAGTATTGTAAGAGGTGGTAATATGGGAGGGTTTCTTCTAAAGTCTACCACCATTTCTACAGTTTTGAGTGTGTTCAGTTCCAGATTGTTCCAGTTACACCACGAGACAAGAGCGCTGTAAACAACTGTGAAGCGGTATACAAGTCTAAGTGCTATTGTTATTGCTAGTTCAGTGGATATGTTTGGGCCAACCTTCATCTCTCAGACCAAATTATCCCACAAAGTTGTTGTGGAAAAAGAAAAAGAGAAGATACATTTCTATTTTTACTACCTTGAGCTCCTAGTGAGAAGGTGGGAGATAAATCAAGAAAAACATTTTAAAATGGTATTCTGGGCTCACCAAAGGCAGGGCTCAAATGCATGATAATGTGGATTGTAAAAGTGTTTTTCAGACTAAAATGAGCATCTTTCCTTCAGAACTGAGTTCTGGTATTTTTTTCTAGAAGAAATGGAAGAAAAATATAAGGCACAAAAAATGGTCAGGGAGAATGATAATGAAAGAATGCAAAGGAAAGAAGAAACCTGTTATTAGACAAGGGCAGGTATACATAGGTTTTACAGCTTTACTATAGTGAGTTATGAAATTCACCAGGATAAGTCTAATCTCATCTAATCTCAGTCTGATCTAAATGGTGGGGTAAAACTGTTATACAAGGGACTGGTTAAAGCTGACTTCTTTTTCATAGCAATCCTCTCAAAAATCTCCTTCAGAGTTAAAATAGTATTTAAAAATATCACGTTCTACAATGCAATGAGCTAGGAGGAAAGGGAAGGTCCACAAAAATCTGGCTGAAGCCATAGCCTACTTTTAAACCTATAGGAAGCCCCCATCCCTAGAAGAATGAAACATTTTGGGTAATATTAAAAAGGCAGGTTAGAATATTTTCCCTAAATGAGAGATGGGAAAAATCTTAAGAGAGGCAGAAACCAACCCCAGTTTCCCTGCTCGAAGCAGAAACTGAGGAAGCCAGCTTTTAGAAATGCAGATTTGGTAATCCATTCAGAAAGACTGGGTCAAGAAAGAAACCCAGATAAGAAACAAACAAAACATTGACAAAATTAGCTCAGACAAACATCTGGAATTTGCCTTTCCCCTTTTGCCTATAGAGTCAGCCATGACCCCTACATGATCTTGTAGGAATCCAGAAGGTATAAAAACCCACTCACTCTCAACTCCAGTTTGTCAGCTGTCCCAGAATCACATGTGGTTGGTTGTTCTGCTACATCAACAAATGGAACCTTTCTTTCAAGTCAGCCTCCAGCCTCCATTTCATTTCCAGTGGCTTGGAACTGGAGCTGGATATTTCTTCCAATAAACCCAAGAGCCATAGCTCACTATGGTCAGCCACTCTTATTGCTGCTAGGTCATGAAGGGTGCTTCCACCACCAGTCTCATGCTGGTGTACTTTAATGTGATGTGATCAAATCTACAAAGATCAGACACATGTTTGATCTCTGTAGATTTATTGACATCACATCACAATTTTCCCTGTGACACTCTATGGAAGTAACACTTGGTCTATGAAGCAGCAGATTGAAAAGAGTATTGACACTTTTGAACTTTGGTGTTGTAGAAAACTCCTGTGAATGCCTGGGATAGCCAAGAAAACAAACAAATGATTGTTTTATCAAATAAACCAGCCCAGAGTTGTCACTTAAGGGACAAACTATGAGGCTTCAATTATTATTTTTGGACACATGCAAAAATCCAGCATTCTTAAGAAGTGCATAATGCTGGAATACGTGGAAGGAAAGAGGACAAGCATCAGAAAGATGGATTAGCTTAATTAGAGCAGCAATGGGCTCCCCACTGAATGACCTGAAGAACTAGGTTGAGAATAGATCATTCTGGAGAAGATCTACCTATGTGGTCTTTAAAGAAGTACATGAATTTCACAGCACATAATCAACCAAAAACACTGACAATGCAAGAAACTTAAATGCATAGGAAATACCTTAAGCATGTAAGGGTTTATGTTGTTAATTTAATTCCAATGAATGGGCACTTGGTAGCTTGCAGTGAAGACAACCAAGTTGATACAGTTTTCGTTCTGTGAGTGAAGAAAGGATTTTTATCTTCTAGACATTTTTTAAGCTGGATTTCTTACTTTGTTCTTGCCAAACTTTAAATGCTTCTGGTGAAGCTTAAAAGAAACAATAGTATAACATTATTCTAGACACAACAAGTTTAATAAAAATGTCAGACCAGCAGTTGCAAAATAGTTTTTTAAAAACAGAATCAATTCCAGGGAGCTCAGAAAAGCCCCATGGCTTAGATTATTTTATTAGTATTAATATTAGCATTTGTCATTTTAGCTGCAAATGTATGTATAAGTCTAAGTATATGTATGTACAGTCTAGGAGGTATCTTTCAGAACCAGCTCCCTGCCTGACTTATGGTCATTAACCCTGGTCATACCTACTTTTAAAAAGGGAGACCCAAGTCTAGTAGAAAATTACAGACCAATCTCATTGTGTTGCATCACCTGTAAAGTCATGGAATCAATTATAAACCAATCCATTTTAGAAACAACCTACTTTCTAACAAGCAGTTTGGTTTCAGGAAAAATGTGTCCTTTATTCTCCAACTCCTACACTGCAGAAACATTTGGACCATGCATCTGGACCAGGGTAAAGCAATAAACGCAATTTACATAGATTTCTGCAAAGCCTTTGATTCAGTGGTGCACGACAAACTAATGCTGAAACTTAGTTCGTATGGCAACTCCTGACCCCTGCACAAGTAGATAGCCACGTTCCTGTCAAACAGGCAACAAATGGTCAAAATAGAGAAGGACCTCTCAAATCCAGCACCAGTTAATAGTGATATCTCCCAAGGCAGTGTCTTAGGACCCATACTCTTTCAGCTTTACATCAATGACCTATATGACAACATTAAAAGCAGTTGCATCCTCTTTGCCGATGATGTAAAATTATTTAACATCACCGACAATAATGCTGCCCTGCAAAGCAACCTTGATTATGTGTCAGAATGGCAAATCCAAATTTCAACTAACAAATGCTCTGTCCTACACATTGGCAAAAAAAATCAGAACCCCAAATACAAGTTAGGTGGAAGCAATCTTGTAGACGACCCTCACTCTGTACTTATCGCAAATGATCTAAGCCCCAGAGCTCATTGTAACAGCATTGCTAAAAAGGCTTTAAGAATCATTAACCTTATTTTGTGAAGCTTCTCCTCCGGCAATATTGCATTGTTAACTAGGGCATACAAAACCTTTGCCAGACCAGTTCTCAAATACAGCTCGTCTGCCTGTATATCAGTCATTAATACAATTGAGCGGGTTCAGAGGTATTCTCAAGAAAAATATCTCCAGGCTCAAAATTCTAGGCCTGGACAATCTGGAACTGCGCTGCTTGCGGCCCGATCTAAGCAGGATTCACAAAACTGTCTGCTATAACATCTTGACTGCCAATGACTTGTTCAGCTTCAATCACAATAATACACAGGCAAACAATCGATACAAACTCAAGATGAACTGCTGCAAACTCGATTGCAGAAAATATGACTTCAGCAACAAAGTGGTCAATACCTGGAACGCCCTACCAGACTCCATTGTTACAGCCTCAACCCCTCACAGTTTCAACCTCAAACTGTCTACCCTGGACCTCACCCCACTCTTAAAGAGTCTTTAAGGGACAGAAGCACACCAGGGTGCCTACCATCCCTGTCTTACTGTCCCCATTTATCTGTATTTAATTCCTTCATTTTTGTTGATGTTCATACTTATAGTTGTTATCTTGTACATGTTTGACAAACAAACAAATAAATAAATGTGTGTGTGAATCTCATTGCAGGCATTTTGCAAAATGCCAAACTTTTAAATGTGTGCACTATACTTCACTGCCTTGAATTTCATAATAAGAAAAAAGACAGACTGCAGTTATCTTCAATCCTCTGAGTGCAGACAGTTTGTGAAATGGTTAGGTGGAATTATTAGGACAACTCTATAGGGATATTATAGTAATAGCTCCTGTACAAATTGACCACTTTGCTGAAGGCTCACAAGGCACTGAGTTACAATGAACAATGCAAATCGAATCCAATAAATTGTTATTGCAATGTTACAGCACCACTCAGCATTATGAAACCCACTTATGCCAAAGCAGCTATATTTGCTCCAGTGGCAATCATGACTGCAAAAGACAAAACATGGCATATACCTTTACGATGATGAGATATGTTTTCATTGCTAAGAGCAAGTAAATATTTGTCATTTTTCTTTTCCTTCCTGTCCTTAGGACCATCCCCTTCCAATCAATTATTAAGCAAATATTATTGAAGGTGTATACAGATTATGAGATACATAGTATTTTCATAATATTACATGTTTTTGAATTATATCCGTGAGAAAATATCATCTGGAGATCTAATGCTATATGGATCTGAATAAAGAAGCAAAAACTTATATTGGGAACATAGAGATGACCATCAACCAGGATGGTATTTAAGGGGACTAGATAAATTCATGGAAGAGTCAGGGGAAGAGCTATTTATGTGTTTATTTTTTGTATTTCAGATTATTCATATTGACCTTGCCACATCAAGCAATTACCTTCTGGCAAAATGTGGCTTGCATATTCTCCAATATATTATTAAAAGCAAGATGTGGCTTGCATATTCTCCAATATATTATTAAAAGCACTGAGCTCATATCCAGGTAAATATTTTATAGTTTTGGTACCTATGAAACAAGCACCAGGGATAAGGCTAATCTAGCATGGAAAGTCATAATTCAGTATCTCAGATGGTAGTATGTGGGTAAGGTCATACAGGGGTCATGCCCAATATATGGGCTGACCATAGCCCAGTAAAAATTACATAGAAAGGACAAAATAAAAGGAAAAGGAGATGGATACTAAACCCACAAATAACAAAAGAAAAAAAATATATTCAAAGAATTAAAGATGAATTAGAAATATTTTTTAAGGTTAACCTAAAACAACATACTAGTTTACAAAATCTATGGGATACCACAAAGGCCTTTGTGAGAGGCATATCAATAGTTTATATAGCTAAGAAAAATAAAGAAAAATGGAAGAAACAGAACAAATTACAAGAAAGGGTTAAAAAATTTGAATATGAGCTTCAAAAAAATCCAAAAAATATGGAAGCTAAGAAAGAAATAGGGATAATTAGACATGAATTAAATTTGATAGAGGAGAATGCACCGCATCTTAAAAACTATCAAGCACAATTTTTTTGAATCAGCAAATAAACCAGGAAGATGGTTGTCCAATAAATTAAAAATAGAAAAAGAAAAAAGATTAATTCAGCAAGTTGAGGATGAGGAAGGGATAGTGTACTATCAGATGGAGGAGAAAAAGAGAATTGCACAAAGGTATTTTGGCGAGCTCTATAAGCAAGAAGAAGTTATGGAAGAAAACATTAGACACTACTTGGAGGGAAACAGTCTGAGCCCAATATCTGAAGAAAACAGAGAAATACTCAACAAAGAAATAACACTGGTAAAGCTACAAAAGACAGTACAAAAACAAAAAAATAATAAAACACCAGGTCCTGATGACTGGCGAACTATATAAAAATCTGTCTGAAATATTTGAACCATTGCTGCTAGAACTATATAATGAGGCATTAATGCAAGCTAGATTCCCGAAGTGCTGGTACGAAGCATACATCTCCTTAATTTCAAAAGATGGCACCGATCAACAATTAATTGCGAACTATAGGCCAATCTCATTGCTAAATACGGATTATAAGATATTCATGGCAATATTGACAGAAAGAATGAATCCAATTCTGAGTGAACTTATACATAATATTGTTTCTAATATTAAAACAATATTAGAACAGTACTAAATTCAATTGAATATTACAAAGCTCACCCAGAAAAACAGGCAGCCCTAATCTTCCTAGATGTACAAAAAGCATTTGATAATCTCAATTGGAAATTCATGTTATATCAAATTAAAAAGTTGAACTTTGGCACCGACATAGAAAAAACATTACAAGAAACAGACTCAAATAAAAAAGTGAGCATATTACTAAATGGAGATTGCACGGAAGATTTTGAAATTGCAAAAGGAATATGACAAAGGTGTCCACTATTGCCACTGCTATTTATCTTGTCTTTAGAAGTGTAGCTGCAAGCAGACAAAACCCAGAGATTCACAGAATTAATATTAGAAATGAGGAATATAAAGTTCAGACATTTGCCAACGATTTGGTATTTATAGTGGAAGATCCAATGAATTCGGGACCAATATAGTTGCAACAAATAGAAAAATTCGAGGAAGTGGCAGGATTCAAAATAAATAAAAACAAAACTAAGATGATAGTCAAAAACTGTATAACAAAACAGAAAGTAGAATTAGAAAGCATAATGGGACTGCAGACAGTAAAAAGGTGAAATATCTGGGAATTTGGTTATCACCCAGATGTTCATCACTAAAAGAGGACGACTATGTTAAATTGATTAAGCAAATTAGGAAAGAATTGGAATTATAGGCCAAATTGAAACTGTCTCTATTAGGAAGAATAGCAATGCTGAAAATGAATACCCTACCAAAATTAATATATTTAGTCCAAATGATCCCAATTAAATTGGGGAAACCTTTCTTTATAGACTTAAATCAAATGACGTCCAAGTTTGTCTAGTTGGGCAAGAGGCCACGTATTAAAATGAAACTATTAGAAGATGACAGGACCAGAGGCAGTCTTGGATTACCAGAACAGGACCTCTACTATCAGGCAGCGGTGTTGAATTGGGTCAAGGACTGGGTCAAATTAAGAGACAAGAGAATTCTAACACTAGAAGGACATGACCTCCTGATAGGTTGGCATACATTTTTGTGGGAAAACAAAAGCAATGTTCATCCAAAACCTTTTATTACAGGTAAATATAATGAGAGGATTTCTGAAATGTTGACCCAAGAGATGAATGAATACCTACAACTCAGGTGATGAAAGTACAAAATATTCAGCAGAGTTGTGGACTGCTTGGAGAAAAAACAATTTGGCAAAATGTAGTAGACAATTGCGAAAGGGAGAAAAAGGTCTGAAGAGAGGTAGAGACAAATTCTTCTACCCCAGAATGGAGAATGTTTTTATTTATTTATTTATGTATTCATTTGTCAATTGCTTACAAGATAATAGGTATAAGTAAAACATAGTTATGAATACATGGATACATATAAGAAAAATAAAATATAAAAGAAACAATAGGACAGGGACGGTAGGCAGAATGGTGCGCTTATGCACGCCCCCTACAGACCTTTTGTTTGGTGAGAAGGACCATGATTTTTGTAGAAAATAATAGCATTGCCTTATTATCACAAATAAATGTTATGTACATGAGCATGCATGTATATTATCCAGCATATTGTTTTCTGTATTTACTAACCTGCCTCTTTAGGGACAGGCTGATTTTAGTCACAGGGTGGACAATAAATCAGCAATTAATCTGAAGTCACAGAGGGACACAATGCAACTCTTGTATGAAGGCCACCAAAGGTCCTTCTAAAACAATGGACAAGTGTCAAATAGATATGGAATAAACATATTAAAGGTATTTCATTTAATTGTACTTATTTTTATGGTAAGTATATATAAATTTAATTTATTTTTCTTGCAATAAGACTTTCTTTTTAGATTTTTCTCTATGCATTTTTAGCTTTGCATCTCTTATTGTATTTTTTTGTGCTGAACTGTTGTTGATCTATTTGGACTTTAGGTTGTACAGGATTTTACTGATGCTTTTAATTATGATGATGATTGGTTTGCTGTCAACAGAGAACTCCACGCTGCCTAAATCTTACAAGTGAAGACACTGCTTTAATGCTATTTAACACAATCAAAAGTTAATGTGTTAATAATGGGGGGCTTGCAATTCCTTTGTATTCATGAAGGGAGGCAAGGAATTGCAGGCAGAAGAAACTGGCCATGAGGAAGTGAGTCAGCTGGAGGGGGTGTCAATGTTTGAGATACTCTCTCAGCATCTAACCCCTATAGATTCATGGCCATCTATGGGGAGGAGAGTATGAGGACATGTGCATCACAATTGAGGACATGACTTATGTTCTCGCGTCTGATGTCAGGACATGACTGATACAACTTAAATAACTATCATTTGCATGTCAATATCATGACACACGTGGTATTTTGACATCATCATGGATTGCAGCAGATGCCGATATTTCATCCTTAAACAAAACAGAAATCTAGGACATTTACAAAGAAAAACAACACAAGAAAAAGAATGTTCATGTAACAAAGAAAAACAATACAGGAAGAAAAAGGGTTCATGTAACAATCTGAGCAGAGAAAGCAGGTCAAAACAGCTGTCTTAAAGGCTTGAGTTCTTCTGGGTGTAATATAGGACCATTCTTAGGCCAACCACTAAGCTGTTTTGAGGAGGATGGGATACTAATGTCTTTGATCTAGCAGACTGTCTTTCTAAAACAGACTTGTTATGCAATCAGAGGTCAATCTCTTAAAAATGTTCCAATATTGGACTACCAAAAATGTCCACAAAATTTTCATTTTAACGTCTTAAATATTCATTTCCTTTCATCATTACTTTATTACAAACCATTATTTTACAGAGTGAATAATTAAAACTATCAACATGAAAAAGTAGAATTCAAGAGCAGCCCTAGAAATGTTGCAATTTTATATCAAGACATAAATGGATTCATTCTGAAAATCTGAAAGGACTATGAAAGTCCTCCTCTTCTTAGTTTCCACTCTCCCCCATTCTTTCTGCATGAGGCAATGCAAACTTGAATGATAGCGATGTTGCAGTTGTGCACAATTCAACAACAGGAATGAGCAGTTAATTAAACATAAAACACTGGATCAACTGGGAATCACTGCAGAACTTCAAGATTTCCTCTCTGGTGAATAATCTGGTGAGACAGTTAAAGCAGCAAAGAATGACAAAGACACAGATGAACGAATAGAAATCTTGCCTGCAGTTGCAGTATGGAACTTCTGGTTTTCCATCACACTAAGCAAGATCAGTGGGGGAAAAAAAATACATCTTTTATGCCACCTACTGCACGATGCAAAATAATAATAATAATCTAGGCTTGTAATGCCACCAAGAGTTAGGATGAAAATAGAGTACAGCACAAGGACTAAATTGGAAAAAGTGAGTATTATTCATTTCAGCAACCATTAATAAAACACACAGCATCCCAATATTTTGTAATGAGTTGAGGCACTTTCTAATCAGTGGTGGGATTCAATTTTTTTTTACTATCGGTTCTGTGGGCGTGGCTTGGTGGGTGTGGCAGGGGAAGGATACTGTAAAATCTCCAGTCAGAGGTGGTATTTGCCAGTTCTCCGAACTATTCAAAATTTCCACTACCGGTTCTCCAGAATGGGTCAGAATCTGCTGAATACTACCTCTGTTTCTAATCCTTTTCAGGATTATGAAGAATAAAGACTTGCTATTTTCAGTGGTGCTTCTTGAAGTCATTAACCTGTAATTATGAAACCTTCTGACACTTCTGAAAGTAGTCTACTTTCATTTCTGAAAGAAGTCAGTGCACTTTAGAAGTGAGTTCCTAAAGCAAGGAAGAAATAATGTTTGATACAATACATATGAGAGTTAGTTTGGTGTAGTGATCAAAGGGTCCAGGCCAGAAACCTATGGCATGAAATCAGATGGATATCTTTGGACTGGTCAGTCTGTCTCAGTTCTTGAAAGAATGCAGGTGAAAAAAGAGGAAAAAAACCATGCAGGAACTTTTCAAGTTAGTTGCCAGAAGTCAAGATTGATTGAGAGGCAACCCCTTTAACCTTCAGTTATAGCTACCTACCTACACACACACACACACACACAGAGGGGTGGTGGTGGTGGCAAACAAAGTTAATAATAATAATAATAATAATAATACTGGTATTAATACTAATATTATTATTAATAATGATGGTGATGATGATGATAATGATAATAAAGTTTACAAAGCTAGACATGACACAGTTGCTAAATTAATCCATTGGTCATTATGTAAAAAATACAACTTACCTATATTCGAAAAGTCATGGGAACATACAGAGTGGAAAAGTTGTCAAAAAGGTGAAGGTCTTGTGGAACATTTGAATACAGATGGATCATCATTTGGAATACAATACGCCAGATATCACAGTTGTCGAAAACTGAAGCGTACAATTTATTGATATCGCTGTACCAGGAGACGCCAGAGTCGAAGAAAAAGAATTGGAAAAAAATAATGAAATATTGCAACTTGGCCATTGAAACTATGTGATTATGGATGAAACATGTAACAGTGATATCCATTGTCATTAGGGCACTTAGTACCATGTCCAAGAATTTTACAAACTACATCAAGAAATTGGAGTTTCCTGCAATAACACCAGCGGAACTGCAAAAAACAGTGCTACTCGGAACATCGTACATTTTTAGAAGATGCTTAAGACCTGTATTAACCACCAGCACCAGTCAATGATATTTGTAATACATTTTTAAATGTTCAGTTGACTGAGTTTCATGTTTAATGAATAAAAGAGATGATGATGATGATGATGATGATGATGATGATGATGATGATACAAGATAACAAATTAGAAAAAAATATGAATAATTCCACAAGAAAGGATTACAGCAACAAATAAATTCATCAGTGTAATGTAAAGAAATATCCATGGAACATTAGAGTTATTTTAGATCTTGTTACCCTCTAATGTAAGAGTTAACTCTTCAGCTAAAAACAAAGGGACAGAAAACACAAGCCTTTCTCCCCCCCCATTTGATTGTTCATTTGTAATGTTATATTTTTATTGGTTAGTAGAAGGAGAAGGTATGAAAATTTGGGGCACCGTTGCTTCATATTTTTTTAAAGACAAGAGGAAAGGGATCTAAATGTAATAGAACACCAAGACATCATTGGACTGAAACTGAAATTATAAATGATGTAACCTATTTTGAAACTTATTTTTGGTTTAAAATTAAAAATGTCTCTACCCAGAATGTTTCATGCACTTCTTCCAAATGTCTTCATGGTGATTCAAAGATTAGTCAAACTCTAGGCCAAGCAAGACCAGTCAGCATGGAGAATAATGACAAGGGATATTGAAAACAGCTGTAGGAACAGGAGGAGAAACTAGCTTAAGCTCTGCTATTCTATATAGCTCTTTGACTACCATGAATGGTCTAGAACAGGGAGGTCAAACTCAAGGCCCACAGAGTGGACCCAGCCCATGGGGGTGTTTAAATCTGGCTTGTGGGGCCAGCCTGGAAATAGCAAAGGACCAGCCCACGGTGCCTCTGCCAGACAAAATGAGATGCAGGGGCCACACGAGTCCTCCCTCACCCCATTTTGGCCAGGAGGGTACTGCAGGAGGCTGTCAAGGTCAAAAAGGGGGCATGGGGGCCCTCATATGCCCCCCTGCACTTCATTTTGGCCGGCAGGTTGCTGCAGGAAGCATCCATCCCATCTTTCTCCCCTGCCAGCTGCGGAGTAGAACTACAGTGTTGATCCAGTCCTCGAAGAAATCCAGTTTGACACCCCTGGTCTGGAACACCATTAGGACAGTGGCAGTGTGTTCTCCATTTTGAACAAATAGTTGAGGATTTTGCAAAATAATAAATCTTGTCGGAACATCTACAACAAATGTCATTAGTACATACCGATAAATCTATAGGACTGTGGAAAAATTACAAACCACTTGAAGGGGCAGGTCCTGTTGTAGAGCGGCAGAATCACTGAGGCAGACAACCAGAGCAAAACTTCAGCTTAACTTTATTTACAAGAATAAAGGGTTGCCACGGCTGCCATGCTAACTTGACAGCCAGCTGGAACGACAACAGCTGATGTTGTTCGACAGCTCCTTTTATAGCCGGCTGTCAAACAGCATCAGCCAATGGCAGTGGTCTGTGTTTCCTGCCAGAAACATGGACCTGAGTGAAGACTTCAGTCACTACACAACAGGTCCTATCTCGTAAATTAATATGAAAGCAAATTTAATAAAACAATATGAAATGAAATTGATTGGGGTTCTGAAAAACAGTGGCACTGAAGGTGGTCCTACAAGGGTGAGGAAGAAAACCCAAGAACATAATGGACGGATTACACAACTAGTTTAGACTGATGTTGCTACATAGTTATGAACAATTCTGTTGGGACTTTTTGCCAATTGCAGCATTGGAACACTGTAAATACCACCACCACTACCTCCCCCCCCCCCCACCAAGAAGGGAGCTTTGGGAATTATTTCTCAAAAGAGGTATACAATCAAACCAAAAAAAATGTTAAATATGATTATTATTTCATCCACTTTTCTTTTTCAAATAAGTGGGATCAGTTATGTCTTGAACACAACAGCAATCTGCATTTTCTAAATGACAGCTGAAAATCAATAATGATTCAATGTCCTGGATCAAGAAGTCACTAATTCTCTTCTGCTTTATCTTGAGTAAGCTGAAAGATTTATTTCTCTTGGCAAAAAGACTGGGAAAATAAGAGATCTCCTGAGCATAGTGAGTCCCTCCAAATCTCTCAGTGATATTAGTTCTCCACTCTGAATTCATGAGAACTTAGAATTTAGAATTTTATAATTTATTTGATTTGTCAATCGCTTACAAGATAATAGGTATAAGTATATACATAGTAATGAATACATGAAATGGGTGCATATAAGAAAAATAAAAGAAACAATAGGACAGGGATGGTAGGCACGGTGGTGCGCTTATGTACGCCCCCTACAGACCTCTTAGGAAAGGGGTGAGGTCAATAGTAGACAGTCTAAGGTTAAAGTTTTGGGGTTTGGGGAAGAAACCACAGAGTCAGGTAGAGTATTCCAGACATTGACCACTCTGTTGCTGAAGTTGTATTTCCTTCAATCAAGTTTGGTACGGTTAATCTTGAGTTTGTATTTATTGTGTGCTCTTGGTATAGTTGAAGCTGAAGTATTCATTGACAGGTAGGTCATTGCAATGTATGATTTTATATACCATACTTAGATCAAACCGAAGACGGCGTAATTCAAGGTTTTCTAGGTCTAGAATTTCAAGTCTGGTGGCATAAGGTATTCTACAACGAGTAGAGGAGAGGAGAACTCTTCTTTGAAATATTTCTGGACTTTCTCAACTGTGTTAATATCAGATATGTAATGTGGGTTCCAGACTGATGAGTTGTATTCGAGTATTGGTCTAGCAAATGTTTTGTATGCTCTAGTTAGTAGTGTGATATTACCAGAGAAAAAACTTAACCCTAACACTAAGGGGATTTTCATCCCAATACAGGGGTGGGCTTCAAAAAAAATTAGCAAAGGGTTCTCTGCCCGGTTGCTGGATGGACGTGGCCATGGTGGTCTAGTCAGCCTCCTGCATCATGTGCGTTTTTGCCTTCCCCAGGCTCTGGAGGCTTTCCTTGAGCCTCTGGGAGGGCAAAAACGGCCTCCGCAGGCTCCGGAGGCTCTTTGGAAGCCAGAAACAGGCCCATTTCCAGCCTTCCCGAACTTCCAGGAGGCCCGTTTTTTGCCCTCCCCAAGCCTCTGTGGGCACCCTGCACTTCCCTGCATCCAAAATGGGCCGAGTGGGGACTCCTGGGAGGAGCAGGGTGGGCAGGACCAGCCAGAAGTGGGATTTGGGGATTCTCTGAACACAGGATCTTAGCTAGAGGCTCTGCTGAACCCCTGTGATCCCCCAGCAGCCCACCCCTGTCCCAATAGTATTTAGTATTTTTTAGTATTTATTTATTTGATTTGTCAATCGCTTACAAGATACAGGTATAAGAATAAATATAGTTTTGAATGCATGAGATAGATACTTATAAGAAAAATAAAAATAAACAATAGGACAGGGAACGATAGGCATGATTGCTGTGCTTATGCACACCCCCTATAGGCCTCTTAGGAAGGGGTGAGGATATTTTAAAGGTATTACTAATTATGGTGTATGTGTATGTGTGCATGTGTATGTACACATTTGTGTATACTACACATTAGAGCAGGAGTGTCAAACTGAAGGTCTAGGGGCCAGATCTGGCCCTCAGGGTGCTTAGATGTGGTTTGTGGGGCTGCACTGGAAACAGTGAAGGACCGGCCTGCGGTGGCTCTGCCAGCAAAAATGGAGCTCACAAGGGTCACACATGGTGCCCCCAAGCTCCATTTTCACTGGCAGAGGGTTGCAGGAGGCTGTGGCAGCTAAAAATGAAGCTTGGCAGAGTGCTTGGGCCACCACAAGTGCCCCTGATATGAGTGATGTCATACTTGCCACAGCCCCCTGGCCACACCCCCTTGTATCCCTAAGGTTAAACACAACCCTGATGTGGCCCTCAATTAAATCAAGTCCCTGCATTAGAAGCTCAAGAGAAGAGAAAGGATGAGAAGACCAGATGTCTACAATCTGAAGAGAGTAATTTTTAATTGTTTGCAAACAACCAAGAAAAAAATAAACAAAGGAAAAGAGTATATAAATACTAATTTCTTAGACTGGTTACTCCTACATACAGTATGTTACATGTTCATATCATATTGTGCAACTAATTCATTTACATTAGTTAACTTAAAAGAGGAAAGAAATGGATGATTAAATATATACCTAGTAGCATAAAATAAAGCAAAATTCCAATTAGTCTCCCAATCAATTTTGCTGAAAATAGCATGCTTGTTCAGTTATAGAAAAATTAGTAAGTTATTCAGTTCATTGTATAACTGATGGAAAATAGTATCCTTCCATCCTTGCACTCTTTCTGCAATTCTAAGAATATACATTGCTTATTTCCATTACCCTCTTCTAGGTTTCCCTACCACTAATATATAGTTCAAAGCAGTGGTGGGATTCAAATTTTTTTTACTACTGGTTCTATAAGTATGGCTTGGTTGGTGTTGTTAGGTGGGTGTGGCCATGTGACTGGGTGGGATTTTTTGCTTTTTTGCAACCAATCCCCACCTGGTTTTGGGGCCTTCTGGGCCTCAGGCAAGCCTCCTGAGGGAGGTTTGCTCCCAGAAGGCTTCCCTGGGGCTCAGGAAGAAAAAAAATAGAGGAGGGGGTTGTGCTCAGCCCTCCATTTTTTGCCTTCCTGGGCCTCAGCAAGGGGAATCCCGGCACATCTGATCGTATGAACAGGTCATTGTCAGGAGAGGGGAAAAAAAGAAATACCTTAAGAGGTGAGCATCAGGTGGAAGGGGTGAGCGAGCATCGGGCGGGCGGGGCAAGTGAGCCAGCGGCGACCAGGCAACCAGGTTGGAGGCATGGCCAGCCAGAACTTACTACCAGTTTGGCGACTGACCCCAAACCCTTGCTACCAGTTTGCTGAAACCATTGCGAACCGGCTGAATACCACCACTGGTTCAAAACCAAATGATGGCCAAAGTACCTTTTTGCCCAAATGGAGTCATAATGCCATAATATTTGTACCAGTGTTACATGTTCACAGGGGTGGGATTCTACCAGTTCACACCTATTCGCTAGAACTGGTTGCTAACATTCTAAGCAGTTTGAAGAACCGGTTATTAGAAGAAATTACTGGCCTAATCCTGTAAGAAAGGCAGGAAGGAAACGTTCTGGTGTTGCTTACAGAAACTGTCTCTCCATTAACCCTTATTACATTCTTGGCAGGACTAGACTTCCTGTCTCAGGAACGTCTCTGGAGTTTATTTCCCCCTCCTTTGCTGGTATTTTGCTCATATGGAGTGACCATTCAAAGTTACAATGACACTGAAAAAAGTGACTAATGACCATTTTTCACACTTACGACTGTTGCAGCATCCCCACAGTCATGAGAGGCCAGGCAAGGAGATGCATGCCTTGATGTGAGTGATATTGAGTTGGCCATACCCAGTCAATAACATGACCCCCAGCCATGTCCACCCAGTCACATGACCATCAAGCCACACCCACCACCTAAGCCACGCCCACAGAACCAGTTGTTAAAAATTTTGAATCCCACCCCTGCATGTTCACCATGCCTCTAATAACTACCTGCAGAAGTTATCAGTTTGTATACTGCTTTGCTTTTAATCATTTGCAGAACTCAAAGCATTAAAAGAAAAACTCTTTCCTGGTCCAAAGAACTGGGAGCTATTTCAGGTATAGCACTGTATATTTATTAAAGTTTTTTTTTATTTGCAGCTCTGTTCATTTCATGAATACTGAAATTATGTTTATTCTTAAAAAAAGCCAGATTTTAGATATTATATTAAAAAAATATTTTCTTTCTTTCTTTCTTTCTTTCTTTCTTTCTTTCTTTCTTTCTTTCTTTCTTTCTTTCTTTCTTTCTTTCTTTCTTTCTTTCTTTCTTTCTTTCTTTCTTTCTTTCTTTCTTCCTTCCTTCCTTCCTTCCTTCCTTCCTTCCTTCCTTTCTTCTTTCCAAACAAGCTGGATAACTGACCTATTTCACAAAGAGAAAACTACATAAGTATGTAAATACCATCAATTTGTTTACTGTAATTTAACAGACATTATGATTTAATAGAAGCAATTTTCCTTAGTTGATTCACAAAAATCTATCTTCTACTATAATTAGGTTGGTTACAATACTTTATTCCTGACATATGTTTTGATTACACATAAATATTCCTAAATAAATAAGAATAATAATTTGGGAGTTATCTTCTTTTTGTTGTCTTCCTGTGTTTCCTGTTGCAATTTCAGAGCTTTGCTATACGAATGGAAGTTTCATTACCAATCCAAATCAAAGCCACAAGTTCTCCTGTAGATATGGCCATGATTGTGGTTTATAGATACCGTAGTTTTAATTTAGTGAGGAATTAAGTTAAGTGAAAATGGGAGTAGATAACTTCCAAATGTTTTCTGCAACTGCAGAGAAAGTGAACCCCAAACCCCTCTACCGCATGTCCATGTCATTCTAAACTGTGGTTTGGTGTTTGATGGAAAACTGTATGCAGTTAATAAAAACCAAACCCCAGTCTACGTATATAATACAAGGATTCTGTTGCAACAAGCAGAATCATATTATAGGAGGAAAACCACATTTATAAGTGTCCCTGAATATAAACAAGTCTCTGAGACAGGACCTTTCTTTCAAATATGCTGGTTTTTCAGGTATAGCAAGCCATAGGGCTTGCAACCATTCAAGATCAAGCAGGGGTCTATAAAACATAATTTTCTTATCTCACTTCACTGAGTGTGCCCTTCAGCTCTTTTTACCACTGTGTTAATCTCTTCCTGGTGGTTATTCCTTCAAACAATACTTAGAAAACATAGGAAGTGACTACAGAAAAAGACCTAACAGTCCATTGAGGCTGCTCTTTGAGGTTTTTTTTTTTAATTTTTAAATTAAAATTAATTTTTAAATTAAAATTAATTTAGATGATGGGCATGTATTCACCCTAGCGCCTCCATATATATGTATAAGTGCATTCAAAAATAGCAACATCACTTACAGCCCAAAAGTAGCACAGTTTATTTCAGGGGTGGGAAAATATTGCCTTTGGGCTGCATGCCAACACAGCTTCCTTTATTACAGAGCTCTCTAGTGCAAACGGTTGAAAATTAGCAGTACAGTTTTTTTCCATGGTGAGGGAGAAATCTCAATAGTAAATCTTTTAAAACAGGAGATCTGAAACTCTTTAAAAACTAAGAAAAGTAACCCAAACCCTCTCCCCAAACTGAGCAAAGTAATCACATGACTCATCTCATCTACTTCATGTAACCCTATTGTCCAGGGTTACCCTCAACAAAAAAACAACCCATCTTTACTTATTACACCACTGTAAGATTAAGCCATCTTATCCCACTAGTGCAGAATTTGCTAAATACCAATAATAGCCTTGGTGGTGCAGTGGTTAGAACACAGTATTGCAGGCAAACTCTGCCCACTGCCAGGAGTTCAAACCTGATCTGTTCAAGGTTGGATGGATCAGCCTTCCATCCTTCCGAGGTCGGTAAAATGAGGACCCAGATTGTTGGGGGCAATATGCTGACTCTGTAGACTACTTAGAGAAGGCTGTAAAGCACTGTGAAGCAATATATAAGTCAAAGTGCCATTGTTATTGCTAAGGTCAATTTCAGGTTTCTCTGGATCATTTATTCAATGCATTATCAGCCTTCTGTGTATTCCATGGAATGTAATGTGATAATCCCAGATGTCTACTGTTTCCAGTCAATCTGTAAATCACCTAAATTAGAGACAAGGCAATAGAGCCAGAGCTCAGTTTGGAATTCCCATTTTGCTGTTCCATTTCCATTGACGTGTCTCCATGACAGCTGCTGGTTGCCAAAGCCCAAATATGTCCGTGATAAACAAAGCAGCTTGCTAGACAGCAAAAGCAAAGTGTTCCTTTCCCAGAAAGAGGCGAGGCTCCTTGGGATTGGGAAATAATGGGGATGCATTAGCAACCAAGAAAAGGAAGTACCAAACATCTGCTATGCTTCTGACTCCTTGGACTCCTGTCAAGTCATTAAGAAGCATCCAAAAAACAACAGAGGATTTGGGGTTGGGAGGTGAGCCAGACTTTTTTAGGATTAAGCATTCAGCCGTCATGATGTTTTCATTAAAGTTGAGAGTATCCCATCTCCCCCCTCCATTTTATATAGTCTACAAAAGAAAGAAATGTGCCTAGAGCATAATGCTGAACTTTCACTGGGAAAAGCTTTGTCACACTATTGTGGTGCCTGAGAAATAGTGCAGTACAGAAAAAAAAAACACCAGAGCAGCTGAATTCTTAGTTAGGAGTTTGTTCCTAACATCACCTGTGACAGGATGGAGACTCTGCATGCCTCTTAGAGGTTGCTGAACTACATTTTTCACCACTCTTAACCAAGAAGACCAAAGACAGAAATTGCAGAATAACAACATCTGGAAGACCTCATATCTCTATCCTTGTTTGAGGACAAAAAAGATAAAAATAACATTTAGGCACTCTAAGCACATTTAGCTTTTGGGAAATTCTAATTCAGAATTGGAAAATCATTTTAGGCAACCTGGAACCTTGAAATTTAAAAACTGTGATACATGTGCGCACGCGCGCACACACACACACACACACACACACACACACACACACACACACATATATATATTTGTTTTTGTAGATTTTCACGGGTACAGGTATGCAGGTCTTGGCGTGTTTGGGTCTTTTCCCATGTAAGATTGAGAGTATCTTGGCAATGTTTCGATGAGATCTCACTCGCCATCTTCAGGCTGGTCCTTTCGGCTTCGTGCTTGTGTGAGCAAAGCGTATATATATATATATATATATATATATATATATATATCCTCCAAGCTTGGCAATTTGGTTACAAACATTTCATCACCATTTGAGGAGTCATCATCCATGAGTTTTGAATTGTGTTCGTCTATCAGAACACAGGTCTTTAAATACCATTTTATGAGATGCAAATTAGTCTGAATATTGTTTGTTTGTATATTTCTGAGTCATGGTCTGATTTCGCACTGTTTGATTGGCTGCCTGTTGTTGCTGATTAGGATTAGAGTTGTTATCTGGGTGTTTCTGAGTCATGATCTGGTTTCAACTTGTTTGATAGTTTGAATTGGCTGGCTGTGGTTACTGAGACGTGGTCCAATTTCTTGTGAGCTGATGGGTTATAAGTTTGTTGTTATGTAGTAGGGTGCCTGTTTGTTCATTTTAAATGCTACCTATGGGATCGTGTCTGTTTATTGATGTATGTATGTATGTATGTATGTATGTATGTATGTATGTATGTATGTGTGTATCAGGGGTGGGATTCTACCAGTTCGCACCTATTCGCAAGAACCATTTGTTAACATTCTAAGCAGTTTGGAGAACCGGTTGTTAGAAGAAATTATTGGCCTAATCCTGTAAGGAAGGCAAGAAGGAAACATTCTGGTGTTGCTTACAGAAACTTCTTCTCCGTTAACCCTTATTACATTCTTTGCAGGACTAGACTTCCTGCCTCAGTAATGTCTCTGGAGTTTTTTCCCCTCCTTTGCTGGTACTTTGTTTGTGTGGAGTGACCATTCAAAGTTACAATGGCATTGAAAAAAGTGACTTTTGACCATTTTTCACACTTACGACTGTTGCAGCATCCCCACAGCCATGAGAGGCCAGGCGAGGAGATGCATGCCTCGATGTGAGTGATGTTGAGTTGGCCATGTCCAGCCAATAACGTGACCACCAAGCCACACCCACAGAACCAGTTGTTAAAAAAATTGAATTCCACCCCTGGTATGTATGTATGTATAAGTTTCTTAAAACTCAAGCCTTAGAATGAGTCGAGGATGATAAAGCTCTCAATGACTTTAGTTGAAGTTGAAGTCAGAAATCAAGAAAAGAAAAATGGATGAAATGAAGAGGTCTAGGAGCTTCAACCTTTATCTGGTGATTTAGATGAGTTTGCCTTTATCTTTATGGCAACACTTTATAAAGCAGAGAAACTTATCCTTAGTTTGCAGAATGAGAAAGTTACTTGGCAGAGATGATCCTGTGAAATCATCATTCATGGTTTTGCACATGAGGAAAAACGGTAGTAGTGACTATTGCTTACTTTTCACAAATAAAATTGTCTCTCAATTTGAATACTTCATTTCTAACTTCCAAAAACATGGGTAACAAGTGACTGGAAGGAAGTATCCTGGCTTTGTATTGCATGATGTTGCTACACGTCTCTTCATTTATGATTTCAAGAGGAGATCCAGCAAAGTTAGTTCTGTGTACATTTCCCAAAAGACACTTTTAATGATATTGTAGCTAAGCAGTTAGATTTTTCTACACCATTCCTTTGGTTAGCTGGTGTTCAGGGTTTCCATGTTAGATAATCCTCAATCCTGAAAGCAAACAGGCCCAGAAAGCCATTATTCAGTTTATATGGGAGTTTTACAGAATCGGTTCAAAGTCTTACACCAACGGGTGCAAACAGGCATTCAGTATCGTTGCCCAGGCCACAGACATAATTGAGATATTTAGTCTCACACTTCCACATTTCGATATTATACGCAGCTTTTTTAAACATCTTGTCCTTTTATGGGAAAGGAAGGAAGCACCAGCCTGGCCAGAATGAATCTCTGTTACGTGCCCAAGCAGATGCCAGCATACTTTAAAGCTAAATGCCATTTTCTAATAGTGGTGTTAATCTTGGCATTCTTAGAATTATGCTAGTGGCATAGGATTAATAGCCAATTTAGTAATGAAAATTACTTATTTTTTTAAAGTGGTGATGAACCATGCCAAAATGGACAACGGTGGAAACAAATTCCCTATTGATTCACCACACAGGTGTAGCACTTCCAAATTAGCCCCATAACTATAATTTTTCCACAAAAATTGTGATTTAAGCTTAACCAATGAAGGGCCCCTTGTTGTAGGGTTCTGGCTCTGTATGAATGGATAATAATTCCAGCATTTTGCTAAAATAATCACAATAATCACTGTTATGTATGAAAAGCAAATGCACTTCTGTATTCTGAGTCTCTCTAGCCAGCCCTATCTTTTACTATAACACACATCTTTGGCTTGTTTTGCTAAGTTCATCTCATTGTCAGTATAATAACCTCTAATGCCCTCCACTCAGGGGTGGGATTCAAAATTTTTAACAACTGGTTCTGTGGGTGTGGCTTAGTTGGTGGGTGTGGCTTGGTGGTCATGTGACTGGGTGGACATGGCTTGGTGGTCATGTGACTGGCTGGGCATGGCACACATCTCCTCATATGGCCTCTTGTGACTGTGGGGATGCTGCAACAGTCGTAAGTGTGAAAAAGGGTCGTAAGTCACTTTTTTCAGTGCCATTGAACTTTGAATGGTCACTCCACACAAGCAAAATACCAGCAAAGGAGAAAAAAAAACTCCAGAGAAGTTCCTGAGACAGGAAGTCTAGTCCTGCCAAGAATGTAATAAGGGTTAACGGAAAGGCAGTTTCTGTAAGCAACACTAGAATGTTTCTTTCCTGTCTTCCTTAGACGATTAGGCCAGTAATTTCTTCTAACAACTGGTTCTCTGAATTGTTTAGAATGTTAACAAACGGTTCTAGTGATTAGGTGCGAACTGATAGAATGCCACTCCTACCTCCATTGCAGTTCAGTTACAGACCTAAGCTAAAACTCATTTCCTATAAATGTCTGCCCATCAACATAG
Source organism: Bungarus multicinctus (assembly GCA_023653725.1). Lineage (NCBI taxonomy): Eukaryota > Metazoa > Chordata > Lepidosauria > Squamata > Elapidae > Bungarus > Bungarus multicinctus. The sequence continues at coordinate 85,736,714 of CM042836.1, forward strand.
TTCTTACAAAAAAAAAATACTCAAAATTCTAGATATATATTCCATGTTGAATGGATCTATTCAAATTCAACACGCATAGGAATTTGTGTTGAACTTGCATCCCAGTCCATCTTTATGGGGCCACAACATACCTCACTTTAGGCAGCTTGAGAGGGAAAGAGAAGGAGCAAATTCCCACTGCTTCATGGAAGAGCTCCAAAATATAGATATGACTTGAGAACAGGAAATGAGCATTTCCATTTCACCCGGAACACATATATGATATGGCTTGTGTGTGTGCATGTGTGTGTATAGTACATATACATAGATACACCTACACATACATGTATACACAGATATACAAACACATATGATTTTGGTTGCCATCTTGACTTTGGTTCCCTCCCTGCAGAGATACCCCTGCCCAGAGCAGACACAAATGAAACCAAATACTCATATGTAGGGCATATTGTGAAGTGGAACTAAAGGTCAGCATTTAGTGATTTAAGGGGACTTATTCTGCGACTATTCAGCCCTCTACATGGGGCTCCCTGCGGGGAGCATCCGGAGACTCCAGCTGGTGCAAAATGCGGCCGCGCGGGTGATCATGGGGGCGTCACATAGCGCCCATGTGACGCCTCTCCTGCGCGAGCTGCATTGGTTGCCGGTGGCTCTCCGGGTTCGCTTCAAGGTTCTAGTTTTGACCTTTAGGGCGACCCATGGCATGGGACCAGGTTACCTTCAGGACCGCATTCTGCCAGCGTTCTCCAACAGGCGGGTGCGTTCCCACAGAGAGGGTCTGCTCCGGGTGCCGTCGGCCGCTATGTGTCGTCTGGCGGCGCCAAGGAGTAGGGCCTTCTCTGTGGGTGCCCCCGCCCTCTGGAATATTCTGCCACCGGAGCTTCGTACCGGCACGGACCTGAGGGCCTTCAGGCGCACGTTGAAGACCTGGCTCTTTGAGCAGGCCGGCCTGGGCTGAGAAAATGATTTTAAATTTGGTCTCCATTTTTAATTTTAAATTGGGTTTTAAGGGGGGGGGGTTAGTTTTATATTGCAGCCGATTTAAATTTAATATTTTTTAACTTTTGTATTCTCTGTGGGGTTTTTAGATGAGCTGTTCACCGCCCTGAGTCCCTCGGGAGAAGGGCGGTATATAAATGGAATTAATAAATAAAAAATAAATAAATAAATAAATTGTACATCATGCATCAATATCAGCCCAAACATAAAGCTCCAAGCCCAAGTTAAGGATGTGTGAATCCCCATTGACCATGGGGATTTTTTCAGTAGAAATTCAGTAGAATTTCAAGTAGAAATTCAGTCGGGGATCATCTCCAGAGCTACATATTAGCAAGAGGTCAGAGAATATAAAGTCAACATAATCAGGGTCAAAGAGTTCTTCCCATCTATAATTGTGGCATGTGGTTTCCACTTTCTTTCCCAACATTCCTGCTCTCAGTATGTTTTCAGCTGAAGCGAGGAGATCAGAAATGGGAATAACACATTTCAAAACTCAATCTTAGATAAGCCAATTCAGAAATAAACAGAACTGACTTACCCAGGAACTAGAAGGAGAAGCATTTTGTGGTGGCTTCTCAGAAACAATGCCTTTCTGCTCAAAATAAGTGAGGCTAATCAACGGGAATGAACTGTAACATTATCTCAAATTATAATTACAAGCTTCTCTTTTACAATTAACGATAACATCTTACCTCAGGTATTTCCAAATTTACAAACATGAATTGGAGTTGCAGATCTCCTAACATCTACCACACCCCATAAAGCATTTATGAAGCCTTGAAAACTGGATTAGAGAAGTTAATTATATCATTAAATACCCCAAACAAGACCAGAACATTCAGAGAGGGGCAAGACTGGCCAAGCCAAGTTTTCTCTGAAATTAGAAGACAGAAAATCCTGAAAGAGCTTCTAAGTAAGGTTGTTGCCCTTAAGTGCATTTTTCAATTGCTGCTATTGTAAGATTCATGACAAATCCTGTTCTTTATACATATGGGGCCATCTTGGTTTTGCAATATGGAATATAGTATCTTGTTCTTTCTTCCTTTCTTTTGAGTAAGTGTAGACTCCTGGCAACTGGCTGGATATATTTTTTCAGTTTTTTGGAATATTTCAGAAGTAGTTGTTTCTTGCCTCTTTCCTAGGCTAGGAGAGAGTGACTGCCTCAAAGCAACTCAGTTTCCTTTGGTGGGGCTAGAACTCATGGTCTTCCAATCTCTAGTCTGGTGATTTCATCACTACACCACACTAGCTCTCAGATTGTGCCATCCCTACCAATTTTGTTATGTATTATAATTTCAATTTTAATTTTCTGGGTTACTCAAGGTTAGTAATATTTTATATAAAGTTGGTAAATCCCATCACTATTCTCCTTTTACTGGTATAATTTACCACTGATAGCAGTTGGCACTTTTTCTATTCTTTAAACCAAACACTTTTTAAAAGTTTAAACTGTGTAGAAGTTAGATCTGAGATGCTGAAATTCAATGTTCTGTTACATTCACATCTACAATATAACACGTGAGCACACTGAATTAAATTCAATAAATAAAGTGAGGTTTACCATTTGATAAAAGTGAATTCCAGTGAGTTAAACCCACATGCTGAAGATTTCTGGCAAATGCTTTAAATTTTAGCACTTTTAATTAACATTGATGCAGAAATATCTCTATTGAAAAGAATTTTCAGCATTGCACAATTTTGAACTAAAGGGATATCATGATAAACATTTAAGATATAAATGTCCTGGTTGCAGAATTGGAAATGTAATTTACAGGCAATTGGGATCTCTGCCTAAGAACATACCAATGAGTACGGTAGACAATTGTATTGTTATATCCTGTACCTATAGTATATTACTTGTGCAGTAACAAGGTAATTTGCAGAAATGTACCAAAATAACAGTTGGGGAATTCTGAGAGGTGAAATCCAAACCTCTTAAAGTTACTAAGATTGAAAAATACTGATCTGATTCTAAGCGATAAACTGAGGCAAAGTAGAGAGTCAGTTTGCTGTAGTGGTTAAGGTGCTAGCTGGAAACCTGGAGACTGAGTTCTAGTCCCACCTTAGGCATGAAAACTGGCTGGATGACTTTGAGCCAGTTACTCTCAGCCCTCATGGGGTTGTTGTTGTAAGGAAAAAGAGAAGGAGGAAGGAGTATTGTGTTGTTTGCTGTTTTATTATTTATAAATGATGATGATGATGATGATGATGATGATGATGATGATGATGATAATAATAAATCATGAAACCATTGACCACATACTGAGCTGTCGCAAGACAATAGCTCAGACTAACTACAAACAGCATCACAACACAGTCGCTCAGATGGTCCACTTGTGTCACAACTACCATCTGCCTGTAGCAAAGAACTGGTGGGATCGTAAGCCTGAAAAAGTGGTTGAAAATGAGCATGCAAAACTACTGTGGGACTTCCAAATACAGACTGATAAAGTTCTGGAACACAATACCCCGGGTATCATGATTGTGGAGAAGAAAAAAGTGTGGATCGTCGACATTGCCATACCTGGTGACAGCAGAATCAATGAGAAACAACTTGAAAAAATCACCAGATATCAGGACTTGAGAATCGAACTGCAGAAACTTTGGCGTAAACCAGTGCAGATAGTTCCAGTGGTAATCGGCACACTGGGTGCTGTGTCTAGGCAAGCACTTAAAAACAATTGGTGTTGACAAGATCACCATTGGTCAGCTGCAGAAGGCCACCTTACTGGGATCTAATTGCATAATCTGCCGATACATCACATAGTTCTAAACATGTGGGAAGTGTTTGACTAGTGATTTGTGATACGAACCCCAACATGGTTATCTTGTTTGCTGTGTATACTGTCATTTTTGTGTATAATAACAACAACAACAACAATAATGATGATGATGATGATGATGATGATGATGATGAGTAGGATAAAAATAAATAAACTGGATCAGATTCAGGGCTGAAGTCCAAACAGTTTTGGATACCAAACTAGAATTTGAAAGAAAAGGAACAAGTCTCCCATTTAATTCCAATACAGTTCTGCTACAATTTTCATGATGTTTGCTCATCCAGATTCAGTTCTAGTCCCTGTCAAATAAATAGTTCTTATCTGAAGTTTAGCATTTGTTTAAATGCCAATCCCCTGGCCTTGTATTCTGCCAATTCTGAGGTTTTCAGCTTCCATGTCAGAATCAGGAGTCCTTTGTGTCTCTCCTTGCTAAAATGATTGCAAAGTCCTTCCCGTGATCAATCCAGACTGATTTTTGAGACTTTTGTTTTTGAATGAAGTTTATAACAAACAGTGGTTGGGGCTTAGCACAAAGGGTTCCCATTTTCCATCATTTCCCTCTAAACCTCTGGGTTGCCTCATTCTTTCTTCTAGGATCCCATTTCCCATTGGAACTGCACCAACACAGCTTAATTTTCACTGATATCCAGCCTCAACTGATAAGCTCTGAAATCCTATTACAGATAACTATTATAATCCAACTGGTTTATTAAGTTACTTGAAGAACTGGAATGTGATGAAGGGTAACCTGATAATGAAATGTTAACTAGCAGTGACAGGATAGATTTCAGCCTACATCTTGTTTAATATACAATAAACTTGTTGGAAGGCATTGGTGTGTGTTGTATTTAGATTCCTTAGAAAAAGAGAACAAAGGACTTTCCCTCCAGCTGGTTCATTTATTTTATGATGAATAAAAAGACCTTTTCAGATTAAGGCAGATGTTATGGAAATCTGGTCCTGCAGCAAAACTGGATCTGGGACAAACCCTGGTTTTATATGCCACAAATCCTTTAACTCCCTGTATGAGTAAAATAGTGTACATGTAAGTAGTACTCTTTTAAAATGGTTGGTTTGAAATAAGATGAAAAGCAATATGACAAAACAATGATATTTCAAACTTCTGCAGGTCGTATAATGAAGTGCCCTGATTCATCCCTTCTGTGTCCACAACAGAAAAATGTACTTTGTGCTGTAGGAAGTTAGCATCTACCCCTCTCCTAGAAAAATGAAATATGCTAGGAAATATTAAAAATGCAGAATATTTCTCCTAAAAGGGAAGCAGAAATTCAGAGAGGCAGAAGCTCACCCCCACCTTTGTTAATGGGCAGGTCATAAAGGCCTGGGCTAGAGTAATCTACATAACCAAAGCCTCTACCCATCTCACCACCTGGCCTGGGAAGATTGCATCAGCGAGCACTCAGGTGAAGCCATGTGGTCCAGACAAAGCCTACAAGTTAGCTAAGACCCCCGCCCCTGGGAGTCTGACAGCCAATGGGATTCATTTCTTACACAGAAACAGGAAACATTAAGGTGGGGCCCAACAGAGGGTATAAAACTAAGGGTCTCTCAGCATCTTGTTTCTTCTTTTCCTTCACTCAACATCTTGAAGCATGTGATCGTCCTTTTCAATTTGGAGCTCCAAACCATGTGGTCCTGTCCACCATTAAACCATCTTTCCAAACAGCATCCATGTTTCCAGTGCCCCTGCAAAAAAGATACTTTTTGATAAATGTTAGGCTTCTGTTATACACATATGTAAGTACCCATGCTTAGTGTTTTACTATTATTTATTTATTTATTATTATTTATTAATTACATTTATATACCGCCCTTCTCCCTAGGGACTCAGGGCGGTGAACAGCTCGTCTAAAAACCCCACAAATACAAAAGTTAAAAAGTAATTAAATATTTGAATCAGCTGCAGACTAAAATTAGGAAACCCCCCCCCTACCCTTAAAACCCAATTTAAAGTTAAAAATGGAGATCAAATTTAAAATCATTATCTCAGCCCAGGCCGGCCTGCTCAAAGAGCCAAGTCTTTAACGCGCGCCTGAAGGCCCTCAGGTCCGTGCCGGTACGAAGTTCCGGTGGCAGAGTATTCCAGAGGGCGGGGGCACCCACAGAGAAGGCCCTACCCCTTGGCGCCGCCAGACGACACATAGCGGCCGACGGCACCCGGAGCAGACCCTCCCTGTGGGAACGCACCGGCCTGTTGGAGAACGTTGGCAGAATGCGGTCCTGAAGGTAACCTGGTCCCATGCCATGGGTCGCCCTAAAGGTCAAAACTAGAACCTTAAAGCGAACCCGGAGAGCCATCGGCAACCAATGCAGCTCGCGCAGGAGAGGCGTCACATGGGCGCTACGCGACGCCCCCATAATCACCCTCGCGGCTGCATTTTGCACCAACTGGAGTCTCCGGATGCTCCCCGCAGGGAGCCCCATGTAGAGGGCATTACAATAGTCCAGGCGAGAGGTGACAAGGGCCTGAGTGACCGTGCGCAAGGCGTCCCGATCCAGGAAGGGCCGCAACCGGTAGATCCGATGGATCTGATGAAACGCCCCCCTGGAGACGGCCGCGATGTGATGTTCAAGCGACAGCCGTACATCCAGGAGGACTCCCAGGTTGCGAGCCCTCTCTGTGGGGGGCAGAACCTCCCCCCCAATAGCCAGCGAAGGTGTCAGCTGGCTATATCGGGGCGCCGGAAACCACAGCCACTCGGTCTTGGATGGGTTGAGCCGAAGCCTGTTCCCGCCCATCCAGTCCCGCACGGCCTCCAGGCACCTAGACATAGTCCCCACAGCATCGTTGGGGTGGTCCGGAGTGGAGATGTACAGCTGGGTGTCATCTGCATACAGATGACACCTCACTCCAAGACCACGGATGATCTCGCCCAGCGGCTTCATATAAATGAAGAGTTGGTGACTGCTGGAGTGACACATGAGCCGACTGAATTTGGTCCACGGTGTTATATTTTTAGTGGTATTACTAATCTGTATTCAGAACGGCCGAGTATGGTTTGAGGTCAATGGAAATGCATGAGAACCAGCTGCACTGAAACATCACTTACTTCAAAACTAATTTGTAATTCCATGCATGAGGAAATTTCATTTATGCTTTGATAATAATGGGCATACTTTATCAGTCCCATCTGGACACACTGAATTTGGGGGCTACCTGTTACCAATTAACACAATAGCTGGATTTACATAACACACCAAGCCATAATAGGTTCAGTTTTTGGCCTTGCATGTTGTGTGCACCCAGCGGAACTCATGATTTATTAAATAAGCCATTGTATCAAATGATAGCTTAGTGTGCTTTGTCAACAGCATTTGTTTTCGTGTGCTGATTTTAGTATTTGTTCACTGAAGGCTAAAGTACAAATTGCATTCACTTGGGCAAGACTGATAATGATTTGGATTGCAGTCAGGATTTTTTTTAACCAACTGGTGCCAGTGTGGGATTTCCTCCCCAGTTCTGCCAAAATAAACACCAGCTTCAAAAGAGGGATTTTCCTTTATTTTCTTAGAAAAGAAAATGGTTCAATATCTATTCCATGTTTCTTCTGCTCTGTTATTTACAAGTTCTTCACCAACTGATCCAAAGGCACCCAGGTTTGAGATATTACTTGTGAGAAGGATTAGGTATCCTCCTAGACCACATGCATGAGTAAACAATGTGTTAATGCAATCTTGGGACACATTAGCAGAATATTGTGTTGATATCTATACAATATAGTAGGGAGTGACCTTTGTTGCACCTGCAATACTGCGTCTTGTTTTGGTTGCTATGCTGCAAAAAAGGATGCTAGAAATGGAAAGAATAGAATGAAGATTGATAAAAATGGGGGTAGAGACTTGGAAGTGAAATCTTATGAACTTATATTAAAAGAACTGACAAAGACAATAAAGACAATAAAGGTAATGGGAGACATGCAGTGGTGGGATTCAAAAAAATTTACTACTGGTTCTGTGGGCGTGGCTTGGTGGGCGTGGCAGGGGAAGGATACTGTAAAATCTCCATTCCCACCCCACTCCAGGGGGAAGGTTACTGCAAAACCCCCATTCTCTCCCCACCCCACTAACCTGCTTTTCAACTCCGTTCTCCTATGCAGGGCAACAAAAGAAGACGCAACCGATCAGCTGGGACTCAGGAGGCAGAGAATAGATGGGGATGGGGCCAGATATAAACAAGATGGTATTTACCGGTTCTCTGAACTACTCAAAATTTCCACTACTGGTTCTCCAGAACTAGTCAGAACCTGCTGAATACCACCTCTGGAGACATGGCAGCAGTCTTCCATACCTGAAGGGTTGTCACAAGGAAGAAGGGGTGGATTTATTCTCCAGTGCACTTGAATTTTAAAGAACCACTAAACATAGAGCATAAAATAATAGGATTGGAAGGGGACTTGGAAGACTTCTAGTCCAACCCCTGCCCAAGCAATAGACACTATATAATCCCAGACAAATAGTTGTCCAGAGTCTTCTTGAAAACCTCTAGTGATGGAGCATCCACAACTTCTAGAAGTAAGCTGTTCCACTGATTAATTATTCTCACTTGCCTTGAAATTTCTCCTTGGTTTTAGATTACTTTCAGCAATGATCTTCCACCTGTTATTTCTTGTCTTGCCCCTGTGTGCTTTGAAGAATAGGTTGATCCCCTTTTCTCTGTGACAGTTCTTCAAGTGCTGGAAGACTGCTATCACGTTACATCTAGTCCTTCTCTTTGTTAGACTTGACATACCTCGTTCCCTCAGTCATATGGTTTAGCCTGTAGACCTTTATCTTTGTTGTTCCCTGCATTTTTTTCTAGGGACTCAACATCTAAATGGAAGTTTACAGAAGTCCGCACTCAAAATAAGGAGGATGTGGGAGCTATTAAGCAGTGTGTGTCCTGGAGTCCTGAGCCCTGCCCTCCTAGTGGTTTTGAAGCAGAAGTTGCATAGTCATTTATCTGTGATGGTCTGAGGATTGAACTAGTAGAAGACCGCCAAGGTCCTTTTCAATCCTATTAAAGAAAAATCATTACATGTAGTTAAACCTTCAGCTAGCATTTCCCTCCCTCTATCTCTCCCCCATTTCCCACCCCACAGCCCCGGCAAGGAGAAACTGTTATTAATTTTAATTAATTGTTCTCTATATAATAGAGATCTCTAAATCTATCTAATACAAACAAACTTCTATGTTAGCTGTAAAGTCTGGACACTCTAGCAATGTAGGATTTGGCCTGTTCTCTTAAAGTATATGTGTGTACCAAGATTTTGTATGAGCTACCAAAATATAAATGCACTACAGGCAGTCCTTGTGTGCATGTTTGTGTATCTAAAAGCACACAGGGGCTTAGCTGAGACCAGACTTGCCCTTCCTGTGTTGATGGGAAAGTCTTGAAAGAGGCTGCAATTCCCATTTGTTCCAATAAAGCGAAGGTTACAGTCTCTTATGAATTTCCACTTGCACCCTGGCTGAACAGGGATTTGAGTGAGAAGTCTGGTCGCAAAACCTGCTTTATTATTTTTGTAGTTTTTATTTCTGTGCTGCTTTTGCTCCAAAAGGAGCCCATAGAAGTGTTGAAAAAACAATAAAACTATCTCCCACAAAAATAAAATAACGAGAGTACATCAAAATAGAATTCACTGAAAAGACAGACTCATCCTAGGACAGTGTTACTGTACATTTTTGTCTCCATTGAGACAAAACTTCTATGAGGTTTGTGCAGGATAAATATTAGAGGGAAAAATATCATGCTGGAGGTGCAAATTCACTGACTCTTCAGTACCTCCTGACTTACTAATAACAAGGTAGGAGTAGAAAAATGTAGGTAGAAAATTAAATGTTTTCTAGATATCATCACTTGGAGCATATCTACACTGTATCCTTACATGGTTCCTACCCCACAGACTGGCTGCACTATGCCAATTTAAGAAAATGTGGTTTGGATTGGAATGTTTCAGTAGCAAGATATTCACTTTGAATAATTCCTCTCCTGTTGTGCTTTCTTTCCATTATAGGAAAGCAATGGCCAATCACTTCCTGCGGGCAGTTTTCACTGGACATAAAATTCTCCCATTATTTAGCTAAATAATGTCAATTGGAGCTACTGATTATTTTATTGATAATGTAGATCTGTAACAATTGCTTGACGTGCAATTGTTCAACAGTTTAAAATTCAACAAATTATTGTAACTAGTTATTGCAATTATTATTTTTCTTTCTCTCAGTTATGCACCTTGATGCTTTTTTGATACATCATTCTATGATCACTTGAGGTAGAACTATTTCATCCTAGGTCCCAAATAGTCCTCTGTAGTACTGATTTTGGTTAATTGTAGGCAGAGTTGAAGAAGAGAGAACAAAGTTCTGGTGATTCAATAATGTAGTGATGGACTTATTAAAAAAAAAATCCCAGGTCAAATACAATACAGTAGATCGGGAAAAGAAAGAAAAAAGATGTCTATGGGTAAGTAAATGTGTTTCTACCCATTGACCCTCTGCACATTTGACAAATTTTATAACTACTGTGCTACCGGAAAACCATTACAAAGAATGCTGCAACATAAATTAAAGTGGTTTGTGAATGTGTGTGTGTGTGAAAGAGAGGGAGAAAGAGAAATGGGGACCTTTATTCTAGATAAAGGGGCCTTCCTGATACTATATGCAGTAGCCAATCCAATTATATTGCTCAGAAGTAATAATTCATCTCATTACAAATCAAGGGAGTAACTAATCATAATTCAATCCATCTTTACCATTAAAAGGCTGCCCTGGAGCTGAAAAGCAGCAAAAGCTCCTTTAGTATCACTTCATTATATATAACTAATAATTGAATCACCTAAACCCTCTGAGAGAAGTCTAGCTTCCAAGTTCTTCTCTTATTATCTTTGTAGATTTATTGCTGAGATAATGACAAAAATATAGTATTCATTTTGCCCCTTAATGCAGAGATAATCCTCCAGGGCTACACAAATCAGAATGATTTCTGGAAGGCAGCAAAGAGGTTTTTTTTTTTACATCTCCTTGCTGATATTCACCTGTCATCTGGACAGTTGCAGCCAGATTGGGTTGCTCTAATTTTATTGATTTGTTTCTACATCTTCTCAGGTAATTGCCTCTTGAAGGAGTTAAACTAGCAATTCACAGTTAATAGAAAATTACGTCATACCTGTTCAACCTTAGATATTTCATGTCAGCCCATTGAAAAGGTTTGTATTTTAACTTAAAGTTACAATAAAGGAAGTGAGATTGTTTAATCAAGGAAGATTCTGAGAATTCCTTTTATAAGCTCATCAGTTTCTGAATTTAATGGGGTAATCAGGATGATATTCAGTTAAAATAAAGGTAAGTTAGCAATTTCGTCTTCAGGAAGCTGGACAAAAATGGTAGAAGTTAGGGTAATGAGTTCTCTGCTCTTCTTCAGTAGAAGTAACTTCATTCTTTTCCTAACGGTGCTTTTTCAAGAGACAACTGGATTTTTTGGATTTTCTTTTAAGATGTTTCGCTTCTCATCCAAGAAGCTTCTTTAGCTCTGACTGGATGGCGGGGAATGGAAGCCAGAGCTGAAGAAGCTTCTTGGATGAGAAGCGAAATGTTTTCAAAGAAAAACCAGAAAGTCCAGTTGCCTTTTGAAAAAGCATCTTTGGGACAACTGTACCTGAAGGACTGAGAATCTCCATGGGCTAAATTCATTCTTGTGTAAGAATCTCATTTTCTTTTGCTTGAATTTCCTTTATTATTGTCATCAACTCCAGCTACATTCTATACTTTAGCGATCACTGGCTATTTTTAATCCTTCCATATAATCTTTGGATCTATTGCTTGCTGAGATGGGGGGAGAGAGAATTTGAGTTGGAGTTGAACATTTACAGATAAAATCTTTTGGCTTCAAATGTTAGACTTAAGTGCCACTCAGGAGAAAAGGTAACATTATAAGCTTCTTACCTTGCCAACACTTTATCACTATCTGTCTAGTGGACAAAAAAATAATAAAACCAGGAGGTTCCACAATAATGTTAAATGGATCATATAAAATACAAAAAAAAGAAGGGTCACGGAAACCCAATTTTCCCCAAGTGCAGAGGTTAAAAGATAACAAGCAGTTCAGGCACTCTACATATACAGGTATATGTACCTGTACATACCTTACGACTACAATTGAACCCAAAATTTCTGTTGCTAAGCGAAACATTTGTTGAGTGAATCACTGCAATTGTTAAATTAGTAACATGGTTGTTAAGACAACATAGTTGTCTGGCTTCCCCATTGAGTTTGCTTGTAGGAAGGTCGTGAAACCTGATCACATGAACCTGGACACTACAACCGTCATAAATATGAGTCAGTTGCCAAGCATCCAAATTTTGATCACATGGCCGTGAAGATGCTGCAATGGTCGTAAGTGTGAAAACTGATCCTAAGTCACTTTTTTCAATCATGTTGTAACTTTGAACTGTTGTAAGTCGAGGACTACCTGTATTTATTTATATATCATATGTAGGAAACCCCTTCCCCCATCTACCTCATAGAGCAACTTTGGGTGATGATATACTTGCATTTTTAAATATTTCTCACTTGACTTTTCATCTCAAGTTTCAAAATTTTCATCAGCATAACCAGATAATGTCCACACAGCAAGATAGTGTAGAAATTAAAATACTACCCAAATTTTTCAAAAGTTGGGGGACAGAAAGCAATTCATATGTCAAGCCAAAGTTTTTGTAGGACAGCTAATTTTTCTTTGAACTATCTAAATGCCTTTAAGAATCAAGGTGGCAGATGAATCTTTAAAGTAGTTTGTGTCCTTATGATCTTACCAACTGGATTTTGGATACAATTCAGAGCCATTTCTTGCTGACCTAAGTGGAACAGGCTGAAGGGATGCACTCTTTTATTGTTTCAACCATATCAGATTTCTGAAATTTTTTGCAGTCTCTAAAATAGAGAGAATAAAGATAATAAAAGGGGAAAAATCAACTTCAAGTTTCTACTTACAATATAATATCTTTAAAACCAACCATAAAAAATCCAGAATTCTGCAGCGCTTCTTTGGTATGAAACAGTAATACATTACATAAAGCCAAACATTTGCTGCATTTGTACACTTAATCTTCATTCAAAAGTGTATTCCTTCTACATCTTCTATATGACTAGTAAGTCTTGGGCCCAAGAAGTTTTAACGCCTAACAAGTGATTACTTGAATCTTAAAACAACTAGTATTAGGGTCAGTGGTGGGATTCAATTTTTTTACTACTGGTTCTGTGGGCGTGGTTTGGTGGGTGTGGCAGGGGAAGGATACTGTAAAATCCCCATTCTCTCCCCACCCCGCTAACCTGTTTTTCTGCCCTGTTCTCCTGTGCAGGGCAACAAAAGAAGCCCCAGCCGATTAGCTGGGACTTGAAGGCAGAGAATAGATGGGGGCAGGGCCAAGTCAGAGGTGGTATTTCGGACTACTCAAAATTTCTGCTACTGGTTCTCCAGAACTGGTCAGAACCTGCTGAATACCACCTCTGGTTAGGGTGTTCAGTCATCTATTCCATGCTGCAGTGTAAATTGAGCAAATGTTTGTTTCTTACTAGATCCCCTTTTAATCCTGGGGACTACACTACTTTTGGTGTAAGTATATACTGGGTAGTTTGTTTTAAAATATTTTTTATCTAGAAGCTATTGAATCACCATCATCATTTACAGTTGTTTGTCAAAACTGTGCAATTGAATTCAGAGCCCACCTAAAATTCTGAAAGTCAGAGGGTGCCACTGATTTTTTACATTTACTGTACTTACGTTCTTCTTGGCATGACTGTGTTCTATAATTCAGATGACAGCAAGCTGCAAGGTTTGATAACATAACACCACTGATAGCTGTAAAAAATAAAGTAGTTTCCGATGTAGCCAATTATATAGCTTATAAAGGAATTTGCAAGAAAGTAAAGAAAGTATGAGAGATAATCCTTGTATCAGACAAGATGTGTGGAGAATATCATTATCTCACTGAAGTACTTTTCAGCAATCTGTCTGCCTCAGTCTTGATAATCTGAGATAAATATAATCTTTAAAGCATATTTGTTCTGTCTGGATTATAAATATTTTGTCTAATGAAGAGAACTGAATGTCAGTTTCCTAATTACAGTCATTCCTTTCTCACCATCTTCCATCTTTCAAATTTTCATAAAAAGTATCTTTCTTCTCAAGTCTTCCCATCCAGTTGATTGTTATAAAAAATGATTTGCCTCCGAAGGCAAACCTAACAATTGCAGGAGAGGAGAAGCCAAGCAGTTATTCTTGCAAAATGTTTGATCTAAGCAAGAACACAGTTCTGTAAAACATTCAGTACAGTGTCAGGATTCAAATTTTTTTACTACCGGTTCTGTGGGCATGGCTTGGTGGGTTTGGCAGGGGAAGGATACTGTAAATTCTCCATTCCCACCCCACTCCAGGGGAAGGATATTGCAAAATCCCATTCCCTCCCAATTCCACTAACCTGCTTTCCAGCTCCGTTCTCCTGTGCTGGGCAACAAAAGAAGACCCAGCCAATCAGTTGGGACTCGGGAGGTGAGAATAGATGGGGGCGCAGCCAGTCAGAGGTGGTATTTGCCGGTTCTCTGAACTACTCAAAATTTCCACTACTGGTTCTCCAGAACTGGTCAGAACCTGTTGAATACTATCTCTGATCCAGAATAGCCACAGGTCTCCTGGGTTGTGGGTAATATGAATGTTTGCTATGGAGTTTAGCGAAGATAGAAAGACAAGAATCAATTTAAAATATCAAAAGTCTACCACAAACATGTATCTATTACAGTGTTTTAGAAGCAACACAATAAATCTAATCTGTCCTGAATAATTCATTACAAAAGATTTGCTTATTTTTCAAGCCAGTGCAATCTTCAAACTATAGCTCATTCCTCCCCCCCCAACATCCGTCACTCCCAAAGTAGCACTGTCTGATGCAGTCCTTCAACACTTTTGTATGTAGAAATCTGCTTCCATTATACGTTTGGTTGTGGGCCAGTTCAGACCATTGTCTTTTATTCTGATACCTAATCCCTCTGAAAAGTGGCCTTTGAGGATAGTGCTTCATTATCACAATGCATTCCCTTTCTATTTTCCACTCAACCAAGTCTCTCTACTTATCTAGCTAACAGGGCAATTCTGGAAACAATCCCTCTTTAATTCAGTTTCACTTGGAAGTGGAGAGACAAATAGATAATGGAAAACTGAAGAATTTTGGGAGTATCTGAACATGGACAAGTATACCAATTGTGCTCAATGGAGATACAGCTTAACAGTACCAATATCCCATATACATAGAAAAAATATCTCAAAACATTTCTGAACATCAAATTTTGTTCTTTCCTCTCTCCTCTTCAAAATAGTTTCAAAACAAATAAATCTGCTTGTTTTGTACACAAACACCTAGCTGAAGGTCGAGAGATAAAATTATCTTCCATCTGTAGCCTTTCTTGGCCATTTGATTTATTTCCCTAATATATATATATATATATATATATATTGATCAGTTCTTTTCTCACTAAGAAGAGTACTTTCCACACAGTTTGAACACATGGGTAGTCCTCACTTAATGATTGCAATTAGAGAAGACAACTCCATCATTATGTGGTCATTAAGCAAAATACCATGAGACTATGTCCAACTTACAATATCAGTTCCTCTGAGATAATTAGTAATAGCATTTAGACTTATATACCACTTCACAGTGCTGTACAGCCCTCTCTAAGCCCTTTACAGGATTAGCATATTGTCCCCAACAATTGGGGTCCTCATTTTATTGACCTCGGAAGGATGGAGTCCACCTTGAACTGGTGAGATCGAACTGCCCAACTGCTGGCAGCTGACAATCAAAAGAAATAGCCTGCAATACTGCATTCTAACTACTGCGCTAGCATGGTTCATTAAGCGAATTACCTAAAGACGTTAAGCACAACATCATACGACTGTGCTTACAACATGTCCAACTTACAATATCAGTTCCTCTGAGGTCATTCAGTGAATTGCCTGCAGTCGTTAAGTACAACGTTGCACGGCTGTGGCTTGCACCTTACTGCCTGCTTCCCCACTGACAGTATTTCTTGGGAGCTGGCGATGATGCATGCAAATGGTGATCATGTGACTGTGGGAGGTTGCAACTGTCATGAATGTGTGCCAATCTTGAAGTGCCTTGCAATCAAGTGACCACAAGGGCCACTTGTGACGCTCACAGGTTCAAGGACCAGTCATAAAAACTTTTTCAGAACCATCGTAAGTTTGAACGGTGACCAAACAGGGATGATGTTAACCACAAGGACTGCCTGTAATCAATCTCTGCTTTTCCAAACTTTGAAACTCACCTAATATGTAATTACAACTTAGAGAATCTGCTAGAATTAGAGCAGCAAATTACTTTCCTTAAGCAACAGTTCTAAAACTCTTTATTCAGTTTTCGCACTGGATGTTTGAAGTGGCGGTGGTAGGGAGTGTCAGACATGGAGATCTGTTCCAAAGTCTGCTCAGCTTTGCCAACAGCCTTTCTGCAGAGGAAAGAAATCAAGGCAAACATTGAGATATGATTTCGATTGACTGCAGGGAGGTCTGGAAACCTACCAATTTTAGTTACTTTTATGCTGCCTGTAGCAGCATAAAAAATCCTATGGCAGTCTTTTGCTTATGTAGTTTTTGGTCTGCTTTATAAATCATTTTTGTCAGACCATGTCTTTTTTCGTAGTATCTTTCCTTTTCTGCTCATATATGCAGTTAAAAAATAAATGGGCCGAGTGGGAAAAGCTGGGTCACAGTGCTACCAACCTGAGATATCACTGTAAAAGTTCTGACTGAGTGTTGTGGTTTGCCTGCAGCCTGTGCAGACAGCAGCAGAATCGGACAGTGGGGAAGAATAGGGACCAGTCCAGGAGTCTGGGGAGGAGTTGGAGAAGGATCCTGTGTCCGATGCAGAGATGGGGCCAGGACCATCTGGGAGTTATGTGCTGACTCCGGACCCTCCAGAGTCTGGCAGCAGTGAGGCAGAGGAACAAGGGGAGCCTGTTTCCAGTGCACGTGCGTGCAGAGCTGCTAGAAGACAAGAGCAGCTAAGACAAAAGGGGCGACTCGGGAGTAAGGCTTGGAGGGGATTGCCCCTCTCCTAAGGTATAAAGGAAGTGCAAAGATAGAGAACCTTTGCAGGAAGCAAAGTCGTTCGCTCTGTTTGGATTAAACCTTGAAGTTCTGTGTGGACTTTGTACTTGGTTGTTTTTTACAGTTAATTTGGTATTTTAATTGTTGGCAGCAATTCAAAGGAGTTAAAGGTGGGTGCTTATCTCGAGGGACTGTTTGGGACTCATTATGGGCTGGGAATGCACATAATTCCCAGCGTTGAAATAAAACAAACGTTGTTTGGACTAAGCGTGTGCTTACTTACGGTCTCAGGAAGCCTTGGTCAGAACACTCAGTTGTGCCCACTGGGAACTGCAAGTGTGTCAGTCAGTCATTGAGCCCTGAAGAGTGCATTAGCATTGGCCTTATACCTGGTTTTGCAATGCTAAAAACAGCATCGGTGGCTGAACCAAAGAAAGGGAGATGTAGTGGTTGTGCATCTTGCTTCTGGGGATTATAGTCCTGAATGAGGGTGGGCATTCCTGAGAGGCACACCTTGGATTGGACGACTTCCTTTGTAGCTCTATATAAGAAGAGATGCTTTCTATGAATGCTTCCAGCAATGGCAAAAACCACAGAAATACTTAACACTTCCTCAGAATTCATCTCACACTAAATCAAGAGATGTCTCACCTGAATTGCCACAGCTGTTTCTAGCTGTCCAAAACTTTGGCTACAGCTCTAGAAGAAGAAAAAATATTCATGTAAGGTTTCTTTGCTTTGACTTCAAGAACACCTACATGCTGTTTTCTTGGCCACGCTTTAGAAGTGGTTTGCTTAGCTTTTTGGGATGTTTTCCAGCTTCTCTATCTAGCTTATATTTGTGGGATTCCCTGCTTGCCTTCTGCCCAAGTAATAAACCAGATTTGCTTAGGGAAAAATTAAATTGCATGAATGCACGTTCTCCATTTTATTATCTTTCTTGTTAAGTGAATCACTGCAGTTGTTCAGCGAATCTGGCTTCCCTGTTGACTTTGCTTGTGAGAAGCGGGTACCCAGGTGATCACATTACCCCAGATATTGCAACCATTATAAAGACCTGCCATTTGCAAAACAGCTGAATTTTAATCATGTGGATGCTGCAATGGTTGTAAGGGTGAAAAACTGTTAGGCCACGTTTATCAGTAACTTGGAATGGTTACTAAATAAATAGCTGTAAGTCAAGGACAACCTGTACTTCATTATCTTGGTCAGGTTCACTTTGGGCATGTTACTGTCCCTGGATGTTGCTGTCTTAGGCTGATTTTACCTCAGAACAGTTATTTATTCTTACCATAACCCCAAATTTTATTATCCAAACATGACTGGATTCATGCATCAAGCAATGTCAAAACCAGAAGTGGTATTCAGCAGCTTCTGACCAGTTCTGGAGAACTAGTAGTGGAAATTTTGAGTAGTTCGAAGAATCGGCAAATACCACCTCTGACTGGCCCCACCCCCATCTATTCTCTGCCTCCTGAGTCCCAGCTGATTGGCTGGATCTTCTTTTGTTGCCCTGCACAGGAGAACTGAGCTGGAAAGCAGGTTAGTGGGGTGGGGAGGGAATGGTGGTTTTGCAGTAACCTTCCCCTGCCATGGCCACCAAGCCACACCCACAGAACCAAGTAGTAAATTGTTTTGAATCCCACTGGTCAAAACCAGGCAATTCTGCTTGGGACTTTTTGTAATTTATGAACTGAGATAAACATTTCAGATACAGTAATTAAATGAAAAATACATATATTTGTTAACATTAAGTTTGGTTCAGTTAAGCTCAGCCTATAATAATGGCATTGTGCTGAAATTCTTTTCAACAAATGGACCAGACAGAATTTTAAGGCAAAGCAGTAATTTGTATACTTGCTCAGACTGATTTGTTTACTAAATAAATGACTGTCAAATAAATATATATAACTATGATTTTCCTCTGCCTTTCTGAGATTTTTTTTCTGGACAAGCCAAAAAGATTTAACAGAAAATCCAACAGAGCTAAATGAGTTCAACCACCTCGCCAGTAAATGGCATGCTATTTATTTGAGTTGGCAAATTTGTTAAGGAGGATACCATCTGGGAGAGATTTATTTTCCCTAAGTAAAAGCAACTGGAGGAAAACTAAGATATTTTAAAAGACCATATAATCCTGTTGAAAAAGAAGGGAGGAAGAAAAACATTAAAAAAATAACTTTTTCTTGGAAGAATCCAAATTTGGTTTCCAGCTCCGAACAAGATTTATACAGTGATACATCTCAATGTAACTTGGTGAATTTTTAAGCAGCAAGAGTGGAAAACAATTAAAAAATGTATATGAGAGCCCCAAGTTGTTCAGATCACCACTTCATTGTTGGCTTTCCCCTCCATTTGTTTATTGTTAAGCGCTCTCTAAAAGGGGAAAATAATTGACAATTTAGACATGTCCACTGTCCATTTGTCAAGAATGCAAAGATAGAAAATGAGGGGGAGGCTCACATAACTACATCCTTAACATTTTCCATTGTGTGTTTTAGAGCTGCATTCAGTGTTGTTTCAGGCTATGAAATATGATTTGTCGGTCATTCTATAAAAGAATATGATGTTTTGAAATGTTTGGAGTCATTATTACAGAATTATAAATATTCAACAAACGCTTAATATGGAATCAGGTTGGAATTCTTTTCCAAGAGTTCTACCCATCCAATTTGATCCAGCAAATTGGGCATGCTGTTTTAGAGCCTCTTAGCCAAAGAATGCCAATTGGTGGGGATGAGAAGATAGGCAGGGGTGGGATTCAACCGGTGTTACTACCGATTTGGTGATTATGTTTTGCAAACGGATGCGTGCTTTGTGTAAAATGATGTAAAATGTAAAACGATCTAAGAGCCCACTGTAACTACATAGCCAAAAAGGCATTAAGAGTTGTTAACCTAATTCTGCGTAGCTTTTTCTCCGGTAATATCACTCTACTAACTAGAGCATATAAAACATTTGCTAGACCAATACTTGAATAAAGCTCATCAGTCTGGAATCCGCATTACATATCTGATATTAATACAATTGAGAAAGTCCAGAAATATTTTACGAGAAGAGTCCTCCACTCTTCATAACAGAATACCTTATGCCACCAGATTTAAAATTTTAGACCTAGACAACCTAGAACTACGCCGCCTTCAGCTTGATCTAAGTATAGTACATAAAATAATATATTACAATGTCCTACCTATCAATGAATACTTCAGCTTTAACCAAAACAGTACAAGAGCACAAAATAGATATAAACTAAAGATAAACCGCATCAAACTTGTTTGCAGGAAATACACTTCAGCAACAGAATAGTCAATGTCTGGAATACTCTATCTGACTCTGTGGTTTCTTCCCCAAACCCCAAAAACTTTAACCTTAGACTGTCTACTATTGACCTCACCCCTTTCCTAAGAGGTCTGTAGGGGACGTGCATAAGCGCACCAAAACGTGCCTACCGTCCCTGTCCTATTGTTTCTTTTTTTTCTTATTCGTATCCATTTCATGTATTTATAACCATGTTTATACTTATACCTGTTATCTAATAATTGTTTGACAAAATAAATAAAATAAAAAATAAATAAAAAAACCTTAAGCTGTGCCGTCCAGACAACTGAAAAGCACTGCGCGCAGGTGTGCAGCATTTGAAAAGCCATTTTTTCCTGCTTTTTTAACCTCAGCTGTGCCGCGCAAAGCAGCTGAGGTTGAAAAAGCAGGAAATAAAGGATAGGTAAGAGCCCTGGCAGGCGGGTGAGCCAAACAGCAGCAGACACAGAACTGGTTTGGTGTCTGGTGCTCTTTGGAGCTACTGGTTCTATAGAGCTGGGCAGAACCGGTAGCATCCCACCCCTGAAGACAGGCCTTTCCCTTGTTTTGTGGAATTTTCTCCCCTCAGAGATTAGAATGGCCTCGACATTATCGGCCTGTTGTAAGGCTTTAAAAACTCGGATGTGTACCTGGGCCTGAGACTCTGAATGTGTTCAGGGCCCCGTTTCTTGGCTTTATTGTTATCCATCTCAGCTGCTGTCTTTATTTTGGATGTTTTTATTGTTTTTTTATTGGTTTGCTATTTTTATAGTTTTAAAAGAGAAAGCTACCCAGAGGCACTGGGTCTGAGATGGGTGGCTACAGTAATTGAATCAATGAGTACATTTCCCCCCTCTTATTACTGAAATTTTAACATCTGGGGAAAAAAAAGAATTTGGGCATATTAACTCAGAATTCTGCTTGTGCTCCAGTGTGAAGTTCTGAATGTTCAAGAAAATCTTCATTCATTGTAGTCAAAAGAAGCACCAGGATATGTGTTTATTGAATGAACTAACTGCTTCTGCAATAAGGAAGGAATGAGTTGTATATATGGCTAAATGTCGCATGCGAAACAGATAATTTGGAAAACTTCTCTTTTGTATAATATTTCGGAAAATTGTCCTTTTCCTTCAGGTTGCAATGATTGTCCCTAATTATACTTAAATAATACTTAAGAATTTTCTTTCATTCTATGGATGTTTATAGTATTAGAAATTTCTTCATAACACTGTACTTAAAGAACAGAATCAATGAAGAAAAATGACAAATTTTCTTTATTTTTAGAAATTGATGATGTAAGATAAAACTACCTAAGTTGAAGTCAGAGTTTACATATATGCAGTGTTTAAATTAATGGTTTCACAAAAAAAATGGTTAACTGGAAGGTGTTTTTTTTTTTTCCTTCCAGAGCTCCTGAAAGGAGCTCTTTTTATCACAGCTGAGCATACAACTAATAGAAGCAAACTAAAACTGTAGAACAGTAGTACTTTCTCTTGGAACAGAAATGCTTTTTTTCTATGTTTAATGAGGTGTTCTGCTTTTTGGGCCATTCTTTTAAAGTTTGAACCATCTTCGTG
The DNA here is from genome assembly GCA_023653725.1 of Bungarus multicinctus. NCBI lineage: Eukaryota > Metazoa > Chordata > Lepidosauria > Squamata > Elapidae > Bungarus > Bungarus multicinctus. The sequence goes on from CM042836.1 coordinate 85,758,490, forward strand.
AATTCTAATTTTCTAATGCAAGAAAGTTGAAAGGCAGCATCGTAGTAGTATGGCTGAGAAAGTTAGACCATAAGAAAGGCTGAGCGCCAAAGAATTGAGGCCTTTGAACTATTTATTTTTTATTTTTATTTATTTGATTTGTCAATCGCTTACAAGATAATAGATATAAGTATAAACATGAGTAAGAATACAGGAAATAGGTACGAATAAATGGGGACAATAGGACAGGGACAGTAGGCACAATGATGCACTTATGCATGCTCCTTACAGACCCCTTAGGAATGGGATGAGGTCAATAGTGGTTAGTTTGAAGTTAAAGGATTGGGGGTTAGAGGATGTAACAACACAGTCAGGTAGTGCACTCCAGGCATTGACCGCTCTGTTGCTGAAGTCGTACTTTCTGCAATCCAGTTTGAAGCGGTTTACATTGAGTTTGTATCTGTTATGTGCTCTTGTATTGTTGTGGTTGAAGCTGAAGTATTCATTGACTGGTAGGACATTGTAGCAGATAATTTTGTGTGCTACGCTTAAATCTAACTGTAGGCGGCGTAGTTCAAGGTTGCCCAAGCCCAAAATCTCAAGCCTGGTGATATAGGGTATTCTGTTGCGAGCCCTAGCAATATATGTTCAGTTTGATGCAGTTCTATAAAAGAATCATATATGTCAGTAATTGCATAGCTGAAACTCAAGGTTTCAACTACTGGTAGTGCATATAAGTGAATCATGTCCAATAAAACACACCTTAAGAATAATTCATTTATAAACGATTCATTTTATGTTCAATTACCTCAACAGCTACCTATTAAGAAATTAAATATATAAATTTTCTGAAATCATATCACTTTGGAATGCAAGCAGGAGATTGAATATTTGAATATTTCTTCTCATCAAAAACTTACTTCCTGTAGAAAGTTAATACTGTATGTTACTATATGTTAGCCCATCTCTCAAACATTCTTCCTTATGGTCAGTAGACACATTTAGCCTATCTGGAAGGACTAAATTATCTGCTGTTTCTCTGAGCCTGCCCTTCAACAGTCAATAATTTATCTTTTCTCTGCTCTGCATTAAGAACATGAATCTGTTTTCTATATTTTAGTAGAATTATGCATACAAAAGCATGCAATACTGTTATTTGTGGTAGACATTGAAATAGTTGAGGTTTGAGGTGATACAGATGCCTTATTGAGAAGAGCTATGCTTCTCATCGTGATGGGAAACTCATACCTGCTATGGTGCAAAGTCCCTCAGGGGGTGAATATAAACCATTACACACAGCCTAATTAATATAAAGTAGTGCAGAACAACTGCTAGGAGAATGGAGTCCTTTTTCAAACCTCAGAACTTCAGCCATGAATGTAGTGCTTATTATTAAAATATGACCAAATTGTCTTTCAAAGAGAGATTTAACAGAATAACAGAGTTGGAAGGGACCTAGTCCATCCCCTGCCCAAGTAGAAGGATCCTACACCATTTCTGACAGATAGCAGTCCAGTCTCTTCTTGAAAGCTTTCAGTGATGAAGCTGCCATAGCTTCTGAAGGCAAGCTATTCCATTGGCTGAACAGAACATTTCTCCTTATTTCTAGGTTGAATCTCTCCTTGATCAGTTTCCATCCGTTATTTCTTGTCTGGCCTTCAGGTGCTTTGAAAAGTAGATTGACCCCCTCCTCTCTGTGACAGCCTCTCAAATACTGGAAAATTTCTAAGGGTACTGACCTATAAGGAATCCCACTAAATACAGTGAAACTTATTTCTAGGCAATTGTGTGCTAAACTATACATAATTGTTTTAAAAAAAATAACAATATCCAATGAATTCAAGTTGTTGCTGTACTGTCGTAAAGATATTATATTTCAGGGTCCTAAGGGCTCTCTGAGCTTGGTGATTTTCTTGCAGACATTTCATTACCAAACTAGGTAACTTCAAAAATTAGTCTCAGAATAGCAGAATAACAAGAATTGGAAGGGACCTTAAAGGTCTTCTAGTCCAATCTCCTGTGTTTCTTTTGAATTTACTGAGGAAAGATGAAAAAAAAAGTGGTAAAATTAATTAGAATAGAAGAAATATCAGACCAGGTGTTGGATTTTTATTGGTAGTGATTGTTTTTTCATTCACGTACATGTGTGGACTAGCATATACTGCTGCATGCATATGAATGGATAAAGACAAAAAGAGAGAGAACTTTTTGGGAGCATTAACAGCTAATAAAAATTACTAAATTTATATACAGTGTTTTAACAAGGAATATTTACTTCTATCTTTGACTGGTAGAATAAAGTTAACTATTCTTCAGGTATTTATACATAGATAGAGGTGGGATTCAGCAGGTTCTGACCAGTTCTGGAGAACTGATAGTGGAAATTTTGAGTAGTTCGGAGAACCGGCAAATCCCACCTTTGACTGGAGATTTTACAGTATCCTTCCCCTGCCATGCCCACCAAGCCAGGCCTACAGAACCAGTAGTAAAAAAAATGGAACCCCACCACTGTACATAGGGCCAAGTCATCTAGGAGCAACTGCTTTAAATCTAATAAATGAAAGCAGCTTCTTTTTCTAAAGGATGGTTTTGTCATCCATGTGCAATTTTGAGTTTTACATTCTTGTTGCTATCAGTCCCTCAGCTTCCATTTCACTGTCTTTTCTGGAACCAATTGGCTCTTTTAGGAAATGCATCAAGATCATGATCAGTAGAAAATACAAATTGAATATAAATGAAGAGACAAATATTCATGTTCCTCTGAAGCAGGTTTCAGTGGAAATAGAAGGGAATATATCAACTTTCCCTGCATTTTTGATAACAATCGTCATCCCATTTTTGGCTTGTGTACTGTATTGGGAATATTTCTACCCTGGCTCTGAAAAGCAGAAGGTTGTTGCATAAAACTTTTTGTAAGCATCTGACACGTTAGCTACTTTGATTCGGGAGTTTATAATTTAGAATTCAGTGTTCAAATATTACAATTTGATTCTGATTTGTCAATCATTTTATACATGTGGTTTGATTTCACCACTTTTTAGAGCATGATTTTTACCCCTACTAGCAATGTTTAGCTTGTGGGTGTCTTTTAGGGAAGGGCTTGGGTATCAAAATTTGCAAGATTGCAAGCTCAGCATTGCAATTCAAGCTTCACCTCTTTTCTACACGTGTGATGATGACACGTGTACAAAAGAGGAAGAGCTGGATTTCTGTGCCAATCATCTTGCATATCTGGTTGCCTCTGCCTGTCAGCTCAACAAAGCCAATGAGGTTAAAAAATCCAATTCAATACTTTTATTGCAACAGCTAGAGTAGCAGAATATTGTAAGTCTGAAAGTATTCTCCCCTCCCTTCCTTCATCTTTGGGTGAACTATGAAAGGGATTGTTGGAGATGATTTCTCAAGTTACTTCTTTTGACCTGGGTTTAGGCCCCTTTTATCTCACCATTGCCTTGATAGTGGCTCTTCCAGTCTTCCTCCTATTCTTCAAGGTATCTCTTTTCTCTCTGCATCACCCCAGACATTTCTACATTAGGCATAATGAGGAGTTATTTTTTCATCTAAAGAAATGCTAGACGTTATTGTTTTAGAGGTGGTACAAATTACAGTATATCTATGACAGAAATGACTGGAATTGCTAGTACTGGCTCAAAGTCATATGGTGTCTCTAGGACACATTGAGGGATGGTGCCAGCACCCACAAATGTGATTGCCCCCTCATTTTTAGAATGATTTGTTTAACATCTGCTATGTGTGACATGACCTTGGCAACTACTACTTGATCTACCATTACACTGAAGCAGAGCTGTCAACTATAGTTAATTGAAAATGGTTAAGTCTTAATGCAAAAATACCCAAAATCATGTATTTAATAAGAATGATTCTTTAAAGTAAGAATTTTTTATTGTGGAATTTGTTCTTGGAAAGAAGGGTGGCATTGGTGTCCCCTAAGCTTTGGTGACCTAAGCCAGTCCCCACTTGGCCTTAGCCTAAAGCTAGCCATGGGAACTGAAATTTACTTTCAGATTTTTTATATATATATATATATATATATATATACAGTATATATAGCAGAATCTTAAACATATTTGCTTAGAGTTAGTCTCATTGCCTTTAATGGGATTGCATCCTTTTTTTAAAAAAAGGAATATTGGTTTGGGAGAAAATTTAATTTCAACAAGAGTTAGGAGTATTTGTCTATGCTTATCAGATACATGCTGAATTTACTAGAATGGTAATATATATATTGTTGTAGAGCAGCGGTAATCACTCAGGCAGACACCGAGGCAAAGGTTCAGCTCTAACTTTATTTAAAAATAAAGGGTTACTGCTACTGCCGCTCTAACACGACAGCCAGCTGGAGCGGCAACAGCTGATGCCATTTGACAGCTGCCTTTTATAGCCGGCTGTCAAACGGCATCAACCAATTGGAGAGGTCCGTGCTTTCCCGCTCAAAGCACGGACCTGAGTGGGAACTTCAGTCAATACACAACACTCCTCCCTCCCAGTGAGGAGCATGCGTAGTCCTGTAAATATGTTGGGCGCCTGCGTAGTCGTCCAGATCTTCTTGGTTCGATTGGAAACGGTGCCAGTTGTTGCCTTCTGCTTGCTGCATGGCTTCGGAGGTGAGGCTGCAGGAACGTCTGGAACTGGGTCAGGACCTTGGTCAGCTTCGTCTCCAGGTAGGCTATCATCCCTGGTGGGCTGGAGGCTGGTTTCTTCGGGTGGTGGTGGTACTTCTGCATCGGGACCGTCTAGATGACTTCTGGGTACAGTGCTCCAACGTTTCCTCAAGTGGTCCACATGGCGCCGCCAGACACGCCCATCTGGTAGCTGGATTCTATAAGACTTAGGGCCAGTTACTGCTACCACACGACCAGGCAACCACAATGGTTGCCCAGCAAAGTTCCTGACATACACTTTGTCATTTACTAGGAACCCTCTGTCTTGGCTGTTAGACCCAAGGGGAAGCATTGGGGCATAATTTGGGTACAGACTGTCAAGAGTGGTTCTCAACTGGCATCCCATTAACACTTCAGCTGGTGACCTATTTGTGGAGGCACAAGGTGTTGTATGTTGGCTCAACAGGTATTGGGCCAGTCTAGAATGCCAATTAATGGATCCCAATCTCTATAGTACCTCCTCGGCAGATCTGACTGCCCTCTCAGCCAGCCCATTACTCGCAGGATGAAATGGGGCTACTAATATGTGTCTGATGCCCAGGTTGGCTAGGAAGATCTCAAATTCACAAGAGGTAAATTGGGGGCCATTGTCAGATACAATAGAATCAGGAAGGCCATGTGTGGCAAACATCCTGGTCAATGCTTTGTTAACTGCTTCAGTGGTTGTGGTGTGCATTAAGGTCAGTTCCACCCACTTCGAAAATGAATCCACTACCACCAGGAATGTGCGCCTGTGGAAAGGGCCAGCCAAGTATATATGAATTCTGGACCACGGGCTTCCTGCCTCCTCACAGGTCCTAGGGGTGGCTGCTGGTGGGGATGCCCTGGTGGCTTGGCATGCCTGACAAGAATTGACCCAGCTAGAGATTTGGGCATCCATGCCCAGCCACCATACATAGCTACGGGCGAGGGCCTTCATCCTAACTATCCCCGAGTGACCCTCGTGCAGCACCTTTAAGATTGAGGTTTGCAACTTGGGGAGATCACTACCCTGGTTCCCCATAGTAAACAGCCTTGCAATGAGGAAAGTTCCTGTTGGCGTAGCTTGTAGGGTAGGAATTCTGATGGATAAGGGGTTGTAGGCCACTCCCTCCCTATCCAGTCAAGGACTTGGGAAATTACCTTGTCCTTGGCCGAATGGGCAGCGATGTCAGAAGCAGTGACCAGCAGCTTGAGTTCTTCAATGAGGAAAACGGCAGTCGCTGGTGCTGGGTCCTCGACTGGAACAGGCAGGGGGCAGCGACTGAGGGCATCAGCATGGGAAAGGGTTTTTCCAGAGTGGTGGACTAGAGTGTATGAATATGCAGCCAGAAAAACGGTCTATCTGGTCATCCTTGGGGATAAAATCTGGGGAGTTTATTTAGTGCCAGATAAAATACCTAACAGTGGTTTGTGGTCTGTTATAAGTTTGAAGTGATGACCGTAGAGAAACTCATGGAATTTCTTTACTGAAGCAACTGCAGCCAAGGCCTCCTTGTCAATTTGGCTATAGTTGCGTTCGGTGGAGGACAGTGTCCTTGAAAAGAATGCTATAGGTGCTTCTGCACCATTAGGCAGTCTGTGACTCAGAACGGCCCCTATTCCGAAGGGGAAAGCATCTGCTACTAGAAATAGTGGCAAATCCTTGTTGAATTGAATTAATACAGCTTTGGACGTTAGTAGTGATTTGACTTCCTTGAAAGCAAGACTTTCCCTTGGTCCCCAGTGCCATGGCGACTTCTTGTCTAGGAGCTTGTGAAGAGGCTCAGCAATTGAAGCTTTATGGGGCAGGAACGAAGCATAGAAATTTAGGAGTCCCAGAAAAGCTTGGAGCTCAGCTTTATTAGTAGGAGTGGAAGCTTCATGAATGGCCTTGACCTTCGACTCTGTTGGGTGAATACCCTTGGCGTCAATTTTGTAACCTAAAAATTCCACTTGTGGAGTGGCTATGGTGCATTTCTCTCTTTTTAATTTAAGACCAGACTGTCTAAAACGCTCAAGCACACTTCTGACCCTCTGCAGCAATTGAGTTTGGTTGGTGGCAGATATAAGAATGTCATCGAAGTATGGCACAACGCCTGGCAAACCTTGCAGAATTCTTTCCATTAGAGACTGGAAAATCCCAGGGGCCACACTAACTCCGAATTGTAGGCGTGTACATTTAAAAGCCCCTCTGTGTGTCACTATTGTTTGCAGTTCAGCAGTTTCGTCATCAACAGGTAACTGTTGATAAGCCTGGGACATATCTAATTTTGCAAAAATGGAGCTAGGCTCAGGGGAATGGAGTAGGTGTTGCACCACGGGGACCGGATAAGCGCTTACTTGTAAATATCTATTTATGGAAGATTTATAGTCAGAGCAGATTCTCAAATTTCCGTCCTTCTTTAGAAGCGTCACTATAGGGGTCTCCCATTTGGAAAAATCTGTAGGTTGTAGTATGCCTTGTTTAATTAATTTGTCTAGTTCCTTGTCAAGTTTAGGATGAATTGCAAAAGGTACTCTGCGGGGTTTTAAACGGATTGGTACTGCTTGGGGGTCCACCTTGAAAGATATTGGGGTTCCCACGTAGCAGCCTAGGCCCTCGCTGAATACGTCAGCATACTCCCTGAACAGGGAGTCAACTTCTGAACTTGCAATGGCGTGGATTCCATCTATGTGGAGGCCCAGGGCAGGGAACCAGTCTAATCCCCATAGGCTTGGGAGGGCGCCATCCACTATCACTAAAGGCAAGTGACCCTTAAAATCTTGAAAATGAACTAGAAACTTGACTTTTCCGATGACAGGAATGGTTCTGCCTTGGTAGTCCCATAGTGTCAGATTGCAGCCAGGGATCTTCTTTCTTGTTACTCTGGGAAGCAGTTGCTTCAAGGTGCCCCACGAGATGATGGATAGTGCAGAGCCGGTGTCTACTTCCATTCTGCATGGTCTACCTTCTATAGAAACAGTGACACTAATTTTGTTAGAACTACTTTTAAGTATCTTAGCTTGGTAGCATGTGCAGCAATCCTCGATTTGTCTTGGAAATTGTATGGCTTTCTGAGGCCTTTGAGGCTGGTTAAAAGTCTTTCCTGCCTGACATATTCTTGCCAAATGACCCTTCTTTTGGCATCTTAAGCATATGGCATTCCTGAATCTGCAGAATACCCTGAGATGGTTGCCCCACAGCTTAAACAGGTAGTCTGTATTCGTGGAGGTTGGCTTGCAACCTGCCTGTACTCCCTTTAATTTGAGTTGGGCTGTCTGAGGCAGTTTATCTCAGTAGCCTCTTTTAAACCTTCCTCTGTGGAGGCTTCATTAAAATGCACTGTTGGGTTATCTAGTCTGATTGGATTTCCCTGTATTTCAGCTGCTGAGAGTGCTCAGCAGCCTGGGATTCTTCTATGGCTTGTTTTAAGGTTAGATCCCCTTTAGCTAGTAGTTGTCTTTGCAGTTTGGGATCTCTAATTCCACAAACCAGCTGATCTAACAGCATATCTTCAAGGTTAATCCCTGAATCCGCAGTGTAAGGCAGCTGTACTTAGTGCTGCCATATAGTCACTAATGGTTTCTCCCGCTGACTGAATGCGCCTTCTGAAGGCATGGTGTCTGGCAATTCTGGAAGGCTTAGGGGAGTAATGGTTGGAGAGAATTTCTTGTAACTCCTCCCAGGGAATAGTCTTAATAGATTGTGGGGCCAGTAATGCTGTTGCAGTGTCAAATACCGTGGCTCCGCAAAAGCTTAGGAAATAAGACTTTTTCCTATGGTCAGAGATATCAGTAAGATCTATAGCATCTAAAAAGCAGTCAAATCAGTTCCTGTATGATTCCCATGTCTCTGCCGTCGGTCTGAAGGGCGGGAATGCAGGATTCGAAGTCATCTTTCTGTCAGCTGTGCTGCTTCTCCTGAGGCGATTAGAGATCGCGCTTCGCGAACAGTGACAGCAACTCTGTAGCGATTTCAGCTCTCAGCTAGTGATTTCGCTCTTTTTTCCTTTTGCCTGGCTTGCCTTTATTTAGGATCCCGCCCTCGTCGCCAGTGTTGTAGAGCGGTAGTAATCACTCAGGCAGATACCGAGGCAAAGGTTCAGCTCTAACTTTATTTAAAAATAAAGGGTTATCACTACTGCCGCTCTAACACGGCAGCCAGCTGGAGCGGCAACAGCTGATGCTGTTTGACAGCTGCCTTTTATAGCCGGCTGTCAAACGGCATCAACCAATGGGAGAGGTCGCGACAGTGGTTATGAACACATCTGACTACCAAACCAAGTTAACCAACCTACTCCAAGACCCACATACAAACCCCTAAACACAGACCCCACCACTTACCTAGAAAAAAACACCAGATCCAAAATAAAAACCTCCCCCATCAGCGAAGAAATCCAGCAAAGAATCATACCCAGAGAGAAATCATCCAGATGCCCTAAGCTTTATGGTCTCCCCAAGATACACAAAGAAGGAATCCCACTTAGACCAATGGTCAGCTCCATAGGCTCACCTCTACAAAACCTAGCCAAATTTCTCGCCAAACAACTACAGCCCTATGCTGAATCCATCAACTCACATGTAAGAAACTCATTCCAGTTCATCGAGATCATAAAGAAACAAAACTTACAACCCAGCGATCTATTAGTGAGCTTCGATGTCATATCCCTCTTCACCCAAGTGCCTATAAAAGAAGCCTTGACAGCCATCCAAAATAAATACAACCCCCCCAAGCACATTCTAGATCTGACCAACCACTGCCTATCCAATACATACTTCACCTACAATGGACAAAAATACAAACAAATAGAAGGAGCACCCATGGGATCACCCCTCTCACCTGTCATCGCAAACCTTTACATGGAACCCTTTGAAACACAAGCTCTAGAAAAATATGATCACAAACCCAAACTCTGGCTCAGATACGTAGATGACACCTTCATAATCATAACCTCAACAGCCTACACCCCAAAATACAATTCACCATGGAAACAGAAGCTAACAATCAATTTCCCTTCCTAGATGTCTTAGTATACAAAAAATCCAATGGCTCTCTAGGACACACCACCTACCAGAAGAAAACACATACAAACCGCTATCTACACGCACTCTTACACCACCACCCAGCACAGATCAATTCCGTAGCTGAGACACTCATCTCCAGAACAAAATGCTTAGCCGATGAACAACACTTAAAAACCGAACTACACACTCTCACTAATGTACTAACAGCAAATGGATTCCAAAGAAGGAAGATTACTCACCTAATCCAAAAAGAAACCCCAACCAAAATCCAAGACAGAGAACAAGAAAATGGCAAAGCTCTCCTCCCATATATAAAAGGCACTACAGACAAAATCAGCAAGATCCTCCAAAAACACAACATTAAAACAGCATTCTGCACAAACGGAAAAATAGCCATCATCCTAAGAAACCCTAAAGACAAAATTGAGTTAGAAAACCAAGGAGTATACGAAATCCCGTGCACCTCCTGCCCCACCACATACATTGGACAAACTAACAGAAGAATAAGTGCACGCATTGAAGAACACAAGAACTCAATCAAAAAAGAAGAACCGACCTCTTCCCTGGTCCAACACCTCAAAGCCAAAGGACACAAGATTGACTTTAAAAATACCAGAACTATCGCCAAAACTGAACACTTCAACAACAGGATAATCAGAGAAGCCATAGAGATAGAAAAACGCCCACACAGCATGAATAAACAAGTTGACACCTCCCGCCTACCAGCCATTTGGAAACCCGCCCTCATTAACAAACGAGTACCTAACATAAAGAAGGACACCAGACCCACACCCATGAGGGCCACACAAGAAACTACCACCACACTTCCACGCAGAAAGCAGACTCACACCCACACAGAAGATGAAACACAACCACAGACCAGAAGCCGTACCACAGCTGCATCACTACCTGCTTCAAACCCCCCCAACCTATACATGAAGGGAACTGATGCCCACCATGAAGATGTAGCATGACCACGAACACGAAGCCAAACAACAGGATCACAGCTCACCAGCTCAAATCCCCCAGCAACTGAGACTAACCTGAGTACAACCAAACCTCCACCAGAACAGAACACACCCCCAGCCAATCAGAACACAGCCAACCCCCCAACCAATCAGAACACAGCCAAACCCCCAACCAATGAGAACACACCCCCACCCAATCAGAACACAGCCAAGCCCCCACCCAATGAAGTCACACCCCCACTAGTAGTTAAAAGGAAGAAGCAGCTGCAAGCTCACATTACTCTGAGAAGCATAAGATCCACATACAAATACCCGCGAAAATCTCCGAAAACAAATATATATATATATATATATATATATATATATATATATATCAAAAAATATTTTCAATATTAAGGAAAAAATCGAGAATACAGGAGCATAACCTCAAATTGATAGGAGGGAAGTTCGAAAGTGATGTTAGAAAATATTACTTCAGAGAAAAAGTAGGCAAAGCTTGGGAGCAACTTTCAGCTGAGGTAGCAGGTCAGTCATCAATAACTGAATTTAAAGATGCTTGGGATAAACATATGTCCATTATCCAACCAAAATTAAAATATATACATAAAAAAAGAAAACAAATAAACTCACAGGACAGATTTGATGGGCCACTAGGCCTTGTTCTACTGTCAGTTTCTAAATATAAGCCAGAAAGAAATAAGGTGTTCCATACCCGAACAGCTTTAACAGATTACCTCATGCCATTTTTTTTATGTTAGGGAAAATTATTTTTCAACTCCAGATGTGCACAAAAAGATACAAAGCCTGCCAAGTCTTCCCACACATTAGTTCAAACTGTCTCAAATACCTTTTCCAGCTGAAGCCTTTTCCATTGCTTTGCAGAAAAGGGGGAAAACCTAACATCTCTGGTATCAAGTTCTGCACTTTATTTTTTCAGCTCGTCTTTTAGGTTAGTTGTTTTTGCTCCTAATCAGATTGAGTATAGTGTTTAATTCTTATCATTCCTTCTTTTGAAATGATCGGATAACTTTGAGCCTGGGCTCTTTCATTAATATGTTAACAGGTTCTTTAAATCTGCATTTACTGCTTTGTCCTGCTTTGTGGATTTCCATATGATATTTGGAGGGCCACTTGAGGAAACGGGATGCTGGGCTTAGAAATCTTTAGTCTTCTGCTACAGTAAAAATTGACCAAGGTGAGAATGTTTAGTTGTGCCATTGTACTTCAGAATGTTGTGAATATAAATACTAGTTTTAGTGATGTTTCATGTTTAATGCATGCCTTTAATTTCTTGCTCTCTCCATTTTTTCACATTCCCTGCACTCTACATAATGTTGAATACTACTAAAAGCATAGTTGAAAAGTATGTTTCCCTCTATATATATTCTATCATTTCTCTATCCCATGTTTCCTCATACTGCCTCACATAGCTGAATCTGCCTTTTAGGAAAAGAAGGGAGATTTCAGTTATCCCGGTGTCCATTGGAAACCAAAGTTTGAAGAGCTCTTATAAATTATAAATTTATAAATTAACAAAAATTTTACTTATTATTTGTTGGTTGGTTGATTAGATTTATATCCTGTTTTTCCTCTAGAACCTCTTTTGTTTCCTTGAACAGCAACTGTGTGAAGGGAGCTGGGCAGAAGGAGAGGAAGTAGCTCCAAGTCACTCCCTTGAGTTTATTTTATCAACTTTATTGGCTGCTCATCTTACCACAAGGTTACTTGGTGAGTTTCCATGGCTGAAGATGGATAGAACCCGAGCCTTCCAAATCCTTGGTTAACATTTTAACTGAGACACTGAGAAATTCCACAGACTCCAATGGCTTCAGCAGAATGTAGGTGCATTACAACATAATGCCATAATGTTGTAATGCTACCTGTGGCTCCTGCGTATGTAATGTAACAATGAATGCAGAAAAGGGTCCGTGCAGTATTTATTTGATTATATGCTCTCCCTTAGCTCTGCTGAATGCTTCTATGTAAGCCACACTGCCTCTACTATTTTATAGTGTGTTTGTTAGAACGCACTAGAAGCAGCCTTTTGGGGCTCCTCAGAGCTCTAGGGTAAAAATTAGGAAGAAAATGCAATGTCATTAGAGTAAAAGGACTCTATAAAAGTAAAAGGAATCTATTTGGATCCACTTCAATCGGGCTTCAGGCCTGGGTACAGCACGGAGACAGTGTTGGTCGCATTGGTGGATGATCTCTGGAGGGCCTGTGACAGGGGCTGCTCCTCTGTCCTGGTCCTGTTAGATCTCTCAGCGGCTTTTGATACTATCGACCATAGTATCTTATTGCAGCAGTTGGGGGGGTTGGGAGTGGGAGGCACCGTGTTATGGTGGTTCTCCTCCTTCTTCTCCAACCGTTCGCAATTTGTGTTGGCAGGGGGGCAGAGGTCGATCCCGAGGCCCTTGATTTGTGGGGTGCCTCAGGGGTCTGTTCTCTCTCCCCTGCTGTTCAATATTTATGTGAAGCCGCTGAGTGAGATCATCCGTGGTTTTGGGGTGGAATTCCATCAATATGCTGATGATACTCAGTTATACATTTCTACCCCAGGCCACCCCAACGAAGCTGTTGAAGTGATGACCTGGTGCCTGGGGACAATGTGGATGGGTATGAACAGGCTCCGACTCAACCCAAGACCGAGTGGCTGTAGTTTCCTGCGCCCAGATACAGCCAGCTTATTCCATCGCTGGCTGTAGAGGAAGAAATTCTGACCCCCATGAGGAGGGCGTGCAATCTTGGTGTCCTCCTGGATGTACGGCTGTTGTTGGAAGATCATATAACAGCCATTGCCAGGGGGGCTTTTTATCAGGTCCAGCAGATCTTCCAGCTGCGGCCCTTTCTAGATCTGGATGTACTTCGCACGGTCACTTCTGCTCTTGTCATTTCCCATCTTGACTATTGCAATGCTCTCTACATGGGGCTCCCCTTGAGGAGCATCCGGAGGCTCCAGTTGGTGCAGAGTGCGGCTGCGCAGGTGATTCTGGGGGCTTCTCGTAGCTCCCATGTTACACCGCTCCTGCACGAGCTGCATTGGCTTCCGGTAGCCTTATGGGTACTATTCAAGGTGTTGGTGGTCATCTATAAAGTGCTCCATGGTTTGGGACCCGGGTACATACGGGACCGCCTTCTGCCACTATCGGCCTCCCACCGGCCTGTGCGCTCTCACAGGGTGGGCCTCCTTGGGGTGCTGTCAACTGGATGATGTCGGCTGGCGATCCCGAGGGTAATCTTCTCTGTGGGAGCACCCTCCCTTTAGAACGAGTTGCCCCCAGAGATACGGACTATCCCTGACCTGCGGACCTTCTGGTGCGCCTTGAAGACCCATCTCTTCCCACAAGCCGGTCTGGGCTAGCAGTATCGTGGGGTTTTGAATTTGTTATTTTTAATATCCCGTTGTTTTTATTATTTTTATTTAACAGCTTCTTATTTAATCTATTTTTAAATTTTAAATCTCTCTGTATGGTTTTTAATCTGGCTGTGCACCATCCCGAGTCCCAATGGGAGAGGGGGGTGGTATATAAATTAAATTAATAAATAAATAAATAAAATAAAAATAAATATATGGAATAGTCAACAAATTGGATGATCTGTGATTGGTTATTTGGTTATTGGTTATCTATAATTTGTTAAAGTAATAAATGCCACCCAACTCCTAGTGATTCTAGGGGCTCACAACAATCAAAAGATATCAATAAAACCAATAAGATAGAAGATGGTAAGTATGACAGACTATGGAATGAAGCAAGAGACTTCATTTTCCCATGCCAAACACCTGAGAGAAGAGCCCAAACTTCATAAATCTTCTGAACAACAGTAGAGTGGGAGCTATCCAGATCTCCAGCGTATGCCAAGATTTTGGAGGACAGGCATGTTTGTGGGTTATTGATATATAGTGTTGTTTAATCAAAGGAATACAGAATACACCAACCCTACAAGATCAGATACTATGGAAGAAAGGCAGCATTTCAAGAAACTAATATGATATGCCATCAAGTCATACTGATTCTTCAGTAACCATAGAGATTTTTTTATCTGAGACAACCTGTCTCCAAGCTAATAAGTAAAGTCTTCTAATCATATATCCACTGCAAGTGTAGTTGCAATTCCCCTTGTCTTCTCTTTCTTTCTACCTTTCCCAAAGTTATATATTTCTCCAGAGAGCTGCATCTTTGGAAACAAATCAGGTTTCCAAAGTTATGACAATTTGAGCCTGGTCATTTGTCTCTCAAGTGAGAACTCTGGGTTGTTTTGTTTGATAAGTTAGTTTTCTTGGCTATCCATGATATTCTCAGGAATCTTCAACACCAAAGTTCACAGGTCTCTTAATGTACTATAGTGCTTTGTAAATCTGCTCTTAGTAGATTATATACAGACATAAAAATAAGTTCTGGAATATACATATATATATATATATATATATATATATATATATGTATGTATGTATGTATGTATGTATGTATGTATGTATGTATGTATGTATGTATGTGTATGTGTATGTATAACCTTAACCAAAAACCTTACACACATGTAAACTAAAGACAACAAAACAAATAGCTTTCTGTCGGTATGGTCTCTGGTGATGAGCCGAAAGACAGAAAAGAAAGCAGTATCCTTTCTCCCTTAATTGGGGCTTAACAGGGTGTTGTAACACAAAGTATATACTTATTCCCCTGCCTCTGCTGATAAGGATAGAGCCAGGTGGTGTAGTGGCAATTACAACTGCTTCACATGTAATACTTCCCTGGTTCGAATCCCAGTAAGGGTATGGCTAGCTGAAGAGAGCTAACTAGCTCGAAATAGATCTATCCTAGTCTCCCTTATTTATTATTTAAAATTATCAGCTCAAAAACCTTACACACATGTAAACTAAAGACAACGAAACAAATAGCTTTCTGTCGGTATGGTCTCTGGTGATGAGCCGAAAGACAGAAAAGAAAGCAGTATGCTTTCTCCCTTAATTGGGGCTTAACAGGGTGTTGTAACACAAAGTATATATGTATATATGTATATATATATATTAATTAAAGGAGTGGGAAAACTCAGGTTTCCAAAGGATCCTAACAACAGAGAATGCAAACTTTTCTTTCCATTTCGGAACATATTAAAAAAAGCTGATAGTGTATATTGCAGTATCTTCTTTTTCTATGCCTCAAGTATTCTTTTTTAATAGTCATTTAAAAATGAACAAATATTGGATTATGGGATATGCATATTCATACAAACTTTAAAATTAATCAAAGAAAGCATGCCCTGTGACATGAAAATGGAACGTAACTTGAGAACTGAGTCATTGTTCTGTTCACTAATAGACTTATCTATCATTTAGTGATGAAGGGCCCTGTCTAAAAATGACATTATGAATAGGCTTTTCTTTTTCTATCTCTTCTAGTGTTCACAATATCCATTACTGTTGAATCTCCCATAAGTACGCAGAATTAAAATTTGCTTTATGTTGTGATATGCCTTCAGGATATGAGTTGAGACTGGTCTGCATGTAGATTTTCCTGCTTAACACAATTCTGTTTGCAATTGCATATAGAAATGAAATGTTTTTGAAAGTGTCAGTGCATAACCAATAGTGGTGCCATATTGCACTCTGCTGGCTCATTCTAGCTAATGCAGACAATGAATTTTCTGCATAATTTCTATTTTTATTTTGAGGCAAACATGCAGGGAACTACTGCAATGCAGGAATGCTAAATCATTAAGATCACCACATCATCATTCTCAACAGATTGGGCAGAAGAAACAAATGGAGCTGTAAATAGGTATAAAGCATGGCAAGCTACTTTTATGAACTATCCCCAATCTAAAGTTTAATTTCAATCTGAAACAAATAGTACCTACAAGCTTTGGAGGCAGAACATGATCTCAAATAATAAGAGCAATGGATTCTATGTCACAGAAACATGGAGAAATTGATATCTATCCATAATAGCTCCTAACAGTCTCAAAGTCCACCTGTTCCACGATCTCCAACTGTATATAAGCTAGTGTATTTGGGTAAGATTGGTAATCAAAATTATAACTACGTCTTATGATTTGTTTCTAGAAATTAGTATTTATCCATATATGCATCTGCTAATATTTATCAGCTAACTTTAAAACTGTTACATTACTTCATATGTACTTGATATGTATCTATACCCATTCCAGTCCAGTTTTATACCTGGTTTGGCAGCAAGAATATAGCTTTGAGAGATTTCTGCCTCATGGATGCTAGGCTGTGAAGTTCCACAGGGAGCCAATCTGTTACTCTTGTTGTTTTATTTATTTATTTATTTATTGATCGTATTTCTATACCGCTCCCTCTCCGAAAAGGGACTCGGGGCGGTGTACAGCCTAATAAATACATAAAATACAAGAATATAAAATTAAATAGAGTTTAAAACCGAATTAAACATAAATATAGCTGCATCCCGAAAGTTTAAAAATGAAGTTTAAAATTTTAAAAACCCTATTAACTTAAAACCCCTTAAACCCTTACTGGGCCAGG
Source organism: Bungarus multicinctus (assembly GCA_023653725.1). Lineage (NCBI taxonomy): Eukaryota > Metazoa > Chordata > Lepidosauria > Squamata > Elapidae > Bungarus > Bungarus multicinctus. Next base: position 85,775,589 of record CM042836.1, read on the forward strand.
CCAGCCTGTTTAAAAAATAGGGTCTTAACTGCGCGCCGGAAGGAGAGGATATCTGTCATGGCTCGTATCTCCGGGGGGAGATCATTCCACAGGGAGGGCGCTCCCACAGAGAAAGCACGCACCCTCGGGGCCGCCAGCCGACAACGATCAGGTGGCGGTACCCCAAGTAGGGCGACCCTGTGGGAGTGTACTGGGCGGCGGGAGGTTGTTGATGGCAGCAGGCAGTCCCGTAAGTACCCAGGTCCCGAGCCATGGAGCACTTTAAATACCGTCAGTACCACCTTGAATCGAATCCGGAAGGCCACAGGAAGCCAGTGCAGCCTGCGGAGAAGTGGTGTTACGTGTGCGCCTCGAGGGGCGCCCACGATCACCCGCGCGGCTGCATTCTGAACTAACTGCAGCCTCCAGAGACTCTTCAAGGGGAGCCCCATGTAGAGAGCATTGCAATAATCCAAGCGGGAGATAACGAGGGCAGAAGTGACTGTGCGAAGTGCGCCCAGATCCAGAAAGGGCCGCAACTGGTAAATCAGACGAATCTGATAAAAAGCCCCCCTGGTGACGGCTGCAATATGTTCTTCCAAAGACAGCCGCACATCCAGGAGGACACCCAAGTTGCGTGCCCTTTCCACGGGGGTCAAAACCTCTCCCCCCACGGCCAGCGAAGGAATAAGCTGGCTGTATCTGGGCGCAGGAAACCACAGCCACTCGGTTTTGGCCGGGTTGAGACGAAGCCTGTTACGACCCATCCAACCCCGCACGGCCTCCAGGCACCGGGTCATCACTTCGACGGCTTCGTTGGGGTGGCCCGGGGTGGAGATGTACAGCTGAGTATCATCAGCGTACTGATGGAACTCCACCCCAAAGCCACGGATGATCTCACCCAGCGGCTTTACATAAATGTTGAACAGCAGGGGCGAGAGCACCGACCCCTGAGGCACCCCACAAAGCAGGGGCCTTGGGGACGATCTCTGCCCCCCCGTCAACACAAATTGCGAGCGGTCGGAGAGGAAGGAGGAGAACCACCACAACACGGTGCCTCCAACCCCCAACCCCTCCAACCGCTGCAATAAGATACTGTGGTCGACAGTATCGAAAGCCGCCGAGAGATCTAACAGGACCAGGACAGAGGAACAACCTCTGTCCCGAGCCCTCCAGAGATCATCAACCAACGCGACCAACGCCGTCTCCGTGCTGTGCCCGGGCCTGAAGCCCGATTGGAGGGGGTCAAGATAACTCACTTCATCCAGGAACCGGGGGAGCTGACAGGCCACCACACTCTCTACAACCTTCTGCACCATATAATATCTGTATGAAGCATCTGGACAAGGACATCATAATATTTGGAGTTGGATGTTTTCAGTAGGGGTCACTCAGTTCTTTTTCTCCCTTTCATAATGATCACAAAAGCATAAGAACCATGGTGGTGCAGTGGTCAGAATGCAGTATTACAAACTAACTCTGCCAATGCCAGCAGTTCGATTCTGACCAGCTCAAGGTTGACTCAGCCTTCCATCCTTCTGAAGTTGGTAAAATGAGGAGCTGGATTTTTGGAGCAATATGCTGACTCTGTGAACTACTTAGAGAGGGCTATAAAACACTGTGAAGCAGTATATAAGTCTAAGTGCTATTGCTACTGTATTTGTTACAGAAAGACTGAGAACATTAGGGAAGGGGATGAGACTCTGAACACCAAATAAACTATTTCTGTTAGTATAAAGGAAGGATTTGGGGAGAAAAATAAAATGGAAGATATGATGGGAGAGATATGAAAGACAACAGAGTGAAAGTGAAATGACTGCAGGAAGAGAATAGCAATAGCACTAGCAACAGCACTTAGACTTATATACCATTTTATAGCACTTTCCAGCCCTCTCAAAGCGATTTACAGAGTTAGCATATTACCCCCAACAATCTGGGTCCTCATTTTACCCACTTCAGAAGGATGGAAGGCTGAGTCAACCTTGAGCCTGGTGGGATTCGAACTGTTAAATTGCAGTAGGACTAGCTTGCAGTACTGAACTCTAACCACTGCGCCACCAAAGCTCCTGTACCAGACTTCTTAGGAAAACATATTAAGCCTTACAGAATAAACAAAAAACTGAATGGGAGAAAAAATGTTGAAGGGAGATTAAAACAAAGTGAAAAGAATGAAGTTACAGAGTGCCATGTAAGTGTGTAGTTATGCTAATAGTAAGCATAAAAAGGTACTTGGTAAAATGAAGAACTGAAGACAAATGGATACAAGAAAATGCTACAAAGAATGAGAGTGAGAATATGTAATGTATAGTGGGGAAAGAGGGTTGTGTGAGGAAGGATGACAAGAAGCCTCCAGCAAGCAAATGGAATTAAAATGGATAAAATGATTTGGAATTAAACTGAAATGATGGTCTGCCGGAAGGAACATTTTAGAGATTTGAAAGAGTGGGATAGTAAGAAACACTATAAATGTTAATGTTCAAGGAAAAAGTGCTGAAAAAGATTTAATAAATGTGTGACTCTTGAATAATGGTAAAGCTGCAGAAGTAGATGGTATAACTGGGGAAAAGTTTAAATATGAATAAGATTTGGTTAAGAAGCAGCAATGCTACTTTGTATGTGTAGTGTGAAGACTGCATCCTTAGTGGATGCAAAATCTTCATTTGCCCCTTGGAAAGTCTTGTCAGAATGAATGGAAAGAGCACATTTGCACTGGCAAAGTTCCAGAATTTGGACTGGAAAGGTAGAAGCAGTTACGGGTAAAATGTTGCAAATACAACATTTGGGCTGGTGTATACACCAGGTCACTAAGAAAGATACGATTGTGAGAAAGATTTATTATATTTATGAATAAAGGGAAGAGACTTGAATCTTGGAATGCTTTTTTCAAGTATGGAGTTGAAGGGAAGGTTGGCTACTAAATTCAGAAACCATGATAGATGATGAAAACTTCCACGTAAATAAATGACATATTTAGAGGATGGTTCAAAACTGAGAATAAGGAATAAAGATGTGCAATGTATGTTTACATATTTATGGCTATGTAAGAAATGCCTGTGGTGATGCCAAGCGTTGGCTGAGGAGATAAAAGGGAGTGCATTTTTGAGATTTTAATGTTACAATTTTAGTGTTCCAAACTATCTGAAAACGGTGAAATATCTGCCTAAAATTGCAATTTTTCACATTCTTTTGGAGAATAATGATCAGATTGTTTGCTTCTCCCTGACAATACATAAAAATACCTGCCCTCTTATCTCATCCCTCCTCTTTTCAGTCAGGTAGTCTCCTGTAACCCTAAGATCATTAGGCAGAGTTTACAGTTCCCTGTCCTCTGAGTGTCTGTTCTGACCCAGGCTTCGTCAAACGTAATTAAACACAAACTTGTTTTAAAAGCAAAACCTATTTTAATGCAATGCTGGGAATTACTTTCATTCTCAGCCAGACCTAATCTTAAACAGTTCTCCAAGATAAGTACATGCCTGTCAGTGCTGTGGAATGCTGCCAAAAACAGAAATATCCAAATTAATTATAACAGAAACCAACCGAACTACCAGAAAACTGACCAGAATACAAAACTGACCAGAGCTTCAAGGAGGACTCGGAATCTGTTGAACTACTTTGCTTCCTACAAAAAGTTTGTCATTGAGGTCTGACTTTTATCCCTTATGGTAGGGGCAATTACCTCCCAGTCTTACTTCCGAGTTGCCCTTCTGCTTCAGCTGCTCTCTTCTATCAGCTCTGCGTATATGTGCACTGGGAACAGGCTCCCCTGGGTCCTCTGCTCTGCTGCTGCCAGACTCTGAAGGCTCCAAAGGCAGTACCCCACTCCCAGATGGTCCTGGCCCCATCCCTGCATTGAATGCAAGACTATCATCTAAGTCCTCTCCCGACTCCCTGAATGGTCCCCTTTCTTCCTCACTGTCTGAATCTACTGCTGTCTGCATAGCTGCCAGCGAACCACAACAGTGTCTGGTTTAAGTCTTCCATCTCCAGATTCTGGTTAAGAAAGGCTACTAGGAAGAAATAGGTTATTCTCCAGCATTTTACCAAAGAATTTTGTTGATCAGTTGCAAAGAATCAAGAGTCACTCACAATTTTGAAAAATTTAATGACTTAGACTATTGATGTTACAATGTTTCTATAAATTGTACACTAGTCCCTAAAAACTAATGTTTGAAATTATATCAGTATTTCCGTGATAAACAAAAGCTTATCCAATAAATTGTACACGTAGCAAATCTAACACGCAGACATATTCACACACACACCTATTTTTCTCCTTATCACTTAAAGTTTGCATACAAAGACAGCTAGTGTGCAGTTGAAATATGCTGACATATTTTGAACCTCAGAAATAAATAAATATATACAAAGAAAGTTAAGCTTTGCGGATAAGAAAACCAAAGATTTATACAAGACAGATGATGTGATGAAAGAAGAGCACTAGAAAAACTATTTATCTGAAATACATTTTAAAGGATTACTACATGGTAGTAAATGCAAAGAATATTCTTATTTGGCTAAAATATAAGCACATTTCACATTAATCTGGTCAGACAAAACCATCTTAAGGGGAAACTAAAGTATTACAATTTTCCTAATGAAAGTAAAGCCTTATTTACCATTTTAATATTATTTACTTCCAATTACCATATACAGAAATAGAGTTTCCTTTCTTATTTTGAATATTTTATCCAAAATAAATGTTACATAAGTGACTTTCTGAAATTTATTGAGATATAAAAACTAATTATTTAGAAGGCACATATGAACAAAACATTATCTTTAGTAATCCCATCAGATTCTGTTTGATCCCATCAGACTCTGGTATAATTTGATGTCACAAGGAATCATTCACTCATATTAAAATAAATCCTTAACGTGTAATAAATAATTCCTTTTAGGGATTATAAAACAAATTAAATAGTTTGAAGTTCAAACAACTTTAGTGTAAAAGGGTAAACTTAATCTGACAGTTCTGATGGTGCAAATTAATAAATTGTAGTTGTTAAACAGTTATAATAACAGATGGAGTTGAAACTTATTTTGAAAATAAGCATGCAGAGATTGCCATAGAAAGAGGGAGAAATTCTATGACCACCTTTCAGTCACTGGTCAAATTTGCAATTTTGTACAAATTTTCCTTAAAATAAGCCTCCTTGTATTCAGTTGGAATTATTTCTAAGAAGACATACTGGAGATTATGCTATACATTATTGGGAGGTTAAATAAAATGGCACACAGAAAGAGTTACTAAAGAATTGAGCAAGTGACAAAGATTGTTTTATATTTAGCATGTGTGTGTGTTTGTGTGCAAATATATATATTTGGAGTATTTATTTTAGCTAATTTCACCCAAAGAAAATTTGTGTTACAGTTGTAAACAATGAATATAAGAACCTTCTCCTTTAAAGATGAGGCATACTGACTTTAATAAATCTAAGTATGTTTGCTACAGAGTATATAATAATATAATCTGTAATTCAAAATACTGTATGAAGGGAAGAATAGATGGCATGACCGCTATGCTTATGTGTGAATATCTCAATTGTTTCAGCAGTTGTGTATATCTGAAATGATAAAGATTTCTTGTTAGGTATGTGTCAATACATATCTTGGAAAAGGTCTATCTGGGTGAAAAGGTGTAAGGCAGTAACTTGATTTGTACAGGTTAATAAACATTGCTCTTAAGGCATAAATCAATGGAAAACCTTCATGTTCCATCCTGGAATTCCACATATATAAGGATGTGAAAATAAAGCAAATTAGGAAAAACTGATCAAAGTTCATATGTGATATTGGACTGATTCAGAATTTCTATTATTTGATCATGATGAAGATGCATAGCAACTGTGCTCAGTTTAACTGCTCAGTTTCTTTTGATTTATAATTAGGCAAACTTTCAAGTTATATAAAACACTTCATTAAGTTTTTCCAAAATCACAGAAGCACACTTCAATACTTCTGCCATTAAAAAATAATAAAATAATAAATATGGCCCAGAGTTTGCAAGCAAGAGTTAAGATCAAGAGAAAGATAATCTTTGAAACGCTTTTGATTTTTGTAATCAGGCACAAAAAAGTATAAATTCACTAAAAATAATTTTTCTTTGCCTTGTCTGTGGAGAAAAAAAAACTATAAAACCTCAAATGACCTCTCTAGCATTATGCAAGCAGACCTCTGCTTATGCTGCAAGCAGAATATGCTATTATCCCTCCTTTCAGAGTAGATTTGATTACATGATCCAAGGGAATCCATTTATACCTATTGACATGCACAATTGGATAGCTCTCCCTGTGTAAGGCTATATATGCACACAGACATACAAATATATCACAGAAGAAAACGTGGGTTGATGCAACATCTTAACAGCATGCTTTGAAAATGTCTTTGGAAGCTACTAGCTTTAGTTTTGGGCTTTTCAAGATTTGTAACTTTGCAAGATTATAGATGGGATTAATAAACATGTCACTGATAGATGCTTGGGAACTGTTGATAAGAGAGTGGAGAGAATTGATTAGATGTTCTGTTTCTCCAAGTATAGGTAGCTGAACAGCTTATATAACTGGATAAAGCACAACACTTTGGTAGAGTTTATATCTTCTGCCACTCACCACAAGTTCAACACTTAATAATCTTTATTCTGCTTGTTGACTTGTCTTCTTCCAGATACCCAGATATTCAGAATTTTGTACTGTGGCTCAGGGACTCTGACATGATCATATTTCTATAGAAATTGTCTGATTGAGTATTGTAGTAACCTTTCACTTTGTCAATGACTTGGTGAACTGGGATGATTGACGTCTGTTCCATGTCCACTTGGATGTATTTTGTTGAAGGCTTGTCAAGAAAAACATTGTCTGATTAAAAACAAGACAAAACAAAACAAGTCAGTAATTTTGAAAACAAAATTTACTGCCAAGAGGATGACCTCAGACAACCCCTTAGTAAATACTACAAAGTATATGATACCATTTTGTTTTTGTTCCGAATTCTGATTTTTTTTTTACAGTCCATACCATGAGTAACCTGATAAGTTACAACAAGCTTTATATTGCACATTAACAACCATACATTAAAAGCTTTTCCTTTATTATTTTCTTATAACATTTTATCATTTTTGTGTTCTAGGACAGCAATTACTAATAAGCCATTTGGGTGAGGTTCAGGGAAATGGAAGTAGCAAAATTGTGATTTACTCTTTCCTAAGAATTAAGTTACCCAATTTAAAATTAGAATTAAGTTACCCAACTTAAAACCTCTCAAAATGATAATAATTAATTGAACTATTCAATTAATTGTTAACATTTTGAGAGTTTTAAGGAGTAAAATGTGTGTGTGTGTATGTGAGAGAGAGTGTTTCTAAAAGGTACAATGTGTGTCTTGAAGTCTTAAGGTACACATTTCATATGTATTATCTGCCTGAAAAATTCAGCCCTACCGGTGCTCTGGGAGCTGTAAATTAGTAGGGTTGGACTGTATGCACACCACACTTTGTACTCCTGATCTATCTAGAAGTACAGATCAAATTTTATTCCTTCAGTCTACATAATATGAAATTTAGCTTTAGTTTGCAGTTATTGGATAACATTTTTTAAAGTAATATTTTATTAATTTTTTATTGTTTACATTTTGTTAGTGCTTAATAAACATCATGTTGTCTGGGTTATTTTATTTACTTAGCAGTACAGATTACATTCTTAATCTCTACCCCTTTTTTCCAACCACTGGTAGGATAAGTTCCATGTTTGATAATATTCTGTATCTTTTTTTTGTTTAATCTTCCATGTAAGTCTGTCCGAATTATCTCTTTGTCTCATATTTCTTCATTTTTCCAATATTGTGCAAATATAATCCTCGCTGCTATTAATATATGCAATATTAAATATATATTTTGTTTATCAAATTTTTCTGGTGCTATACCTAATAGAAAAAGTTCAGGTTGAAAATCTACATATTTTCCTATCATCTTTTCTACCCATTATGTATTTTTGACCATTTTTTTTTTTGCTTTAACACAAGTTCACCAGTTATTGGATGACATTTCTATGCTGACCTACCTAGTTACTGAAATAATGGCATCAGCATTATTGAAGCCATGATATCAAACTGCAGTAATTTGACTCACAATTAAATGCTGTTTGGTATAAGCATTTGGAGTCTGTTTTTGAACTGGGAATGTGGATGTTATCTGCTTCATTCTGAACAGGATTCAGAATAATTTCACGCGAACTATCTGCTTTGAATGTATGAACCAATTCAGAATAAGGGCAAGAGAAAAAAACTATCTCTTTAAGAGTCATGCCAGAAAGGGGAAAGAAATTCACTTTTTACTACTGAATTGCTGAAATGAGGACGGTTGCATTAAAATCAACAATAATGGCTACAGGTTTCACCATTTTTGGACTCAGCTTATTATGTGCTGAGAAAGGATTTTGACTCTGTTTCTCACTATCAATTTATATTCATATTGCATTTCATTTATACACACAGACTGTGTTATCTATATTGAAATAAATGTCAAACCCATGAGATACAGAAAATCATCCCCCAGAGATGCAGAAAATCTGTAGATTTAGGTTTTTATTTATTTATCAAATTTAGGTACTGCTCATATCACTTTCAGAGCGATTCTGCTGTATCTAAAGGTGACATTACTTCAAATTATAAAGAAGGTATAGAATTGACACTGGAAGTCACAGCTTCATATTTTTTTAATAACATGCACTGTCTCTCACCCTCTATTATGTTATGATCATAATGTGTGCTTCCATTTTTTTAATGACCCTGTAATCCCTTGTACAGGGTGGAGTTGGGATGCCTGAAAGGAGCACAAGCAATTACTCTCTGGATGCCCTTCCTGATGCCTTCACAGAGTTCACAGCAGGCAATAACTTATTGAATTCAGAGAGAGAAATATTTGCTGCTAGCTAGGATCGAACTCATAGCCTCCTGATTATGAGTTGAGAGTGCTATCTCTAGGCCACCATGCTGCTCGTATTATGTGTTTCCCTTATGCTGTACAAAATCAGCTGTATGGCTATTGACAACAAAATATCATGATTGCATCATTATCATGTAGCTAAAGATGTTTGACAGAACTGAAATTTACAAATTCTGATCAAAATTAGGACAGGCACAGTTTCTAGCATGCACTCTTTTACATAAAAGGTGCCAAAATGCATTTAATTAATACATTTTGAGAAAGAAGGATAATGTTTGAATGCATTTTGTGTGAACTGGATAGTTTTCGATGTAGAGATTAACCCAGAAAGAAGACGTGTGGTTAAATATCTGTGTAAGTAATATTGATTCATCTCTCATAGAATAAATAGTATTATATATTACCTAAAAAGAGAAAGAACTTGATAAAGTATTTTTTTCTACTAAGCTATGTAATTTTGACCTGGGTGCAGTGAATATCTATAACAACACTGATAGAGTTGACTGAGTTCCTTTTCAATAATGCTTAGTAGGTAAAATATATTGTTTCAGACTTTGGCAGAGTCATACTATTACATAATCAGTACTGACTCAAGTATCAGCTGACACCAACTGAGTTCAGTCAGCTGTGTTCATACTGGTAACTTCAACCTCAAGCATACCTAGAACAAGCTTTTGAATAAGATACTACGAGAAGGCTAGAGAATTCAAAACAGTGAGCAGCTTTGCTGATCTAAATGTGACCATTAGATGGTGCTCATATAATGTTTCTCTTAATGTACAACTAAACACATTATTTTTATAGATATCTGATGAATAAGATTTTACCCGCTGAATTCTTACCACAATTGGTATGTGTTACTGTTGGATATTATATTTATGCAAAAGTGTAATATTCCTTAAAATATTTAGCATTCTGCCTTTGTCATCTCCCGCCTTTAGAATATTGCAGTGCTCTCTACATGGGGTTCCCCTTGAAGAGCATCCATAGGCTTCAGCTGGTGCAGAGTGCCGCTGCGCGGGTGATTTTGGGGGCCCCTCGGAGCTCCCATGTTACACCGCTTCTGTGCGAGCTGCATTGGCTTCCAGTGGCTTCCAGGTGCAATTCAAGGTGTTGGTGGTCACCTTTAAAGCGCTCCATGGCTTGGGACCCCGGTACTTACGGGACCGCCTGCTGCCACCATCGGCCTCCTGCCGACCAGTGCGCTCCCACAGGGTGGGTCTCTTGGGGTGCTGGCAGCCGGACGATGCCGGCTGGTGGCCCCAGGGGTGCGGGCTTTCTCTGCGGGGGCACCCTCCCTCTGGAATGAATTACCCCCGGAGATGCGGGCCATTACTGACCTGTAGACCTTCCAGCGCGCACTAAAGACCCACCTTTTCCAATAGGCCAGTCTGACCTAGTATTGATTACTAGGGTTTTAATTTTGGGTATTTTTAACTTTTTTACCTTGTTTTTTATAGTATTATTCCAGCCCTTGTTTAATCTCTTTTTAAATCTCTTTTAAATTTTTTATTAATTGTGTCGTTTTATCTTGGCTGTACACCGCCCCGAGTCCCATTTTGGGAGAGGGGGCGGTATAAAAATTTAATAAAATAAATAAACAAGTAAATTCATTTACCCAAACTAGCAACTATATAAAACTTAAATTGATCACAAGTATAAACAAGAGGAAAGGATTCCTCAATTTTTTTATAATAATGTACAGCTAAAATTAAGTAGGTTTAAAATTTATCACAATTACTTATGAAATGCAAATGAAGAAAATACAAATTGCACAGAATTATTTTTTACATGGCAAATAAGTGTAGGTATGCTAAACCAGAATGGTTTTTTTTGGCAAACATTCTTATATATGCTTACTTTGGTTTTGTTGTATTATTTTTGAAAAGGTGTTTTGAAAAGTTATGATTTCTGACCTTACATTATATGTATTTATTCAATATAAATCTGTGATTTAAGCACTAAAGCACAGATTTCTATTGTGTTTAGGGGTTTAGAAGGAAGATCAATAAGAATTTCATAACAGAGGTATATGAAATAAGCAATAGCATGAAAAATATAGAAAGGTTTTTCCTTTCTCTCTATTGGAACTTGGAGTCAGCCATGGAGGTGAAACATAGTGAACAAGACAGCAAAACAGTATCTGCCACCGAAATGTGCAAAAGCAAATTTAGAAGCTCATTAACAGCTCATTACCCTGAGGGGTGGATAATAAAATATTTTTATTAATAAATACAAATAGTTACTTATTTAAACAAACACTCTTTAATCCATAATCCACGTAGCTCTACAAATGTTGATGAAGTGCAATTTCCAGCAGCCCTAGCCACTCTGACTAATGGTAAGGGATGCTGGATTCTGTAGCTCAGCACCATTAGCAGACAATCTTTCCAAGGAAAGGTTCATTTTATCTAAGGAAGACCCTTTAATTCCTGCCCCATCCCCCCATTGGGATATACTTTCAAGTCTCCAACAAAAGCCTGTGGAGTCAAAAGATGAACAAGAATAGAGAATTTCACAAATCCCTCATCAGTCCTTTTAAACAGGAGTCTCCAACCTTGGCAACTTTAAGACTTGTGGACTTCAACTCTGGGAGTCTTAAAGTTACCAAGGTTGGAGACCCCTGGTTTAAAACAGGGGTCTCCAAATCCCGGCACCGGTCCATGGCATGCCAGAAACCGGTCCACACAAACAAGCAAAGCCCCATCGGAGGGATGCAGACAGCATGCAAAACCATGCCTCCTTCGGTCTGTGGAAAAACATCTCTCCACAGAACCAGTCCCTGGTGCCCAAAAGGTTGGGAGCCACTACTTTAAAAGGTACCTCAGCCAGGTTTATTGCACATCCTTCCTTCTGATCTTTTATCCCTAATAATAATGGCCTCAAATGGGCTCTTTTCAGATCTCACCTTAAGGGAACTTCCAAGTCACCTATCTAGCCTTCCTTGCTCGTTCATGATCTCCCGTATTGTGGCCTCAGGTTATTTGGGATGATGTAATAAATTTATTACTCCTCTCTTCCTTTATTCCTCAAAATCCATGTGTAAAATGGGGGGGGGGGAGAGGGGAGAATAGAGAATTGTAGTCTTTACTCTTCCTTCTAATTGTTCTTCCTCAAGCAGGTGGTAAAGGAGGAGCCAAAGGGAAGTACTCAGACTTGCTCATTTGTTTCTGCCATAGAAAAAAATGTACTGCAGCAACTCAGTGGTGTGATGATATTCCAGCCCTCAGGCTTTTCATAGGTTCAATTCTCCCCCACCATGATAAGTGGAGAAGCTTTCACCATTATTTCAGGCTCTCCCAGCTCCTTCCTTCTTTCTTTCTCTCCCCTCAGTCGGTGAGATCTTCTCCATTCTGATGGCTGGAGACTGTTTCGGCAACTGATGCAAAATAGCTTGACCCACTCCCAGATGCCATCCTCATGACCACTTCTCCTACCCAGATTGAGGAAGGTGGGCCCTGCAGGAAGTGGGATGGCAGCTGCCTGCTTTCATGTTCATAATGATTTTTCCTTTTCTTGGGAGGCTAAAATTGAATGACTGGAGTATGAACATGTACATGTTGGATTTTTAAAAGGGAGAGTACATGGGATTGAGAGTCCATGGACCATAGACAGTGACTTGGCAGGTGGCAAGTCTAAGCTCTCAGAGCTAGACATATTCATAGAGAACAGGAGCAATAGCTTAATAGTTATACGTTATGCTAAGGCTCAAAGGCAGCATGGCTTAAACCAACTGTCAGGGAGCAATATTTGAAGAAGACAATTTCCTCATTTTCTACCTATAAGCTTTTTAAGATGTCTCTGTTGGTCACAGTATGATAGCTGAATCCAGCAAAATTCATTCTACTTTCATTAGGTTGGTTAAATATCACAATAAATGCTGTCTACGTTCACTGCATATTTTAAAAATCTAAGTAGGCTGATAACTGAAAGCTTTTTCTAATGTTTTGAAAAATGTTCAGCATCAGAGAATACAGTAATTTCTTGAAGACATTATTACAAATTAGGTGAATCATTTTAATTGTGTCTTTTTCATTTTCTTCTTGTCAGCTACTAGACAAAAATATATACCTAACAATATGCATTTTAAGAAGTTGTTTCCCTTGGATGTTTACCTCAAACAATCCTGAATGTTTCATTTTTATGCTAACCATAATCGAAAGCACTCTTGTGTACCAAATTGTAGTCAGCCAGAATTAATGACAGAGAAAGATGCACAGTATAGAATGAAGCAATATGTATATTAGTTAATCTTTTTGTGCTGATTCAAACTTCATGCAAGTGTCCTTATGCAAGCGCTTGGAAATCATGCATTCAGCAAATGTGATGTACACTTTACCTTGAATGTTCGACCATTGGTGAGGATATGTTCTTAGAAGACATTATCTATACCATAAACATATGAGCAGCTGAATCAATTTTGGAGAACAGTGAAATAATTCAACAATTACTTGGAGATATCCACCACCATATACATGGCTAAATATACATACCAATTTGAGTAACTCTATTTTACACAGGTGTACTCAAGCAGTTAACAGTTAATACAGAATGAAAGATTAACATAAACTGTATTTTACAATTTTTGCACATAACACAAACATATTATTGTTGTCATTTATATTAAAAAGAGATTAATTAAGCTGTATTATGAGCAAGGACAAATAACCACCTTCAGATACTTCAAGAAAATTTATTATGTAATGTAGAACATCTGCGAATAAAGCTTTAATTCACAACAACTCATCAAATTACTTACTTATGTTGATTCAAATTTAATGAATCACTAAAAAAACTATTTGCAATTAATCCAATGGGGTGTTACATGCCAATAATTGTAAACACTTTTAAACAGTTTCAGAGAAAATTTTATTGCACTCAATACAATGGGTTTTTTTTTAAACTCAAAGTGACTTAAGTGAGATATAGACATTTGATAAGTAAAATAAACAAAATTTAAAAGAAATGTTACTTATACAAAAAAGGAATGTTAGCAGTATTTTGTTGAAAAGTGCCAACAATCTTACTCTCTTTTAGATTTAGCTTTTGGTTATCTTAAAGATAACTCAATAGCATGTGGGGCTTGAGAGCCTTCTGCCAATATATGTCACTTGAATAGGCTGTTGGAAAAAAATACTATTGAAGCAGATGGTTAATTCCTATGGATGCATTTCTAGTGCATAACTTATCTAACGTTCTACATCAATCTAAAGCAAGCTATTCCAGGTAGACAGTGTAACAATTACACTTTTCATATTGAAAACTACTGACCAGAATGGCTGTTCCTTTTATGGTAGGTGTTTGATGTGGATTTGGATTTTGAAGTCAGATATGTTGAATTAGAACCAATAGAACTGGAAGATAAGGATTTTCCCAGATTGTCTGAACTCTTCTTTATTATATTAGTTGCTGTTTTACTCCAGTCTGAAAATAAATGAAAGCAAAACTGGCTGTGATTGCCTACCAGATTGAAATAATTATTCAGACCTTACAAGAAGTAAAGGAACGAAATTAAAGGAAGCACAAGTCATTTTTATTTTTCCTTAGTGTGCTTATTACCCTTTATTATGCAAATCAGGCAGTCGTGCATTTCCTCTGTGCTGACAATATGGGAAATTCATATATGCAGTGAGACTGCCATTTTAATGATATTGTTCATGTTTAAACATATGAAATTATTCCCACCCTGTCACTTATATAAGATACAAGTAGTTCTTGTTTAGCAAAGTGGTTGTTACTGCATGGGGGAGTGAGTGAGGGGATGTGTAACTGGTGAGAGATGCTTGAGGCTCAGGGAGGTACTAGGGGTGTGTGAGAGTGATGCCACAAGGTTCAGGGAGGGTGTGGAAGGCAGGTGCAGCAAGAAGGCAGAGGTGGTGCAGGAATTCCTGAATAGCCTGCAGGGTGCAAGTGTGGAGGAGTTGGAGAAGATGTATGGGTGAGGGACACTTATTCCAGTAACTTGCAACCTTCCCTGCCAGTTTCCCCAATGACTTATTGGAGAAGCCATCACGGAAGGTCATAAATGGCAATCAGATGACCACAGGGTACAAAAACTGGTCATAAGTGAAAGTGGTTGTCAAGTGCCCAGTTCATCATCACTTGATCATGGGAATCCTGGGATGGCTAGAAGACGAGGATCAATCGTTTGTTCAGCACCGTTGTAAGTTTGAAAAGTTCTGAATGAATGGTTATATGTTGAGGACTACCTGTATAAACAAAGTTGGAGAAATACTGAAATGCCCACAATGGAAGAATGGATTGTGATGATGGCCCAGTTAATAAAAATGACAAAAATGATCTATTTGTAATGGAAGTATATTATTATGCAAAACTTCCTGGCAATATTACTACAGAAGATTCTTTTATATTCTGCTTACTACTAAAAATCCATTCATTCCTGGTGTCAGATCCGTGTATCTGTCATTTCTTCAGAGGAAGAAGAAAAGGGGGGGGGGGGGGGGAAACTGATAAAGAAATCCTTTCTTGATGTAACCTGAATATATTTAACCTTATATCGAATATGCACACCCGTACATGATACAATGGGGGGGAAAGAAGCCAGATGGCCAGAACCTAACACCTCTGAGAGGCACAGCCAGGAGATGAGGGGTCCATAAAACTCACAGTGAAGTGCTCTGGGAAATCTCCAAAAACAGTCCGTTCTAAAAAGGGGGTGGGGGAGGAAGTTAGGTATGTCTTGGGAAAGCTACATGAGAAAAAACCTTCCAAAAAGGGAAGGATCCCCTCCCAGCCCCTCTACATATTGGCTTTTGTTTCCCTAAGTAAACATTGGGATGGGGGGGGGGGGATTCTAAACTTCCTTATCTATCACTGTATGCCTGAGGGACCTCAGACGCTGCTTTGAATTCCTACTGGACTGTCTCATCTCAATAAAGGATTCCTTTTGATAAGTTCGGTTCTCAGAAGTTCATTCTTATTGTTTGAATGGGAAGAAGTTCCGTAGCCTGACATAAAGCAGCGTCTGCAATAGAGGTCAACCCGGAGAGGAATTTTTTTTTTTAAACTATTCACTCTACCGAGGGGATCCTGCAAGAAAAAAAAAAAATGTCTGAATACAGCAAGGAGCAAGGGGGAGCCGAATGCTGGGGAGAAACGTCAACAGTTACCCAGCCAGATACTGACTCGATGTGCCCCATCGAAGACAGTGAGGCTGCCTGCGAATCCTCCACCAAGCCCCGGTGGTCCATAGGTGTAGGAAAGAGAGACACCTGGAATGGAAGAACCAGGGGAGTAACCCTCACCCGAGGAAATCGCAAACCCATGTGGAAATTGGAGCTAGAGGCCCTATCGAATCAGGAAGAATGGGATGAGGAGCCACCGGCCGATGACCGAATGAGACGGTACATCAATCGCCTAGTGAGGGAAGCCCTGGAGAACCTCGACATGGGGGATGCACAAAGACGACAACGCAGGAGAGCGAGGGAACCAGAAGGTGAGAGAACCCGAGCCGCCATCCCGGATTCAGTGGAGATTGAGCGGGAAGAGGGACAAGCTGAAGAACCAGCAGCCACACCAGGTACCCGACCCTTAAACGCCCCGGATCAGGGATTTAACCCTGGCCAACCCAGAAACATACAATTACAGAGGAAGGTTCCGCCCTTGGGGGTAAAATTCGATGGAGACCCCAGAAATTGGGATTTTTCCTGGCACAAGTGCTCACCTACATGCAAGAATATGGACAGGATTTACCAACCCAAGGGTCCCGGGTGTGAATTGTCACCCTAGCTCTTGAAGGGGCGGCAGCCAGATGGATGGTAACGCTCCACAACGTCAATGCCCCAGAATTAAGAAACTTAGATCGCTTTATGACGGCCTTACGCCACCGTTTCGAGGACCCGCTTGCCGATAGAAAAGCCCGGGACCGCATCAGAGTCGTGAAACAAGGTCGTCGCCCGGTAGCAGAATACACCGAGGAATTTCGTGACCTGGCCGGCCGGGTAGATTGGCCAGAGGATATCTTAGTCTGCTGGTTCAAAGATGGACTAAATGATGATCTATACGCTGCCTGCCTGGCCCGTGGGGCCCCAAACCTCTTGCATGAATGGTACATGATGGCAGAGGAGGCAGAGATAGACATGACTCGGAACCGGCACCGTGCTGGTAAGTTTTGGAAAAGATCCCCACCCCTGGGGAAACGGGAAGTTTTCAAACCCCAATCCACCATGACTCCAAGAACGCCTGGTTGCTTTAAGTGTGGAAAGGAGGGACACCGCGCAGCAGAATGCCACTCGAAGACTCCTGCCAGAAAGCTAGACCACCTATCAGGGAGGAAACCCACAACATCCAGCCCTCGAGGGAAGGAGACTGGCCTGAGGGGCCGAGTAGATGTGGGATTCCGACCCCCTCCCAAACCTGAGGAAGAATCCCAAACGCTCCGAGGGGACCTGAGCCAGTCCGAAAGTGATCCAGAGGATGACCCGCTGGTAAGCAATCCAATTGAACCAATCACCCTACCCCTGAGACTGTTTATCCCCAGCCAAGGGAAGGGGGAGGAAGTTACAGCGTTGCTGGACTCGGGATGCACTCGATGCCTAATCAAACTCTCCCTTGCAGATAAATTGGGAATCCAACTGAAAGAAATGGAAAATCCCATCGCTTTCTGCCAATTAGATGGAACCATAGCGGGGGGGGAACCAGCCAGGTTTACCACAGAACCATTGAAATTAAGACTAGGAAAACACAGGGAGATGCTCACATTCATTGTAGCCCCAGGGATGGAAGAGCCACTAGTTCTGGGTCTCACATGGCTACAGAAATGGAATCCAAAAATAAATTGGAGGACAGGAACCATAAAATTCCAGAGAGATGTAATATTTGCAAAAAGCTCAGAGGAAAGGATAAAGAATGGGGAAGAGAACAGAGAATCAGCCATGACCGGACAGTCTGTGAAACCCATTAACATCCCCCATGAGTACCAGGATCTGGCCCAAGCATTTAGTGAGGAAGCTTGTGATGAACTCCCACCTCATCGAGCCACAGACTGCGCTATCGAAATCCTACCAGGGGCTAAACTCCCAAAACCACAAATGTATTGCATGTCTCCCAGAGAACTGAAAGAACTCAGAGCATTTATCGATAAAAACTTAAAGCGGGGTTTCATCGAACCCGCCAGACCAAAAATAGCGGCCCCAGTGTTATTCCGTGAAAAGAAAGATGGCTCCATGCGTCTTTGTGTGAATTATAAAAAATTGAACTGCATTTGCATAGAAAATATGTATCCACTCCCCCTCATGAAGGACATGTTAGCCCACCTCTCGAAAGGAAAAATTTTTTCAAAGTTAGACCTACGGGAAGCATATTACCGCATCAGAATAAAGGAAGGGGATGAGTGGAAGACAGCTTTTAACACACCATTGGGATGCTACCAATTTAAAGTGCTCCCTTTTGGACTGCAAGGAGCGCCTGCAGTGTTTATGCAATTGATCAATGAAACCCTTCATGAATTTTTATTTAAAGGGGTTTTAGTTTATCTTGATGATATTTTAATCTACACGGAAACGATGGAAGAACACGTCAAGCTACTCCGTGCAGTCCTCACAAAACTCTTAGACGCTAAACTATATGCAAAACTCTCCAAATGTGAGTTCCACCAAGAGAAAATTGACTATTTGGGGTACAGAATATCCCATGAGGGAATAGAGATGGACCCACAGAAAGTGAAAGCTGTATTGGACTGGGATTCACCCCACACACGCAAACAATTGCAAAGTTTTCTGGGTTTGCAAATTTTTATCGCCAATTCATTCCAGCTTTTGCAAACATCGCCCTCCCTATCACAAACTTGCTAAAAACGAAGGGGGGGGGGGGGGAAACCCAAGCCTAGGCAACCCCTCATCTGGACAATGGAATGCCAAGCAGCATTCGAGAAACTCAAACGCCTGTTCGCAGCAGAACCGGTCCTTAAGCACCCAGATCCCGAACAACCTTTTGTCATCCAAGCAGACGCCAGTGATGTTGCAGTTGGGGCAGTCCTCCTCCAAAAGAATGAAAGTGGACAATTACAACCATGTGCTTATACATCTAAGAAACTGACGGAAACCGAGCAAAGATGGGCCGTATGGGAGAAAGAGGCATATGCTGTGCGGTGGGCAATGCTCACGTGGAGACATTTCCTGGAAGGAAACCAGATCCCCTTTGAAGTATGGACTGATCACAAAAATCTGGAAGCTCTGAGAAATCCACGGAAACTCTCCGAAAAACAAGCAAGGTGGGCTCGATATTTTGAACGTTTTAATTTCACTCTCAAATATTTTCCTGGGAGAAAGAATTTCTTAGCAGATGCACTGTCCAGGAAACCCCAATACAACAGCAAAAAGATTGAAGTTATAAAACCGATGATCCAACCGACCCAACTAGCAGCCAAGGTAATCACCCGGGCACAAGAGAAAAAAAAATCATCCCTGACTGAAGACACAACGACGTCAATATTTAAGGAGGCACTACTTAAAGATGATTGGTTCCAGGCTAACAGAAACATGTGCTTACTCAAAGATGGACTGGCTTGGGTAGAAAACAAGCTTTATGTCCCTGCAAGCCAGAGAATGGAACTCATGAAACGCTGCCACGACTCCAAAATAGCAGGATACTTTGGTTTTGTAAAAACCCTGCACCTCATCAAAAGACAATTTTGGTGGCCGTCCCTCAAAAAGGACATTGAAAACTATGTTGCGAGCTGCCCCATCTGTGCTGCTGCAAAGAGAAGACAAGGAAAATATCCTGGACTTTTACAAACAGTAGCAGACCCTTCTGCTCCCTGGAAAGAGATCTCTATGGACTTTATAGTGGAACTTCCCAAAAGTGCTGGGAATACTGTCATTTGGGTTGTAACTGATCTTTTTTCCAAACAGGTTCATTTTATTCCATGCCAAAAGATCCCAACTGCCAGATCATTGGCAAAGATGTTCCTAATACACATTTATCGCCTTCATGGAGCCCCCCAACGAATTATCTCAGATAGGGGTGTTCAGTTCACATCCAAATTTTGGCGGGCGTTTTTAAACCTATTAGGCTCCACCCAGGGATTATCGTCTTCGAACCATCCCCATACGGATGGAGCATCAGAGAGAGTGAATTGTGTATTAGAACAATATTTAAGATGTTTTATTAATCACCAGCAGGACAATTGGACTGACCTTCTTCCTTTTGCAGAGGTAGCATACAATAACTCAGTCCATAGTAGCACAGGGTTCACCCCATTCCACGTAGCAACGGGCCAAGAATTCAACCCCATGCCGGAACTACCCACCAAAGAACCTGAAATCCCCTCCCTTAAGGAGTGGATGGATAATTTACAAGCCATGTGGCCAGTGGTAAGATTATCTCTACGGGAAGCTAGAGCAGTTTACAAAACTCAAGCAGACAAAAAACGCTGTGAACCTAAACCTTTCAAGATTGGAGACCGTGTATATTTGTCCACAAAATTCTTAAAATCATTACAACCTTCTAAGAAATTAGGACCAAAATTCATTGGGCCATTCCCCATCTCCAGAATTATCAACCCCGTGACGGTAGAGCTTCATCTTCCAAAAACTCTTAGGCAGATTCATCCAGTATTTCACTGTAGCTTGCTCAAACCGGAGATCACTTCAAACCTCAGACCCCCCCTTCCCACACCCCAACCCCCAACATGATACATGGGGAACAACATTTTGAAATTAAAGACATCCTTGATTCACGCACTTACCGTGGATCCACACAATATTTAGTAGCTTGGAAACACCTTCCTTCCTCAGAAAATGAGTGGGTAGCCAAAAGACATGTAAAAGCACCCACATTACTACGAAAGTTCCACCTAAAATACCCTGATAAACCGTCCTGAACTGCACATGTAACGCATGATTTTTGTTTTTTCCAGATAGACCCATCTGTTTTTTAAAGGAGGGCAGGATGTCAGATCCGTGTATTTGTCATTTCTTCAGAGGAAGAAGAAAAGGGGGGGGGAACTGATAAAGAAATCCTTTCTTGATGTAACCTGAATATATTTAACCTTATATCGAATATGCATGTATATACCATACATGATACAATGGGGGGGAAAGAAGCCAGATGGCCAGAACCTAACACCTCTGAGAGGCACAGCCAGGAGATGAGGGGTCCATAAAACTCCACAGTGAAGTGCTCTGGGAAATCTCCAAAAACAGTCCGTTCTAAAAAGGGGGTGGGGGAGGAAGTTAGGTACGTCTTGGGAAAGATACATGAGAAAAAACCTTCCAAAAAGGGAAGAATCCCCTCCCAGAGGGGCTGGGAGGGGAATTAACATATTGGCTTTTGTTTCCCTAAGTAAACATTGGGATGGGGGGGGGGTTCTAAACTCCCTTATCTATCACTGTATGCCTGAGGGACCTCAGACGCTGCTTTGAATTCCTACTGGACTGTCTCATCTCAATAAAGGATTCCTTTTGATAAGTTCGGTTCTCAGAAGTTCATTCTTATTGTTTGAATGGGAAGAAGTTCCATAGCCTGACACCTGGATTATATATATACAATAACTAGGAAGTTAAGTAAGCAATCTGGAAAATTGGCAAGATCAAATAATTTCCATATAATTGCCAAGAAAATTACAAGGACATTTCTGTAAATAACCCATTCAAAATAGAGTAGATTTTGCTTTAATAATGAGTAGAACTGACCTTAATTATAGTAAGAAATCAGAGAATAAAATGACAATTATATAGTATATGAATCTTGTCCATTTATCTACTAAATGGGAATTCTGCCAGGTTTATGAATACATATATTTAATTCAGTGAAAGCTAAGATAAAAGGATCAAAGCAATTGCTTTATTTATTTTTATTGTTTCAGGCTGTATTCTCTAATATCTCCTCAAACATTTCCATAAACATTGCAAGGAAACACTCATTCTTTGAAATAACATCATTTGCAGAAATGGCACATTCTCAATTTTCTAGTCAATAATTTCTATTAAATATCTCAGAAAGTTGTGCTTAGCAGGTCTTTGCAGATCAGCACATAGAAGAAAAGATTATAATGTACATTTTAGCTTTATGGGCTCAATTAAGAGAGAAGAATTGCAAAGGGTAGTTCATATTACCTGAGTTATCTGCCAGCCTGAATCGTCCACAACAAAGATGCCTTCTCCATTGCTTTTGTACATTTTCTTTCATTGCACAGTGGAATATAAATATAAATAAACCTGAAAAGAAAAATAATAAAAATTCTAGGGCTTTATTAAATAAGATTAAGAAATACACATAAAGGTACAAATACCTTTCGTTCATGAAATGGTGTATATGATATTTAGATATATGCTTTCACTAAGTGTTCCATATGTACAAACCCAACCAGATATGAATTTAATTGATTCAGAGTAAAGTAGAAGTCCTAATAAATTAGATCAAGGGTCCCCAAACCATTCAACCATTAATCCCTGCATGAAGTTTCAGCTTGTTCATCAACTTCCAAACTTTGATTATATGAAAATAATTTAATAAATATTAGTTTAACTAATGGCTCTATGATAGTCCTATTGTCATTTGGGAATCAATGTTGACCACAGTTAGAGTGACCACTTCATTTTTAAGTCAAACTGGTTAATATATGAATGACCTCCAGTTGAGAAAACCCTGGGCACATGTCCTTTCTCCAATGGTCTTCCAAAATTCTCCTCCCGTTACTCCCCTATTCATGCTGTTGCTGTATCCTTAATGGTGACATTATACAGGAGAAAGCAAAACTTTATTGAGCGTTACTGTTATTTCCCTCATGCTTAGTCCTAACACTGCTGCACTCCACATTCCATCCGTTCCTCCTTTTCCACACATTCCACCAGTTCCTCCTTTTATAGTGCCATTAGCATCTTGTCTATTACATCTATTTGGATGTAGAGGTATAAGATAAACAATATACTGTAGCATATATATCTGTGATATATAATCATCTTGTCTATTATTACATGTATTTGGATGTAAAGGTAGAAGATAAACAACATACTGTAGCATGTTCATATTATACTGCCTTTCTTGTTGGTTCCAATGGAATTTTGCCATGGACATCCCATAAGTTGGCAATTGTTATATTGCTATCCCACTTTTTTTTTAAAAAAGGATCTTATTTTATTCCAGTTAATTATATTAATGAAACAGAAAATGCCCTTTCATTTTTAATGACAAGGTACTCCAAATGTATTTATTAATTATTTTAACATATAGTATTCATTAGAATACTGTATGTTAAAATAATTAATAAATACATTTAATACTTTTCTATTTCTCTGTTTATTTTTTAAAAATCCATATCTTCAAGGTATCTCTATAGCACACTGTATATGGAGATAAACATTCATTTTATGTGTTAAATGTTGCAAATTAATGCTAAAGATGAAATATAGGAACAAGTAAAGAAAAGCAAACATATAGAATTAGAACATGACATTATTAATATACTGCTTTCTGGAATTCAATAGGGAGAGCAATCAGAGCCATATGGCTTACATAATTTGATTCCAACCATGACATTTTGAATAGTTTATACAGTATTCATATTACTGATGTATACACAAGTTGTACACATAAAATAAAAGATCTATTGAATGATTTTCCTCTAGCACATGGCCTTTTTATTGCTAGGGAAACAGCAATTTTTATTCAGTTATGCTTGTATTCAGGTATATTGATAAGCAGGTCAGAACAATTTCATAAGTAGAGTATAGCTGTGTAAGTGGGTACCTATGATACACTACTGTATTTTTCAGTTATAGAACTCAAATTGCTTAATGTGAAAAAAAACCTGTTCATCTTGCAAATCAAGTTTTTTTCCAGTTAAATTCCTTCAACTAATTAATTCAGGCTGCTGTTAGGGCTGTTTGCTAAACTGGAAACTTTCTTCTTCCTAAGAACAGCGGGATTCTTTGAAAAATGCATAAATGTGAATTTGTTTTGGAACTCTCTTTGAATTTCCAAGAACAAATTTTAATAATTCATCTGGTTTTTGGATAAGAACCCAGATTCCATGATCTTACTGGTAAGAGTGCTCAATAAATTCCAATAAAATCAAGTATGGAGATAGCTCTGATGAATACCTTTTAGTTCCCTTTTTTTTTAAATGAAACCTTTGCAGTCTTTGTAAAACTGCACCAATTCAAGCTTTCTATCACACATGATAGGTGTTTTCTGACAATACCCTTTGGAAAGCAATGACATGAAATAAAATTGGGAGTATTTTTGATAAAAAAGGAAATGACTGAAAAAACAAATGGAGAGCAGTTTGCATGAAAAAGTTATCCCTTTTAATATGGTACTAAATTTATTCCAACTCTGCTACAAAAATCAACTCCACCTCTGCTGAAGGGGAAGTGATATAGGCTTGATAAGCTGAACCTAAACCATACCTAAATTTAAATGTTATTACAACAAAACCACACATTAACTATAAGATAAATATTTCAAAATCTGGATTTTTTTGAAATAATTTAATGTTTGCATCCTTCATCTGCTCTTATGAAATAAACAAATGACAAAAATAATGAACTTCTTATAATATAATAATATCTTATAATATATTTCCTTCCTTTTATTCTTTTCAAACTAGTGAAATAGTAGAAAGAAATTGTGTAAAATGGTTCAGGACTCTGTTTGCCAGCAAGATATCAAATTTTGATATGGCAAGAGTAGATAGCAAAATAATAATAATAATAATAATCATCATCATCATCATCAACATCAAATAAAAATGAAATAAAAATCAGAAAAAAATTCCTCAATCAATTCTATGGGTCATGGCTTAGAATAAGAACCACTAGTTCATGCTAAACTCCCTCCCCTTCCTATTTCAATAATAAGGAACTTTTTAGACTTAATTTTGGAATGCGTTGTTAATTCTAAATTAGGTATTTTGAATAAGTTTCTAGTTGGAAAGCAGAAATATGCTAAGACCACATTTCTTATTTGAAAGACTTGGATTAATTAAACTTTCCTGAAACAATCAGAACAGGGTAAGTTGGAGAACATTTCCAGTTCCAAAAAATTCTACTTACCATGATATGAAGTTTCTGAATTCTATTATCATCAATTACTATCATGTGATTCATTACTATTTACATTTGTTTGTGTGTGTGTCAGGAGTGAAATTCAAAATTTTATCCTACTGGCTCTGTGGGCATGGCTGTGAGCGTGGCTTGGTATAATAGTAATAGCAACCAGGGGTGATTTTTTACTGATTTAAATCGTCCCTACCACCTCTCCCGGGGTGGGCTGAGGTGGTTGAATTTCACCCTTGGTGTGTGTGTGTGTGTGTGTGTGTGTGGTGTGTGTGTGTGTGTGTGTGTGTGTGTGTTTGTATGGGCTTAAATCTACAAATCTTAAGTACAATGTATCTGTTAAGAGTGCTACATAATGCATATAATATACCTGTGCCAGAAGTTATTATTTATATTGTTTTTCCAAAATGGTTCTCTACTTACCTTGCAGTGAGTTGGAAATACAGAAGAGATACACAAAAGGGAGATATAGTGGCCCCCAGGCAAAAAAAGCAAAACCCCATGTCATGCCTAGGAGGAAAGTTAGGCTAATAACACTACGCAGGTTCCTTAGGATCTCTTCCCGCATAGTCCTATTGGTCCTTTTCCCATTTCGTCCACAGATTTGCATCATCACCACAACAAACATGGCAATGTTCATGAGGAACATGATTCCAAAGTAGCCAACACAAGTCACGTAAAACACAACGGTGCTTTTAATCCAGCAGCTGTAAAAAAAATATTAATTCTACATTATTTCCCATGTTATAAAATTGGTTTATTCTGGTTGCTTTGGGTCACTTAAACAAAAGTAAAAGGCTTTAACTATTACTTCCTTAAAGTTGTATATCAGGGTTATGCTGGATTAGTATATGATCAGACAAATTCAGAATCAGTTATTCTGTACTTCCAGATACTTAAAATATTGCCATAATTTCCTCAGTGAAGATTAAATGTTTTTCTGAACAAGCATGAGAACACTTAAAATCTGTTGCTTCTTTTGATCCCTTAGATTAATATGCAAACACACTCTGGTTTCCTGAAATCTATCTGAAGAAGTTCAATATCCAGCCTGGTACTGGTACTGTCCCAAATGTAAATATTCCTAATTTTATAATAATCTCTGATTTACATTAAAAAAAAACCTGAAACTGCAACCTCAATATTTGACATGGAATTTAGACACCATGAAAACAGCCTATGAACAATGAATATTCACAGAATGCATGGTTATTTCACCAGGAACATGTTTGTTTATATTGAAATGAAAAGCTGAAATAAATGTCACATAAAACATACATTTTATGAGTAAAGTTTTCAATCTAAAAGTCTATAAATGAAAGTCAATCCCTTTAATTTTAGTGGAAGTTAACTCCAGAAGGAGCAGAATAAATGCTATGTCACAATGTTGGTAGTCCTCAACTTAAAACAGTTTGTTTAGTGACTCTTCAGAGTTGCAACAGGACTGAAAAAGTGACCGGTGACTGTTTTTCACACCTACAACCCTGACAAGCAAAGTCAAAGGGAAGCCAGATTCACTTAACAACCATGTTATTCACTTAACAGTGCAGTGATTCACTTAACAACTGTGGCAAGAAAGGTCATAACATGGGGCAAAAACTCAACTGTCTCAGTAAGAGACAAAATTTTGGGCTCAATTATAAGTTGAGGACTACCTGTACTAGTCTTTTCAGCAATAAACTCATAAACTGGAGATAAAAAAATACGACTACCTCTATTTTAAATCATTTATGCAGATGTGTTTGGAAAGTTAAGCTTATCAAATTTTGGAGCTATATGGACGAGAGATATTTACGTCCATGAGCAACATGGAGCAAAGTACATTCATGTGAATTCCTGAGTCAATGGTTTCTACTAAATATTTCCAGAAGAATCATTACATAGTAAAAATTAGAATTCTAACTCAAACATTTGTTAACACTGAATTATTAAAATATTATTAATTGTGTGCCACAGTTCAAATCGGACAGTAATGTTCATGAGGACATGCCCTTTTCCACTAAGTTAGGAAATCGCATAAGCATATCATGTCTTCCTAAATATTGCTTCTTCCTCATCCAACATCTCAACACGGCTATCAAACTTGATCGCGTCATGGGCTGGATTGTTTTTTGCCTTTGTGAAGCTGTGGTGGGTGTGGCCTGAGAGCTGCCAGTTTGACAGGCCTGGTGTAGAAATACTTGTGTTACATTTTAACGAAAGTGGAAAGCTTACTTAACTGGATACTTAGAAAGAAGAGGATCATGATAAATTTGCCTTTATCGTATTTGCCTTTGCTACCATCATTTCAGATACATACTCTTATTGGATTCACATTGCTTTAAAAATGATTTAAAAGCATTTACTAGGTTGTCTGCACCATTATATTTTAACCAAATACTTACAAATCATCTCCACCTTGTTCCTTATTATTTTTGTCCTTTAAAATGTTGTTGTAAATATTATTTGTATTTGCATGGGTGCTTGATAAAATAATAATTACCACCAATGCTGGTAAACCTGCAATAAAACACAGCAAAAGAAAGTTTTATAAACATATAATAATCCATCTGTTGTGAATGTAGGCTGCAGATTCATACATACATGAGTACACATGGATCTTTATCGTGTAAATTTCCTATGGGATTGGATTCACTTTTCATGGGGGAGGAAAGGCTGAACTCTCTAATTGCTGTACTTACATGTTACATGAATGACCAGAAAGTGATTCAGCATTTTGCTTATTTAATCAGAAAGAAAGGATAGAGAGTAAGAGTCCTCTCTCTCTAAAAGCACTGGAATGAGATATATATGCCAGGTGAGGCACCTTCATAAGACGGTGGTAGCAGGAAGTACCAAGATGCTACCTCAAAGTAGAAGATTCACAAGGATGTGAAGACATGAGGCATCTGAAAAAAGAGGTAAGAACTCCGGCTTTCCACCTTATGAATCTCAGCCATCTGCCACACCATCTAATAGAATAAATTAATGCAACAGTATATATATATATACCAAAGATCCATATATATATATATATATATATATATATATATATATATGGATCTTTGGTTCTTCGGGTTTTCTCCCGCGTAGAATTGGAAGTATCTAGGCGACGTTTCGATGAAGTCTCATTCATCATCTTCAGGCTTGCGTCTTCGGCCTTGTGCTTCTCAGAGTAATGTGAGCTTGCAGCTGCTTCTTCCTTTTAACTACTAGTGGGGGTGTGACTTCATTGGGTGGGGGCTTGACTGTGTTTTGATTGGGTGGAGTTGTGTTCTCATTGGTTGGGGGTTTGGCTGTGTTCTGATTGGTTGGGGGGTTGGCTGTATTCTGATTGGCTGGGGGTGTGTTCTGTTCTGGTGGGGGTTTGGTTGTACTCAGGTTAGTCTCAGTTGCTGGGGGATTTGAGCTCATCTCCAGAACAAAACGCTTAGCCGACGAACAATACCTAAAAACCGAACTACACACTCTCACTAACGTGCTAACAGCCAATAGATTCCAAAGAAAGAAGATTATTCACCTAATCCAAAAAGAAACCCCAACCAAAATCCAAGACAGAAAACAAGAGAACAGCAAAGCCCTCCTCCCATATATAAAAGGCACTACAGACAAAATTAGCAAGATCCTCCAAAAACACAACATTAAAACAGCATTCTGCACAAACAGAAAAATATCCACCATCCTAAGAAACCCTAAAGACAAAATTGAGTTAGAAAACTAAGGAGTATACGAAATCCCTTTCACTTCCTGCCCCACCACGTACATTGGACAAACTAACCGAAGAATAAGTGCACGCATTGAAGAACAAAAGAATTCAATCAAAAAAGAAGAAACGACCTCTTCCCTGGTCCAACACCTCAAAACCACAGGACATGAGATTGACTTTAAAAATACCAAAACTATCGCCAAAACCGAACACTTCAACAACAGAATAATCAGAGAAGCCATAGAGATAGAAAAATGCCCACACAGCATGAATAAACGAGATGATACCTCCCACCTACCAACCATTTGGAAACCCGCCCTCATTAACAAACGAATACCTAACATGAAGAATGACACCAGACCCACACCCACGAAGGCCACACAAGATACTACCACCACACTTCCACATAGAAAGCAGAGTCACACCCACACAGAAGATGAAACACGATCACGGACCAGAAGCCGTACCACAGCTGCATCACTACCTGTTTCAAACCCCCCCAACCCATACATGAAGGGAACTGACGCCCACCATGAAGATGTGGCACAACCACGAACGCAAAGCCCAACAGCAGGATCACAGCTCACCATCTCAAATCCCCAGCAACTAAGACCAACCTGAGCACAAGTAAGCCCACACCTGAACAGAACACCCCCCAGCCAATCAGAACACAGCCAAGCCCCCACCCAATCAAGCCACCCCCACTGACAGTTAAAACGAAGAAACAGCTGCAAGCTCACATTACTCCGAGAAGCACAAAGCCGAAGACACAAGCCTGAAGATGATGAATGAGACTTCATCGAAACGTCGCCTAGATACTTCCAATTTTACGCGGGAGAAAACCCGAATTACCAAAGATCCATATATATATGTTTTCGGAGGTTTTCGCGGATATTTGTATGTGGATCTTTGGTTCTTCGGGTTTTCTCCCGCGTAGAATTGGAAATATCTAGGCGACGTTTCGATGAAGTCTCATTCATCATCTTCAGGCTTGTGTCTTCGGCCTTACTCTGAGAAGCACAAGGCCGAAGACACAAGCCTGAAGATGATGAATGAGACTTCATCGAAACATCGCCTAGATATTTCCAATTCTACGCGGGAGAAAACCCGAAGAACCAAAGATCGATCTATCTATCTATCTATCTATCTATCTATCTATCTATCTATCTATCTATCTATCTATCTATCTATCTATCTATCTATCTATCTATATGTAAATGTATATGTATATATATTATTGTGCCTGTGTGCATTTGAACTTTTTGATGTGAACAAAAGTGTTTAGCTTCATCTTTTTTTCTACTTTCATCCATTTTCAAATACTCACTGTAATTGTAAACTTTTAAGCTGCAGTGTATGCACTAAAGATGACAACAAATCTGCCAGCTCAACTTGACTTGTGTTTATGTCTAGTTTCACATACCTCAAGAGAGGAATAGCTGAACAAAATAATAATAAAGGGCTTTGCATATAATGCTGCACTGGTAAGGATATATCTTACACAGGACAAGCTGACTTTTTCTAGTGTTTCTCTAATCCTCTCCAACTTTCGAGAGCAGATTCTGTGGATTCATCATAACACTTCAGTGGTGAAAAATTTCTCTTTTTTCAGCTTCAATATTTTGTTCTAAGTAGCTGCCGTGGATAAGAGTAGTCATATATACCAGGGGCAAGCAAATGATTATCGAAAGTCTTATAAAAACTTATTAACCCATACTTTTAAAGAGAAAGAAGTGATCATATGTAAAGTATTCTAGATGCTAATTTCAATAAAAGATTCTTCATTGATGGGCAGCATCATTTCTCTGCTAAACTGACAAATGCTAGACCATATGTTGCTTTTAAAAAAATTGATAAGGCTTTAGGGGATATTTAATGAAGAAATATTATAGAAAATGGTATTCCAATCCATCTATGTTCTAAGGTTTCAGCACAATGTCAATAATATTTGGTTTAATGTTCTATTCTAGAATTAAAAAAAAAAGATAATGGTTTCCCTGCCCACTCATGTCTGACTCTACAGCATCGTGCTATCGATGTTTCTTGGCCAAGAGAGCCAGTGTTCTCCGAAGACATTTCTGTAGTCATGTGGTCAGCTTGATTATATGTCAAAGGTATATTGTGATCTTCCCATTGAAATGGTACCTATTCTTCTACTTCCAGTTGTGTGCTTTCTAATTGCTCGGTGGGTAGGAGCTTGGACAAGGAATGGGAGCTCACCTTGTTGTGCAGTGCTTGGGTCTCAAACTTGGGCTGTTAGCTTTCCAGCTGACAAGCTCAGCATCTTTAAACACTGAACTATTGTGCCCCATTCTATTCGAGATGAATAGTATTTGGTATGATAACTCAAAATGGGTGTCAATAATGTAGTTAAAATTCTAAGAAATCTACGCACAAATTAGTTTATTGCTGTTATTTCATGATTATGTCTTTCTTTCTATGAATTGTTGCATACTACAATTGTGTTCAAGCCCTCCAAGCTTTTTTTCATAATTCAAAAATTACAAATATGGGGGGTGGGGGGGAGGAGAAGTGAATAGGAGTTTCATTTCATGAGCTGTACATTATTTGTTGGAATCACAGTTCACTGTTTTATAAATAAAAGCTGTCCTTCCTTCCAATCTGAAAACACCACTTAGTTAAAGGCTCAGAAAAACTATCTATAAATGATAGCATACTTCATAGAATGTATTAACCAACGTAATCTTCACAATGCATTTCTTACAGTATATACAACATATTTCTTCATGAATTTCATACATTTCTTTAGTAATTTTTCTTTAGCTTTATAGAATAATCAGTTACTACCATGCTGTGTTAGATTATAATGTATAAAGATTATGCTATGAAAATGTTCCTTGTAGCCATGAATATATATATAACCCAGAATAAAAACAACTGATACATAAAATGAAGGAACCTATTGCTTGCTCTCAGCTTCAGTTCCTCTGCTACTTTTATGAATCAGGCACTTTTTTATTTGTAAAAGAAACCAAGCAAATGCTTCATTAAATAAAAACGACAACTCCAGGGCAGGAATTATAGACTACATGGTTGGAAATTGGGCTAATAAAAACTCAGATTATTTGGCCTAAAGATTCTAATTTTGTTTTCCAAAAACTGCCCATAACTATTTGTAAGTCAACATTATAGGTTTAAATTATAGATTATACTGCTAGATAAATTCTAAGCAGCTACTCCTCTGGCACTTTATCAATTTCTATAAATAAGTCAAATAAACTTATGAAATTACATTTAAAGGAAAGAGCTCACTTTTAGGAATAAAAATTAACTGGAAAAATCTTATATGAAATATTTAAAACTTTTTAAATTATAAGTGTAAATATCAGAACTTATCTGGGGACAATTCTGCAACTTACAATAAGTATTAATTTAGCCAAAAATGAAGAAGGAAAGGAGAAATATAAAAATTAGAAAACCAAAAATAATTATCATATATTTAATGTATTTCTGTTGTCACTTCAGGAGCTAGAATGAAACAGAAAATGTAAAAGAGTCTCACTTACCCCAACCAATCACACAAAATTTTAATATGTATCGACGAATGTACGTATTGAACACTTTTACTAGAGCTATATACATATGAACAGCTTCAAGGGCCATCCAGGTGAAAGTTGCCAGAAGAAAGTAGTGCAGGAGGGCAGCAATAGCTATGCAGAGGCCTTCTACATCAAATGATGCAATCCACCCATCCAGGAGAAAGACCAGATTTAGGCCCAGCAAAGCTGTACTCAAATTCATTAGGATTTTGGACGGATAATCTCTTCGCAGTTTTCTGGTGATAAATGGATAGCAAATTACAATGTAATCAAGTAAGAATTCCATCCTATTCATTTTCTGACATTTTTTTTGTTGAACCTCAGAATTATTTAGGCCATAACAGAACACACAGATGTACTTGCGTCAATTGATAAAAGGCAAGTCCATTTATAAACTTGCACACTGAGAAAGTAATGTATATGCATTTGCTTTTAAGTGATATATTTATTGTAGCAGATTGTTTTGTAATTTGGGTTTGATTCTAATTTTCCATAGAAACCAGGATATTATCAGGAAGACAAAACTCCATGCCTGAATCTTTAAAATAAATTCAGGTATCATATGGACTTGTGTGTGTGTGATATATGGGCATTTATGTTAGACAGAATAAATAAGTAAGAGCTGCATTTTAATATGATATCCCAGATTCTTACCTAGTTGAGGAATTAAATAATTATTTAGCTATTTTATTTATAGGCATCTGGTTTGTTTGCAACACCAAAACCACATTCCTGCTACCTCTCAAAGGTCCGAGTTCCGGACCTAACCCACAATCAGGATGCCACTTGTTTTGAGTTCCCAGTGGTTTATTAACCTGGATCTCGGCACACAATAAATTTCCCAAAATATAGGGAGTTTGTCCTGGGGGCCTTCACTTCCCAGAGCCTTTTGAATGCTGAAGCTGTGTCCTTCTGCCTTTGGAGAAACTCGCAGGCCTGATCAGTTGATCGTCGGGCCGCCGGCAGAGTCAATGAACAGCCTGCTTGGCCAGCTTGCAGGCAATTACAATCCAGGCAAATGCAAGCCGGCCAATGATAAGCTGTTAGTTAGTGTTGTGTTGCTTTCCCTTGTCACTTGGGGGCCAGGATGCCACTTGCAGCTTTGGTCTATCCACGATCCACCTCCTGTCCTGGGGTCCCTCCCTCAGGTATGGCAAACCCCGGACCAATGGGGACTGGGATTTGACACCACAAAGAAAACACATGTCTTACTTTATCTATCTGCTGGTACAGCAGACTAAGGATCAGATTTTACTTTTATGGTATTTTCCTGATTTCTCATATTCATCGTCAGTAATTTGAATTTTAAATTTGATTTTGTGGCTTTCTCCACAGAATGATTTTGGGGAATATTGATTAGATGGAAATACAGTGGTGTAATTAAAATTATTATTTAACAAATACTTACTCAAAAGCAATATATGTCAGAAGGGTTGCAGCAGAAAATATGGCTGATATTCCACAACCGATATATGTTATGAAAGTGAGGACTCTGGTATTTCCAGAATCTATTTGTGAAGCTGTTCTTGGCAAATCCTATACAGAAAAAGGAACAAAGTATATAAACTGTTAGAAAGACATTTTTGAAAACTGTTCATTTTCTCCTGGGACAACAACATAGATGAAAGTCATAAGCAATTTGGCCAAAAGTACTGCCCACGATATATTTAATATTTTTCTGTCACACCTTTTGTTTCCTTCCTATTGTTCCTGAAGTCATGAGGGTATGTTCTATATCAGCTGAAATGAGCAGTAAATACAAAGCACTATAATTTTATGTCATATCATCCTGTAGATTACAAAACAATCAGTAAGCAATCCTTCCACCTGCAGTTTTTGTTTTCTCAATGTTCCTTAGAAATCAGGTTGATAAAAATAAATGGAAGATTGGAAAAATGAAAGGAGATAAAACACTTTCAAATTTGGATTTGTTCCTAGGCATTGGGGTGGGTGGGTTAGGAAGCTAGTTGGAGTTCATGAAATGTTGCCGGTACTTGTTATGATGTGGTTGTTGATTGGGTTTTTCCCTTGGATATCATTATAGGCTTCTTACATTGCTCTTTATAGACGCTTCTCTTGTAATGTGCCCACAATCATCACATCAAGATGAGTGGCTATATAAATTGATTAAATGAATGAGTAAAATGGGATTGGCATCCAAATGTTTTTAAGAATATTTTCTTCCAACAGCTCACCCATTTCTCCCAGCTGGGTCTCAAACATTTAACAGAACAGTTAGACACACAACTGGAATCTTGTGGAAATATTACAAAGGCTAAAAGGAAGGTAATCTTATATGGAAAAATGGAATCGAACAGATTTCATTGCTATTTCTCAACTATAAAATTTCCTACCTCTAAGAATTGCTTAAACCTGCTGGCCAGATTTAAAGACATGCTGTTTGTAGGGAATGTGATAATGATGTCACCTTCAGATTTTCTGTTCACACAGATCTGAATGAAGATTTACTAAGGTACAGGGGTGGACAATCTGCAGTTTCTGTCTATAGGGTCATTTTCTATCTTTCTCAGAACAACAGTGTGAACATGCTTGTAAAAGTGATCATACCAGAACGAGATTCTTACAGCACAATTACACTCATACCTATTTATACTGAAGTCCTACTTAGCTCCACAGACTTTCCTCCAGGTAAAAATAGTCCTTCAGCATTAAAAATTTCAGAAAAAGTACTGAACTATGATATTGACAGCCTCTGAAGTTGGTGCTATTAACTTTCTTGAAAGAGACAAAAAGTGTTCCATATTAAAGCACTCAGGCAAAAAAAACTGCCCCCAAAACAAAAATTTTCAAGCTGGAATGCTGCCAAGATTCTGTAGACTTTTCCCTATCTTTGTTTCTAAAACCCTTACAAAAATACTCACAGCAAGAGAAAGGACTCACTGAATTTATTTCAAAGAACGCTCTCCTTTTTGAAAAATATATGGAAGTAGAACATAACAATCTTGAGAAGGAATAGAAAAACTAACCCTAACCTTAATCCTCACCTAACATCACCAGGCCTATGGGAGCTATATATTAACTTTGTGAGTATGATGTACTATGAATCCTAGGAGGAAAGTAGAAAGGAAGAAGTAGAGAAAAACTCAGTATTTGAACCTAGTTTGTTTTAAAAAAATTAAACCAGGAAAAGTTTTGTGTACATACTTAACTTTTAGCATAAAGAGTATATCACCAAATATCTTAGAAGTTGTCAATATCAAGATAAAAGTTGAAATGATTACTGAAAAGAGCTCATTGTCAAAAAAGTTTCAGATAGAATTTTATAGATTTTTAAGAAGTTCAGTATTTAACACATCTTTTCCTTGCCTGCAAAGGGTTCAATAGGGCCAAAAAATTTTTTTAAAGGAAAATATTCTGAAATTACTTTCAGAAATGTTATTTTCCTAAAACAGCAACAGAAATATAATTCCTATAGCAGATTCTCAGTCTGGACTAGAATATGTAACAAAATGCAAAAGAACTATGTATAGTCTTCTATGTTGCATTATTAACTGCATGCATAAGGATCAAAGCAGAATAAAATCATATGATGTCTCTATCAACGTTGAACATTGCTGATGAGGATATGTTTCTCATGTTTTCCTGTGTTGATAACATTCAATGACACATTCTCCTCTAATACTGTACCTAATATCATATTGTGTGGTATCAAAAATGCTACAATTCAGAATAAAAGAATAAAAAATGTATGGTATGTTCAAAAGCAGCTCATTTAAGTAAAATCGCAAAAATACCTCAGGGAAGATAGCAATTTGTGAATGTTATGAAAGAATAAGACCGGTACTTACCATCAATATGCCAAAATGTGTAAGATGATTGCAGAGACAGACAGTCTCATTTTCATTTGACTCGGGAAGCGCATAGCAGCCTGTTTTATTCCAGCCACCTTGGCCTCCTATAATAATTAATTATTATTGTTACTGATGATGATCATCATCATCATCCTTTTAAAATTGTTCGTGTATGTTTCATATGTAGGACATATGAAAATAGCTTATGAGAATTATTTAAAAAATAGCTTATGAGATTTAAAACATGCAGTAAAATTATATATACACAGAATATCTACATATATCTATATATATCTATATATATATATATATATATATATATATATATATATATATATATATATACACACACACACACATACACAATACACACACACATATACACACATACACCATGATGAAAGCAAAAATGAAAAAGGCATGCAACACATGAAAAAGATCAAATATTAAATCCCACAGAAATGGAAAGTTTATTAGCAATTACTTAAAGTGTTAAAAAGGTAGCCAGTAAATCTTTGTAAAAAGGAAGCTATATTTCTTTAAATTGATGGTACCAAAGAAAAGGCTGTATCTCAAATCCCAATTTTATCAGTCTTGTTTAAGGGAAGACCATGAACAGAGATGGACATTCTCATTTTGGCAGGGGGAAAAACTATCCTATGTTCAAATTTATGTTGAGGGTAGTAAACCCTTCTTTCTCCTATATTGGTTCCTTCCCTGCTTTATCACAGTTTGGGCAATTCAAACAAATATGATGGAATGATGAAACATACAGTAGCTTTAACAAACTGATTCTGCAGGGGCATCTACAGTGACAGTAAATGATATCAAAATGGCAAGTGTGACTGAGCAACTGAAGCACTGCCGATTTTATGTGTGATACTTGACATGGACATTAAAAATGAGAGTGTTCAATTGCATGGTTGCGCTTCCTGTTATGACCTTGTTGATTGTCATTGAAGAGGTTCCTACAACTCTATGATAACAAGATGAGCAATAAGCTAATTTAAAACATTGAGCAGTTTACCTCAATGGATGACAATATGCTTGTACTTATTTTAATGGAAGGATTTAAGAACTGTTCACAACTGCTATAAATGATTATTAAATACTTTCAACAAAATCTTACTTTAATATTATCAATCCTTCCAGTTGGTCCACACAAAGGCAGACCAAAAACGTTATGGATGAAGATTAAGATGAAGTTTAGTTGTAGCCAGATAAAGGTTATGGACATATATGCCCCATCTCTTTGTCCTCCGTAATGTATTACTTGAAACAGATCCTCCAGGTGATATTTGATAGAGGTTGAAGCCCTAAAAAAGTTTTTATTACCACTATTAGGGATTAATGTAAAATCTAACCTATGTTGACTTGGATGCATCTCAAGACTTCCAACAACTACCCTCCATCAACACATCTTTTCATTCCTCTAGAACAGTGGTTCTCTACCTTTTTTTTTTTTTAACCATGGACCTCCTTTAAATACCTTTTGTGGCCAAAGACCATAGCCACAGACCACCAAGATTTAACTCAAGATTTAAATCACAAGATTTCTTCAAGCCTTCATGGACTCCTTGTGATGACATCATGCCCCTCCAGTGGTCCGTGGACCACAGGTTGAGAATCACTGTTCTAGAAAACTAAGTATCTGGATAGGCATAGTTGCTTGGTTGTAATCACTTTCCAGTCTGGAAAGGAGAAGTTGCTTAGTTGTAAATATTTGCCAGTCAATTTTCTGATTCCTGAGTGTGGTCTGAATTGTAACAAGATTACAGAAGTGGTAAATCCCAAAGAAATACATGGAAACTATTCATCTATAATGGATGGTTGGATTATATTACATAATTAGATTACATTAAAGGGTTCACCACTAGAGGGAGGCTCAGTGCTGCTGATAGACTAAACTTTTAGATTTTACATCTTGTATAAATGATTAGTAGGTTTGAATGT
The DNA here is from genome assembly GCA_023653725.1 of Bungarus multicinctus. Classification (NCBI taxonomy): domain Eukaryota; kingdom Metazoa; phylum Chordata; class Lepidosauria; order Squamata; family Elapidae; genus Bungarus; species Bungarus multicinctus. The sequence continues at coordinate 85,813,538 of CM042836.1, forward strand.
AAATTGTCTTACTGCTAAGTAAATAAAATGTTTTCAGAAATGCCCCATATTTTCCATATCAAAGAAAAGGGAAAAAATAAACTTACTGTTCTTGTTCATGTCCCAAAAAACACAAGTAGCATTAGGAACCTTCTAAAAATTAAACAAACACAACAAAAAATGTGTTTCCATTAGGTACATGAATTAAAAAGTAACATCTTCTAAAATGTTATTTATTAAGCAAGGAAACTAATTCTTCATCTCCATTTCTTTCCATTTATTGTTCTAAACTTGTAAACACATAAAGACCTAAAGAACAAATTAGAAGCAATCTTAAATGAGCATTTTCAATTAAAAATCCAAACTTCTGAACATGTACGCTTAATCAGTTGGATAACTACTGGTGAAAAGCAATCATTGTGGAATTTAACCCTTCAGCTCTGTTATGCTTTCCTGAAGAAAATCCATTTTCTAAGATGTTGTAATTTTGTGGCTGTCTCAAAACTGCAGGATTAGAAATTATTAAACTTAGTCCTCTAACAAAGAGCTAATAGAAAAAAATAGAAAGTGCTTGCAGGAGTTAACTGGTTATTGTGGATTAAGGAATGCTAGCATCAGCACTGGTGCTATTTTGTTTTGTAGATTCACACCAAGGAAAAGCAGTGAAAGCTATTGTATTTGTCACTCTGCTCTTCCCTTTCTCCAGTTTCTTCCATTAACAGTTGTGAAAAAGTATAGACATAATGGGTCATGGATTCCTGTACATGAAACTGGAACCTACATGCAACCTCTCTCATTAGTGAAGAAAAAGGAATGCTAACACATTTCTTTAAGGATATACTTGCTGTTTATATTGTTTTCAATTCACAAAAGGCAAGAATTTTTGCCTTCAGTTTTTGTCCCCCAGCTTCCTGATTTCAGGGTTGAATTTGGAGAAAAACAACAACTGCAGGCCACAGAAAATAAGTCAGAGGTTGCCAATACATGTTTATTATGTAGAGTTATTTCTATTTCTAAAAACCATTTTGTTTTGCCCTCCTGCTCAGTACAGACAAATGAATATTTTATTGCTCTAACTTAATCAATTATATTTTAAACAAAAGCTGAAGAACTCTTACCTGGATGTTATCATGTTTGAATGTATGCTTGATTGTAATTTTCACAGACTCCTTGAGATCACGGATAGTAGTATTTCCCACACTGCAGGCTACCACGTAACTTGTTAAATTAGAAGGAACTTCTGTATCCTTTAAGATATTAATTTAAAGATTTATAGGAAAATGTGATTTTGTAAACCTCTATTTAGTAACAAGAGTTCATACATTTATTTCTCCACATTATCAGATTAAATATTGCCAGTACATAATCATTATTTGATTGTAAAACATCCTGTTCATTAATTTAAAATGTTTTTTCCTCACAGAAAGTCTGCTGTTTCCCTTACTACTGCAATGCATAGTTTTGCAATCATTCTGAGAAAATATTTTCCTTTTGATATTTGTTTGGAGGCAATTCACAAACAATCCTAACTGATGTCTGATAATATAATTAGGTTAATTCCCAATCTAAGAAGGAATAGCTTTTCTTATCATATTAACAAATCCTGGCTACAGAAAGGAGATCATCCTTATTTTCAGCTTTACTATTACTTTATACATTACTCTATTATGAATATTTAAAAGGGACATACAGTTTTCAAGTCCTGTATCCCCCCCACCTCAATACTTCAGGCATGTTTTCATAAGCTGCCTATCTAAACTATGATTATCATCCAACTATTTCAGTACACTGTTTCACATAAACCATGGTTCAAACCTGATCTGCAATTTAAATTGGGACTGAGCAAGGACTATAGTTACCTTCCAGTCTTTACTCATTGTATCTTTTGATAAAGAGATGGAAAAGAAAAAGACCTAGTGGTTTGTTAACACCCATACATAAAATAATTAACGTTTAATACATGAGCAGGGAAGCTGTTTCCAGTTTAATACAATACTCCTTTCAAAGACAGTAGGTTGAAGCTCTCTTTTGGTGGCTTATATGCTAAAAACTCTTATCAGAGTACACCCAATCTGCTCCCTGTTGTATATGCACAACAAATACCAGTACATGATAGTATACTTTATAAATCTAATGGGATAGGGAAGCAAATATCTCTGCTCATGTATTGGTATCTACTTTTTAGTTCTCCCCTAGGCCTGATAGAGAGAAACTTTGAAGATAATTTAAGGTAAAGCTAAAGGTTCCCTTCACACATACATGCTAGTCGTTTCTGGCTCTAGGGGGTGGTGCTCATCTCTGATACAAAGCCAAACGGCCAGCATTGTCTGAAGATGTATCTGTGGTCAAGTGGCCGGCATAACTAAACACCGAAGGCGCTCGGAATGCTGTTACTTACGGGACCGCCTGCTGCCACCATCGGCCTCCCGCCGGCCAGTGCGCTCTCACAGGGTGGACTTCCTTGGAGTGCCGCCAGCTGGACGATGCCGGCTGGCGGCCCTGAGGGTGTGGGCCTTCTCTGTGGGAGCACACTCCCTTTGGAATGAGTTACCCCCGGAGATGCGGACTATCCCTGACCTGCGAACCTTCCGGCACGCATTGAAGACCTATCTTTTCCAACAAGCCGGTCTGGTCTAGTACTATTGGAAGGTTTTAATTTTAATTTTTACCCTGCTTTTTATTAATTGATTATAGTTTTTAATTTCTCAGCCGTATATTTAATTCATTTTTAATCTACTTTTAAATTTTATATTTGATATTGTATTGTTTTAGTTGGGCTGTGCACTGCCCCGAGTCCCAATTTGGGAGAGGGGGCGGTATATAAATAAAATAAAATAAAATAAATAAATAAATACCTTCCCGCCAAAGTGGTCCCTATTTTTCTACTTGTATTTTTATATGCTTTCGAACAGCTAGGTTGGCAGAAGCTGGGACAAAAAACGGGAGCTCACTCTGTTATGCGGTGCTAGGGATTCGAACTGCTGACCTTTCTGATTGACAAGATCAGCATCTTAGCCACTGAGCCACTATGAAGATAATTTATTTCATGTCAAACTAGGACAAGCAAATTTTTATCTGCATCTGGAAGTTTAATAACATTCCCTAATTATGTGTCATTAGGATGATGTCATAACAAAGTTCCAATTACTGTATGCCTTTGATTTTCCTGCCCATTCTAAATTTCTTTGTTGTAAAGGCTTTTTAAAAAAATGTAGACTATGAACTTTACATATTACCAAGTGTGTTTAAAAGGATTGGTCATGGTGATTTGCCAAGTTATATAACCCTTAATATATTCTGATTAAAAAAACCCTGTGATATATTCCAGCACAATGCAGATAATTTGTAGATTGTTATGAATTGTAGGAAACAAACTTGTGACAAACAAAGCTTACTTCTGGAACTCTGCTTTAGTATAATATAAACAATATTTTCCTGATAGTTTTCTAAAACACAGGACCTCTTAGAGTGGCAGACTGAAGATGGTTCTATGAGGAATGAAGAGCTGGTATGTAGACAAAGAAGAAAGAGAACATCACCCACCAATGGTTCAGAGAGTTGCTCCTCACCAGGAGACCACAGAAAAGTTGTCCCTTGTAGGTTTAGACTAGCAAATAGCCATCTTGTTCAAACCACAGTCAATGGCTTCAAAGGACACAAAGTACTCATATTTCATTTCTTAATCACATTTGGAAATTACTTATTAATTACTTTTCAGCTATTAGAAACCTTTGGAGTAACAAATCTGAAAACATCAGGTGAGTCTGCCTTCAATTCTTAATGAAATAAACTTAAGTTTAAGAGCTTTTTTAAAAAAATGAAATAAACAGCAAAAAGCTAATTAAAACTTTGACTTTAGAAAATGCTCAACTGATAAAGTCTGAAAAGAACTATAAAGAAACTGATAAATTTGAACTGATATTTTGGAATTAATTATAAATTGAACTGTTTGGAATATTTGTAAAACATATTAAGATTTTAAAAATTGGGCACTGGAGGAAACTAAAGATTTATGTTAAAGGAGAACACATAAACTTGATTAACAGTTACAGAATGGTGCAAAATATTCTAACGCTGAAAATATTGAAAGCCACTTTTGAAAAAGACAGTCAACAGTTAATCTTAATAATGTCCGTAGCATTATCTGTCTCTATAAATACACTGTCTAAAAGTTGTTAGAGAAATTTTACATGACAAGACAGAGCTTCTGTTAAAGGTTGATTTACAAATGACAGGCTACAAAAATTATATGAAAGATGATGTTACACTGGACATATAGTAGAAAAGAAAAAGATGTTTCAATAGTTTAAAAGGATATATAAACAATAAACCAAGATAATAACCTGGATTATTTTTTATACATTATCAGTGGGACTTGTTAATACTTTGAATAACCATGTGAGAAGGGATAAATAAATAAAATAAAATATATAATAAATAAATAATAATATAATTGAAAATATATCTACTACATTATATGAATGGACTAAAATTAAGATTTGTTAGAAGTAAAAGGAAGGAATATAAAGTTGCTCTATTTGATCAAAGTTAACTGAACTGTTGTTATTTCTGGCAATCCTTAATGGCTTTTGTAGATATCAGGATTGTAATGATGAAGTTTTGTTTATGGATAAGAGATGGATATGGGAAGGAGAGATCATTTATTGTTAAAGGAAGGTGAAAAGTTGCCAAAATTGTTTATACTTCTTGTGATGAAGGTTGGAAGTGATTGTATTTTTTTTTACTATATTCTTACGTACTAATCTTTGTATCTTTTTGCTTTTTCTTTGCACCTTTTACTCTTTCTTTTTTTTAACTTTTCTTTTAGTTTGTGCTAGCTTTACTATTGTAATTATCTTTAATAAAATAATTTTAAAAAAGAATTTATTTGAACAAGCAAAAAAACAGAAGAGACGTAATTATTGTACTTATGAACAAATACTCACATTTAAATTGAAATTATTAGCACCAAACTCTATTTTGAACAAAACAGATTATTATATTCCAATCCCAGGTATCACTCAGGATTTATTTCCATTGGACATAAGAACTCTATTGTATGAATATGCTACTGGTATTGACTTCATATGTTCTTTATAAAACCTTGAGGCTGATTAATATTACCTATTATTTGAAAATTTTCCCCAAATTAAATGTAAATGTTTATTTATGAAGACATTTCTATTTTGCCTTTCAGGGCATATTGCACCATAAAAGAACATGCAAAAATAAAACAAAACAAAACACCAGTAAAATTAATAAAAGAGAGAGGAATAATAATGTTTTCAAAATTCTTTTAAAAACCAGAAATAAAGAGGCCCATATGTATTTCACTGAATAATACATTCCAAAGTTATGCGGCAATTGAGAAGAATTTCTACCCATCAATGCATTGTTCAGCATGACAGCAGGATCTCTTTAGCAGATCACAGAACTGAAGAAAGCTCATAAAGCAATACCTGCATATCAAATAAATATTTATATTCTCTTTTCAAATCTTGTAGTTCTGATATTCTTTAGCCTCCCCTCCTATAACTACACATTTTATAAATTTACCAAATAAATTATCAAGACTTGTTTTTTAAATACCAAAATTAAAAATAAGATTTTTTTTAATGACCAATGTAATCCCTTGCTTTGGGATGGGGTCAGGGTAACTGATTAAAGCTGAGCATTTACTGGCCAGATGCCCTTCCTGTCCTTTATGCAGAGTTCACAGCAGACAATTATTCATTGCATACAGAGAGAGAAATATCTGCCACTACCTAGGATTGAACTCACAGCGTTCTTATTGTGAGGTGACAACTCCACTTCTAGGTCACCATGATTCTCAAGGTTAAAAAGAAGAATAAATCAACAAAAATTAAAGCAACAGAAAGAAAAAGAGCCACTATTGGTATTTTTAAAAATGTACCCATTAATTTCACCATGCAATTCACTTGATGTCTTAATTGGCCTTTACAATAAAAAGGTCTTTTATTATATTTGCCAATATAGAAAAATTTTCAAAAGATTTTATCAGATAATGAACACATAGAGGTAAAATGAATGTCATCCTGCTATTCCTCTCATTCATTTCAGAGATTTATAGTGTCTGAATATAGTGTCATAAAAACAGTACCATCTCACCAAAATTATAAAGATAAATTTCAGTATTCTTACATTCTTTACATAATCATTAAACATATTGATGCCTACCTGGAAGAGTCCATTTTTATTGAAAAAAGTGAATTGAGCTCTGGATATTGCTTCAAGATCTTCTTGATTTAAATTATTTAGCAAACTTGGAGGCAAATAAATAGTAGCAAGAGAATTGTCTTGGTTTTTATCAAAATCAATCTAAAACAGAAAAATGAAAAAAAAATCTCTATCAAAATAAAAATAGAAACAATTTACCATATTGAATGAGGGAACATATTGTTTGATTATCTGATTCCTAATTATTTAGTTAATAACAAGTTTTAGCCCTTCCTCAGCATTATGAAAACCAATATTTATTTTGTTTCAGTTCATAAGATTATGCCCTTATAAAGAAAATTTTTAAAAAAATTCTATCAAACATAAATATCAATTTAATAGTGTTTATTTTTACAAATCAACATCAATGTTACTTTATTGAAAATATTTTCATTTAGCAGTCTATATATAAATTCATGTTGTATAAAATCAACTTCTAATTTTTTAAAAACTATTGTTTACCTAATTTAAAGGGTGGATAAGAGTGCTACATATATTTTGGTTTGGATTCATTGGGAAGTAAATAATTAATTGAGTCTTTCTCGCCAATAGTTGCAATTGGCCCTTGAGGCCACTTTCAAGAACTGCTCAACTCATAAATCCTAAATTAGACTACTTTCCGCATGGGCCAGATACAATGTTTATCACAGAATAATACTAGTTTTCAAATTCTAATCTCTTGTGTCAGGCTTTTTATTTAACTTGCTGTTGAAAGTTCATAGAATACACAACACAACAGTACTGCATAAGCCAGCTCAAACCCCTTATCAGGTAGGACACAGGCCCAAAGCCTAAAACCAGAGATGGATCACATTCTTCAACCTAAAAACAGAACACTGCTTATTTCCTGCTGGGAACCACAAGGAATGTGGCCAAAAATGTCATAATGTCTTCAGAGAGAGTAGGACTAAAGTGCTCAGGCTGATGCCAAAAGAGTAGTAACCTCTCCATATCAGCTAACATTCAGTAATAAACCTATGAGGTTCCCCTCCTGTAACTACTTAAAAATGCCCTTGTAAGAAAACATTCACAGAAAGCTAAATTGACCCTGGGTGGTGGCAGGCAGAAGAATAAATCAGGAACCTGTGGCCCAGTAAACCAAATTGTTTCTATTCATTGACCATATCTCAAAGATAGTGTGGCTAGCGTGCTGACCTAGTAAGATGAGATAAATAATAATAAGGTCACATGGGTGACTTTATCTAAAACATTCCACACTGTGTTTGCCTTTCTCTTTGTCTTGTTTTTGCTATGTAATAGGCCAAAGGTATACAAGCTCTGGTGCTGTTTTTGCTCATGCTTGTTCAGCAAAGTGTCAATGTTATGTTGGGAGCCCAGTATACACTGTTGCATGTAAATAAAATTATAGTGTATCTTCAACATGATTTGATTTCTTTAGGTGAATCATGTTTTGACAATAACAATATTTAAGGGCTTAAATAATTCATGTATTTTTGGAAGGTGAGAGATGGCAGCAATTTTTAAGCAGTAAAAAAGGATGCTTTACCTTGCAAGACATTTTTTTGGCTTGTAAAGCCCCCCAAACTCTCCTTCTTACAAACATCTGGCCTAAATCACTCTAGGGAGCGCTAGAAGCCTCAGAAGGAATGGTAAGCACATGTGGGTTACACAGGATGCGTTGCTCATCCCTGTCTTGAATTGACACTTAGCATAAATCACTGAATAAATCAATGGAATTCCTGTCAACATGTCTTGCTTGTTTATACAGTATGTAAATGTTCTTTATTATTTATTTATTAATTCCATTTATATACCGCCCTTCTCCCAAGGGACTCAGGGCGGTGAACAGCTCATCTAAAAACCCCACAGAAAATACAAAAGTTAAAAAATATTAAATTTAAATCGGCTGCGTAATAAGACTAAGAAACCCCCCCCCACCCTTAAAACCCAATTTAGAATTAAAAATGGAGACCAAATTTAAAATCATTTTCTCAGCCCAGGCCGGCCTGCTCAAAGAGCCAGGTCTTCAACGCGCGCCTGAAGGCCCTCAGGTCCGTGCCGGTTCTTGATATACCTGAAAATCAGAAGCATTGTTCTGGGGACCAACACTGAAGGAAGAGCCATTGAATAAAGATGAATTCAAAGATGAAACTCCAAGCGCTAAGTTTCGGGTTGAAATTCTCATGGAGGGACCTATAAACCGAATCTTCAATGCCAAGGCATCAATTGTCTTTATAGCTCTAAAATCAAACATACACATAAAATTCATTAAAATAATGGGATTAAAAACTCTTTGGAGTCTAAAGAACCTTTGCATGCATTAGTAGGCTTTATTTTTGGTATAGATTTACTTAACTATAAAGAAAAAAACTAAACTGAAAATATTCAGATATTTGTGAGCAAATTCTACCGAACTACAGTCTTTCTTTGCTCTATTCTTGGCCTTGCTAGAGGGGGTTACTTCTTTCTCAAAGCTTCCTTTTTCTCTTAGAATGGTGGTATTTTGAATACATGTTTCTTTTTAACATAGATTATGATGCAGCTTTTAGGCCTAGTCTATTTTTTTATTTTGCTCATAGTGATGGGGAAATCTTGTCATAATTGGTAGATACTAGAGAGATTCTTGATAGTTGTTCGGTCCACAATACAATTATAACTACTCACAAAACCAGTTGTATTCCATCTATTAGTATGGCCAGAATGGGAGAGAATTTGCAAAAGCTTTATTGGGCATTATAATTTCCATTCTACTGCCATGCTGGGAGCCATGATTGCTCCAAAAAAATACGTCTCTTTTCTGGGCATCTGTTCCTTTGGATTACATTTGCAGTTAAGACTTAATTGATGTTACTTGAGCTAACGAGTTACCGTAATTAGATTCAATGAAACACTTCTCTGCTTGTATCTAATACTAGTGAATGTTATTAGCATCACTAGCATGTCCTGTCACATTTATATTTTAACTACCTTTCACTTTGACTTATTTCGATTGTTACGATCCTAGAGGAAAACTGATTTAATATTCAAATTGTAGATTTATTACCAAGCCTATGAGTCAAGAAGTTAAGATACCTAAAAATAGATTTCATTTCTTTATTGATTTGACTAATTCATTTGAGGGGTTAATTTTAAAATGCAGATAAAGTTTCACACTGTTTATGTCCTACCAATATATAAACATTTTTTTTAAAAAAATCTGCCTACCACTCAGATCCTCTTCCCATAACACTTACTCAGAAGACGATGCAGCCAATACATTGTCAGAACTAGTTAAAATATTAGAAAATATCGTGATCACAGTAGAACCCAAGGATTCATTGATTTCTTCATCATTCACAATTTTTTTTAGTTTCTGGATCACATCATTGACTTTGTCTGAAGTCAACTGCTGCCCTTCCCCCGTAAGATTCAGTAGCTGGTTGGCTATGTCAGCAGCATTTTCTGAAAGCACACGAAGAAAGCAATATATGACAATTAGGTCCAGAAAAAAGTTCCTTTTTTCCAATTATAGCTAGTCTATTGAGGACCAGGGTGTGTATGTACTTAGTGCGTATTGCTGAGGTATCCCCCGCTAGGAGAATGAATGCACTCAGGGAAACATAGTGAGAGTGGTGATGAATAATACACACAGCACACAGATACACTGAATAGTAAAATGTAGGTTTTACTTCCAATAAACGGGTAAGCAAAGTCCAACAAACAATACACGGTTAAAGCAGTCAGTATTCAGTCCAAGGATAATCCAATAACAAAGTCCAGTATCATAAACAAAGTTCAGTAAACAGACTCACAGCAATCCGAGCAGAAGGATGATCAGGCAACAGGCAATAGGGTAAAATGAAACTGGACAGTTGCCTCTTGAAAAAGCACCTTTGGGACAATCATGACCTGGATGACTGAGAATCTCCATAGACATTTCATTCTCTGGATTTTGGAATTCATTTGTTCTGCATATCAGCTGTAAAGCTAGTATGATTTTGGCGTTGGTTTTTGTATTGTGTTATACAGTTCTGTCCATTGCTTATCGAACTGCTACATGATGCAGCCATGTATATGGTAACTCAAATAGCTGGGGACAGAAATTAGCTTATTGATATTAATATGCTGAATGAATGCCTCAAATCTAAAGATGCTCTTTAAAGATGACAGGCGAGAAAGGAAACAGGCTGTTCTGATTTGATAGCTGCTTCATTTGTATCAATAAACGAGATTCTTTATCTTTAAAGCAATTTTTCTGTATGATCTTCTAGTCCTAATCAGCAGGAGTGCTACCCAAATTACTCATGTGGTGCTAGGGTTAGCAGATTTTGGCCATGTTCCCATGGCAAATGCTAAAAATGTTCTGGTTTTTCTTCAGTAGGAATAAAAGAACAGCCTCAACCTAATAAAATATTCTAAGTAGAATTTAAATATTTATGCTATAAAAAAGGCACCATGCTGCTGTTGCTTTTATCTAAAATAAACATGGATTGTGCTTTAGAGTCTAACAAAACTGCATCATTCTTCAGTAGAGAATTAAAGAGTTTTATATCAGAGACTAATAGTTAGCAAACCTTTCTTGGCAAGGCCCAGATGTATTTGAAGCTTGGAAAAGAAATATGTCAAACTTATCTAGATGGAACAGATACACAAATCCTTACCTGTACAGTTTCTAAGATCAGGAGTATCCCAATGAGATGTGTAATTATTCATGCTTAGAAAGCTAAGTAAAGATAGAACAGATAATACTATTAGTAATCACTATGTGGAAGTTCTTATGAAATCTCATAGTCCTGTATGTAAATCCTTTGTATCTTTTACTTCTTCATTTTTAAAAACCTATATCCGTCACTTTTTAATTATATCCATAGTATACTTCATCTCAGTCTCACCACTAAGCATCTCATGATCTTTGAGCTGTTACCATGTTCGTGATGCAATCTGGGTAGGGTTGTCATTGCAGTTAACGGTGGCAGTGTCTCTTGGTCCAGTTTCTTTCCAAAAGTAATTCATAGGCTGTTCCTGAGCCTTACATTTTTCTACAAGAGGAAATGAAAACCAAACAAGCAACCATTAACACTGTAGCTTTTTAGTAAAAGTTGTTAGACTAGTCTGAACAAATCAGGTTTAATTTTATACCAAGTTATTTTTATTTGCAAATGCTTAATGGAATGAGTATTTATGAAACAAAATGTAAATCACTGAATACAAATGTACCTTCCAATTAGAAACAGAAATCATCTAGAATCAGAGAGAAATTAGTGTCTGTGCTTTTTTTTTAATCTATACATTTTAAACTAATTTGTAATCTGACAATCATAATAAATCAGGAATGTGTGGATCAGGATTGAAGACCAAATGATTCTAAATGTCCCCGGATCTGAATGAATTGTGGCTTGCAATGCGGTATGCAAAGCTCACTATGTTGCTCAGTCTTATTGTCTCTAAGTTAGGGCTCATGTAATAGTTGATTTCTAATCAAACTAACTCTGATCTGGCTTTGCCCGAATTTCATTACAAGAAACCTACATTTCTCCATAATTTTGTTTCTACCGGGGCTAAGTTAAAAGTGAACTTGAACAAAGTGTTTAACGTTGGTGAACTGCATGCTTTGAAAATAATTTGGGAAAAGTGTTTTGGATCTCAGGTCAGCACATCAATCTTCTGATATTAATTGAAGCATTAAATATGCATGTTTTCAGTATGATTATTAATATAATGGCATTTTTCCTCACAAAGGAACCTGAAAAATGACAACTGTGTATGAATCAATGACAGAGAGGTGCTGTGCTTTAAGTTGTTTATGGTCTGAGCCACTTCTTATAGATTATTTTCAAACTATGAGCAGAACTAATAAATCTATTAATTTTTATTTTTCATATGTTGCAACTGACTTCACTACTTTAATGTCTTCTGTTTATTTGATCAATGTAGAAGAGTTAATTTCTTAAAGCATAGTACAGTATATAGAACTATAAACTGAAACAGTATTTTAAAAATACAGTTATTGGTTAAAATGTATTATTCATATGCAATAATGATCACAATAATAATATTTGCAAAGTACAGAAAATGAGAGTACAACAAAAACAAAATTTCTTCCTTACCGATTGAATGAACATTCACGTTATGGAGTTTCAAGTTTTCTGTGATATTACTGTTTTCGAGTTTCTTTCTAATCATTTGTTCTTCTAAACTTACATTGTTGGTAGAATTGTAAGCTAAAAGAGCACGGACTTCAAAACTGCAAAAGAATTGCTGAATTAGAATATAGTAATAACAGTAAGGCATTTAAATATGATCACTGTAATTTAATACAATACACAAAAATGATAAATCAATCCTATTAATGGACTCAACAATTCATCAATTTACAAATGCCATATTGGAACATCCTGTTTTATTCTTATGAGATATTTTTCCTACAATATCACAACTAATAATAAAAAGTCTTTCTAAAAGAAGTAATCTAATTAGAACAAAAATTGTACCTAAAATCATTTAAAGTTAAATTAAGTTATAAAGAGTAACATAAATGCACAGTTTAGCCTCACTCAGATAACATTAAGTGTGTCTTGATATTATGTATTTCCTTTACCCCTTTTCCTAGGAGTAAGGGGAATACATGGGGATCACAAAGAAGAATTGAAATTTCCACTTCTTTTACTTTGTCCTACTTAATGTTAACTAGGACAGTGTAACAACTAATATTAATTAGGAAGCCAAAACCTAGTTTGCTTGTTTTAGTGTGTTTTAGTGATCAGATAAATCAGTCAGTACCAAAGCACATAAAAGTGGTATTTGATTTTGCACCATAAAACAAAAATACTGATTTTATTGCACAAAAATACTAGTTCTTCCTGTTATTCTATTTAGTATTATACTTTTTAAAAATGCAGTTTTAGGAAATAGTTCTGTAGTACATTGTTAAATGTAACAGATGGTTTTGTTTGATTGGATTTACTGTTATTTTGTTATAGGAATGGTCATTCCTTGTAGTACGAGTGTGCAGCAAGCGCATATTTATTGAGCTGGTAAATAACATCAACGGCAACAATGCTATTTGCAAAATAAAATGGGGAGTTCACATACACAAAAAGAGAGCCCTTTTGTAATACATGTCTTACCCATCTGACCTAGACTTGGTCATATGGCTACACCTAGGATATGAACGATCTTTCGGGGAAAAGCAGCAGCAGCAGCAGGAACAGAAATGTGTGGCTTTACTGTGATGTCAAAAATGACATGGCATCAGTTATATAGATGGCAAATATAGAGATTAAATATATATATATATATTGACTGTTTAGTAGTATGATTTGATTTTGATTGTACCCTATGACTATCATTAAGTGTTGTACGTTATGATTCTTGATTCTTAACAAATGTATCTTTACTTTATGTATACTGAGAGTATTTACACCAAGACAAATTCCTTGTGTGTCCAATCACACTTGGCCAATAAAGTATTCTATTCTATTCTAAAAAAGAATCCAGTGCAAATGATGATGATTTAAAAAAATATTTTCTCTGCTTTCCAATAGATGTCATTTAATTGGGAAACAGGACTATTGAGACGGAAAAATTAGATATGCTGTTACAGTAACAACTGAGAAAACATTGCATTTATTCAAAAGCTAATAATATATTAACAATGTGTTGTCACTTCTCTGTTGTCCAGAGATCTTTTTATGCTGCTCCAGGTGCAAAAGCAACATGTGGTTCAGGAACTGGCAAACATATATCTGTCACCGATGTATGATTAATGCAATCTGAACATTAAGAGCTTTTTATAACTTTAATAGATATTACTAAGTGATGTAAGGTGAACAAACCACTTGTCAAGCCATTTCAGAGTTTAATATTCTATGAGAACTCTTCCATAACTCTAGTTTAAGTAGTTCAGTTGTCAGCTGGATATCTCCAACATAGATTTTCCCTTTGATGCATGCTTGCTATTAGCTGCCATTGTAACGGGGAGGGAGCACATGGCATTGGGGTTTGGGAAGTGAGCTGGTGTGATGAAGGCCCATGTGAACTAAAAGGGAGGTTTGCTCTCAAGAATTACTGCACTGCTGAATGGAATTGTTTACACCCAGTCAAGGCCAACTATCCTAGAACTCCAGAGGGATGAAAGCACCTGAAGATGTTCTCCACATGACACTACCCAGGACTTGGATTGGACATTCAGCCTGGGTCCCTGGGGGGAGGGATTTGGGGAATCTGTCCATATGTAACCTTTGCGCCTTTTGGATCAGATCTTGCTGTCCTTTCGCCGTTATCATTTCAAACTCAGTAAAAGTACCTCTTCTCTACCTCAATGGAGTCAGGGGTTTTCTTTCTTGGGTTTTGAATGGAGGCAGGCCTTTTCAGTCTTTGAGAAAACAAACAATACTAAAACTCACAAGTGAAGCAAATATAGATGTCCCAGGAAAATGTTGTAAGATTTGACCTTGGAATACTAAAACTACTGTATTTCCAATGGGGTAGAAGTTGGATTTTGCGAAAAATGAACTGAAATGGAATGTTCATATTATTATAGTTATTTATTAACATTCTCCTGTGATGCTGTATGATGCCAATACCTACAGGTAGTTCTCATGGCCATTCATTTAGAGACTAATGTTACAAAAAGTGACTTATGTTTTTCACACTTAGCACACGTATGCCCATGGTCACATGATCAAAATTCAGACGCTTGGCAACTGGCATGTATTTATGATGGTTATAGTGTCCCGGGATCATGTGATCACCTTCTGAGATCCTCTGACAAGCAAAGTCAATGAAGAAGCCAAATTCCCTTAACAACCATGTTACAAACATAACAATTACAATGATTCACATAACAATTGCGGCAAGTAAGGTCATAAAATGGAGCAAAACTCTCTTAACAACTCTCTTGCTTAGCAACAGAAATTTTGGGCATAATTGTGGTCATAAATCAAGGACTACTTCTATGTATAACAGACTTCAGGAAGTATATAGTAGGTCCCTTATAAAATGCATTCAACTAACATCTTTCATCAGTGGAACTTCTGGATGCTTCCTAAACTTCCTTTTTATCTTCCCCTGCAAATGAGTCTTCGGAGAAGGAATTATGACATTGGCTCTTTAAACTGATAACTAAAGAATAACTTGAAAGGACATGCTGGGAAATATATCTCATGTTATAACCATGCAAAATTATTTGACAAACATAAATCCAATTAGCATTTGATAAATAGAACAAAGTTACTGGAGTTATTTCAGAGCTTTTCAAGAATTTCTTACAATTTTACCTTTGATCAACGCTTCTCTTTCCTCTTGCTCCATTTTTTGTTGAACTCGGTTCAACACTATAAAAACAAAAGACGTATTTTTTTTTTTATTTAGAAAAGTGCCTTCTGCAGAAGATAGTATATTTCCCTTCCATCCTGTCAAGCACCTACCTTACATGAACCACACATACATTATAATTCCAGCTCCCCATGGTCTGGATTAACTAGAAAACAGAAAAACAATGCAAAGGTTAAAATGCATACATTGTTGAAACTGTTAATTTTTGCATTACATTCTGTTTGCATGAATTTATTTTCATAGAATCTGAATTTATTTTCATATAAACATCATTATGATAATTAACAGCACCGGCACAAAAATCATGCTGTGCCCTTTTACAGCAAGCCAAAGAAATTACAGAGGATCTTGGGCAGGGAACATAGCTAAGATCAACAACTTTCACTATATACAGTATTTCTGCCCTTGCTTTTACTACACTGATAAAGCACTTCATACATTTCCTTTTGTTCTTCATCATATTTTCTTGTGAGTTAATTGTAGAAAAAATTAGGTAAGGCACAGAATAACAGGCAGGGAAATCAAGTTTAAGAGCAGAAAATCAACAATTCTGAAAGGCATGACATTATTTCTTAGTGATAATGTTCTCTTCCTGACCTATACTTTCATTACCAATATAAAGCACTAATAGGAGACTATTAATCATCAATTGAGACATGAAGCAGGTTTAGATAAAATGCTTTGTTTTTAATCCTTAAAATACGAGAAGAAAATCTACATGCAGAAGTCTTAGCTGGAGGTCTTACTCAAACAATATCTCAATGGCACTGCTGGCAAATTGATAACCTTATAGCCTGTATAACATATAACCTCGAGGGGAGATGGGTGAAAAATAAATTTAATAAATAAATAACTTTTGAACATTACCAATCCAAATTCCATTTGGCCTTAAGAACTGGTAACCCTTTAAAAACATTTTTAACAGTGAAATAAATAATAACTCCATCACCAACAAAAAGGTTGTGATTATACAGTGATAGTAAACCTACATAAACTGTGGTGAAAAAGTAAATTAGAAGTGACAAAAGGCAGAGCCAGTCTGGTGTAATGGTTAAGGTACCAAGCTAGAAAATTTCTTATCAAAACAGAAATTGACATATACAGTACATTAATTTGAAACCAATGTGAACTTTATAGCTGGATAAAACGAGTTTGTATGAGTTAAAGATTTTTTTTTTTACTCCAGTCTGGGTAAAAAGCCAGGTCTTAATGGCCTTCTGAAAAGCTAAAAGGATGGGGGCCTACTTAATCTCTATGGATTTTGAAAGTTAAGAATAAAAAGCAGTATTTCAGATAAACAGTATATACATCTGAACAAATAATCCAGAAATTACCAGTTCTAAATCATACTTTTTTAAAATTAATCTTTAAAATTTTAAAGACCATACTTTTAAATTAATATTTTAAAATGTATTTAAGCAACTTCTTCAAAAGTACACTTAAAATTTTTATACAATGGTTTGAAAAATAGTCTAACTTACCCATTCTCTAATTACATTCTGAATGTTTGGCTCTGCATCTTCTTTGATTTTGTAGACAGTAAAGTCAATTCTGTAGTATAATCTACCTAGGCATTACAAAAACAATGTAAATGTCAGAATTTATAACTCTTAAATATATAAAATTCTCACCAAGACATATCACCAATCACCAAGCCAGTGGTAAAGCCACAACACTGATCATGCTTTTAAAACTGCTTTTAATTTTTAGTATGGGATGAAATTTTCAGAAAAACTACATCAGTATGGAGGTATTCGATTTTATAAAAAACAGCACATTTGGGTTTTTCTTTATTAAACACATTTAAAACTCTTTTTACAAATGTGCTATTTCTTATTGTAATAGGTCAGGGCTATAGAATATTTTTTTCCAAACATATAGTTTAAGAGTTTATTAATCTATGTAAGAAACCCTTTCTCAGCTGGTGGAGATAATTGTTGGCTGTTGAAGCAGAAGGACAAAAAAAAACCCTTTCAATTGTCCTATAAAATAAACAATTTGCTAGCTGACTGATACACAATTGCAAGCTCTGTATATATCAAATATAGCACACACAAAGGATGAAATATGTTGTGGTCCGCCAGCTGCCTGCGGAGCTGGCAGCAGAGTCGGACAGTGGGGAGGAACATGGGCCAGTTCTGAAGTCTGGGGAGGGCTCGGACGACGGATCTGTGTCCAACACAGAAATGGGGCCAGGGCCATCTGAGAGTTATGTGCTGATTCTGAGCCTCCAGAATCTGATGTCAGTGAGGCAGAGGAACAGGGGGAGCCCAGTACGCGCTTGCGCAGAGCTGCTAGAAGGCAAAAACAGTTAAGACAAAAGGGGCGACTCAGGAGTAAGTCTTAGAGATGATTGGCCCCTCCCATAAGACATAAAAGAAGAGCAAATGGACAAAAGGCTTTGCAAGAAGCAACTTTGTTCGTTCTGGACGGTTAAAATTCTGAAACTCCATGTTGACTTTGTGCTCCATTTTGGCCTTGAGTACAGCTAATTGGCAATTTAGTCATTGGCAGCATTTCAAGGGAGATAAAGGTGGGTGCTTATCAGCCTTATCCTGAAAGACTGGGGCAGACTTCTGTTGGACTATTCATAAACTGTTTGGGACTCATTATGGGCTGTGAATGCATATAATTTACAGCCGTTGAAATAATTAAAAAATTTTTGGGAATAGCGTATGATTGTTACTGTCTCAGGAAGCCTTGGTCAGAACAAAATCTAGTTGTTATGTGGAGCATATTTAAAACATTTCATGGTTCCTACTGAGTAAGAAGGGCAGAGAACAGAACTTATTTAAAACCCTAACTGATAATCAGGTGGGGTAGGAAAAAAATGTCACAGATTATCTGCTAAATTATAAGAGAATCACACAGGGAAGTAATTACCTACATTTGGATTGCCTTACCATACAGCATTTCACTAGTCATACAGAACTTTTTAATAAATACCAATCTATTTATGGGATAATAGAGTCAATGTGTTATCAACAAGAGCTGAATAACTGAAGTACAACCCCAATATTCCATTCCATATTTGTGGTTATCTTCCCAATTTTGGGATTTTTTTTTTGTATTTTCATTCATATATCATCATTGCTGATATGAATTAACATATTTGAGGAACCACATTAACATGAATAATCCATGATCTCATTAACTCTTCAATTCATTTGGACATGTATGTATGTATGTATGTATGTATGTATGTATGTATGTATGTGAACACAAAATCTCTTTTACAATATATCTTTCTAGAAATGAATTATTCATGTGCTTTGTGAAAATACCGTTTATTTTATATCACACTAAATGGAAAACTCTACTGTCTCTAAATAGCAAAATTCAAATCTACCGCTTCTGAAAAACGACTTCTGAAACATGTTTTCTTGAGGTTAGTATGAAGAACTATAACTTTGCTTTACTCTCAGGAGACTATCAATTGACAATATTAAAAGAATTCAAAACACACTTTCCACTGAAGGTTCCACTCATATTATTTTTTAAGATCAGTTTCAAAATACTTAGATTACAGTCATTTAAGTAAAATAAAAATCAAGCAAAACTGTTTTTTATTTAAATATACTTAAACATTATTAGACAGTGATTTCTCCTGTTCATTTTGTTGGATATTGTTTTTTTAAATCAGTTTAAAAAACAAAACTTCTGTAGATTCAATGTCTTTTTTCTTTATGCACGGCAAGACATATAATAGAGAAAGAGATGGAGATTCCATGTTTTGGTTCAAAAACAAGGATTTAGCATCTTAGTGGAGAGAAGTGGAAGAACGCATATGGAGAAGATAATTTGATATGATTTCTCTCTCATATTTTCTGATCAAACTGTAATTATTTGTGTTCATTAGATTTTTACAAAACAATCTCCACTGAATAGGAGAAACAGTTAATTTGATTGTCACAATAGTCTCCTCAAAGATCTTGAATTAGTAAACAGAATGGTAGTGATTAGAATCATATGCTAAAGTTCTACACTTTGATCACTGATCATTTTAATATGGTATAAATGCATTTTTAATAAATTTCTATTGCTGTAAAGTTTCTATTACTAAGCATGAAGTCTAATTTAGCACCAGTAATTCTAAATTCTATTTATACATCTAACAAATAAGACATTTTTCATTCTACATCTAGCTTCATGTTTTAACCTACTGTGTTTGACCTCAGCTCCACATGGGCAGTCCTGGTCCATGAAGGAATTACATAAAAGATAAGTCAAAAGGTATTTGCTGGTAGGAGTCAATGTTGTTTTGAACACAATACTTTGATTGGCATCTGGTGCTGTATTGGTCAGAGCAGTTTCATGAACTGATATATCCACTGCGTTTTGAATGTCTGAGTTGTGATTATGGAATATCATTCCACTGTTTGATACATTTTCATCAAAATACTTAATAGATTCATTCAACAAGGAAGATTGAACCATCACATCAGTGACTACTGAAATTGTGGCTTGTCCCAAAAGGGAAGAATGGTTTACTATTTTTTCATATTTCAAGTCTTCAAAAAAGGAAGCAATTGTCTGGTCATAAAAATCAATTAGACTAACATTACTTGGATTCAAAGATGTCAATCCTTTCTTAATGGGATCATCAATAGACTTGCTAGAACTGTGATGCACTTTCGAAACAACTGTTTCTTGTTTTGGAACCGTAACTTTTATTTTCGTATCAATATTTTTGTGATCCATATCACCAAACTCTTCTGCATGACCAGGTTGAAGAAGTAGTATGTCTTTGCTTTCTAAATTGTTTGCATCATTATGTTCATTTTCAGAAAGGTGTGTTTTATTCAGGGCGCTTGTTTCCTGAACTGGCTTTTCGTTCCACAAATATTCTGAATCGAGAAAATGTTGATCAAGGTTACTTAGAGGATTCTGTGAAATTGAAGAGTCTGAAATCATTAAAGCTGCTGAATTTTTGTCAAATTGTGCAATTATCCCATGACTATTGGTAGGCAGTATTTCTGAAGGCAATGTTCTTATAAACAAATCAGATATTTGTGCATGTTGTTTTTCAAAAAAAACATTCATATGTGAATGTGCTGCATTTTTCATATAATCAGAAGCACTTGTAAGTTGACTAATCTGTAAGTCTGTATATACATTATGTGTCAGTTCCTTAAAATGTATTGGACTTAGTGATAAAACTTTGCAGGTATCTTTTATACAGGAAGATTCAGAAAATGGTGTAGCTGATGTTTCAGCAGATCGTACAAAAGTTATTAGTTGATCATCTGGGATTTTCTCCATAGTTTGTTTCATGGCTAAACTGGCAGTAATTTTTAAATCATTAGTAAACCTTCCTTGTAATATATCATAAGTACTAATCTGTAAATGCAAGGAAGGCTGAATCAAAGGTGTTATCTGGGAAGTTAAAGGAACATGAACAGCTGAAATATCATTTATGGATCCATTTTTGCTAAGAAGAGGGACTGATTTTGTTGCTGTTCTTTCAATAACATCTGAAATCCTTGATGAGTCCATTGTAAAAACTGAACTAAAATTATCTTCTGATGTATTAGGAAAAATGTATAGCTTTGAAACATTATGGCCTACTAGTCTATTATAAGGAATTGTTTGCATGGTGATATCATCTATTTGTGTAGGAGATATGAAAAAAGACATTGTCTCTGTTAGGGAAGAATATGATTGATTATATGATGACAACCATCTTCCAGTAGATTCTGGAGGATCATTAACCATAGTCCAAAAGGAAGTATTTATGTATTGTGTTGGAAGACTTATATCATTAATTGTGAGAAAAGAAATGTCATTATATAGACTGCTAGATGTATTATTTTCTACATATCCTGCTTCAGAAATCACTTTTGACTTTGTCTTGAAATCTTCCAATAGAAATGAAAAAGAAGATACATCATTATTGTAAGAAATTAACTTATCCGAAAGCTCCAATTCATCTTCTAGAGATGAACCTTCCTGTTCTTCTAAATTATCTAATTGCTCAGTGAGAGGATTAAGTGCAAAAAAGTCACTTTTGAAAAAAGCTCTATTATATGTTTCTTGATAGAAAGGCGAAACAGAAACAGTTTGCTGCATTTGAGAATTTCTGCCTCTTGCTTTTGGTAAACCTGTTGATAAATGTAATTCTTTACTATATTCCACTGACATGAAGAGTTCTGTTGGATGGATTCTGGGCATAACATCTGGAAACCAGGCCTTCATGTTTTGTAATGAACCAGAAGGATTTGCACTGTGTTTAAACAGTTGTTTTTTAAAATGTACTGAATTATAATCTCTTATGTGATTTAATGTTGTAGTCTGTAAGTAATCTACAATATAAAAGCTATTCCTAAGAGAATCCTCTTGTAGAAATCTCTTTGTGGGCTGCAAGTAGACACTTTCAAGTAATTTGTTTAATAAGCCAAGCACTGTTTCTTTAACTAATTCTTTTGGGTATGCATAGTATTGATGAATAAGAGAAGAAAGGTTTTCTTCTGGAAGTCTGAAAATAAAATACTCATAAGTCGTATTTTCCTTCCATGCATTCAAAGGCTGCAAGAAATTGTTAGCATAATTATACACAGAAGTAAATGTATAACTAATAGGAGATAGCATCCACTGGGGCTCTTCTGTAAGTTCAAAAAAACCGTTTTTGTTCACCAGTGAAGGAAACAGTACATTTGATCTAGAATCTTCTATCTCATCACTTCCACTCTGTTGAATATGAAATCCTAAATTCCTGATGTGATCAAGTGGGAGAGTTGGTATTTTCTGTGAAATACTACTCTCATTTAACATGCTTTCAGAATGTCCTGAGATGTTGTTAAAGTACATCACCTCGATGGAAGAATTATAATGTATGTTTATTTGTTCTGTGAAAGGGCCCAAGCTATTAATTTGCATTTCTGTAGAAGCAGATGGTATCACTTCAGGAGTTATTGTAATGAAGTACCTGGGTACACTTTTTCTCTCAGTTATTGTAAATTTACTGGTGTGTAAAGGCCTCTGTTTTACAGGCCAAACTATTGGGGTTGATATAATTCCTATGTTTTTGATGCCTCTTATCTTAGAATCTTCTTGCCAATGTTGAATTGGTTGAGAAGAGTCAGCTGAATTTCTCTTGACTCTGAAGACCATTGTAGCAGGACTTTTCATTTCCTGCAGGACTGTATACAGTAAGTCATTCAATTAATAAATGAAAAATGTTACTTAAGGAAATTACTTTGACATCAAATACAGCTCAAAGATTGATTTTGAAGAAATCATTTATTTCAGCAGGAACTGAAACACTATAGCAGCACTATATTGACTGAGTTCTGATACGCAACGTTTAAACAAGAAATTTAGGCAATGTATTCTTAAATTGTTAATTATACTAGACTGCTTCCACTGATTTACATTTTTCAAAAGTATACAGAAGACAGAAGTATGTACTTCAGTCCTGTTCTTTGTCTGATCAAACTTTATTATATTCATTATTATAGATTGCACATTGAACACAGAATTCTCTTTGAATGAGCTCCTGTTCATAAATTTTATTACATTATCTAGCACCTGTAAAATGTTTTTATTCTTACACACCCCAAGTTATGCTCTACCCTGGCTTACCCTTGTACCTATATAGCTGTTTATTGTTTTCTTTATAATTCTGTATCTAATGATTGGCACTGAAATTGAAAATACTCAACTCCAGAATCTGACACTGTTTTAAAGCAAGCATAGACAAGCTAAGAGACTAATCTTAGTCCTCTCTTCCCCAGTCCGTATATTTCTTAAAATATATTCTTGCTTTACAGGGTCTCTTGAATATTTCAGGATCCTAAAAGAAACATCAATTTTCATGGTTATTTTTAGGAGAGAGGTAACAATCACTTTCAAATGGATTTGGATTGTTCTTAATGATGTTACTTAAATTATTGACCCTGACAGAAGCATGTGAATAATTTTATATAGCCCCAATGGTGCTCTGGATAACTACTCCTACAGAGAACTACATTAAGATTGCTTTTGCAAAATCTTTAGCATTTGAAGATTAATAAAAAGAATCAAAACAGAAACATGAAATCTTTTAGAAAATCTTCCTTCCACACAGGAAATCTTGTTTATCCAAAATTGTTATTTGACACAAACCTCTTTAAGCAGTGTTTGCTGAAACAAAATCTGACACTCATATATAATGCAAGTATGCACAAAAGATAAAAAATGATGTAACATAATCAAAGAAAATATAACATTAAATTTCTTACCATCCATTATTTTATCGGTTCTGTTAGTATCAGGCATGTTAGTGGTAACAGTGGGTGATGGAGTGGTTGAACTTACAGTAGCTGGTAACAAAGATGAAAAAGAATTGAACTTATATGGAATATGAATGTTAATAAGGTCAGGCAAAATAGGAATACATGAAAAAACAAACAGAGGAAATGACTTCTGGATCCATGTACAACATAAATCACACATATATACTCATTAGACTCATTTCAAATTCCAATCTGCTATATGTTTTTAAACAAGTCTCGTTTGTTCACTTGAATTTGACAAAACAATGCCCCACAAACAATTTAACAATAGCGTATGGGTGAATTCATGCTTAAAACTTCTCACTTTTTAAAATCAAATCAGGAATTGATGAAAGACATAAAATTACTATACACTATTTCTTACTGACCAATGTAGACAAATGTGTTATAAAACAAGCTGTTTCTTGCAATAGCTGCAACAAGGTACTAATGCAGATGTTGACAAATAATGCTGTTAGTTGTAATGGAGATGAATTGAACAAATATGGATTATAATTTTATGTGAAATATTGCTAAAATATACATTGCATTCTTTTTAAAAAGTGAAAGTAACATGAATTTATCCTCAGTTTTGTTACAGTATACTAACAAACAATATCTTTCATTAGTAATTAAAGCAGATATTTCAATCATAAACATATTGTTTGCAAGTGAGCATTGACTTGCAATGCTCACTCAACCTGTCAGCTGAACAACACTATTTGTTTGAAATGAAGTACAGCATAGTCCACCTGTGAGCATAAAAATTCAAACTAATATTCTCTTACTGAGAAAAAGGAGCCTTTATAAATAGCATAACATTTGCCTTGCATCTATCTGCCAACTGTGTCAGCTTCTGATTAATGTCTGCATAATGACCACAATAAGATTACATTTTCAAATTGCCTCAATTTCAGAAGTCCTTTGTATTGGCAATCAGAGAGTACCACTCATGATTGGGAATATTCAAAAACAGATGCATGCTCATCTTTTAAGAACATCAACAGATTGAGACATTCTATTTTAAAAAAATAAGTTAGTATGACTATTTTTTTAAGAAAAAATGCATTGAAAACAGCTCAGTCAAAAACATCTGCTGTAATATTTGTTTAGTAACTATTCCTATTAATAGTGTGAACTACAGAACTACATGAAATCAAACATTTTTTTCCTGCAAACTCAGAATGAAACAGGCCTTATTTAAATGGAACAAAACTTCAAATTTTAGAGAAAATGATGGGAATTTCAAATCAGTTGTTGCACACTTGCATTCACCTAGGGTCATGATAGTAGATAGGACTATAGTCTATCCTGAATGACATCTATTTTTTATTATTATTAATGAGACAAATTTTGAGACTTTCTCTGTAGAATTATTGATGCTGCAACATTTTCAACTACGCAGCATAGTATTAACTATATAGCATAATATATTTATTTATTTATTTATTTGTCAATTGCTTACAAGATAATAGGTATAAGTAAAACATAATTATGAATACATGGATACATATAAGAAAAATAAAATATAAAAGAAACAATAGGACAGGGACAGTAGGCATGTTGGTGTGCTTATGCACCAACTGCAGAATAAGAGAGAATATTTATAGAGTGAACTGAATTTGAAACAAACTTATAAAAAGAAACTGTCAAATTTCAATTTCAGATGAAACTATTAAGCAGATTCTAATTGACATTAACATTTCACAAACTCAGCAACTTGGAAATTCAAATGCCAAAACTATAATAAGAATTTATTAGGAATTTGGAAATCATAGTGTCTGTCTAATCTATACTGATTGACTTCCAGAATTCTGAACCATTTCTGCTAAAATATATTAGAAAATCCTGTTGAAACAAGTAGGTCCAAACCTATTCTACAATAACATTCAACAAATACATCTTTAGGATTTCAGCCTGATAAATGCTGACATAATTCATAATTCATTTTGCAACCGTTCCTGCTATTCCAGCACTTGTTCAGACAAAAACTGAATCAATTTAGCTAATCTCTTCTTACACATACCTGATGTATTCTTCAGATGAAACTCTAGAAAGAGTGCAGACAAGCACAATAAAGATGATTAGTGGACTGGAGGTTAAAACATATGAAGAACAGTTGCAGGGATTGCGTACGTCTAACGAAAAGAAAGACATGATAATACTGTTCCAATATCTAGGGGTCGCTACAAAGTATTCTCCAAAGCACTTGAAGACAGAACAAAAAGCAATGGATGGAAACTAATCAAGGAAAGAACCAACCTAGAATTAAGGAGTAATGTCCTGACAATTAGAACAGTTAATTAGTGGAATGGTTTGCCTTCAGAAGTAGGTGCTCTATCACTGGAGTTTTTTAAGAAGAGATTGGACAACCACTTGTCTGAAATGGTATAGGGTGTCTTGATTGAGCGGGGGGGTGGACTAAAACAGTGGTTGCCAACCAGTGGGCCAGGGACCACTGGTGGTCCGTGAGAAAACTTTGGTGGTCCGCAGAGCAATGTCACCCCCATAAAGACTCATTTCTGGCAGAGTTTGGGGGAGAGAAAGAAAGACTTCTGTTTGCTTCTGCTGCTTTCCTTGCATGAAGCCAAAAGTCTCTCTCTCTCTCCCTCCCTCCTTCCCCGAGAACGGAGCTGGAGATAGTATCCTGCGATCCCAAATAAAGAATGATGGATCGATAGGAAAATGGGGTGGGGAATTTTCCTGCAGACTTTTTGGGGGATTTTCCCAGAGTCTCTGCTGTTTTCTGCAGAGACCCTGGGAAAACGTCAGCAAGCCGCCGTCAGTCAAAATTCATAGTAGTGGTCCGCGGGATTTAAAATTATGAGTTTGGTGGTCCTTGATGTCCAAAAGGTTGGCGACTCCTGGACTAAAAGACCTCCAAAGTCACTACCAACTCTGTTATTCAGTTGCTTTATGAATTGCAAAATTGTTGGGTGTATTTCATCTATCCCATTTCTTTCACAAATCCATGTTCACAATTGCTTTCTACCTCCTAAATCTCACTATTAGATTTTTTTTTTCAGTGCTAGATTAGGACAACAGAAAGTTGTTAATCTTCAAAAGATTTCAGACTCCCATCACACAAAGACAGGACCATACAACACAGCACAAGTACAGCAAGATATAGCTACCAAATTAATAAAAACTGAACTATAACCTTGCAACTATTACCTGACTATATTCCATATCCATCACAACTGCACATAGCAGTATCCTATCAGCATTTTCTTCTCCAATTTGCAATGTAGTAAAGCCTTCATGATTAAGTCAAAAACAGAAATGTGAAAGAAATATATGTATGGCTGTCCCAGAGGAACCAAACATTCAGAATAAAATTCTTCACTGGTCATTTCATAGATAATATAGCTCAAACCATCCTCCAACTGAAATAATTTAGTACATTATTTCATCTCTCTCTCTCTCTCTCTCTCTCCCCCCTCTGTCTGTCTGTCTCTCTGTCTTTCTGTCTCTGCCTCTCTCTCTCACACACACATTAAATTATTAAATCTAATAACTGTTTTCTGAATGCTTACTGTACTAAGGCATTCAACAAGTATAAACACGGTTTTACAACTATGTGACTTGTCTCATAAATCATGTCATTATGAATCAGAAAGTTAATGAAATCTTCATGCTATATTATCTTTTCACTGCAAAATATTAAACTGTAATTCATATCTGGAACTATCTACCCCACAGATGTTCAACTAACAGTCATGACAATTTATTTCTTTTTTAATATTAAGAACTAAAATCACCCAAAGTATTAAGAACATTCATAAAGAAAAAGAGAGAAAAGGAGAAATAAAGGAAAAAAAACCTAAATGTATAAAAAGAAAGTAAGTAATAGAGAAAAGGAAAAAAGATAAAAGACTTTGTTATATTTGTAATGTCTAAGTTTGATTTTTATGAGCAGCATAATATAAGAAAGCAAAGGGGGAAAAAAGATCAGAATCAGAAAAAGCTTTCCTAACTGCTTGGCCTATAGAGGAACAATATGGATTTTCTTCTTGCTTCTCAAAAACTAAAATAAAATCCTCCCACAGAAACTCTATGTATAATTTTGATATTATACAGAGTAAAACATGACTCAAGAACATGAATTAAGATAAATTACCAGAAGTCGTACTAACTAACTAGTACCTGTATAACTAAATTAACACTGTATTAAGTCTTAAGGAGAATGCTGAGATCCATTAGCTTGCTCATAACCTTGTGTCAAAATAAAAAATACACTTCTGAAATATACTATAGCAACAAACTAAATGAAGGAAAAAATAGGTTAGAGCCTGGAAGTGTTGATTGTCTATAAAATTTAAAATATATAATAGAAAACATAGAGTTATTTTTCTTTCCATCCACATTTGGTTTGTCCACTTCTGTCTCAGCTATCATATTCCTCCTCTGTACACTTTCCATTTAAATCTTAAAACCTAATAAAGAAAAGGTAGCAATAAATTCTGACTCAGCAGATTACTGTTGGTTTCTTACCTCGGCAAAGGCTTCCTGTAGTGACACAGCTAGTTGGTTCAACTGTCGGCAAGGGGACGAGATATGAGCCTTTAAAAAAAAGAAGAGACAAACAAGACTTGCCTTTTAATGAGCAACTCAGCGAGATAGCTAAATAAACGGCTGTAATAAATACAAAGTAAAAACAAAAAGTGTTAACAGATCACTAAATAAAACAAATGTGCTGAATATAACAGTAGATACTATAGGGTCTTTTGTTAAGTCAGTAAAGGTTGAGGGGCTAGCTTGAAACTTTTTTAGGGTTCCATAAAATCTGAACGTGTAAACACAAACGTTTCTAGCTTATCTCCCTAGTTATGATTCAGGCAAATGAAATGGCATGTTGCCTCATTCAAGGAAGACAAAATACACTAATAGTTTGTTTTTCACAAAAAGACAAAAGGATAGAAGCTCTTCATGAAATTAGACACATAGCCTATGTTCTATAAGCCAATTGTGACAGAACATTATTCCAATGCCAGTGTTAAATAAGATTCAGCTGTTAGACTTGTTCATTTCTGTGCATGAAATGAGTTGTGGCAGCAGAGAGGGGAACATCTTGTATTTCACCACAGATGGCACAATTAATGGAGGTAGGCTTGGATGTTCCTCAGAATAATGGCTTCCTTTTTGAGGATATAATTAGAAATTGAGGATTTTCAACTTTAAAGAAAACCATACTTGCTTCCTGATGCTATCTGTATGTATAAATTAAATTGTAACTGTTTTCCCCTTCATGTAAACAAGAATAGTTGTGATGATATGCACAAAAGTTCTGGGTCAAAAAGCAAAACTCTCATTTTATAAGAGAAAAACATTCTTTTAAAGGAGAGTATTTGTAGTTGGGGTTGAAATGAGGGGTCCTTGGTGCTCTCTGAACTTGGTTGTTTTCTTGCAGGCGTTTCATTACCCAAACTAGAGTAACATCACTGTTATACAGATGTTTGTGTAGTATAGCATTTTCTGCTAGCAGAATCCTATGTTATCACTTTCTTTCTGCACATTGCTTTCAAAATCATACCATAAACTGAAGGCTCCCTTTCAAATGTACTATATTGCCTATACAGTATACTGTAGTATATGGGCCATGTCAGTGGTACCTGTAATGTGCCTCTCAAACAACCACATCTCCATAACCTGATCTCTTTTGCCTTCTGCATCCCCCTCTGCCTCATCCTAATACAGAAGTTTCCAAACTTGGTAACTTTAAGACTTGTGGACTTCAACTTCAACCAGATTCCTCAGCCAGCCTCCACAAGTCTTAAGGTTGCCAAGTTTGAGGACCCCTGTCCTAACGTATTTAATCTCCCATAAACCAAGATTATGCGCCTGATGAAATTAACTGCAGCCCCAAAAATGTTATGCCTTAAATAAAATGGTTAGTCTCAATAGACTGTATCACCTACTATAAACCATGAAGCATGAAATACTTGAAAGCTTTTGTGTGTGAGTTCTGTTACAAAGTAAACATCTAAAACAATAAAGCTTTAAAGTTATATGTACTCCTTAGAATTTCCTTGCCCTTCTGAAAATTTTTGAGATTTCCTGCTTGGGGGTATCTCTACAACATAAAAATACAAATTACTTACTAACAAAAGCTGAAGGAGAAAGCAAATGCTTTTTTATATTAACCTAATCATGTGTGAAGGAACTTTACAAAGCCCTTTTTTTTTATCCGCA
This sequence comes from Bungarus multicinctus, assembly GCA_023653725.1. Classification (NCBI taxonomy): domain Eukaryota; kingdom Metazoa; phylum Chordata; class Lepidosauria; order Squamata; family Elapidae; genus Bungarus; species Bungarus multicinctus. The sequence continues at coordinate 85,843,474 of CM042836.1, forward strand.
AAAAAGGATCACCCCCCCCACTTTTGAAAACTTCTAGATTGAAAAGGTACCCCACTGGACCTAAACGTCTAAAATTTGGCACATAACCCCTTGGCTCAATGGGATGGCGATGTCTAGCTGACCATGACTAATCTTGAAAAACTAAGCTAGACTCGATAGAAATTGGATCACAGGTCACTTCTATTCACTAAGTCCAGGAACAAAGCTCAATTTGAAGAAGACTATATTTATTCCTCTTAGTAGAGGTTATTCTATCTATCTGAGTCTTTTTAAAAAAAAAACTAATCTTTTTTGATTGCCCATTACAATCAGAGGAGAGGCACAAACTTAAACATTCTTGAACTGTGATTTTGATTTATGTCATACCTGAATTATGTGACTTTTGAAACAGAGTGTGTGATTAACTGGATCTAATCATATCTATTTGGTATGTGATCAGCATATACCCTTAATAAAAATCAAGGATATATTGAAATTAAATTAGATGGGAACAAGAATGTTTTGATCTAATTAGTTTTCCTTGCAAGAGACTTTCAGGAAAGAAGTAAAATGTTCATCTTGCTATAAAAGTATTATCAGCTTCATCTTGATCCTCAGTTGGTGGATGTGTACACCGCCCTATTGTCAGAATCTCTCCAATTTTACAATCACAACAATCATACAAGGTAAATTAATATACAGCACAAAGACATTTATTTCCTTAAAATTGTTGACAATTATTTTGCTATTTGTCTGTGGCAATTACAGGTTGCTAGAGGCAAAATGGCAGATGGGACAGAGCAGTTGAATTTTTGTTCCTTTTCCATGTATGTTGCATGCACATTCAAAAGGAAAGGGCTGTGCTCACACTGATGTGTTTGCCATCTTGACTTGTTTGAATATGCCTCTGCAAAATGCCAAGCTCAAAAGCATTCCTCTAATGGTGAGTGCCACTCTGCCCTCTGAAGACTCCAATGTAATAAGCTTCACGCTTAAAATGAATAAGAACAACATTTTTGCATGGAGAGGTTTTTAGGATCTCTCAAATATACAGGTCAAGCCTTAGCCTTTTTATCCAGCTCAGAATTGGAGTAGGTATAATCAAGATAGGTGTGGAACAACTTTATTTTCAGTCTGATAATACCACGTTTCTGCATGCTGGACTTCACTCCAACAGCTGTAAGCTAGTTTCTAGGCCAAAGCTGGAAGAAAACTATTTAAAAAGTACACAGTACTTTATGAAATGGGGAAAGGGTGATTTTATTCTCTCTTCTGTAAGCTTTTTCATAAGATGTATAGCCTGACTGCTAGCAAGACACTAATTGCTTAGAAGAATGAAGCCTTGTTTACAAACTTTGTTTCTATTTTGATAACTTATTTTTGAATGGATAGCATACAAATAAATGAATATATTTAGTTTAAGATCATTAATGTAAAGAGAAGCATAATATAACACTTAATGCTATATAGTTTTTGTTACTGATTGTAGCCTGTGTAATATAATACAATAAACAATAAAATGTAACAATTTGACAATTGTTAAACTTACAACATTGTGCATACAGCTCATTAAAAAAATCTATTAAAAAAGCCCCTTGAAATCAGTTTGTGCTGTAGTTGTTAAGGGCTGAGCTTGTCAGGACAGATTCTAATTTTAAGAGTCAGCCATGGAAATTCACTGAGTGACTTTTAGCCAGTCACTGTTTCTCAGCCCAGCTACTTGATCACATTGTTATTATGGGAAAAAATAAGAGAAAGGAATATTTTGTGTAACACCTTCAGCTCCTGAACAAAACAGTGGGATATAAATTGAATAAATAAATAAACGCATTACTGAGGTACTGAATTCACAAGTTACCTACAGAATAATACATTTACCAGGGCACATGAATAAACAAGTTCAAGAAGACGGGGTATGAGCATCTTAATTCATTTTCACTATAAACAAAGTTTCTTTCTGACCTAAATCATCTTAACAGCTATGCCGAAGAGAAAAGCCTAAATTTAGAAAAGAAACTCACCACAACTCAAGTTGTTCTCCGCTTTTAGATATGTTGTTGGAATACTCCAGAAATCATTTTCCCAGTCAATAATGTTACCTTTCTCATCACAGGTGAGGTTGAAAAGTGTTTGGGAATTCATTGTAAAATTCCAAAGCCGGAAGTTGTACATATCTCCAGGTAAAGGGCTTGTGTCTTCTCTGTCAGAACTCAGAACCAATTTTCCATTACCAGGAATCACTTTTTCATAAGTATCTAAACAATGAACTGTTTTATACATCCCTTTGACATTTATACCTACTATGCCTGATGAGCTATCCCATACAATGCAAAGCTCTTCAAATGTTTCTGTGAAAATGTCCTCATCTGGACCAAAGTTAAGAGCATCATTTAAAAAACACTTTGTGTCTGAGATAAAAATGAAGTGCCCCTGTTTTGTTTTTCCAAAGCTGAAGAATTCCACAGAGGAATCACCATAGGAGAAAGCCTTCCATTCATAGTTATTACTGTTGTTTGCTCTTGCTTCAAAGCACAGGGTGAACTGATTAAGATCTGGGACTTGGACAGAATTTGCCAGAGACACAGAATCAGAATCTAGATATTGCGGAATGATAACCTTTTGATTCTTCAACGATACAGCAACTAGAACATAGAAAAAAAATGTTTTCAGAATCAACTACCATCAAGTTTTATTAGAAGTAATATAATACTTTTTACCAATCTATAATTAAACTCATCAGTCAGAAATATATGCTGAGATATTATTGTAGTCAACATAATATGACCATTTGATTCCTACAAAATGTGAATAAATTACTTGCGGAAAATGTTTTGGATACATTACCTGTTGTACTAGACAAAGCAGTAAACCAGTAACCTGAAACGGCCCTTTCATTTCTTTATGTATTGCTCTCAATGGGTTATTTTATACGACTACATTAAATTGAAGAAATTAATACCAGGCATCTTTTTCAGACTGTGGAGAATGCCCTGCCATGTTATTTCACAAATAAAAGCTCTTTGTTTACAAACTTTTGAATTTCAGTTGAATAAATCTATTCACATTTCATCACAAAACAGCTTACTAAATATACCAGCAGTAACATCTGGCTGCCATATCTTCTGTAACTATACTTGGGAATGAATCTGAGTATTTTAATTGAACTTTACTTTGCAGTAAGCATACATAAGATAGTAGCCATAATGCTGATCAATGTTTAACCCTTAAAATCCTATTCATTCCTATCTTGCCAAGCATGATTCTGAAGTCATTTGTAATTGATTCCATTTGATATACATTGTGTTGGTTATAAATATTAACAGATTAATTAAAGGTTCCTATAGAAAATACAACAGTATAAATATCCTACTTCTTCCTCCACAAATAATATAAATTTAGCCATATCATCAAGCAGAGGAAAGTGACTGCTTTAAAATACTGGGGAGGGGAGTTATGAAAGAGCACTTAATAGCAATAGCACTTAGACTTATATATCACTTCATAGTTTTTTACAGCTCTCTCTAAGCGGTTTATAGAGTCACCATATTTCCCCCAATAATCTGGGTCCTCATTTTACCAACCTCAGAAGGACGGAAGGCTGAGTCAACCATGAGCTGGTGAGAATCGAACTGCCGGGCAGCTGGCAGTCAGCAGAAGTAGTCTGCAGTACTGCATTCTAACCACTGTGGCTCTTAGTTGTGTATTATTGTTACATTTTTACTGATAAAAGGGAAAGCTATTTTGATTTAGCTACCATGTAAATCAACTGGTTTACCTTAGCAACAAGAAACTATTTCCTGCCTGCTAATATTTTTTGGAAGTCTGTTTTTCAAAACAAGCAAACAAAAGAAGTGAATACTGATCCCCAGAAGAGAGTCTAGAAAAGAAAATCTGAAAAAAGCTCTTACAAGCCCAGTAGCAATGGTAACCTGATGCAAATAATATTAGTGGTAGCTCAAGACAGAAAGGATAAACATTCTGTCAGTAATTTCACAAGAAACATAGTGTCAAAAATATTAACACATTTCTCTCCTGATATAAAAATGTTTAAATGTTTAAAATATCAATAGCAGGAATTCCTGCTATTGGTATTCCTTTTCAAGCAATATCTATAACATTTTTATGTGCCATCAAGTAATGTTTATACCTTAGCTATATTTGTAAATGGCAAACATGTATTAAAAAGTAACTAATCTCAATGTGCAACCGAACATAGATACTTTTCCCCCTTATGGTGTACAAGTTACATTTTCCTTGAAAAGTTGGAAAGGTCTATTAAAAAAGCAATTAATAGAGCTTTGATAATCACATTGTGGGAATAAGACATAATGGTCACAGGCCCAGCTAATCAAAAGCTAACTTAAATTAGATCAGTGGGGCTAATTTGTTGCTATAGGGTAGCTTTTTATTTAATTATAACTAGGGTTTAATTTTTACTTAGTGAAACAGAAATCTTATTTCATTAATGAAATAGTGATATGCAGTCATTTGATTACCTGATGACTAATTTCTTTCATGCATTTAAAGAAAACCTTCCATATAATCTTACTTAGCCTTGAAAGGTTTTGATGTGCAATGAGAAAACTTAAGGAAATCCACTGCATTCCTATTTGCTTAGTCAGCACATACCATAATCTCATAGTACATTACAGGATATATATGCGAGTAGACCTTGCCTTAAAACCACAATTGGAATCAGAATTTCCATGGCTAAGCAAGGCAATTAAGTGAGTCACACCTGATTTTATGATCCTTTTTTTGTCACGGTTGTTAAACAACTGCAGTTGTTCAATGAATTACATGGTTGTTAAGCAAATTCTACCATATCTATTTATCGCTTGTCAGAAGCTGACTGGGAAGTTGCAAATGGGGATTACATGAACTTGGGACCCTGCAACTATTGTGAATGCATAGCAGTTGCCAAGTGCTCAAATTTTGATTATGTGATCATGGGGAAGTTGTGACGGGCATAAGTAGGAGTGCCAGTTATAAGTCACTTTTTGAATGCCATTGTAACTTCAAATGGTAAGTTGAGGACTACCTGTACTGTGCACAGGATTTAGACAACCACTAGAGGGCAATATTTGGTTTGTCTTGCTGCCATCTAGAGTTTTGCAGCTCATATTGTGCCTTATCTTGCAATACAATAACCCTATAACCTAGACCTATATTATTTTCTACAATGCAGATGCAGAAGGCCCGAAGTACAGGAAAATACAGAGAGTGGCAAACTTGAGGCCCTCTTATTGACTTCATGATCGAGAGGAGATCTGAATAAAGAACCGTTATCTTTTTATCTGCTGGGCAACACGATTTCTTTAAGTAAGAGAACTCCGATGGATTTAACTCAATGGTTTGGATATCTTACCTAACCTAGATAAATAATAACATTTTACTTTTACTATCAAATAGATACGATCAAATCACAATCTCAGAAATTTACGTATAGTCTACAGATTAGAGATCGCAAGAAGTGTATACTTACTTCGGGTATAAGTGGCATTGAAGCCTTTTTTTTGAATGCTAAAGTCACTTGTAAAAGATACAATCATTTCATTCCTAGATGAGTTAAATGATAAACCTTTGGCAGTCATCCCACAATAGGAATCTCTCTTGTCTCCAGTGTCCAAATTTATGTGATCATATGTGCAACCAGACGCTTCTTCAATATCAAAATCAACAAATGTTATCTGAATGATGTATCCAGAAGGAGCCCTGATGGTCCACTTGCATGCTTGATTGTTGGGATAATTATTGGGGAAGCAAGGAGAGGTAAAAATTCCCGTGGGATTGGACAGCACCATACGACACTCTGAGCAATCTTGAGCTTTGGAACAAAAACAAAAAAAGTTGAGTTTAACATGACAAAATAGAATTTACCACAGTGTAGATATTCTTGATCATTTCGTGCACAATCAAGAAATACTTCAATTAATTGAACTTCGTCTCCTTCAGATATAGTTATAACTCTATACATCTATTGTTCTATACGTGAACAATATGTAATTCATAAACCAGATAAATATATTTAAATATCATTTAATAAATATGTAGGAGACTATCATAAAGCTTTATTTACATCATTTAATGCTGCAGCTTCATCTACCCTCACCTGGCTGTAAATTCCTTTAATCATGGGAATTTTCCTCTGAATAAACATGCAAGGGCCTCGCTACATTGTAAATAACATTTCATAATTTGTACTTTATATATTTCCAGCATAATTGTTAACTGGCTGCTGAAATATAGTTTGGTTCCAGGGTTAGATGTTTTATTTATTTGTTTTTATCCTGCTTTTAATTTAAAAGAAGCCTTAAAGAGAAGGTTTAATAGAACTATTAAAGTACATAAAATGTGCAAAATAGAACATATTATAATAAATAATTTTAAACATTTTGACATTTAAGCAACAACAATATGCAAAATAAAATACAAACGAAAAATCTTTCTGTAGATTTAGATCAGGACATCCTAACGGCAAAAATTCAATTTTGATTCCCATGAGAATTTTGGAAACATATTACATATAGGGACTCTCTCTGCCTATCACCAGGATATCTTTCCAAAACCAGGATGAAATGAGACTAAATTTGGTGGAGGAGAACAAGCTGACAAAATAAATATTGAGTTTAAAAATGGGCCAGATCTTAATAGGACACACACACACACACACACACACACACACACCTCAATACCATCCAAAGATAGAAGCAATTTGGTTGCCAACTACTTTATCTTAAGCACCCCTGGTCACATGAGCTAAAATGGCCCATCTGCAGCCTACCTAGCTGTGCTCCTTAGTATATTTACATACCCAAATAAAAAAAAAACAATGCAACAAGGGGAAGGCAGCAAAACACACAATGAAAGCTCTTTCAAAAAACATGCTTTCAAGAGTTTTTTTTTAAAGCTGCTGCATGTGGAGGTATGAAGATTTGGGAAACATTTTATTTTCTGGAGATGGGATAGCAACAAAAAAGCTCGCTTGCAAGTGATTAAAGGATACGCTCCCAGAAAAAGTAAGTGGACTCCCCAGTTGACTCTCAGTAGGGGCTTTTATATAAAAGAAGGCATTGTTTCAACTTATGGACTCAAGTTATGCGGAGCTTTCAAGGTAATAATGGAAACTTTGTATCTCATCCATAAAAAATTACCAACATATGTAGTAGCAGCTGTGTAATTGGTATAATTTAGAAAGACTGAGCTGCTTCTGTAAATGAATCTGGCTGCTGAATTCTGTGTTAATGCAAAACAAACACCATGTAGATCACTATAGATAGAGTAGACAGAGTTGGAATTTACCAATACACGCTTTACATTGTTAATCATATTCTTTAAAAAAAAAGAATGCAGTTTACACTGCATTATTGAATATTATAACTGTCTCAATCAGGAGAACAAGAGAAGGATTTTGATCTACAAAATCTCTCAAACTATATGATTGTGCATACATATCCAACACATACACAAAATTATACTTAAGTAATGGTTTTTTAAAAAATCTAAGGAATCTGATAAACATAAAGAGACATTTGACTAAATCTACTTTACATCAGTCCTATTCCTTATATTTAATATACAGGTAGTCCTCAACTTATGACCACAAATGAGCCCAAAATTTCTGTTGCTAAGCAAGACAGCTGCTGCTTTTTTTTTTTTGTCTTTTAATGACACCATAATCCCTTACATCAGAGTGGAGTCGGGGCAATTATATGGAGCTGAGTATTTACTGGCTGGATGTCTTTCCCATCGCCAATGCAGAGTTCGCAGCAGATATTTACTCATTATGGCCAGTGAGAGAAATATCTGCTGCTGCCTAGGATTGAACTCACAACTTCCTGATTGTGAGGCAAGAGCTCCATCTCTCCATCTCTCCATCACCGCATCACTCAACAATTACTTTCTTAATGTATGTAAGTAATGTAATGCAGTTTTGCCCCATTTTACGACCTTTCTTGCCACAGTTCAGAGGTGGTATTCAGCAGGTTCTGACCAGTTCTGGAGAAGCAATAACAGAAATTTTGAGTAGTTCAGAGAATCGGCAAATACCACCTCTGACCGCCCCCACCCCCATCTATTCTCTGCCTCCTGAGTCCCAGCTGATCGGCTGGGTCTTCTTTTGTTGCCCTGCACAGGAGAACGGAGCTGGAAAGCAGGTGCCTTTGCCATGCCCACCTGTTCTGACCCAGGCTTCGTCAAACTTAATAAAACACAAACTGAATTTAAAAATAAAACCTTTTTAATGTGATGCTGGGAATTACTTGAATTCCTAGCCAAAACTAATAAGACACAGTTCCTCCAGATAAGAGCACGCTTTTCAGGACTGTAGAATGCTACCAAGAAACAGAAGTCCAATTAAGGCTAACATAAACCAACCCCAAAACCTGACCAGAGTATAGGGCTTCATGAAGGACTCCAAGATTATTGAACTGCTTTGCTTTCTGCAAAGCTCCTCGTCATTGAGGACTGACTTTTATCCCTTATGGGAGGGGCAATCACATCCCGGCCTTACTCCTGTGTCACCCCTTCTGCTTCAGCTGCTCTCACCTTCTAGTACACGCGCACTGGGAACAGGCTCCCCTGGGTTTTCTGCTTCGCTGCTGCCAGGCTCCGAAGGCAGCACCCCACTCTCAGATGGTCTTGTCCCCATCCCTGCATTGGATGCAGGACCCTCAACCAAGTCCTTGCCAGTCTCCCTTTCGTCCTCACTGCCCAATACCACTGCCATCTGTACCAGCTGCTGGCGAACCACAACATCATCAAGCCACACCCACCAAGCCACACTATGCCCACCAAGCCATGCCCACAAAATCAGTAGTAAAAATTTTTGAATTCCACCACTGCCACAGTTGTTAAGTTAGTAACCCGGCTGTGGCTTCTCCATTGACTTTGCTTCTCAGAAAGTCGCAAATGGTGATCACGTGACTCCAGGTCAGATCAATGGTCATATATATGCATCAGTTGCCAAGCACCTGAATTTAGATCATGTGACCACAGGGATACTGCAATGATCGTAAATATGAAAACATTCATAAGTCTGCTTTTTTAGTGCCACTGTAACTTCAAATGGACACTAAATGAGTTATTGTAAGTCAAAGGCTACCTATACTTCTCTATATATATAGGGGCCATGTGGAAGATCATTCTATTTTGAGGAGTTTGGTGAGATATTTTGTTTTTTACTTCATTAAGAAAATTCTACAAATGTCTTGCATTGCAGTTTTGCGACCATGGAAGCAGGGCCACGAAATCTTAATGCCAGGTTTGAATAAAAATATTGAAACTGTCCATGAAATTTGAGATTCTGCATAGGTTTAAATGCTCAGTGCTGTGTATCCAGAGGGTCTCTTTGCTGCTTGAAAAGGAGCTCTCAGCAGCTGAAGGGAGAGAATCTTGTGTGGTATTTTATGGTTTCTTGGGTTTTTGTTTAATATGCCTGCTACAGTTAAATAATAAAGCTTGAAAACTCCTTGTGCTTACTGTTTCTAGATCCAAAAGAACCAATTTGCTAGTTACCTGATCACTGTCCTGGCATTTGGCAAACAATACATTTCTATCAGGCTACTCTTGTTTCCATTATGTCCAAATATCAATTTATACATTACCACTCTCAGTTCTCTCTTTTTAAGGATCTGTTCAACTCATCCATACATGATTTTCTGTCTTCCTCTTCCTCTCAGCCTTTGTTCTTTTCTTCATGATTCAATCCTCATTCATTCTCTTTATGACCAAATCACTTCAGCAGAATTTTTTTGGATTGCTCAATCATTCAGTCTGCCTTCATTCAACATCAATTCAGTCTCCAATCCTACTGCATTTCATTTTAGTTTTATGCTTCTTCTTCACTTATTTGTAAGTGAATACCTGATTCACTTACAAATAATGAAATAGGTACTCTTATCAGTCAGAATTTTAGCTTTTTCTGTTAAACATTCATTTCTCACAGCAAGCCACAAATTGCCCATTTCAACCAGCATCTACACGTCTTGAAATATTTCCATTATCCATCTTCAATAAATATTCCATAAAAATGTTCTACATTTTGATCTAATATTTTGCCATTTGCAATATTACCACCTTGCAATTGTTTGTTCCAATTTCCCTGTCAAGTTATATTGACCAACAAAAACTCTTTTTTTTCCATAACAACATTCTGGGCATGATAACAGTAAAAATAGTAAAAATAACAAAAAAGAACATAAAATCATAACTGGTCCTGAATTTATAATTTGGCAGTATTTTATATATTCTGCTGATACATAATTCCATCTTCAACTTGTGAGCAATTATTTCTGAAAGCAGAGAAATACTTTGTAAAGTCATTTGCTGAAGACAAGTTAAAATTGTGGAAACTAATTGTAAGCAAGTAATATTTTGCAAGATATCTGGCAAGCAAGAACATGCTGAATGATTGTGACCCAACTAATTAATTACAGTCATAGTCAAAAACATTGCTAGGGTAAAAATTTCAGAACCTGACTTTCAAACTCTCACCCCACCCCACCTCACGCCCACATTTTTCCATTCACACTGTTTAATATTAGGACAGATTTTTCCAGTGTGGAAAAAAAACCCTTAAATGTTAGACCCAATTCTGCAAATAATTATACTTTGTCACTCAGAGTATACTGGTGATTTGGTAGAAATATATTCCCATGAACTGGCCTATTATTGTTTACATGTATTTCTTGTTGAGTACCAACAAGAAAAGAAATCCTGTTGTCATGACTCAACTTCCTGATAAATCTAGAATAGTAAGCTATCTAGATCAGGGTTATCAAACTCGCTGCTCGCAGACCAGATGTGTCACACGCTGGCCACACTCACGCCCGGTTTAGTGAAGGGGAAAAAGTCACGATACATCACGTGATGATGCTGTGATGACACGAATTTAACACCCCTGATCTAGATTCTAAAATCATTTACATTTTCATTACAATTGCCTTGCATAATTATTATGCCACAGTTTCTTAAATGTTCTTATAAAACAGTTTCTTAAATGTTCTTATAAATCACAGAAGTAACAGGAATTTCTGTGAGATGAGCAGTTGTAGCTGGTAATTTTCAATTTGAGAGAGCACATTTAGAACTAGAAACACTTGGGTTTGGGTGTACTAAAATTTGTGGAAAATGAGAGAAAGATTTGGTAAGGGCTTAAATGAGTAACATTTGTTTATATAGCTAGTTTGGAAAGGAAACTCCTGTTCTGATTCATGGATAAGGCTAGAGACAACACTTAACTTTTCTCTAACTAATATTACTTTTTGGAGATAAGATATCATACTTTTTAAAACCATGATAATGTTTTACAGACATTATCAAATTAACAATTATGTATGGAGAAAAGGATACAATAGCTCTTCCTATTGCCAAGTAGAGCCCAAATTAACTCTAATCTCCAACAACATTGGGAGGCATTGTATTATCAAATGTTTCCAGAATTATAGTTTTCAGCATTGCTTTTAATTCATAGCACTGATTAAAAAAACAGAATTCATTAATTGGAAAGCATCTATTTTATTTCATCTTAATGAAAATTAATTTCAAACAAAAATGAAGTAATTAGTGTGATAGTTTCTTATTTGTTCACCTTTTTTCTCATTGTAGGCTGTCATTAATACTTTTTAAAAAACACAATCATCAGCAATTTTTTACTTTCTAGTAGCAAAAAGCAAAATATCAATACCAAGAACTTCTTCTATCAAAATTCCTTCACTTATATATTTTTTTAATAAAAAGCATTTACTTCTATCAGTAACAATTTGAACAGCTATTTTGTGATTTTCAAATTCACATGAAAGAATAAAGAGGACACTTCTCTCCAGAACACTTTATAAAATTTTATTATTTATATAGCTTCTGGCATTAAAGTTAAATGTCAGTCTTTGGTCATTCCAAATCTTAAAATTATATTGCTATATATGGCTAGGTATAAATGCAATGGAACTTATTCCGTGAGGTTGCAAACAATAATGTAATCTTCTGGGATAGTATTACTGTTCCAAATATTTAAGAGCACTATTTAATTGATGTTATTTTATGTACTATATGAGGTATCACATCTTGTTATTTTTCATTATTTTGTTCCTTTCATCTACCTAATAGGGCTCCCTTAACCCGGAATAATATAAATCCTTCAGTCTGGACTGGAAATAATGTATAGGCCTCATGAATTTTTTTTTTATAATTCAATGAAAGACAGAATTATGCAGTCATAAAATTATTCAACTGCGTTTTGGTCACTGATCATAGGAAACAAAGGCAGCATTATTGCTAGTTCCACCAGCTTGCTTTATATATTTATGCACTGATATTTTGTGCTTTAGAGAAAACTCAACTGCTTAAAGCATATAATATTAAAGGATTCAATCCTCCTAAAATGTCCTGAATGTGCTACCCCAAAATAAATGTTTGTAGGGGAAAATCTTTATAATGTGTAGCATTTAAAATGAAGAAAGAATACAGACTGATGACATTGAAATTATCACTCAAAATTATCACCTGAAGAATTTTCAGCTTAACACTGTTTAGCTATCTAACATGTTGCTTTAAAGCATAAATGAGTAACCTTTAGTTCACTAATCTCCTTAGATCTCTGATGCAAAAAACTAATGGCAGGTGTTTTTTTTTTAAGGCGAGAACCACATGAAAACATAAAATAGAATATGCCCTTCATAGTTAAGCAACGAAAGGATCTCACCAAATTTAACACAAAGATATATACAACTGGAGTGGGGGTTGAAGATGGAGTGCCTATTATGAACATGCCTGTTCCACCCACTCTCTGTCCATCCAGAAATACAGTACACACTTTGACCACCAAAACATCCTGAACCAAGTATCTGAGAAGAGGACATTTTAAACAGAAATAATTTGAAACACAAAAGGGCCAGACCTAGAAAAGGTCATCTGGCTCATAATATGCAGGAATACAGATTAAGCTACTCCAGACAGATGGTTATCTAGCCTTCACTTGAACACATTAAATGAAGTAGTTTTACAACTGAAGTGCTCTTATTGTTATAAGGTATTTTTTAACAGAATTTCAGTTTGCTTCCTGTCACTTAAAACCATTCCATCTTGTACTCTGGAATGAGTGAACAAAATGTGACCATCTTCTTTGTGGCATCCACTTAAGTTATCTGAAGAATGCTATCATATTTCCCTTCAGGCACTTTTCTCAAAGCTCCTTCAATCTCCCTTCCCAAGTATTAATTTCCTGATTTCCTTGTTACTCTTTTCTCAATGTATCCCAATTTCTCTGATTCATTCTTTAAAAAATGGTATTCAGATGCGGCAATAACCTTTAAGTTAACCTTGAAGAAGATATCTAGGAACTGCTTAGCTCTGAGAAAGAGTAGATGAGAAAAAAAATGCCTCAATTCCCTTTTGTATAACAGATTGCTGGGTTTTTTTTGGTCTACAGGCTGCAGAAAGTTAAAACAGGCACCTCAATGTCTGATAGCAGTTTTCCTCAGAATAGTGTCCTAGGACCTACTGCTTTCTTTTTTACATAAATGTGTGATCAACTTAAAAGTAATTGTGTCCTCTTTGCCAATGATGTAAAATTGTTTAATACTACTGAAAATTCACTTTTTTTTCAAAATGACATTGATCTCGTTTTTTTTAATGGTCACCTATTTGGCAACTTCAAATTTCGATTAAAAATGCTTAGTTTTACATATGGGAAAGCAAAACCAGAATCTAAAGTATAAGTTAGGTGGTATTGATCTTTATTTTGCTAAGAACCTAGGCGAACTCATCTTGAATGATTTATGTTCTAAAGTTCATTGCAGCAGCATTATTAAAAAGGCACTAAAAGTTGTAAATTTAATTTTACTAAGTTTTTTTTCCGGATATACTGTATTGCTCACTAGAATTGTGAAATTCTTACCACATATTGGACATTAATACAATCGAGCAAGTTCAGAAGTATTTTACAATAAAAGTTTTGCACTCTTCTGTCCATAATAGCTTATGCTACTAAGCTTGAAATTCTTGGTTCAGATAGCTTAGTACTGTGACAGTTGCATTAGACTTAAGTATTGCATACAAAATTGTACATAGTAACATTTTACTGGTAAATGGCTTTTTAAAGTTTTAAATGTAACCCATGCAAATAATCGCTTTAAACTTATCCAAACCACTTTAAATTTGATTGAAAAAAATGATTTCTGCAATAGCGTTGTCAAAGTTTGGAATAGTCTACCTGATTCAGTTGTCTCAGCAACTAACTTTAAGAGGTCCTTAAGGGGGCGGGTGTAAATGCATTAATGTACATATTGTCCCTGTCACATTTTAATTTTTTTCATTTTGCTTATTCAAATTATTAATTTTTGCTTGACAAATATTAAACTGTAGGACTATAGTTGTTGTCCCTTTGGCTTCCCTATTGTCATATACCTTATGACTGCAGACAATTCATTTCACAACTGTTAGCCAGAAGTGACAAATTGACGTAAGTATGCATGGTCATATAATGTTTCGCTTTATGACCATATTGCTTAGTAATGGAGTTGCTGGTCCCAGTTATGGTGAATAAATAAGGACTAATAAGCAATTATTTCAAAACTTTGCTCCAGGATTAGCGTGATTTTTCTTTTATTTTGAAGTTTTATTGTGTATTAATTGCTAAGGATTTCACTCTTAACCTGAGGTGATATTCAGCAGGTTCTGACCAGTTCTGGAAAACCGGTAGCAGAGAATTTGAGTAATTCGGAGAATCAGCAACTACCACCTCTGACTGGCCCCGCCCCCATCTATTCTCTGCCTCTCAACTTCTAGCTGATTGGCTTGGTCTTCTTTTGTTGCTCTGGACAGGAGAATGGAGCTGGAAAGCAGGTTAGTGGGGTGGGGAGGGAATGGGATTTTGCAGTAACCTTCCCCTGCCATGCCCACCAAGCCATGCCCACCAAGCCATGCCACACCCACAGAACTGGTAGTAAAAATGTTTGAATCCCACCACTGCTCTTAACTCATAAAATATTCAAATGAGTGACATTATATATAGAAGTTGTATCAGCAGTTTTCCTTTATATTTTCCAGTTGTCCAGCCATCATATTTCCAAAAAATACAATCTTTGTGAGAAAAAAAGTAGGCCTTGAGTCTTTCTAACCAACTTAGGTGGGGTTTTTTTGACTTTGTATTTTAATATGAGACTTTTCATTTCTGTCCATTTACTGCCTTTCTTGTCTTCTTTCTCTTGAAGGGAAGTCATCCTGTTACTCACAATCTTCTCAGCAGGGCTATTTCTTCCCTTTTGGTTTCTTAGCTTTCAGTTTTCTTTTCCTTGCTGTAAAGTACTCTGTTCTTATCAAGTTATCTACCATGAAGGTGCCCTCTGAAATGCCTCTGGTACCAAAGACCAATTTACCTTAAAAGCAAAATTGCTTGAAAAAATTACATGTCTATTTATAATCAGAGATTACAAATGTTTTCCAGGATCAAACATATATATGTGTTACTTTTCCTGAAAGACAGACTGAACTATGAAAGATCAAGTTGTAATAGCAGAACATATTTTCTGAACTAGTGTTGGGGCCCTGCCCTGCCTGTTTCCCTTGATACTTTGGTTTTCTGCCAGTGAAAATTCAAGAAGAAGCACAATGCATTGACTAACTCAACCCACATCCACACTTTTTGAAGAGGTCACCCTAAAGGCAGAGTAAGGATTTCCCTCGGAGGAACAGGTAGTGTGAAAATCCTGTGTTACACCCAATGTTATTTGAGATTATTTTCATTGGCATTCTTGCTATAAGTTGTTACAAATAACAAAACTTAGTTGCTAATACAAATCTTAATTTCATGTTTGTATAAACTAATTACAGTTTTATAAAATTATTAAAGCTCAGTAAACTGAATATGCTTTAATAATTTATACCCAACAAAAACTAAACACACAGGAAAATAATGGCCTATGGTCCCATATTTATTTCTGTCTTCTACAAATTCATTTCACTTTGGTGTAATTTATTTTCAAACACTATTGCAGGGAGAAATACCTATTCTTTCTTCAAGCTGCCTTGGCAATATCCTTAGTTAGGCTTAGGTTGCATTTTAACAATGTAGTAGCTCAGTTTCTTATAGACCACATATCAATGTACTCCAATGGACCTACAAGCTTACTATAATAGACATATATGCAAAAAAAATAATGGCAGCAATTATGATAACAAAATCCAATGCTAAACAAATATACTGTTCTCTACAACAAAATCTTTTTATGAGATTAAATCTGGTTGTACAACTCTATCCATGTGGAGATGCACAATCGTGAACACTTTTAGGCTCTAAAGAAATATGAGTAATAAGACTCATTATTGAAGGAGGGTTTCCAATAGTGTTATATTTTTTTGTTGAACTGACTCATTATTGAAGGAGGGTTTCCAATAGTGTTATATTTTTTTGTTGAACTGACTCATTATTGAAGGAGGGTTTCCAATAGTGTTATATTTTTTTGTTGAACTGAATAAAGTGTCCACATTTCTTTTATCTTTTTAAAAGAGTTGCAAAATTATATATCTATTGATTTATTCTAAAACTGAGAAGAAATTAATGTGATAATCTTCACTTTAAAGTTAAACTGACACCATATAAAAAGGAAACAGAAAGCAGACATGAATAGGGTATTGCTTTCAAAATGGCCATTTTCTATTACATCAATTTCCAAATAGGTAACTTACAGAAGAAGCAAAGACAAAAAAATAAAATAAGAAATTCTGTTGCAATTTAGCTTGTTTTAAGGTCTGATCTACTGTTGCACTTCATATTTCTCTCTAAAACTGCAGAACTTAACAACTGAATAGATTTACAACTTCTGAAACCAAATCTAGGACATTAGCCAAAAGGAAATCTCTGTCACGATTATGTATTTAAAAGTAATACAGACAGGAAAATGGCATTTACTTATCTCTGGAGACATACTTTAAAGAGGCTTGGAAAGATTTATTGAAGTTGGATAACAAGTGCACAAAGATTCTTGAAATGAATAAGGAAGTGACTTAAGATATTTTAATGTCTTTTCTGAAATCGACTGAACAAATTGTTTTAAAACAGTTTGTCTATATAATTTAGCACAAAGTTCCTTATCTTGAACTTTAACACTATGTACAAGCTCAGGATTAGCTATACTTATCATTATTTCTCTGGATATGGCAAGAATTTTCTCATATGACGTCCATAGCAAAAATTAATAACAGCATTATTACTGAATGGAAGAGCGATAGAAAGCTCCGTGATCTACCTGTATACAATTAAATACAGTTATACATTCAGTATGTAAAGGTAGCTCAGGGTTCCTAACTAAGAAAGGGGAATAACTTCTTCCCAGGCTGGCTAAGTACAAGACACAAGTAGTCCTCAACTTAAAACTGCAATTGAGCCCAAAATTTCTGTGGTTAAGTGGTGGGATTCAAATTTTTTTACCACCAGTTCTGTGGGCATGGCTTGGTGGGCATGGCAGGGGAAGGATACTGTAAAATCTTTATTCAGAGATGGTATTTTCTAGTTCTCCGAACTACTCAAAATTTCCGCTACCAGCTCTCCAGAACTGGTCAGAACCTGCTGAATACCACCTCTGGGTTAAACGAGACCTTTGTTAATTGAATTTTGTTCCATTTTATGATCTTTCTTGTCATAGTTGTTAAGTGAATCACTGCAGTTGTTAAATTAGTAATATGGTTGCTAAGGGCGGCTTCCCCATTGCCTCTGCTTGTCAGAAGGTTGCAAAAAGGGGATCATGTGAACCCGGGACACTGATACAGTCATAAATATGAGTCAGTTGCCAAGTATATGAATTTTGATCATATTACCCTGGGGATGCCACACAGGTTGTAAGTGTGAAAAATGGTCATAAGTCACTTTTTTCAGTGCTGTTGTAACTTTGAATAGTCACTATGCGACCTGTTGTAAGTGGAGGACTACCTCTAGTTATAAAGTGCTGACTGGTTACTTACACATTAGTAAAAAGGTCTGCAACCATTCCATCCATCATTTTTACTCATGAAAATAATGGAGCTACATATTTATGGGTGGCAAAAGTATTTGTATCTTTCCTGTCAGCATCTGATGTCTCCGTCCCCCTCCCCCATGGGCAACAATTACTACAACGAAACTTTTCCAAACATGGAAAGTGAAATAAAGTGAGAATTTTGGTCTCTTTCTGAACGTCAAAAAGACCAAGCTCATGACCAGTGCAAGGAATGGAAACATCAAAATAGAAACTGACAGTGAAGGGATAGAATGCATGGGGAAAAAAATATCACTTTCCTAGGAACACAGACAGCTCAAAACGGTGAATGCAGCACAGAAATAAATATTGGATTGCACTGGGACACACAGCAATGATGAACATGAACCGAACATGGAAAAGCAAGGACATCAACCTGGCAATCAAATGTAGGTTAGTCCATTT
Source organism: Bungarus multicinctus (assembly GCA_023653725.1). Taxonomy (NCBI): domain Eukaryota; kingdom Metazoa; phylum Chordata; class Lepidosauria; order Squamata; family Elapidae; genus Bungarus; species Bungarus multicinctus. The sequence continues at coordinate 85,861,866 of CM042836.1, forward strand.
AAGCTACCTATGGTTGTGAAAATTGGACCTTAAAAGATTAAGACAGGAAGATAATTGACGCGTTTGAGCTGTGGTGCTCGAGAAGGCCTAGCTCCTACATACTCCTTGGACAGCAAAGGTGAGTAACAAGCAAGTACTGGAGTGCATAATACCAGAAGGTATTACTACCTAGCGGTAAAAGGAAACCAGGTCATCAAAGAACACAGTGGCTGGACACCATCGAAGCTGACACCAGCCAGAACACAGAACAATTCAAAGAATTGGTGCAGGATCAGAAGATGTGGAGAGACCTGGTCTATAGAATCGCCAAGAATGGGACATGATTGAATGTCATTATCACCGTCATCATCAAACTTTTTTGATAACTGTTAATTAGTCCAGCACATGAGCTTGGAGAAATTTCAGCCCAATCTTCCTTACAGAATATCTTCAACTTAGGGATGTTAATGGACTTTATCACATGAACTGCCTACTTCAGGTCCCTCCACAAGTGTTCTATAGGAATAAAGTCAGGACTTTGATTTGGTCATTCCAAAACATTCCTTTTGTTTTAACCATTCTTTGATCATGCAACTTGTGTTTTGGGTCACTTTCTTGGCGCATGATCCACTTTCTCTTGAACTTCCCTTCATATCCCCTATATCCATGATGGCGAATCTATGGCACTTCTGCTGGCCTGCGAGAAGTTGCCTGGAAGAGCCCCACTGCGCATGCACGCACGCTGCCTGATAGCTGATTGTCGGTATCTAGTGTGCATGTGTGTGTGGGGACTGGGGATGCACAGGAGATGTGCGTGCATGTGCAGAGACACATGGGTGCATGGGTGGATCACACACGCATGCACAGATGCATCGTGCATGGGGGGTCATGTGCGCATGCACAGGGGGCATAGGCAGGGGTGGGATTCTATTGGTTCTATCCGGCTCTGTAGAACCGGTAGCTCTGAAGAGCAGCAGACATAGAACCGGCTCTATGTCTGCTGATATTTTGGCTTACCCGCCCGCCTAGGCTCTTGCCTGACCTTTATTTTCTGCTTTTTCAACCTCAGCTGCTGTTTCAAATGCTGCTTCTCTGCACTCAGTGCTGTTCAGCTGTCCAGGCAGCAAGCTGATAATGATTTACAGGCGTGCGTGCAGCGTGCAGGGAAGCACATAAATCACCAAACCTCGTAAATCATCGAACTGGTAGTTAACCCTGTCAGATTCCACCCCTGGGCATAGGGTAGGCCCCAGCACGCATTACCTTCAGCACAGGAGCCCAAAAAGGTTAGTCACCACTGCTCAATATCCTATAGAATTTGTTGGTACAATTCAGAACTCATAGTTCTATTAATGATGGCAAGCTGTCTTGGTATAGAGACAGAAAAGTGGGGCCAAACCATGACTCTGCCACAACCATGTTTCACAAATGGGATAGAATTCTTATGCTGCAAAGCAACATATATTTTCAGCAAATATAATGTTTTTTTTTAAAAAAAACAAAAAGGTTTAATTTTGGTTTCATCTATCCACAGAATAGTCTTCCAATAGCCTTCTGGCTTACCCCCATTGCCTTTTGCAAACTGTGGACAAGTAGCAATGTTCTTTTTAGAGAATAGTGGCTTTCTCCTTACAATTTTTTCCTTATCATTGTTGTTGAAAATGACCCCATCAAGTAAAAAGTAAATTAAAATTAAGTTGCAATATATTTGGTTAAATATTATAGGCCTAGTAAATGTAGCCAATAAATATTAATAGCTATTAATTGGGGCATATTTAATGTTCTTATTCTTATTTGTAAAGCACCATTACTGCACCTGTTACTTTAAAAAACTTCCCTAATTATTTGCCTGAACAGTCTAAAAATGTCAGTACAAGCAGTAAACGAATTCAGCAGGATTTGCGGTTGGCATAAAATCTGTCCTTACAATTTAGGAAAACCATACCTTAGAGTAATTTTGCTATCTCATATTTTCCACATTTCCTGTTTAATCATTCTGTCACATGATAATTGCTTAGAAAGAATTCTTAGATCTAAAGGAAATTATTTTAAAGATGAAGAGCTTGGAATTACAACTCACACATTCTTTAGAAGTGTTGGAGTGGAAGTTGGTAAGGAAACAGAAAGACTGGGCACTATGCTTTGTGTCTATGTTGTTTCATCCGGTTAAATATTTTTTCATATCAAAAAATATTGTGCGTGTGTGTATTATATATCATATATATGATTAAAACACAGAAATATCCACCCATAAGCTCCAGGCACACTGCCATTCAATTAGTCTGTACAAACAATTCCTGCAGTTTCTTTTCTTCTATTTCCTAACAAATTGGCCATAAAGCAGTGCATTCAACTTTACAATTGTACTATTATATGTCCTTATATTTCAATTAGTAAACATAGTATGATTTCCACTGAAAATTCAGATTATAAATTTCTCAGGGGGTCATATTCTCCCTTCCTGATAAGATGCTTTCCTCCTTTAAATTAAAACAAAAACAAAAACCAGGGAATGAAGCAAAGGTACAAGAAACTTGTCCCTTACACTTCCATCCTGCTGGCCTGAAGCCAACAGGGAACAGGGGTCTTTGGAGTGCTTTGCATCAGAGTCCTCTCAGGAAAAGATTATTTTGCCAATAATTGTATACTGGAGGAAAAAGATAACAGGAATAACTCCACTTTGTTATTGTGTTCCAAAAACTGGAGAATAATATTTAATGAAGAAAAAGAGGGAACTAACACAAAATTTTTCACAGTATAATGCAAAGTATGCATAATATATTTATGATAATTGAAAATTGTTTTATATCATTTGTAATACTGATTCAGAACAAAATTAAGGCTTTATACGTATTAGGATTATAATTATTTTAAGCCTTAATCAGATTATACAACGTTTAGCGCAAATTCTGTTCAGTGGAAGAAATATGTACATCCATTTAAAAGTTAAAACTGCTGAATTATTATATATCTGTTTTCTCCAGAATATGTTTTGTTTTCTGCTAAATACATTAAACATATCTGAGTTCGGAATTTGGCCTATACAATAAATAGCAGCAATACACAGGTTGTCCTCGACTTACAGCAATTCATTGATTGACCCTTCAGTTACAACAGAATTGAAGGAGTGATTTGTGATCTTTTTTCGCACTTATGACAGCACCCCAATAGGCATGTTATCAGAATATTTATGATGGTTGCAATGTCCCTGGGTCACCTTTTGTGACCTTCTGACGAGCAAATTCGGAAGCCAGATTCACTTAACAGCTGTGTAATTAACTTAAGAACCTCTGTGACTCACTTAATAACTGTATCAAAAAAGGTTGTAAAATGGAGCAAAACTCACTTAACTAGTGTCTCACTTAGCAACAGAAATGTGGGGCTCAGTTGTGATCGTAACTCAAGGACCTGTGTTATGCAAATTTGATTACAAATTGACAGTAAATCGTTTATCACAATGTGAAAAAAAATTCTTGTCAGGAAAATATTGCCCTCTTCTGAATGGGTAGGTAGCAACATTAACTTTTAATTTATTGAATTTATCACTTGAAGCTTACTTGGAAGGATGAGAAGATATTTAGAAAGTTAATTAACAGAAGAGAATATATGAAACTCAAGAGCTTGAACTGTAGAGACCTTGGTGCTCTCTTTGGTTGTTTGCTAAGTGGTGGGATTCAAATTTTACTACAAGTTCTGTGGGCGTGGCTTGGTGGGTGTGGCAGGGGAAGGATACTGTAAAATCTGCAGTCAGAGCTGGTATTTGCCAGTTTTCCAAACTAATCAAAATTTCTGCTACTAGTTCTCCAGAACTGATCAGAACCTGCTGAATACCACCTCTGATTTGCTTGCAAATGTTTCATTGCTTAACTAGGTAATCTCTTTAGTGTATGAGGCATGTTTATGTATACTACATTACCTTGTCAGTGTTGATGGGGGTGTTTTGTTCTCCTTGGTAGTTCCTTGATTATTTGTCTAAGTTAGTAGTTCCTCACTTAGACTATTGTTTAATGTTTGTTGGGTTTGATGTTAATCTCTGTTTATCCAGGTACTGATTTCTGGCAAGGTGATTTTTCTGGACTTGTGATTTTTTTTTTAGCTTTTTCATTATTTATTATCTGTTTCAAATTAAATGTTGCTTATCCCTATGTGTGTGTTGAAGTTAGATGCTGGGTGGGATGGCAACGCCCCAGGCAGACCCAGTGCACAATCTGGGGGTTCTCTCGCACTCAACTATTCCTGTTCAAATATCAGGTGGCAGTCATGGTTAGGAGGGCTTTTGCACAGCTTCGTGTTGTGCATCAGTTGCACTCATTCCTAGATCAGCGGAATCTGCTCAGTCACATATGTCCCAGTCATGGACTCTACTACCAAGGAAAATAAGTGGGTGCATTGCAAGTACATTGGAAGAATATCTGTAGGATAGTGAAGAAGATGCACCAAAACTAATATACTAGAAAAGATTACTGAGTACTGGAGAGACCAAATTGTCCTATATGAAGACCAAATGAAGAACAAAGAAGAGGCATGGGAAGACAAAACATTACATGGCCAGTGCATAAAAAATTGCAGGGAAAACAGATAATAACAAGACCTGGCAATGGCTAAGAGCAGGAAGTTTGAAGAAAGAGACAGAGGGGCTAATTGTGAGTGCACAAGACCAAGCCTTATGAACAAATGGATAGCAAGTGTCACCTCTGCAAAGAAGCTGCAAAAACAGTGAATCATCTGGTTAACTGTTGCAAGAAGATCACACAGACTGACTAGAAATGATGGCATGACAAAGTAACAACCATGGTGCATTGGGAGAACTGCAAGAAATAATATTTACCTGCAAAAAAGTAAGAACTGCTGGGACCATAAAACAGAGAAAGTAATAGAAAATGAAGAAGCTAAAGTGCTCTGGGACTTTAAAATTCTGCCACAAAACACCCAAAAACCTACCACAAAACCCCCAAACTTAACTATTATGGATAAGAAAGATTTTAAAGAGTCTGAGTAGTAGATGTGACAGTATTTGGAGATGACCAAATAGAAGAGAAAGAACTGGAGCAAATAACAAAATACAAAGAGCTGCAAATAAAAATAAAATCACTGTGGCAAAAGAAAGCAAAGGTAATACCAATAGTAATAGGAATCTTGGGTGCAATCCCAAAACAACTGGAACATCATCGACATTGACAAATTCTCCATCAGTCAATTGTAAAAGGTTGGTTTGCTCAGAACAGCTTATATCTGCAACCATACCTTTAAGACCATCAAACATCCACATCTGCCTACCACAGATCCTTTGGGAAGGACTCAGTAGGTGGACAAAAAAATGCCAAATCTGTGTGACAAACCATAATGTATTAAGCATGTAAAAGCTTTGGGTGCATTTTATGCTCAGTCTCCATCTGCAGTGTCACAAATTACTTCCTGCTTGGAAAATTCCTGGACCATCTGGAACAACCAGATCACAATAATTCAAAGGAATAATAGGGTGTTTTAGCATTCCCCAGAATACTCCTTCTCCAGATAACAGAATTGTTTGCACACACTACATTCTAATATTTTTTTTAAAAAAATAATGATTTTGTGAAAATATGTAAAATATTATAATCTTTAAAAGTGGACCTGAATAATTATTTCTGGCAGCTCATATCTGGACGTAAATATATTAAAATATACATTGCCTGATTTTGGGTAAAAGTTGCTCTTTTTTATATAAATAATTCAATATTTATATAAACATTTACAATATTTACACACAAGCCATGCCCAGCCAGTCACATGACCACCAAGCCACACCCACAAATTAGGCCATGCCCACAGAACCAGTTACTGCTCCCTGGGATCTAAAATTATGAGTTTGGTGGTCCCTGAGGTCCAAAAGGTTGGCGAACCCTGCTATAGAAAACAATTTGAAAAATCCTGGTTTATTTCACTGGCCATTTCACTGTAAAAGAAGGCATTCTTTGTAGAATCAGAGAAGTTCTTGTTTGACTCTGAAGACAATCGCACACAAGTATTTCCTGATCATAAGTTCAATGATAATCTACAGCCCTGCCTATAACAAAAGGAGCTACACCTTTCTCCTTATATTTTTATTATTTGATTTATTTACCGGTTCGGAATTTACGACTTTCCCTGCATGCTGTGAGGCGCGCTTGTAAATCATCATTAGCATGCTGCGTGCAGAGACGCAGCCTTTGAATCAGCCCTGTTTTCCTGCTTTTTTAACTACAGCTGTGCCTCGCACGGCAGCTGAAGTTGAAAAAAATCAGGAAATAAAGGTCAGGTAAGAGCCCAGGTGGGCGGGTGGGCAAAAACATCAGCAGACATAGAACTGCTGCTCTTCAGAGCTACTGGTTCTACAGAGGTGGACAGAACTGGTAGAAACCCACCCGATGTAATTGAAAGTATAATGAAATAAGTACTTCATGCAAAATATCTCAATAAAACCATTGTTTCCTTATATCTTCAACAAAGGCCCACATTTTATATTAGTTTTCATGTTCATAAATTTTGGTTTGTAATATGATTAGCTTTACATAAAGTTGTTATTCCAGTTACAGAATGTATTTACCTGTCATCTCACTGGAGATGCTACATTACATTTTATTAATTGTGCTGCGATCATATCAGCATATGTTTAAGGTACACCCACTGAATCTCTCATTCCTTTAAACTTAGTCATGTTTTCTTCATTTAAGGTTAATTATTATGCTTTTACTTCCTTGTGGGTGGATGAAATAGAAAAAGATGGAATTAACACCTTGTCATAAATTCAAGGCTTCTTCTATGATATGTTTTAGATTTTTTCCTCTTTCAAAAGCAAGCGGTTTCCCAATTAGAGTGACAAAAATAAAGATTACTCAGTTTTAATGAAGGAAATATGCAGCTGTCTAGATGAAACAGGAGATTTTGTGTCGCAATGTTTTGTCATAGTCAGGAGCAACTCTTTCCACTCCTGCTAACTTACAGGTTATTTCATCCAGAGAGCTGCTTATTTCTAATTAGCCTTTTGTAAAATGGTACCCTGTTTGGAGCACAAGTCAGATTTCTCAGTTGTGGTCCTTTCTGGCTAAGAATTTTTGATGCTTTGGTTATTGCTCACATACAGGTTACAGAAAACTGCTCCAACTTGATTTACAAAGCACTGGTGATCATTAACTAGCATGGAAGCAAGGAAAATTTAAGTCAGCCCTGAAGATCTTTGAAGTTGCAGAAGAGACCAGATATTGTATTTTAGTATTTAGTATTTATTTGATTTGTCAATCGCTTACAAGACACAGATATAAGAATAAATATAGTTTTGAATACATGAGATACTTATAAGAAAAATAAAAAGAAACAATAGCACAGGGACAGTAGGCATGATTGGTGCGCTTATGCACGTCCACTACAGGCCTCTTAGGAAGGGGATGAGGTCAATAGTAGACAGTTGTCTTGCTGAGCATAATAATGCTCAGTATTTTGCAGGAGGTACAATTGATGAAGAAAAATACAGTATGCATATATTTTCCTTCTGGGCACATCAAAGTAAGTCACATACACATCTTAAAAATTTAAAATCAGCATATTTTATTTTTTCACACATTTACATCAAATTGGTTGTTTGTCAATTTCTAAGCATCTGAGGTTTTTTCTTCTTCTTCAGGTATTTGATTAGTTGTTGTCACTAATATAGATGACTGCGATCCTTTTATTTAATTTTGTGAACTCTTCAGCATCTGGATTGCTTCAGAGACCTGGCAAATTCCTAGTTATCTCTTACCATTTATGATACAGATAGTCCTCAGCTTACAACTGGTTGTTTAATGACCATTTAAAATTATGATGGAGCCCCCCAAAACATACTTACAATCCAGTTCCAATTCCCCCCATAGTCATGTGACAACATTTTGAGCACTTGGTGCCAGCCTGCATTTATAGTTGTTTGCAGTGTCCTGCAATCACATGACTGTGATTTGCAATGTTTTTTTTTCCAAAAAGCATTTATTTCTGATCTTCCCATGGTAACGACCACAAAAACAGGTCATAAAATCGGCTTGTTCATGATAAACCATCTTATAACCATTATGGCCAGTTTTCACTACAATCGTAAGTTGAAGGACTACCTGTATTTGAATAAACACTATTAATTCAAAAGTTACACAATTACACAAATAGAAAAATGTGTAATTTCCAATCCCTGCCCTTGCTACAGGAATAGCTTTCATACCAGACAATATGTGTAGGATTTAGCAAATAAATTCTCATTTGGATATGTTTTTTTAACTGATGAAACACCAACTGGCCTGGTAGGTAATACTGTCTTATTACTATTTAATAAGTAGGCCTCTTGGTTTTGGAACTACAAAAATAAATGCAACTTATGTAAGTTGAACTAGGAAGTTTTATATTTCCTACCTATTGTGGAAAATATACTGACACGTCCAACTTATAAAACAGTTTGTAGATATTTCAAAAGAACTAATGGAGAAATTGTTAGGATTGACTAATAGAGCTATGCAAATATTTCAAAAGATGAATTTCAAAATGCATAGAAGTGCAGCTGAAATATCTGTTCCTGGAGAGTATTGACAGCCACCTTTTCCCCTGGGTTATGCATCTGCTTCAAAAGCTATACCCAGCTCTATCTGGATGAATATGCATGCACAGCTGCTTCTTCTTATTGGGGAAAAAAGAGAAATGTCTGTGCATGCCCACATATCAGACAGATGGAAGAGTTTCTGAAACAACTGGTACAAGAATGAACAAAGACATAGCTGCTTTAATAGTGTGGAAAGTGCTTTGGGTTTAATGCACGCGTTCCAAATGCATCATTAGTATCTTTCCTTAGGATTTCCTAAACAGAGCTGAAAAAATTGAAAACCCAATACCTTAATATTAAATCCTATTACAACATTAAATTTCCTTATACTAGTATTTTTAAATATTTCTTTTATTTAAATAACAACTTTAAAAAAAATCCATGTCCAAGCAATAGAAGTAGCCAATAACCTCTTGTTACAATCACTTCTATACTTACCATTTGGCTTGCATTGAGCTCTGCGTACTATACTCTGATGATTTTTCTGGTTAGGTAGCAAACTACTTAAAGCTCCATGAGCCATTAGCACAGTAAACAGATCCTCTGTGCAGTAGATCTAGAGGGCAATAGATGAGTATTTAACCTCACTTCAGTTACTGGTTCTAATCCAGTTGTCTATTATGCCGAATCATAGGGCTGGCTCTGGACAGTGTGGCTGACTCAATTTTTTAAAAATCCCTTTCATAGCTGGTTCAAAAGTTTACAATATTCATTACATATGCTGCATTCGTTACCCATGTACCAAGACAGATGCATTATTACTTCAATTAGTATTTCCAAACATTCCTGCAAAAAAAAAATAGCTTCCTGTTTTTAAGTAGATTTTACTTAATTTATGATCTTGAGAGCATTGCAGCATTTGTACTCATGAAGCAATTTTATGAAAATCCAGGAGCTACCATTTCTGAAATACTAAAGTTAATATCAAATTATAAAATACTATGATGATTCATGCCATACTATTCTTTCACAGTCTGATATTTCACATACCGGTAATCTTTCTAACAGAATACCAACCAAACTTGCAAATTCATTACCTGAATATTGAAAAATGTATAGACAGGGAGAGTTAAACCTGTACTGAACTCTGATTTAAAACAATAATCAGTTGATGTTATTGATTTTCCCTTAGAAAATAAAGTAGTAAGATAATAAATAGCATCATACATTACTCCAAGCTAATTATATGCTTACTAAAAGTGAACTATTCACTACTTTTTCCTTGTATTCCCATGTCCTGTGTATTCTCACTATCTAACTTGAAGATAGAGGCAAGAAACTCATCTGGAGTTTTTTGCTGCATTGCTGTATGGTTCCTTAGCATTCAACTTTACAAAAGCCATTAGAGGCCTTGAACCTCCCTTAAGTAGATAAGATGATTAAAGAAGAAGAAAAAAATCAAATTAACATCTAGGTAAAAATATGACTAAATCTACTTTCCTCTTAAGGCATTATATACACTTTGGAAGTACTCTTTGATCGTGAGCTATCACCAAGATGTCACATGTGGTAGTTGTAGAACTGTTTCACAATTACACTTGGTCACAATTGCAATCCTTTGTGGGTTGGTCATATTAACAGTGGCTAACCAAGTTGCTTTGACTATTGCCATTATTCCTATATATTGAAGTATCCGGAACTATCAAGAGGTGCAGCATCCAGTTAGCACAAGGAACAGATATCAAATGATGGCTTTACCAAAATATTGCAACTACTTACCAATTGCTTACAGGACGCAATGTAAGGTGGTAGAATTGATTTTTTAAAACTATATTACTTTTCAGGCCTAATCATCCAAAGGCATGTTTTTCCTCATTAAAATAACTATCCCAGAGTTAAGGTTTGCAGGAGAAACTTTGTGAAGATGGCCCTGGCTATCAGAGATCTGTGGTTCTAAAAGGAGGAGAGAACCTTAGGCAGCATTCCTTCCAAGTTATGGAACACATTCTTTCAAGTATTGCATCTGCTCCAGTCTCTCAGCTTTCAGAAAAATCTATAAAAATATAGCTTTTACCATGATTTTAATAATTATTTATTGATCTCAAAAATTGTATGGCATCTTAAAGACCCTGAAGCTAAGCGATTAATGTTAGTGTAGAAGTGTTTTTAAATTTCCTTTCAGCTTTAGCAATTGTGACTTGAAGTTTTCTTGTGTCTTGTCACTGGGGTAAAATTATTTGAATACTCCTGTCTGGACTATTACAGCAGTAGCAGTCATATCCCTCCTTCTAGCAGTTTATTTCTATCCACCAACCACTGAATTTATTCTACTCTTCCTTGTGCTGCATTTTTTTTTTTTTTGTGCTATTGTTGTCTTCTGAATAGAAGGAATTTATCTGTACCAAAAGCAATTTCTTCCTTCTGCTTCATGGAGCAACTCATGTCCCCTCCCAGTCTTCACTAAATCCAATTTACCATTCAATCAAATGTTTAAAGAAAATTAAAAAAATATTTTCAGAAATAAACTTCATTATTATAGCAATCATGAAGAGACAGGCTAGTATGGTTACTTACTTGTCATTGAGCTCTACTTAATTGCAAATCTAATCCAAACCATATACACAAAGTAGAGGAAGCCTAAATATCCTCCATTCTTCTGTTTGCAAAAAAATATAACCACACCTTCAAAGAATTATTGGCACATACAAATATCGTAAGGTGACAAGGAAAAATAACATCAAAACCACAATTAAAGACCACTCCTATCAGAACATCAGAAATCTGGCAAGGAGGGAAATTTCCAGCTTGTTTCCTTCCTTTGAGGGGATCTGTTTTCCGCCTTTTATATTTTCAGGTTTCATAATCCAGCTGTATAATTATACAATTATTCTTAACTATACATAACAAATGAAGCCATACTTTCTATTCAGAACATACATTTAGTAGATGCTTCACAAAACTCAACTTCTTAAATGACACTGTTGTGTGTGCAGTTCATATTGAAAGAAATAATTATTAGATTGATAGGTGATATTTGTGTAATGAAGTATGACAATTGTTCAATTCCTATTGCACTGAATGTTCTGCACTAACTCCTAATACTAATGAACTTTAGCCCTTATATTTGCTGCTGTTACAGCTGTTGTAAAATTCTATTTCTGGCACATTATGCAATTGCACACAAGCTTGGAGATACAAAATAATGCACCATTGGCTGCCACCCGTGCATTACTTGGGCATTTGATCTGAAAATCATAGTTTAATAAATTGTGAAATTTAATTCTAAGAATTAATAAGGAAAAATTAGGATTACTGATGAAGTAGAAAGCATCCATCCGAAAGTATAGATGTGTATATATGACACAAAGATTTATACTTATTTTATTAACAAAATAATAATATCTTAATTATATAGTAATAATAATCATATAATTATCTTCAAATATATTTTGTAAAACCTCCATAAATCCAATATAAATATAGTTTTCTAAAACATTTAGTGTTTTTTATGATTTACTAAAGAAATATTCATGGTATCTTACCTGAAATCTGTATGCACAGAAGACAGAGTATGAACAGAAAAAATAAATGTGACTTCCTTTTCCACTGACAGCACCACATCTGAATTTCATATAACATCCTATGGAACAAGGAATGAGAAAAATTTAGATACCTTTTTAACATTCCTGATATTACAAACCTACTTTTTCTTCAAAGAGCTGCTTTCTTCAATCTATTTTTTCTTGCATAGTATATTAAATACTTGCAGTCCTTTTCTGTTTATTTATTTATTTCAATTTTAAATTTATTTAAATTAATTTTATTTCCACAGACTCTGGGCAGTTTAAAACATTTTAGTCGTATAATTGATAACCACAGTATAACTGCTATTACTTATTTTGCATCTAAAGCAGAGAAAGTTATCTGCTGTTCTCCAAATGTTTCAGAATAAAGCTGCTATTCATGAAATGTACTCTCAAAGTACTGTCATCTGAATGGTGCTAAAAACAAGGAAATAAGTCACACTCAAATTTACCAAATCCAAGATCTTTTTCCACCGATTTAAAGAGGAAACAACAAAGGTGGTTATAAGACTGGAATAGCAATATAAACCTATAGTCCATGGCTGAAATTGTACTTGTGTTTTGTCAGCCAGTGGATTAGTGGAAGCCTTGCTAGATCTTACAACATCATATATTTTGCTGTAATGTATAGGGGACAAACAAATAGCTATTCTGATATTAAAAACATTGACTTGGTTCTATCTGCAACATTAAAAATCACACAAGGATGCTCGGCTATTCTCCCTGTATTCTCTTCCATGCATCCAGTGAAGATCTGGGGTCAATCCATCTGTCATTAAAGGGACATGGAAATGAAAATGCATATATTATTACAATGGGATCATATGGATCACCATTCTGTCTCACATCATAGACAGTCTTTGAGTATGGTAAATGCAATATTTGCTTAAGGCTAAATATGTCAATCAAACTGGATTAGATTTACAAGAATCAGAATCTGGAAGCAAAGCTAGTCATCATTACTCATTAATTGGTATCTTTGTGAAATAAGTGTGATCGTCATTACCAACAGGGAAGAGGAAGCTGAGATGAATGTATTACCACTTTTCTTTAACTTCCTTTTGTACATCTGGTTCAGAGGCAATGTGCTCTAATTGGTGATTACTGCATGCTCACTAGTATAGGAATTACCCCATTGCATGCAGGCCAGAAGAGAATTGCACTATGATTAACCAAAGAGATAGAGCAACTGTTTGGTTTCCTCCATTGGGATATCAGACCAACTACTCTATGCTGACTTTTGCATCACTGCATCTACTAAGGAAATAGCTATATAACAACGATTATGCTACTAACTTAATCAGAGCCAAGGGACAATTTGCCTTTTGCAGTTCACTCCAACCTATGCAGCATCTTTATTACTAATGATATTTTGTTTTATTATTTATTATTAATTCTCCCATCCTTCCTTTCACCCATCTCCTCCCACTTATGACTATATGACTGTAATTTTGTCACTTGTATCCTAATGATTTTTATTGACTGTTTCCTAGTACGATTTGATTGCTTATTGTACCCTATGACTATTATTAAGTGTTGTACCTTATGATTCTTGACTCTTGACAAATGTATCTTTTCTTTTATGTATACTGAGAGCATTTGCACCAAGACAAATTCCTTGTATGTCTAATCACACTTGGCCAATAAAGAATTATATTCTATTCTACTTAAAATTTCTAAGCTGTGTTTTCAGCTTGGCATAAATTAGTATCAGCTGGTGTGGGGAGGGACTTTGGGGTTAGGATGGCAAGGAAAGTTGACTGGTTCAGAGAAAGCAGTTTGGGGTATCTCTGGGGATACAAATAAATGGTACACTGCTACCATAACATAAAGAGAATCTACATCAGGGTTGTCAAACTCAAGGCCCGCAGGGTGCTTAGATCTGGTCAATGGGGCGCCCTGAATACAATGAAGGATTGTTGCCAGCAAAAAAGGAATTAGCTCCGTTTTTGCTGGCAGAGGGTTGCAGGAGGCTGAGTTCAGGACCCCGTTTTTGCTGGCAGAGTGTTTGGGCTACCACAGGCACCCTGACACAAGTGACATTGAGCTGGCCATACCCACCCCCACCCCCAGGTCAAGCACAGCCCTGGTGCGGCCCTCAATGAAATCAAGGTTGACACCCCTAATCTACATTATGCTCCTCTTTATATTCTGTAGCTACAAGTCCACTTAACAAAGGGCATTCTGACTAGATTATAAAAAGTGTAGTTCATCAGTATCTAAAAGACTCTATGTTCTCTACTTCTGCTACATATGATCAAAAGGGGAAATGAATGGGTAGGCATTGGTGACATACACAGCAGAGATGTAGAAAGAAAGGAAGTCACATTCTTGATCCATTTAAATTTTTTTTTCTGGTCAATTCAGTTACATCTTGTACGGCCCTCCTTTTCCAGAATAAAGTTGTATTCTGAATCTGACTCTTAAATACTTCTTCCCAATGAGTAACAGCAGGATTTTAAAGTTGCCTTCACTGATTTTAGTGGAAAGTTGTTTTAAAACCTTATTGTCATGTAGGAACTATAGGCCAGTGGCTGACAGTCATTAACTGCATTTTGTAATACATAAAATGAGATTGCTAATTTATTAAATATCATCAGCCTGTATTAATATTAACCCCATACTTGTAGCTATCCACCTTAGAATATTTATGTTCATCAGATTCATGACAATTGTGCCTACGTGAGAAAGGGAATATGAAGCAAATCAAAGGCAGATCTTAAGTCTTCTGAGAACATCTGAATTTCCTCACAGGCGGCCTAATATTCTCCAGATGCCTTACCTCCAGTTCCATATGTCCTTCCAGAATTATGAAAGATCTAATCTAAAACATCAGTAAAACAAGAAGTCGTTTTGAGATTAATCTCTGTGTATGGAAAGTATCTCCTTTTTGGTTTGTCTTTTCAAACAAAAGCAGCCATTTTACAGGGAACTTATATTTCTAATACAACTTGCTCTTCCCTTGATAATGGCACAGAGATTTCTTACACAGATCAATTCCTTAGAAAGGACAGAAAAATGTCTATGATTCTTAAAAGTAAATGTACAAACAAGATCAGGTTTCATTCTAGTTAAAAATTAAATTATACAACGGTATTGATTTTTCATAAATAACTAGCTGATTAATCAATCACATTTTTTCTTTATTGAAGTGTTTTAAATTATCAATTCAGAAAGTGACTCAGCTTTCTGAAGAACAGTAACATTAAACTTAATGGTAATCCTATACTACATGTTGCTCTCTGAAATATAAAAAGCTCTTTGATGAAGCCAGACATGCTAAAATAACTGGATTAGCACACAACACAATGATTGTCCTGCATGTCAATGCAATTGCAAATAAATCCTTGCTAAAATTTCTGAAAATGAGATACCAGATATCCATAATGAATGGCTAATAAATGAACACACATATTCTGAATTCTTTACTAGATGAAGAAGTTTGCCTTTATGTTTTGTAGTATCATTTTTCTATGTGTATAATAATGAAATAGCATACAGAGAGGCTAAGAATATTAACTAAGAAAAAATGGCTGAAGAAATCTTTATATTTTAAGGATAGGCTGTACTAATTCGGTAAAACAAAGTATCTTATCTATCCAGGAAAAAACCCCAAATGGTCAATGTACTATTATTCCACAGCTATAATTTTAGCTAAGCTAAATAGTGCAATTTTGAATATTAAACGGTTATCATTTTCAATCAATCCTACTTAAAGAGATCTTTTCTCACCTTGAAAGAGAAATTATTAGCCTATTAAAATTACTCTAAGTTCCTGGAAATCTTATGTATCTGTAAAGTAGCCCTTAATAATTATATCAGATTTATTATTAAAATCAAATCCCTCCCTCCCGCTCCCTCTCTCTCACTCTCACACACACACACTTAAAACTCTATTTTCCGGATTGGAACTTTTTTAATACCAAGTCCAGCATAGGCTGTAATTAAAACTTTTCATCATATAATACTTTTAAATACAGCACTCCCATTTTGTCTTTCCCCCCATTCCTCTCCACAAACCCCTTTCTTCCAATCTGCTGCAATCTCTCTTGGGATTAGGATTGCAATGTCCATGCATTGATCCTTCTACCAGCAATTACTACCGTCACCAAAATATTTCAGAGGTGTTTTTCTTCCCTCGATTGCTACCACTGCAGCCACCAGTGGCCAACTGTGGTTCTTAGACTGTTACATTGTGTGAGATATACCTAAGCCGTAATAAATTCGGTAATCAGACAGAACACAGCCACATTATTCTCAGCAAAAAATGAGATTCACTTAGATGCTGTTGTTAAGGCAGGGTGCATTTGGTTTAGTAACTAGTAAGAAGTTTGTGAAGAAGAAAGGAAAGAGGGAGGGAGAGAGGGAAGAAAGGAAGAAAAATTTCAATTTTTATTAATATTTTTAACAGCTAGAGTACTCTGAGCATTGTGGCTATGTTTTGAGGTATAGTCCATTAATCTAAAAAATTTATGTTCCAAACCCAATGTGTATATAACATTCCGATCTATAGACTTAGTAGATTTCCCATGTTTTATTTATGGAGGCCTAGGCCAGAGAGATAGTAGTCAACAGTTGTGATCAAAATAATGATAGGAATAAAGCCTTAAATTGTTCTTGTAAGCATAATGTATTCAAGAATGCCCATTACTATTTACTAGCATGCAGAATTCTTTGGAGGTATTATCTTTTATATGAAACTTGATGGTCAGTTTTAAGTGCTGTCCAATAAAAAGGAAAACAGTCTACAAGAAAATGGATAATAAATATCTCGGTTTAAGAGGAAAATAGACAAACAGACTATTTAGGCTTCCCACTACTTTTAGGAAAGTGCCATAATTCGCCTTAAAGCCTTGCTTTTGTTGATTACAAATGGTAGTAAATAAGTAGCAGCTGAAATGAATCATTAATCTTAAATCCCATTATTTTAATACACATATATCGCTGATTAAGCAATTTACAAGACAGGCATATTCCAAAAATCGAAAGGAATTAGAGGGATGTTTAGCACTACTGTGCTATCAACATGACGTATTGTTATAGAGAGCTCTATACAACTCTCTAAAATGGCATGCAACAAAGCCTGACTTTGGAAAGATTAATGAATAGAATGAGTTATAAGTTTCCATGGTTTCATTCATATAATTATGACCTTGCATGACTACCCATCAGAACTACTAGAATTCATGCAGCTGCTTACTAAAAATGAAGTTTCAACTAAGAGAGATCATGCAAATAGGGATTTCCCTTTGAATACCATTTTTAATGATATTATACAAAGTGGGGAAGGGAGAGAGGGAAGGAGGGAGAGAGAAGAGGGAGGGGGGAAAGGGAGAGGGAGAGAGAGAGAGAGAGAGAGAGAGAATGTGTCACAGTTGTTTCCTTTAAAAAAGGATAGAGTTTGCAACTTCCAAAATACTTTGGGAAAAATCACCATCAAATAAAATAAAATGTAATAGAAGGATATTACCATGCGATATTAAGCATTACTGGTAATATTGCATAAATGATAAATTGAATTCACTTCAGCTTTTTCACTTCAAGTTTTATAATTAATAATCAGGAACTGAACCAAATTAATTATAAAAGTTAATGACTGCTATATATTGGTTGCACAGATGTTTTTTTTTCCATTTTAGCCTCAGGGTTCAACAGTTATTATAATGCAATCTTATCTAATTTCACTATCACAACAATCTTGATTAAAGCATTGTGTCCTATCTTCAAAGCCAACTATTCATTTAATATACTATCAGTCAACAAACTTATCCTGCGTACATTTATTCAAGAACATATATATTTTCAATTTAGTTTATTCCCCACCAAGTGTAACAAGATATCAGGTTTAGACTTTTTCCTTAATCTATCCTAGTACTTGTAATTATGCTTCCCTACACCATAGTAGTACAACACAAAGAAGGACAAAAACAGCATACAATAAAATTCTCCTAACCCTAACTCTTTCTTACACTAGTGTAAAATCATCTATGCCATTTTATATCTGCCCATATCCTTATAACTTTCTTTTCAGATCATTCCAGCCATTTATAACTTGTAATAAAGTTTTTAAAACACTATATATCCCCATTTATAATTTTCCTTGCAAATTATTAAAAATAGTTAATTGTTTTATAATTGTTTTAGTTATTGGTTTTATTATTGTTGTGAGCTGCCCAATGCAGCTTAAGATGGGCAGCCATATAAATATTTTAAATGAATAAATAAATTGGATTAGTATGATGGACATAGCATAAAAATGCAGCTTTTTAAGATTAATTTCAATAACTAGAGTTTTTAAATCCAAACCAGGCAGACTTTGGGATAAATTTCTTACAGGAAAACATGTTTATGAAAATGATGTTTATCTTCAATAATTTGCTTTATTAAAAGTTCCTAGGTGCTATAGATAAAATGGGACAATTTATTTTCAAAATGATTTTCATTATTCCTTCCTTTCTGGCTCACAGCTACGTATTATCATTTGACACTTAGCAAGTATCAACTGAAAGCAAAAGTAATGAGCATCTTAGGTCACTATGCAATATTGTAATACTGCAAATACTGTCTAATAGGAAAGCCGCTAGGAAAGTTAAATGCATCATCATTCATATTTTCTTCCTAGCTAGACAAGAAGATCTGTCACTGGCACCAAAGAACTTCGAAAGGTGGTGAATATCTTTTTTTCATGTGTTTCCTGTTCTTTTTGGCAGAGCATCTTTTTTAGCTGGAAGTATTTCTTTGTAAAATATTTGTAAAACAGTTTACTCACATCTTCTCTCAAATAAAGCTGGGCTTTTAAATCATGCCACCTCGAAATAATATTTAGTTGAGATCTGAAACTATGCATCAAAGTTCTACACAAAAAACAAGTAAATGTTAATTACTTTTATGAACTTTCCATCCAGCTGCACTGCTAACCTGCAAGAAAAAAACTCAAAACCGGTCCATCTATGACTTTAAATCCACCAAGTGAACTCATTTGGTTTAAAAGAAGAAAACCCACAGAAAGAACTTTCCTGTGATCATCCAGCTGTCAGCTTTCAAAGATTGGGCTAGGTCTGGGCTCTTTTCTTTTTAACTTTTTCTTCCAGTTAGCTTTTTGGGCCCTACCTTTTTCTCTGTACAGACGAGTCACCGGATCTGTCCTGATGACACACTAAACCATAAAGCACCGATCCACATTCAAGCAAAAGAAACTCAAATCACTAAGAATGGGAAGGAGAAAAAGAAGAGATAGGGCACCAAATCCTTTGGCTGGAATACACCGTGCAAGGGAAGCGTATAAGACAAAACGCGTTCGCTTCTCCAGAGAGGCTGACAAGGGAACCGAGAACCGATTCGCAAGGCTTGAAAAGAAGGGAATGGAAAGTGGGGAAAAAGAGAAGGGAAGCAAAGCGCGATTCCTTTCAGTAAGAACAAGTGCCGAGTCAGAAACGTACATGTTGTCATTACTTGGTTTCAGTTAGCATCCTCTGGGGCGGGATTCTTCTTTTTCCTCTCTTCTTCTGGTCCTTGTCTAGCGCCGGGCTGGTAGGAAAGTTCACGAGGGAAACTCCATCGCCCTCTTCCCAACCACCTTCGTTTCGACGGGCAAAAAAGTAAATAAATGTGGGACCCGACGAAAGAGATTTTTTAAAAAAGGAAAGAGAAAATTAGGCGCTGGGTTTCTTTGCTCCTCCCTCTCCGAAAACTCTTCAAAACTTTTCGAGACCAATTCGGGTAGGCGGTGAACGGGGAATACCCCGGAGCGATTTCTCCCGCCGCTGCTGCGCTTTTCTGGTAGGGGAGAAGCCACGCAATCTCGAAAAGGAGTTTTTGCGCGACTCGGCCCCTCCTTCCCGCCCACTTGGGCGCTTCCCGCGAAAGTTCGGGGAAGTTGGGGGGGAAAAAAACCCCAAACCTGCGCTGTTTGGGGCTTCCACGTGGCCCCGCACCCGGAGAGAGAGCGTCCCCCACGCGGTTCAGGGCTGGTTTCTGCGGGCGGCCGCCTCTCACCTTCTAGGGGCCGGCTTCCAATTCCGAGCCCCACCCCGGAGTGACGGCGGGGACGGGAATGCATCCAAAAAGTTTTCGGGCGGCGAGGGCTGCCCTATTCACGCGAATGATTCACGCCATCCGTGCCCGAAAGCAGTCCCTAGTTCCAATTAATCTCTCGTTCCTCATACTCGGGAACACGCCAGTGACGTTTGCTAAAAGAAGAACGTGGTTCAAGAATAGAACAAAATAGAACAGAATAGCTTTATGGTCACTATGAATGTACGCTAATCGACACGCACTAAAATGAAATTTCGTTGCATGCACTACTCGCCATCTCCAATATACACTACATGAACATGAAAATAAAGAAAGAAAATTATGTATATATCCATATATATGAGACAGAAAACAACTCAGTCTAGTCCAGATGTACACATGTGCAGCAGAGGTGGTATTTATTTATTTATTTTGTCAAGCGATTATAAGATTGCAGGTATAAGTATAGACATAGTTATGAGTACATGAAGTGGATACATAATAAGAAAAATAAAAAGATACAACAGGACAGGGACGGTAGGCACGTTGGTGCACTTATGCACGCCCCCTACAGGCCTCTTAGGAAAGGGGTGAGGTCAATAGTACACAGTCTAAGGTTAAAGTTTTTGGGATTTGGGGAAGAAACCACAGAGTCAGGTAGAGTATTCTAGACATTGACCGCTCTGTTGCCGAAATCGTATTTCCTGCAATCAAGTTTGGTTTACCTTGAGTTTGTATCTATTGTGTGCTCTTGTATTGTTATGGTTGAAGCTGAAGTATTCATTGACAGGTAGGACGTTGCAATATATAATTTTATATACTATACTTAGATCAGACTGAAGGCAGCGTAGTTCTAGATTTTCTAGGTCTAGAATTTCAAGTCTGGTTATTTAGCAGGTTTTGACCAGTTCTGGAGAACTGGTATTGGAAATTTTGAGTAGTTCGGAGAACCAGCAAGTACCACCTCTGACTGGCCCTGCCCCCATCTATTCTCTGCCTCCCGAGTCCCAGCTGATCAGCTGGGTCTTCTGGAAAGCAGGTTAGTGGGGTGGGGAGAGAATGGGATTTTGCAGTAACCTTCCCCCAGGAGTGGGGAGGGAATGGGGATTTTGCAGTATCTTTCCCTGCCACGCCCACCAAACCATGCCACACCACACCACACCCACCAAGCCACGCCTACAAAACCGGTAGTAAATTTTTTTGAATCCCACTACTGATGTGCATGGCGAGAGAAAGTAATCTTGCGAGTTTACCAGAGGGATGGCATAGGGAGCAATTACAGAATCGGGTAGCACTACTAGAAATACTTTAAAACCTCCTCCCAGTGGGGAGCAACAAAAACAGACAGTAAAGTGGCTGTGTAGCTTCATTTGGTGGCTTTCCCTTGGGGCAATCTACAGTAGGACCTCTTTGCTGTCCTCCAAATATAGTAGAGAGTGCACTCCAGGCGCAGTTGTGTCAGCTAGCCTTCCATTTCTAGTTACCTGAGTTGAAGAACTCTAGATCCAGAGGGCATCAGGCTGTGTAAAGCAATCATAAGGTCTCATTCTCCCTTTGCACCACTCCTGCCCCCGGACCTTGTACTTGTAAACCTGCAAGAAGAAATAAAGCGATGATCTGTTTTTCACTCCTGTAATGCTATGCAAAGGCAGGAACAATCAAAACATTCCTCATGGAATCTTTGTGCACCTCAACTATGATACAAACATGTCCTGGCAGTATCTTTTTCATGCTGTGCCAAATGATACTCATCCACCTATGAATAAGACAGGATTAAATCATCCTTAGCTGTACTTGTGTTAAAGTGGCATTCCCTTTCATTCTGTTCTTATCCCAGGGCAGCCTCAGTGTTTTAAAATTTCTCTAGGCTTTATTAATCATTACCTTGGACAGAAATAAGATTGCAGCGAGTTGCATTAAGAGAGAGATACAATCAAGATCAAGTGAGGTACTAATGCCACTCTATAAAGCCTTTGTAAGACCACGCCTAGAATACTGCATCCAGTTTTGGTCATCACACTATAAAAAGATATCGAGATTCTATAAAAAGTGCAGAGCAGATCAATCAAGATAATTAGGGGACTGGAGGCTAAAACATACAATGAATGGTTGCAGGAACTGGGCATAGTTAGTCTAGTGAATAGAAGGACCAGGGCATACATGATAGCATTGTTCCAATATTTGAGGGGCTGCCACAGAAAAGAGAGGGTCAAGCTATTTTCCAAAGCATTTGAAGGCCAGACAAGGCATATTGGATGGAAACTGATCAAGGAGAGATTCAACCTAGAAATAAGGAGAAATTTTCTGACAGTGAGAACAATCAACCAATGGAACTGCTTGCCTTCAGAAGTTGTGAGAGCTTCATCACTGGAAGTTTTCAAGAAGAGACTGGACTGCCATTTGTCAGGAATGGTGTAGGGTCTCCTGTTTGGGGGTGGGAGCTGGACTAGAAGACCTACAAGGTCCCTTTCAACTCTGTTAATCTATTTGAGTGGGAATAGTAAATATGTCAGTATACATACATTTTTGAAGGGTAGATAGGGAGCACTTCAACTCATATAATAAATCTGAAGAGATTTCATACAAGGGCAAGGGATTAAAATATCAAGACCATGCCCCCAACCTGTGACTGAGGACACGACCCTTTTGTGTGCATGCCATCTTGACTTTTTTGACCCCTAGAAAACCACTGATATTCACTGAATCTCACAGAACAACAGATTTGCCTCATTTGTTATGAAAATGAGGCAAATCTGTTGTTCTGTGATACTGTACTATCAAAATATGTGGAAAAGTAAGCACACCCCGTCTAAAAGGGTTTCCCCCCCTTTTTTAACATATGGACATACCAATATTTTATCTTCATTCAAACCGTATAATAAATATAAGGGTGACATAACTCAACCAGTGGTGGGATTCAAATTTCTTTACTACCGGTTCTGTGGGCGTGGCTTGGGCATGGCAGGGGAAGGATACTGTAAAAATCTCCAGTCAGAGGTGATATTTGCCAGTTCTCCAAACTACTCAAAATTTCCACTACTGGTTCTCCAGAACTGGTCAGAACCTGCTGAATACCACCTCTGAACTGAACACAAAAAACCCCCAATTTCTATCAGAAATTGACTTTGCAATCATTTATTCAACCAGAAAAAAATAACGTGTCATTTTATTCGCTGGAAAAAGTAAGAACGCTCTTGGTTCTAGTATCTGATATTTGGCCCCTTTGGGCATGTTTTATAATGGTCAGCCAGTCTCTGACATTAATTGGAAGGAATTTTTTTTAGTTCTTCATAGTTTTTTTTTAGCTATGCAATGTTTGAGAGGTTTTTTGCATGCACAGCCTGTTTCAAATTATCTCACAACATCTTGATGGGATTTAGATCTAGGCTTTGACTTGGCCAGTCTGGAACCCTTTATTTCTTTTTTTTTTCCAGTCATTACTTGGTGGATTCAATGGAATGTTTAGGGTCATTGTCATGTTGCAAGGTCCACTTTTGGTTGAACTTTAATCTTCTGACAGATGGTCTCCCTTTATCCTCAAGCACCCTTTGGTACTATGAAAAATTCATAGTGGATTCTTTCCCAAACCATAACATTTCTACTGCCATGCTTTTGCAGTTGGCATCAGGTTCTTTTGGTAAAATGCTTTTTATTGGATTTTATTTATTTATTATTTATTAATTGATCTTCTATATATTTTTTATATTATTTTGCCAAACATGGTTCCTGGTACCCTAGCCACGTGACCCTGTTTTTGCCTTACCTCTCCAGAAGTTTTAGTCTTTGCCTAGGTAGTCATGAGCAAAATTTATTCTTGCCCTGATATCCTTTCTATATCAAAAAATATATGACTGGCACATGGAGATTGAATTTAGTGGCTTCTTTCTAACAGTAGACTTGTGTACTTTGATATCAATACTGGCATAAACTACCTGTAGATTGTGTAACAACTTTCTGGGGTTCTTAAATACTTTTTTCAACATATTGGGCTGAATCTATTGGTACAGTTTGGCCAGGACAAGTTGGAAGTAGTTTGAAATCTCCACTTGTAGATATCTTCCAGATTATTTTAGTGAAATGATTGATGTTCAATGTTTGGAAATTTTTAAAAACCCCTTCCCAGAATCATTGGCATCTACTGTATATCCTAATTTCTGAGAACCTCAGAGAGTTTTTTTCAATCTAGACATGGTATTCTACACATGTATCAACAAAGAACAAATTAAACTCAACTTCTGAGATTTAAATAAGACAGGCATCTTCCAGACTCTATCTAGCAATATTCTAATCATTTCCATCTAGTCTTCTGCACCTGATTTTAATTTTAGGTATTTTAGGTAACAATAAATGTAGTGTTGTATTTCTTTTTTGTACATGTGAAATTTGCATTTATGTTTATTTAAATCACACAATATACTAAAACATGTAAATGGGGCACAATAATTCTTATACTACATACTGTTATCAATATTGTTGAGATGAGCAAATATGCTGAAATATGCTGAAAAGGGCAAAATATTCAAAAAGGTATGCTTACCTTTTCACATGACTATAGTGGCATGCTAAAATCTTAACACCATGATTTTTACCACTGGGACTCTAGGTGTAGTTATGATCTTTTACTTACTGAAATCCTGGTCAGAGGAGGATGTTCTGAATTTGTTGTTGGCCACATTTGTCTTTCCTCCTGCTGTCTCATTATGTTTTCTAGAAAAGGCAGGATTTCTGCTACGAAAAAAAAAATGATGGCAATTCCATTCATTCATGGGCAAACGTACATTTGTTAAATCTTAATATAATTAATTAAAATATTCACAGGCATAGCTTTAGAATGGTTACATTATGTGATGATTCAGTCTGTAAAACTGTGATATATCAAATGTAATGAGTTTTCATATCATTTTTGACACTATGCTTTACATGTGAAGAATCTTCAGTAGGAGAATTTTAGAAGGAATTCTCAAACAATGAGAATGAATCTGATTATTCAGTTCTATATTTATTGTTACACAATTATATATAAGTGTGCACTGCATGTATTCTGGTATCGAAGGCCAAGAAAAAAATTATTGATTAAAACAAATCAAAATAAATAAAATAAAATAAAATAAAAAAACTATTTGTCTGTAAAATGAGATATTCGATTTGTAAAATTAACTGTTTTCCAAACTGCAAACCACCCTCTTTCAGACACACAAATTAATTTGTCACACAGAAATATACACAGTATAGTACGCACCATCTCTTTCCAGCAAAACCAGTAAAAATAGAAATAATAAAAATAGGATTGAGATGAGAAAAAATATAGTGGATCCAATATGAGTCAGTCATGGAGACCAGAGGTTTAGTCTTCTGAGCTTTTGGACTCATCCCGGAACCCATCTTCAGGGAACTTCTCTCTAGCAGAAGGGGAAGGAGAAGTACCACTTTAAACAAAAGTACCACTTCACTCACACTCTGCTAAAAATAAAGATGGGCGCCTCCAGCACGAGTCTGCAAATTCAGAAGACTTATCCTCTGGTCCCTGTGAACGACTCAGATTGTATCCTGCAACGCTATTTCCATCATTTGTGAAAAAATATTTTCTCTACAGCTTCTATAAATTCTACAGTAGTCATGTCTTTGGTGCCCTTTGAACTTGGTTGTTTTCTTGAAGATAACCATATAACCATATAATGCTCTGTCTTACATATTGGCAAAAAAAAATCAGAAAATAAAATACAAGCTAAATAGTCAAGACCTTGTTGATGATCCAAGCTCTGTCAAGGATCTTGGAGTACTCATCTCAAATGACCTAAGTGCTAGAGCCCATGTAACTACATAGCCAAAAAGGCATTAAGAGTTGTTACCTAATCTTACGTAGCTTTTTCTCTGGTAATATTACACTACTAACTAGATCATACAAAACATTTGCTAGACCAATACTCGAATACAGCTCATCAGTCTGGAACCCACATTATGTATCTGATATTAATATAGTTGAGAAAGTCCAGAAATATTTCACAAGAAGAGTTCTCCATTCCTCTACTCATTGCAGAATATCTTATGCCACCAGACTTGAAATTCTAGATCTAGAAAACCTAGAACTACACTGCCTTCAGTCCGATCTAAGTACAGTATATAAAATCATACATTGCAGTGTCCTACCTGTCAATGAATACTTCAGCTTCAACCATAACAATACAAGAGCAAACAATAGATACAAACTCAAGGTTAATCGCACTAAACTTGATTGCAGGAAATATGACTTCAGCAACAGAGTGGTCAATGTCTGGAATACTCTACCTGACTCTGTGGTTTCTTCCCCAAACCCCAAAAACTTTAACCTTAGACTTTCTACTATTGACCTCACCCCTTTCCTAAGAGGTCTGTAAGGGGCGTGAATAAGCGCACCAACGTGCCTACCATCCCTGTCCTATTGTTTCTTATATATATATATACTGTATATTATTTTTCTTATATGTATCCATGTATTCATAACAATGTTTTTACTTACACCTATTATCTTGTAAGCAATTGACAAACCAAATAAAATAAAATAAATAAATAATCAATAATACAATAGTTATCAGACTACTGTACTACTATTCTAATTTTATTGATGATTAAGATTACATCTTCTGATTTTTCTGAACTAGTTTCCACTACAGGATATTTCATCCTCCACCAATCACGACTTCCAGTAGAAGAAAAAAAAAAGAGTTGAATCCAACATTTCATTACAATGTTTTTCTTAACATTTGGCCTTCTAGTACTGTATAACCACCCCTTTCCAGTTCTATACTCCTGAATCTGTTCTTTATGATTGTGTTTGTATATGATTATGTCTTATTTTCTATAGATCAATGTTTGTCAGCCTTAGCAATTTTAAGATGTCTGGAATTCATCTGCATGCTGTCTGGGGAATTCTGGGAATTGAAGTCCACACATCTTAAATGTTGCTAAGGCTGAGAAACATTAATTGATTGATTGATTGAGAAACACTGCAGCAGATCTCCTTAAGTATCATCTCAGAAATAGTTTTCAAGCTATAATTTAAACATTTATCAAACAAAGGTAGCTTGAAAACCTGGTGTTAAGATATTGAGACTAAGACTACTCAGCATCTTTGTATGACATTTGAGGGCAAAATTTTAGTGCAGCATTTACATTTTAGGATTGGGGGAAAATTGCTGAAATGTTTTTTTATTTTTATTTTTAACCAGTTTGGCTAAAATAGGTTTAACAAAGGGCATATGTCCTGCTGTGACAATTCTGTAACAGCATAAAATTGAAACTACAGAAACTTTTCAGCTTCTTCCTCATGCAAAGGGCTTGCAGTATAAACTTAATGCACAATATGTTTCATCAGTTCAGAGGACTCTTTTAAACTTGTTTTCCATGTTGGTGCTCATAGAATAGGCACTCTATATTGTAAACTATGTTTTCTACTCTTTTTCTTCTAATTTATCAAAACAAACCAGGTAAAAAGTTACTTTAAAAAGATCACACAATTAAATGTATAGCTAGAGGTTATTAGAGCCTGTTTTTTTGTATTGACTTTTATATTTTCCATTTTCTAAACAGATGTGGAAGTTTAGAAATATGCAAGAAAGGCTAACCTCAAGCTATTTCCATCAGGGGTATATTAGTTGGAAACTTCATGAGGAAAAGTTTTCTCAGCTCTCTGCCTGCAGCTGAATTTAGCAGGCTTGAAAAGTTTGGAAAATCTGGAAAAGTTTTAAATAAATATCTTCAAATTTGGATGAAACCAAATCTAAACTCTAAAACCTTTGAAGCTAATTGTTACATTTTTGTTGTATTATATTAAAATGTTAAAAGCTTATAAGTGGTACATAAGAGAATTTAAATTACAGACTGATTTGGAGACATGGCATAAGATAGCTAATAGTTCTGTAAAAAAAAGATGGAAATAAAATGTCATATGATAGCAAAGAAAAAGGAAGTAATGAAATTATCTGACTCATTTTGTCCTGAAGGATACAGAAGTGGATAGTTGGTTCCTATTCAGTAAATTTATACTGCCAATTTAACATATTGTTGGAAATTATTTTTTTATGAAGCAATTATAACTCATTAAAATTAATAGTTTTCATTTCCCATTGGTATCAAAAAATTATACTTTGCAGTCTTTGGTTATTTTATTACTATGTATCTTAACTAGGTATATTTTACTTCTGTGAATCATTATAACTATTTTAATTGGGACAGTCTTGCCTAATGAACTGGACAGATGACCACTTCAAAGCCCCTCCAGACCTTAATTCCAGGCTGTATGGATTCAATAACTGTTCATGTGGCTATCAACATGTAGCTATATTTTGTACATTTTACATAGTGTGCTGATTAGATGTATGGAAACAAAACTCAGCATGGCAAAGAAAATATTTGCTAGCATACTCAAGAAGTGAATCCTGTGAATAATAATATTTGCATTGGCTGAAAAGCAGTTGAATGTGGTGACTGGATAGGAGCCATTTTCCCCTTTAGCAACATAAATATGTTCTGTATTTCCACAGAGAGGCCACAAAATAATAAAATAATAGTAGGAAACCAACAAAGCTGATCTTATCTCAATTTATAAAACTTTTCTTATTAGAAGGTTGCTAACTGAGTTGGCCACCCATGAAAAAACTCAAGAAAGTAGGAAGTTGTGGCATAACATTTTGATTACCATATAAAAATCATGCTATAATGTAACATGAGATCAAAGTTCTGAGGGAGGATAAACTCACACAGGGAGTTGTTTCTTTGTAATGTTTAATACATCTTGCCTTGGACCATGCACTTTCTCATCTCCAGTTCACATTGCTGGCATTACTGAATAATAAAAGGGAAACCTAAAAAAACATCTAATAAGAAACATACATTGTAATGACATTGAAGATGCATAATAAAGTAAAACACCATTCAAAAATGAGAATTCAATGCAAAAGTTATGTTTTGAATACAGCTTCATCTTTTCCATTGAAATTTGCATTCTGTTAGCAGGATATATTTATCTGAGATCAAAAGACAATTACATAATGGTAGATTAAGTTATAAAGAATAATTTACAAAGATAAAAGTAAACATAAGAGAATAATGTTACTTATTAATTTGGGTAGGTTCCAGCTATAACTTTATAAATATTTGGTTGATTCAAACAACATGACATCCTGAAACTCACCCTCACAAAACATACAGTGTCCAAATAAACATATTACAGATTAATATGTAGTCTTACTTCAGACAACAAAAATGGCTGGATTTCCACAATATGCTGAACCATCTAATGCCATTTATATTTGCTTTGAATGTTAAGAGAACTAACATAGGTTAGGTTAGATTCCTAATTTAGTGTAGAATTTTTAATGTTTTTATATTCATGTTTTTATCATGTTGTAAGTTTCCCAGAGTCACTTGATATTGAGATAAGCTGCATATAAATTTAATAAATAAATAAAACTCATAAAATCTTAATATTAAAATGATAAAACAAAAGTTATTTCCTGCTGCAGCTCTTTCATATTCCCAAAATTCTTTTAATCCAACTGAAGACATGCAATGAAGTTGAAAGAAAGAATAAGAGGATAAAAAAGAATCCATCCATAATTGTTCTGTGTAAACTAATTCCTGATGCCTTTTCACACTGTTACTTTACAATATAGTTCAGTCTTGGTAAACTTGAAGGCATTTCTTCATGTTATCAAAATAATAAAACTCAATTAAAAGACTGGTCCTAGAAAACTATTATGCTCCATGAAGCTCAGAAGATCTCAACAGAAAAGAATATTTGTAGTTCAGGACTGAAGTGTTGGATCCTTAATGTTTCTGAGTTGGGTAGTTTTTTGCAGATGTTCCATTACCAAACTAGGTAACATCATCGGCACTGATAAGATTACCTAATTTGGTAATGAAAAGTCTTCAAGCTCAGACTAAACGTCTTCAAGCTTGGAAACAACCACCAAACTCAGAAAGCATTAAGGACTCCACTGTCCATAATGTCTGTTAAAATGCACATGGAATATATAGGCTAAGTGGCTTTCTTATTTATCTTATACAAGTTCATGTGAAATCATTCCTACAACCCTGTGTATAGCAAACCAAAATGTTCGCTCCCATTTTCCATTCTCAATTAAAATAAATTTGGCCTACTCCCAAGCAGCAAAAATCCTAATTCTATAAGCATGTATTCACTTGCATTTATTTGTGACTAATTTTTTTAAAATAATATTAATTATTAAATTAGAAATTAAGTGGAAGAGATTCATAAAGCCATAATTTTCCCCAACTGCTACACATATATAAATAATATAAATTAACAAAAAGTAAGTACACGACAGCATTATTTATTGTATCTTCGGCTTATTTTCACAATATGTGCAGACTAGAGGTCAGGCAAATATCTGTGGAGCAAGTGCTCAATAAAATTAAGCAACTTGAGAGGAACTTGACAGGAAGTCATAAGTGATACAATATTTACTGAGGAGAAAATGTCACAATGTTGTAAGTGATGATGCAAAATTTTGCACTGCATGTTGGATGCTGTTCTTTCTTTTTTCTTTTTCTTTTGAATTCTTTTTTTCTGGATTCTTCCTTTAGTGGAAACATCTTTACCCTTATTCTTCTGCAAGGAAAAAATGGATTTTGAATAATTCAGAAAGGAAAAAAAACTTACGTATGGCCCCTAGAATGTCAACAATTAAAGCTATTTTGATTGGAAGAATTTATTATCCTACCTAGTTTTTTCAGACTCTACTATGTCCCCCGTCAGTTATTTCCACTTATTAATGATGGCTGAAATTGAAACTTTGGAATATCCTGAATTTAGTTTTTATGTTTACTGGGAAGGCACACTTAAAAAACTTAAGAATTGCATCCTGTGAATTTTATAATTTACTATTCTTATACTTACTTAGAATTATGTTATCACTTTTGTCTGCTATATGCTAAAAAAAGAAATTTTTATTTGTACATATATCACATTCATAATTTAAGTAAAAAAATCTAGATGGTTTAAATGCCCCTTTGATTTTGAAATTAAATTCATGATGAACTACAGAGAAGAAATAATGCTATATAGTATCATTTGCCCTATGATAATACAAAATATATAAGGAATTAAAATATATCCTGTATACTCTTTGAAATGTCTAAAAATGTGTATTGTTAAAAGTTTGCATAATTTTTTGGAATTCCAAAGTCTGAAAAAATGGCAGTTTATGATTAGTAAATTTATACATAGTATCAAAATGCAGGAATAAACAATAATCTATATAAACACAAATGAAAGAGACCTTGCTATTCCATAATTAAACTGTATTATGATTCTAATCTATCAACAGCTTTTGTCTTGATAAGTCAGAAGAATTTACATCTTGGTTAAGGAAGAATAAGAATAAACACGCCTCTAGCAAAAAAAAATAGAGTGCTTTTTTTTTCCGAAAACATTTTAAAACTGGGACATTCAAAATCCATTTCTTCTAAACATGTTCAAAATTGGGAAGAGTTGCCCCCTTACTTAACTTCATAGTCATAGCCTCTTCAGTCTTTTATATGTTGTCATTACTTTTATGATGAAGATAAAATTGAATAATGTCAGAACTGAATAATGAAAGGACTTTATTACTAAAATATTTATTCACTGTGGGGGCATTCCTAAAATGAGAGAAAAATTACAAATAATTTTAGAAAATGTGGATCATTCAATGGTTTCAAATACATAAAATTCTGCATTTCATGGTACTTCTGGCAGTTAGAACACAAGCAACTGGAACCATAATTAAAATTGTAGCTAAATCAACTCTTAATAGGAAGCTAGGGAGAGTTTCAAAAATTTACCTGTTTAGGCAATGCATGGGCTTGCATATCATTTCCTAACAAGAAGGTCTGTGTGATCTTCCTGTTAGGAAGTAACATGCAAACCCATGCATTTGTGGCTCTTTCTATGAATGAGGCTGTGCACAGCTGAAGATGCATTTAGTTAGAAGTGCAAGATTTTCCATAAAATACTAACCACATCTGTGCAAAACAGAAAAGATTGGTAACATTCCTTTCACTTCTGTGAATGATAAGCAAATCTGATAAAAGAGTAAAAAAGGAAGACATTTGTGTAGTAAAGATATGCACGCTGCTACCTTAAAAGTCCCTAAAAACATTTACTTACATTTTTTGTTGTAATTGTTTTGTCTTGTTTCTGTGTATCTTTGAGTCAGTATTTATCTCCTAGCAACTATGTGATGATGTTTTTCAGTAGTCGTTTTCCGTGGCCTTCTTCCTAGGATTGAGAGAGTGACTAAAGAGGATCTAGAACTTACTATAGTCTCCTAGTTTCTTTCCGGGTGGCTTTCATTATTACACCAATTTGGCGTTCCCCTTGTATCTTATTTGTCCGTAATACTTTTCTCAATTAGCATTACTATTATGACCAAGTAATTTGCATAAAAGAAGGGCTCCTAGCACTGATTCAGAGGTGGTACTCAGCAGGTTCTGACCAGTTCTGGAGAACAGTAGCAGAAATTTTGAGTAGTTCGGAGAACCAGCAAATACCACCTCTGACTGGAGATTTTACAGTATCCTTCCCCTGCCACGTCCACTGAGCCATGGTCACAGAACTGGTAGTAAAAAAATTTCAATCCCACCACTGCACTGATTGCTAAATTTTCTGGGCAACTAGTTGAGCTGTGTGAAATGAGCCCAACAAATTAACAATCATGTTGCATTTCTACATTGATAAACGCAACTCGCTGATCCTATGGTCTTGCTGTCTTCAAGGCAAGACACCAGAGAAGCAGAATAGTTCGGAATCGAGGAAGTTAAAATAGCCACTATTCTACCCCAAATAATTTGGGTTGGTAGAAACAAGGTGTCTATTTGAGCTACAAGTAACAAATGCTAAATAATTGTGTAGAATTAAAGTTTCTTCAGGTGAGATGGGCTGACATTTTCCTATGTCAAGACACAAGAATATTTGTAAGGAGTTGAGGGCAGGTCAATGAATCTAGTGTTGCAATACCATGGGCCTTTTTTTTTTTTTTAACATGTGTTGAAATATTACATACTCACATGAAAAGAATGAAAGCAACAAGTTCCTACAAATGCTTGCATCAATAGACAAATCTTCAAATGATACATAAATAAAGCACTAAAGAAAAAAAGTTGACTGTATGGCATTTGATTGATTTGTTCCTTTGCATCAGTCTTGACTCCTGAAGAGTGCATGGAAAACTCAATGCAATATTTACAAATATTTTCAGAAGTGGCTTATGATTGCCACTCCTGGGGTTGAGATGGAATAAATGGTCCAAAAGCACCCAGCTGGTGATAATTTCACATATATAAGACCTAAAAATTAACATATTTTAACAGCTTTCACATATTTTCTAAACAAAGTAATTAGAAAAAAATAAAGCAAGAGATTAAAAATAGCTTATATAGATAGCATATTTTGTTCATATTTAATATCAGATATTAGTGAGTTAAAGGATAATATAGTGAGCTCCGTAATAGGACTTCTAATGCAAAAAATAGGCACGCCATTCAGTATTATATCCATTGAAGATTAGAGGAAACATTTAACATATTTGATCCCAATCCATTAAATGTGGTGAAGTAAGTATGACCTATGAGTCATTGCAGAGGAAACAATTGTATTCGGGCTGTCAAATTTTGCTCCAAAATTAAACTTTTAAATGTTTTTCAATGGGTAATCCCACAGAGAACCTACTACAATCTATTGTAGGCATAGTTACGCATATGATTTATTTAATTGTGCAAGGAGTATAGGAAATGAACAAAATTGACTTGTAAAAACCCTGCTACAAATAATCTGTACATCCTGGAGCAAGGGTGGGACTACTATAGTATACTGTCAAACAGACAACAAATGGTCAAAATTGGGAGTGTCCTATTAAATTCTGTATCTGTCAACAGTGGTGTCCCCTAAGGCAGTGTTCTAGGATCAACTCTCTTCATACTGTACATTAATGATCTCTGTGATCATATTAAGAGCAACTGCGTTCTCTATAAAGCTATTCAACACCACAGACAATACTACTACCCTCCAAAAAGACCTTGACTATGTATCAGAGTGGTCAATCAAATGGCAACTTCAAATCTCAACAAATAAAGGGTCTGCCTTACATATTGGCAAAAAAAATCAGAAAATAAAATACAAGCTAAATAGTCAAGACCTTGTTGAGGATCCAAACTCTGTCAAGGACCTTGGAGTACTCATCTCTAATAAACTAAGTGCTAGAGCCCACTGTAATTACATAGCCAAAAAGGCATTAAGAGTTGTTAATCTAATCCTACATAGCTTCTTCTCTGGTAATATCACACTACTAACTAGAGCATACAAAACATTTGCTAGACCTATACTTGAATACAGCTCATCAGTCTGGAACCCATATCATGTATCTGATATTAACACAATTGAGAAAGTCCAGAAATATTTCACAAGAAGAGTTCTCCGCTCCTCTACTCATTGCAGAATACCTTATGCCACCAGACTTGAAACTCTAGACCTAGAAAACCTAGAACTACGCTGCCTTCGGTCCGATCTAAATATAGTATATAAAATCATACATTGCAATGTCCTACCTGCTTCAATCATAATAATACAAGAGCACACAATAGATACAAACTCAAGGTTAACCACACCAAACTTGATTGCAGAAAATACGACTTCAGTAATAGAGTGATCAATGTCAGGAATACTCTACCTGACTCTGTGGTTTCTTTCCCAAATCCCAAAAACTTTAACCTTAGACTGTCTACTATTGACCTCACCTCCTTCCTAAGAGGTCTGTAGGGGGCGTGCATAAGCGCACCAATTGTGCCTACCGTCCCTATCCTATTGTTTATTTTTATTTTTCTTATAAGTATCCATCTCATGTATTTAAAACTATGTTTATTCTTATACCTGTATCTTGTAAGCGATTGATAAATCAAATAAATAAGAAATAAATAAATAAATAGTTTCCAGATATAAGTCCTGATTTCTTTTCAAAGAAAAAACTCATCCAAAGCTAGTTGTATCTTCACAATTATTCAACTGAACAACAATGCCACTGTATTCTTATTCATACCTCAGTTTGTTAACCCATACATAATTTTTCATTCAGAGCTTTGAGTTCAATCACTGAACTCATTGAACTCAGAGACTAATTTGAAGTCTGCACAATTTTCTCAGCCATCAGATCAGTTGTGAGATTAAAATTTTTTTATTACAGTTCTGTGGGTGTGGTTTGATGGGCATGGCAGGGGAAGGATACTGTAAAATCTCCAGTCAGAGGTGGTATTTGCTGGTTCTCCGAACTACTCAAAATTTCTGCTACCAGTTCTCCAGAACTGGTCAAAACCTGATGAATACCACTTCTGCATCAGATAAAAGGTGGCAGGAGAATTGGGTACCACTGATAAACAAAAGACTGTATTTTACCTCTCCCAGTAATTCAGGTAGATGTTAAGTTACATGGGCACAAAACTGAATTCTTAGGAATTTTAAGAAGTCAAATAATGTTGTTTTCCCAGTGTGGGGAAACATAAGGAAAATACCACCCCAATGAATAATATTGGAAAAGTCAGTCATGACAATAGAGGGGATAAGCTCTTCAAATTTAGTTAGGACTTGGAATAAATAGATATGTCATATTAATTTAATCCTCAAATCCATTTGGGCTGACCTTTGCCTTGGACAAAAAACCTGAAATACAGTATAAAATAGGCTAGGGAACAAAAACATGCATTATGTTACAGATTACATTTATCTGATAATTAGGAATCGATTATGATTCCAAGAATATAAGAGATCACCGAAAGTTACAGCTCTGTAAACTTTATCTGAATTCATATGCAAGATAATAACAACTTAGGAGCTGAGGTTGCTATCTTATTGGAATTGTTTTAAAGTAAGTATGTGTGTGTTTATCCCTCCTGGATGAATATGGTAGAAACCAATATTTCAAAATGGTTACAGTCACAATAATGGTTTCATTCATTGGGATTCTGAGTACCTTTGAGAACTTTTAACCAAGTCCTTTTCTCCATCTTAGGCTATGCTAAAAAGAAAAAAAAACCATTTGGTTCAGTAGTGTTACTGAACAATATTACATTTGTTGAATTTTAAAATGCTTCTTATAAGACTGGTCATTTGCACTAAGGGTTTATGTGGCAGTTTTGTGTCTATGAAGACCCATTCAAGCACAGTTCCAGAGATTTTTGTGATTCTCAGGAGTTTGAGACAAAGATTCATTGAACTTCAGAAACACTGAGTGCTTATTATCATTTACTTCTCCTCCAGATCATCTGGAAATGGAAACTAAACTAAACCAACTTCCAGAGATCTATTATAAAAATAGAGAAATAAAATGTACCCCATTTTTTGACTGAATTGCAAATGCAGCCAGTTTTAAACAAATCTGATGTTAAATAGAAATTTCTGATGGAATAATTTGGGCTTCTCATAAGAGAGGATTTGACAATTTGCTCCCCTGAACAAGCCAAGAACAATATTTGCCATATTTTATAGGGGTGTATAAAATACGTCTCTTGGTGATGGGAGCTAGCATAGTAACCATTAAGTCTTGTTTCAAATCTTGAAGTTCACAAGTTTATTGTGAAAGCATCACATTTTCTGTTCCTGTGGAGGCCTGATTTTAATTCTCTTCCTCTCCCTCCCTTTTTCCTAAGATAGGACTGGTTTTGGCAACCCAGAGAAACCTCACATTGCTTTTCTATTTGTTGTATAAAAAGGAAGAAAGTACAAAACAGGTTGGTCAGCTCAAAAGGTCCATGGAAACGTCAACTAATGGGAAGCATCCTTGTAGAAAATGTCACCATCCACATCATAAGATCTTGAGTAATCTCCAACCCTCAACTTTCCATCTGAGCTGGAACGCTGAAAGATTTGAGAAGGTTCACAGAGGTACAGCTCTCCAGGGCTGGGAATGAAATAGGTTGTCATTGTTGTTGAAATATAAAGGTGCTTTTATTTCAATTTTTTTAAAAAAATCATTGGGGAATGAATATATGTACTTTATGTGAATAAAAACGTATTCATAAATTTCAACCACAGGGTTTGTGGAATGTATAAGGGAAAACTGACTCTGGGAAATTTTGAGTGCAAATTAGGTGGTCTTTTAGAAGATCCAGGTTTGGGCCCTTGAAAGTTGGTGCTGGATACTGTTCTGACCCAAACCTTGTTTGAAGGAAACAAACACGAAACAGAGGTAACAGCAAAAGCTTTTAGTTATTCTTTATGAATTCTGTTCCTTCACGCTTAAAAGGCTGTTTCAAACTAATTGTCTCTGATAAGAACGAGCCTTGCCAAGGTTATGCAAAAATACTAGATAAAGGTTGCCAAGAATACTAGATAAAGTTACTAAGAAATATTTCAAACACAAAGATTCTCCAAACACTAACCAAGATACTCCAAACGTCCACAAGACTTGAGTGCAAAAACTTCTTTGCTTCCTGCAAAGAATTCCGGTTTCTCAGCTGGCTTTTATTTCTTAAGGGAGGGGCCATTACCTTGCAGCCTTACTCCTGAGTCACCTGTGCTGTTGCAGCTACTCTTTCCGTTGAGCTACTCTTTTCCTTCTGGCTTCCCATTGACTTTGCTTGTCAGAAGGTTACAAAAAGTGATCACACGACCCCTGCAGCCATCATAAAATATGAACCAGTTGCCAAGCATCTGAATTTTGATTGCATGACTACTGCAACATTTGTAAGTATGAAAAATGGTCACGAGTCCCCTTTTTCAGTGCTGTTGTAACTTCGAACAATCACTAAATGAACTGTTGTAAGTCAAGGACTACCTGTATTGAGGTGGACCACAAGCAACCTGTATAGTTTGGAAGGAGTTGAAAAGTGAAAGGGACTGAGTTTTGCCTTATTAAAAAACCAACCAGCCAACCAACATGCCAAGCCAGATTTTTCTTAGTAATTTTTTCACGCTACCATTTTAATTTGTGGTCAGGCTTTTTATTTATTTCTGTCTCTTATAGCAAAATAATTTTGCAGGGCTTAATGACATCACTAACTTGGGGATTGGAACAAAGTGATTGGGGTATCCTCTTCTGTTATGACTTATAGCTGGCTCTTATGTTCGGGTTGCTTTGTGTTTTTTCCATATATTTTTGGCTTCTTGGCTAGGTAGAACCAGTAAGTATTACTGATTACCTAAACCAATCTGCATTTGGGATGCATTTTCTTGGCTGCATGATATCTAGAATATGATGACTATGGAAGACCTATCTTTTTTTTTTTAGCCTTTTAAAAACCATTAGCTAGATTTCCACATTACACTATTCTGGTTTGTTTTTTTTATTTTCCCAAATTCTGTTTTGCTGACTTAACTCGCATATTTAGTTATGCCACAAATTAGTGTACAAACTACAACTCTGGGTTCACAGACTGCCTTAAACCCAAACCAAATAAGTTGCATTAGAACTTACGGTAGCAACCTTCGCAGATGGCAACAACTAGCTGGCCCTAGCTGATCTTGGAAACAGTACTTAACAACAGATTAATAATACTTGGAAGAAGGACTGCCTGGGAATTCCAAGGCTATTGGCTAGAGTGAGAAATTGAAAGGCAACACAGAAGAAAGCAGCGCCAAACTATGTAGCTCAGCTCAGGGGACTTTCACATTTGCAAAGTGTATGAGCTCAGCTAAAATTAGAAAGCTTAAGGGGTTACTTGTCTCCCTGAAATAGTTGAACACTGACAAGGATTTGAGATGGATTTTTTTGGTCTTATCGTCTTCTACATGATTTGCTTTGAAAATATTTGCTGAGTTGACATGATTTAATGTCTAATGTTTTGATGATAGGTCTAAAACTTCAAATCTTTACCTGTAAAGTTGGGAGATGTCTTATATAAGATCACATTTCCATTCGCATTCTTTCTTTTTTCTTCTTCTTAAAGCAAGTTTTAGCAAACAGAAAAACACGAAGTTCACGGAACATACTTGGAAGTGCTTTTGTTTTAATGAGAAACTAGAAGTGCTTCCTCCAAGCAGATGATTTCTTATATCAGTCCAAAAACACATTGTGCACATTATTTGAGACAGTCTGGTCTAGTGGTTAAGGCACCAGGCTAGAAACCAGGGAGACCATGAGTTCTAGCCCGACATTAAGTACAAAAAGCAGGTTAGGTGACTATGAACGACTCTCTCAGCCCAGTTCACAGGTTGTTGTCGTGAGGAAAATATTAGGAGGAGTATTAGGTACATTTGTCACTTTGCATTATTTATAAAAAACAATTAAGACAAGATAATAAAGATGTAAATAAATTTAATACTTTTTAATATTTAATAATAATATGTAATGATATTAACAATATATAATCATTAACAATAAAGAAGTAGTATGAAACCCAAGCCATAGGTGGAAGTCCCAAAGGTGCTTTTTCAGGAGGCAATTGGACTTTCTTGTTTTTTCCTTTGAAGACGTTTCGCTTCTCATCCAAGAAGCTTCTTCAGCTTTGATAAGATAGTGGAAAATGGAAGGGTTTATATTCCTTACAGACAGCTGGTCATTTGCATTCTTTTAGAGGGTGATTGAAGCCCTTGGAGGTTTATCTGTGTCCTCAGGGTCACCTGAGTAGTGCTTCTGGTTCCTGTAGTTTGCATTTTTTTGCTCTGGAAATCCATTCCTACTCCCACACCATTCACAGGGTGTTCATCCCAAATTATATAGCTAAAAGTTTGAAGAGATTCTCAGTCATCCAGGCAGAGGTAATATTCAGCAGGTTCTGATCAGTTCTGGAGAACCGGTAGTGGAAATTTTGAGTATTTTGGAGAACGGGCAAATACCACCTCTGACTGGAGATTTTACAGTATTCTTCCCCTGCCCCGCCCACTAAGCCCCGCTCACAGAACCGGTAGTAAAA
The DNA here is from genome assembly GCA_023653725.1 of Bungarus multicinctus. Taxonomy (NCBI): domain Eukaryota; kingdom Metazoa; phylum Chordata; class Lepidosauria; order Squamata; family Elapidae; genus Bungarus; species Bungarus multicinctus. The sequence goes on from CM042836.1 coordinate 85,901,835, forward strand.
ATATTTGAATACCACCACTGCATCCAAGGGCTTAAACCTCCAAGGGCTTCAACGACCCTCTAAAAGGATACAAATGACCAGCTGTCTGCAAGGAATATAAATCCTTCCATTTCTCACTATCCTGTCAGAGCAGAAGAAGCTTTTTGGATGAGAAGCGAAATGTCTTCAAAAGAAAAAACAAAAAAAGTCCAGTTACCTCCTGAAAAAGCACCTTTGGGACAACCACGAACTGGATGACTGAGAATCTCTTCAGACTTGGAAGATTCTTTTCATCACACATATAACATTTACTGAATGACACATAGCAATTACAGTGTAAAAATGTTGTTTGGAAACACATTGAAAATGAAATCTCATGAAACCTTATTTGATTAAATTCGTTGAAAATAAAGGACATACTTCTTTGTAACTGTGCAGGGGATGAACCACTTCAGCTTCTAGTAATATTATATATACTTATGCTTTAACTATCCAAAAAAGGACTAGCTATTAATTTTGGCAAAGAAAAAGGAAACAACGACAGTAAAATGATTCATGCAGATTTAGAAACATCTCTTCCAAAATTATGAATCAGTTCCATTTACAAATAGTCACAACTTCATATACATTTGGCTCCATTTTAAATAAAGGGGAAGGGGGTTATTCCCAGTCTTTTATATGCCTGGCACAGATTTGCATTCATACATTACAATTTTAGTTTGTATTTCCCCAGGTTTCCCAGGTCAATATAAGTGGGTTTTCTACATTTTCTAATCACAACAGCTGTCCTGAGAAATAAGTTGGATAATGAATTAGTAGAGAATCAGTGTGGTATAGCTGTTAAGGTATCAGGCTAGAGACTAGGAAACCACGAATTCTCATTCTGAATTCTCATCCTGTTGCCTGAATTCTCATCCTAGTTGGATGGCCTTGGGAAGTATCCCTGTCTTAGCCCTAAGAAGGAGGCAAAGGCAAAAATTTTTTAAAAACCTTGCCAAGTAAACCTCAGGGACTAGTACAAGCAATCCACCAGGAGTCATCACTGACTCAAAGGTATGAGCAAAATGAATTAGTAACTGACCCAAGGTTATCAAATGAGGTTCATGATCAAAAGGAAGTATTAATTCTGGTCTTATATGTGATTCATTTGTACTGCTGACTTCTATAGTTTCTAGACTTGCTTCACGATTGCTTCATCCCTACTGGAATGTGCTACTCTTTCCATGACTGTTTATGATGGGGCACACTGCACTCAATAGCACTTATCTATGAAGAGGTGTGGTAAAACTTGGGTGAAAATGTGCATTTTGAGAAAATTGTGTGCAGAAATATATACCCTTCGTTTAAAAAAATATACTATGCTTTTTAATACACAAAAGTGATAAAATAGACGGTTAATATAGCAAAACCTAGAAATAGTTCAATTAGAATGGGTAGGTGCCATTGTTGGCAGTAAGCCAGATGAAATGTAGAAAGGCGACCACCTATCCCAGTGGTGGCTAACCTTTTTGGGCTTCCGTGCTAAAAATGGCATGTGCGCTTGCGCATGCATGCTTGCATACCAGCATCCAAAAGGCAATGTGTGTGGGGGGCCCCCATGCCCCCTGCCCCCATGTCCCCTGCACATGAACGCATGACCCCTCTGCGTGCCCCATGCATATCTGTGCATGTATGCAAGACCCCTCTGCACACCTCGTGCATCTCTGTGCATGTGCACGTGTCTCCCACGCCCCCCCACCCCTGTGCATGCATGCCAGATATCCAACAATCAGCTGTCGGGTCAGCGGCACACATGCATGCACAGTGGGGCTCTTCCAGGAAACTTCTCATGTGCAGGCAGAAGTGGCTCTATGTGCCACTTCCAGCACATGTGCCATAGGTTTGCCCAGGGGTGGGTTTCTACCGGTTCTGTCCACCTCTGTAGAACCGGTAGCTCTAAAGGGCAGCAGACATAGAATCGGTTCTATGTCCGCTGATGTTTTTGCCCACCTGCCCACCCGGGCTCTTACCTGACCTTTATTTCCTGATTTTTTCAACTTCAGCTGCCGTGCGAGGCACAGCTGCAGTTTAAAAAGTAAGAAAAAAGGACTTTTTCAAAGGCTGCTTCTCTGCATGCAGCATGCTGATGACGATTTACAGGCGCGCACTGGCAGCGTGCAGGGAAGCACATCGTAAATCACCAAACCTCATAAATGACTGAACTGGTAGTTAACCCTGTTGGATCCCACCCCTGGGTTTGCCATCATGGGCCTATCCTATCATGACAATGAATGCAATAGTTCTCTGAATAAAACTGATTTTCTATTTCTGTAAGAGGCAGAATTGATTGCTCACTAAATCTAAAAAAAACCTGTAGAGATTGTTGAGTAATAAATATTACTTTACAATACCAATGGATATAGAGATCAATAGTGAAGAAATTGTGTGCCTTTCAATCTTTTAAATTATGAGTCCCAGCCCACATGACTGACAAAACCTGGTAGGATCCCCTGATATAGATGTCTTTTAAGAAAACTAGGAATCAAAACCTTAACAGATGATGCCAATTATCAGCATTAGCAGAGATTTTCCACCAGTTACGTTGAATATAAATGATATTATAGTGAATTGTCAGTTTCACAGACTAAACAAGGAAGGTATTAAAGCAAAATATCTTTTGAATGTGAATGGAATTTTAGGCACGAGTATTTCATATATTGTACATGACACATTTAATGCATGTATGGAACAGAATGGGACTTTATGCATGTGCAAAAGCATGACAGTATACAGATTGTTATCCCTTGCATCCAACATCTGCTGAATTAAAAGCTACTAAATGGAGGGTAACTTTTCTTTTTTATATATTTTTATTAATTTTTTATTAATTACATTTCCAGGGCTTAATAAACAGCATGTTGTCTGGGTATTCAATTTTCTTAACAATACATATTACATTCTTAATCTCCACCCCTTTTTTCCAAACACCGATAAAATAGATTCCATCTTTGATAATATTCTGTATCTTCTTTGCTTGCTTAGGCAACTAAAATTGGAACAATACAGAGGAGCTTTTCTCTTACTCCTTTTGTTTTGAATGAAGAATTTCTGCCTCTAACCTCATGAGGTGATATGGTCATCCCTCTTCTGAGGGAGAAGAAGCAAATGTAATCCTTTGTGAGTTCTATTTAAGTGGATTAATGTTTGAAAAATATCCAAGTAAATTTGAAGACTACCTAAATTGTGTGCGTGTGTGTTTAAAAGGCAGGATGGAATGATACAATTTTAGATCCTGCACATTTTCTCTTCATTTTATGAATAACAGTCAGAAATATTTTTTTTAAATTTTATTTATTTAGTCAAGCGATTATAAGATAAAAGGTATAAGTACTGTATAAACATAGTTATGAATATATGAAATGGATACATATAAGAAAAATAAAAAGAAACAATAGGACAGGGACGGTAGGCACATTGGTGTGTTTATGCATGCTCCCTATAGATCTCTGAGGAAAGGGGTGAGGTCAATAGTAGACAGTCTAAGGTTAAAGTTTTTGGGGCTTGTAGACCAGTCCTCTATTCTTAGCCACTTTGGGTAGGAATTATGGGAATAATGGCCTCACAAATCTGAAACTGCTTTAGATAAATTTGGAATCTTTGGTTGTACAGTACATCAAAGAATGAAAAGGATGCCGAAGGTTGGCACCATTTTTGAGTTGGCACCATGTTGAGTGATACAAAAGTAGTGCTTGAATATAGAGATGGATGAAATTGACAATCGGCGGATGGACTAACAGGCTTCATGAACTTTTCTGGTAGGTTACGATATTTGTTCATGGATACACTCAATTGTACAAAAACATTTTTTTCAATATGATTTAGCTGAAAATATAGCAAAAAAGGAATGCTTTCTATGAATAGTAATCAAGACACTCAGAGAAGGGCAGCAAATATATTTGATAAAAATAAATACATCAATCAATTAATCCATTCTACCAAGAGACTAGGCCAAAAATTAGTTTAAATAATCAAGAAATTTCATTGGCAATCAAAGTGTCACTCTTCATTTAACTCACACTGCCAAATGTCAAGTATTGTTGTAATTTCATCAGCTAAACATATGAAAAAAAGTGACAATGGTTTCCTTTTGCACAAAGTGATTGGGTAGAATAGACGGTGAATCTTATTCCTTCTCTCTCTTCAATGGTTTAAGATTGATTTTATTTTAATTGGAAAATTAAAATTCTGGGGTAAGACTGTAGAGAACGATGTTGACAAAGTAGTTTCATTTCTTTTTCTGTTCTTTTCTATCTTCGATTCCTTTTGGCTTACTGCTTTGGGTACCTTTTTTGCGCTGTGTATACTATGACTTACTCCCCAAAATAATAACATACAGACTACATATTTGCGTGGATGTGTGCATTCAAGGACTGGGAGGAAGTATATAGAAAGCAATTCCTACCTCCTTATTACCCCAGTTATTATATATGTGTACCACTGATGATTCTGGCCACATGTTTAATAACAGAAATTTCCTCTGGAAATACTTTTATAGGTCACTGCCGCTTCTCTATTCTTAGACCCATTTGGTTCACGGTTCTTGTCTCTTGCCAACGCACACAAAGCTGGCCACTCCCCTGTCCCAAGAATAAGAATGCCTGGTTGCAATTTATTTTCTTATTAATTTTTTTTGTAAGATTTCAAATGTTCCATCTTATTGGCAAGAGTTTTATTATAGAATTTGAACGCTTTAATTATATTCAGAGCAAAATTACATTCCTTTAGTCCTGGCATTGTAACTTAGGAGCAGAAAGCCATTAAAAGTTTCTGGGACAAACTTTTCCATAAACATGGTTAGGGATGGGAAGCAATTTCTATTGTTCTCAATTGCAGAACATGTACAAAATTGACTGTGCCTGAATTCAGTTTAGATTCGGCAGTTCTATCTATGTAGTGACATCCCTTTGTTGATTTTAAGACCAGATTTGGAATACAACACTTTCAATTTCTTTTTCCTACTGGGACTATCTATGCCGGAAAAATAATGTTGAGGGTAACCTTTGATCCCCAAATGGTTATCTATCTTTGCCTTATGCATGTACCATACCTAAATTATTTTACATTACATTACTTCTGAATGAACAACAGTACATAACTGAGTGACAGAATAAAAGGGTTGCCTATAGGTATTCTTATTGAACTCATGGCACTTCCAGGAAGATGGAAAAATATATCACACTCAGATAATGTTCTGATATAGTGCTGTAAGATGTTATACTTAGCTGGCATAGAAAGCCAGCCTGATCACCCCTAGTGGGTAGGAAGCCCCACAGACAAATAGACAAGAACACAGTGTCTAATCCAACAATTGTGTTACTTCATAGAGTTACTCCATTGGCCATAGTCTTAAATGATTGCAGAAAAATTTGAGAAACGATCTTCTGTCAATGATATAACATTTGATGGTTAAAAATAGCCATCATGTTCGAAGATCATACATCATATATGGGATGTTGGGTTCATACAACAGAGAAGGAATCTAGCAAGCTGTGAATGATAACAACATGCTAAGCTTGGGAGAAAATGTATTTTTTTCATATCTCAGAATACATTTCTTTAAAACTTCCAAATGATTTAATTCAATTATTATCCAAAGATTTAGCACTGGAAACATAGACAATCATAATAAACTTATGCATAAACTATAAACAAGATCAGTCTGTACAGCATTTACAAGTGTTGAACTCAAATGTGTGAATTTCAGATTTGGAAATTTAAGTAGATTTTTTATTGTGGGTTGTTGTTGTTCTGGGAACAGATATTGATGTGTCAATAGAGAACAAGTGCCAAAAGTTCTTGCCATGCAATCAGATAAACAGGATTATATAAATAAAAACCTGGTACCCTGATTGAAATATATTTTATACTCTAACTCAAAGGGGCACGCATAGCCTATTTGCCTACAAAATCAATTCCATGGGAGAGGGTGACTGGCCTAAATACCTCCCAGGATCTTATATGTACTGAGAATAGACTACAACCATGTTCACCATCTTGAACTATTTACAAAGTAATAAAGATAGGGTAAAAATAAACAAACTTTAGAATGTTTGAATGGTAGAATAGTAGACATGTCTCATTGTCCCCAGGTGACACTACTGCTGCTAGCTGCACTGATCATCAATCAGTTTTTAGGTACAATTGAAGAAACTGGTAATTACCTATAAAGTCCTTCTTGCCCTAGAGCCAGATTATTTGAAGGACCTCCTGTCTCTGGTTGTTTCTATCCATCTGGTGGCATCATGTAGAGTGAATGTGCTTTCTAATAAGCAGTGTAATCCAGGGGCCCCAGGGTTTCTCTGTCATGGAATAATATGAGCTGCAGATGGCCTTCACTTTCATGATGGTTAAGTAGGTATTCAAGACTTGGTTGTTCTTCAGGCCTTGCAGTAGGTTGATGGTGAAGTCCCTGTGGGGTGGCTTTTTGTGTCTGTTGTACCGCTGCTTATACATTTCTGTCTCTTATAAGGTATTTTCTTGCTTTTTAAAATGTAAACTGTCCATAGATGTTAGGAAGCAAGCAGCCTCTAAATTGTTTAAATAAAATATGTAAACTGGGGCCTTCCTAGTACAAGTCCAATACTTTAACAATTATCTCACACTGATTTCTCCTCATATTGAGGAATATAAAGACAAAATACTACATACTGGGACATTCTCTTCTAGCTGCTGTTTGGATCAGGTCTTGCAAAAATGTTATCCATTAGAAAATGGAGATTGTACCCACTAGAGAAACTAAGGAAACCCACACAATTCATAAATGATGAAACAATTCAGGTGCAGCGTCACCTGTACCTGAACAGATAGCCCTTAATTTAGAACAATTGGAAGCGGAATGAGGCAATGGCAGCTGGGACTGGGATTTCTATCACTAAACAGTGAAGTTATCAAGCAACAGCAATCCCTCCAATCCTGGTTCCTGTTGTTAACTGAATCCCACAGTCATTAGATGAGGTGACGCCCTGCTAGCTTTCCACAATCAAATCAGTGGGAATGCCAGCAGAAAGTTGCAAGTTCCAAGCCTGCAAGCAGGTAAATGGCTGTAGGATGGAGGGAAGAGTGAGAGGTACTATGTGGGATGAAATGCGTGCACCATGGTGTTTTGGAAAGTACATAGAGAGTATGGGTTGGGGAAAGAATGAGGGGTGCTTGAGTGGCAACCACAACATGAGACCAGAGGGAGAATGCAGGTATGTGACACTTACTACAGCAACTTGTGATTTTTTCTGCCTGCCCTCTCACTGACTTTCTTGGGAAAGAAAGATATTTGCATTTGATATTGGGATGTAAATATGAATGACAGAGTGTTTTATTGTAAGGTTACATTAATAGAAACTTGTAAGTCTCAAAGTACTTCTCTTCTTCATTCCCTTTACAGCTCCTAAACTAGGAACGATTTCTAAACCACCATCCCTGCTACAGGCTGCAGTTCTTTTAATTGGCTATTCCCTTGATTGTGTGTGGTTGCCCTGTCTCCCACTGTCATTCTCATATAACACAGGGATTTGTGTGGGAATGTCGCAATGCCTAATTTATCACGTTTGCTGTTTTTTGTACCACATGTCTGTGCTAACCAGGTCATATGCAGTTGGCTTTCTGTGTATAATACTATAAATACAGGTTAACTTAGGAATCTAGACACTAAAATTAACAAGATTATAAAAATCTAAAATGTCTATATACTAAATACTAAGCTGCTGTTGACTATGAAGGTCAGCGATATAAATTCTGTACAATATGTAAAACTCTAAAAAGTTAAGGGACTAGAAGGTACAAATAATCAATGGGATATGCACACTTTACAACAGGCAATCCTCTGTTTGAAGAAAGGCAGAGGGTATTGATATTATTCATCAATCTATTAGCATCTGGAAAATACACTGAGCAGGAAGGAACATGTGAACAGGAAGAACTGGAAACACAGGGGGACAAATATGATATCATAAACATCATTGCATTTGGTGGGATAACACACAATTGGAATATTGTCTTGGAAGGCTCCAATTGATTTAAATAGGACAGACTCAATAGAAAGGGAAGGGATGTTGCACTGTACATAAAGCAAATGCCTGCCCAGATGTTAATGAAATGGAGCATGAAAATCCTGTTGAAAGTGTTTGGGTAAGTATAAAAGAGAGTCTTTATTAAAGACTGCCTGGATAGATTAAAAAGATAGAAATGCTGCTATATCAGATGAGCAAACTTTCAAAGAGGGTTGTGATAGTGACAATGCAGGATTTTAGTAGTCTTGGATGAGAATCTGACTCTGACAAGAATCAGAGGTCCAACAAATTCTTGTACCTTTTATTGACAAGTTCATTTATCAGACGATGGGGAAAAAAGAATAAAGAAATATACTACCTCGGATCTAATCCCTACCAACATGGTGGAATAGTTTCAAGTTGTAATAATGAGAAGAAATGGTGTGGAATCCACTGGAGAAAAATCTATGCTAACAGGAACATTCTGAAAAATGAGATCCTGAAGGCACAACTGCAAACAATTTCTATTTGAAGGAAAAACAGAAGTCCATATGTGGAAGAATAAAAATATAAAGATCCCTTCTGATATAATACGTTACAAGAAACGGATATGGTTGCAGCATAGTGTGGTTTATTTAATGATGGCTTTGCACCATGGGTGAATCTGGGCACTCTGTGCCTTAGTCTGTCATGCAACCTTATTAAAATAAACCCAAATTAACAACTTACTTGTTTTAAGTAAAAATAATTGATAAATAGTTGAAACAGGGATGGATGGTTCCGAAATTGCAAAATACAACTTCTACCATTCTTCCTTATTTCTGCTTCCCGAACAAAGCTTCTGAGAATTGTAGTTTGACAGCATCTGGATGATTAATGTTCTTTAGGCCTGATTTGAAACAATTGTTCTAAGATATCCTCAAGACGCAATGAGCAAAACTCTATTGGAACAATTGCTTTAGGGTTAGAACTTTTCTGCTTTCCCGTACAGGATCAAGGCAGCTAAACTTATTAATTAGTTTCTTAAAAAAGCAGGACTGCAGCTTCATCCAGTGGAAAATGGAATTCCTGTGGGAGAAGAGGCAAAAGGAAGCTTGGGGTAACATTTCCCTGCTGTGTTCTTAAGTCGGTTCAGAAAAATGATTCTCCCTCTCAGTAGTATAAATACAAAGCTAATTATAGCAACATATGGACATGAGATTTTATTTTGAATTCATAAAATATAAATTAGTTCCAGTCATTACCATTACTACATGCAATGGTTTCTACTCCAGATGAGCTAAGCAATAGAGGAAACAATTTGGTAGAAAGAATATGGGTTAACCTTTTGAGTCTTTTCCCTACTTGTCCTTTTCATGAGATTAATGAGCACTGCTTGTGTATTCATGTGGAAAAGCTCTCCTACTGCTTGGTATCTCTTGTCTTAACTAGTTCTAAAGAAGCTTACAATATTTCAGAGTCATGTCTCAAATGAATTTGGCTTTCAATTATCTGTCTATCAAGCCCCTTCCTTCATGTCATTTTTCATGTTGACTTTTCAAAGGGGAGAGAACCTCTGTTTCCTATTACTTCCAATGAGTCAGTACATTGAAGGGAACTGTAATTTAGCGGACACTTAAACAATGACAGTACATCTTCATCTTATTACAGCATTCACATGGCAGAACACAAATAGAGCATTCCAAGAAACCGGTAAACAAGGAAGAAGCAAAATCCTGGTTTTTAAGAAGAGTCACAACATGTAGTAGGGAGGAGAAGTCTGAATTACAGAGCTGGGATTTCTTATGATTACTCCTCTTCGTTTGGAAAAAATCTGGACTTTATTTATGGGACAAAGAACTGTAAATTCATGGGACATATAATTTCACTGTAAATTATATGCTATAGGTAGTTATAAAATGTAATGTTATTGTATCAACAATGCCACCAGGGCTCACAAAGAAATGTAGTTTGGAGTGTTCAAGATTTTAACCAGCCAGTTGCACCCTTAGAAAAAAAAGAGTAAATATGATACCATATTTACCTCAAAGGAAGTTAATATTAATTAAAACAGTCATCTCCATGGAAGATTATAAACAAAAACAAAAAACATCTATTGCATTGCCTTAGCCTCAATGAAAAAAATGAGAATGTATTTGAGAAAGGAAAAAAAAAACCTAATCTTACTTTCAAGTTCCTTCTAATGTCCCTTTTAGCTGCCTAGTGGCTGAATTGTACTTATAGAATTGTATTCTATGTATTGCTAGTGCTTAGGATATTTTTTTGAAATGACAGAAATTCATAATTTTCCTTTGCTGAATTGGAAAATCTATAGAGATAATGAAATATGATGGCTTTAGTTATTCTAGCCCTTCTTGGTTCAGCTCACGAATTGGGGCTTTTAAATTCTGTCAAATACTAGAATTGACACACAGTATCATCATGACAACAAAGCTACTTCTCAAAGTTTATACTTGATGATTGTGTATACCAGGAGGTCAAACTCAAGGCCTGTGGGCCAGATCTGGCCTGCACAGTGCTTAGATCTGGCCCACTGGGCTGCCCTGGAAACAGTGAAAGACCAGCCCACGGTGCCTCTGCCAGTGAAAACGGAGCTCGGGAGGGCCGTGCGTGGCCCTCTCAATGTCAGTCCTGAAGCTCTGTTTTCACTGGTTGAGGGCTGCAGGAAGATCTCACAGCCCATTCCGGGCCACCACAGGTGCTCCTGACATGAGTGATGTCAAGCTGGTCACACCCACCCTGGCCATGCCCCCCAAGGTCAAACACAACCCTGATGTGGCCCTCAATGAAATTGACTTTGACACCCCTGGTGCATACAGTCCATGAAATACATACCAAAGAATTAATCCAGTTGAATCATCTAAGGAGGTTTCCTTCTCATGCCTTTGTTGATGTGTAACACAGGACAATAAACTTATATAGAGAGAATTATTCTCTACTGGGAAATCCTAAACTCTGAAGAGCAAATGATTGAGAACACAGCATGGATGCAGATCTCTTCTCTGACCACGAGCCAACCAGACCTGAGTTGTATCCTAGGGGCTTAATCCAAAAGCAGGTAGGATAAAAAAGTGTGGCTGACATATACACTTAATTTCATTTCATCTATTATTTAAACATATTATTTTTCATATTTTAATTAGTTTCTTCTTCTGACCACCCCATTTACTATTCACTATTAACTTTTGGAGGGTCTGCTGTCAAAATGTTTTAGGATTATTCCTACAAAAATCTAAAATGATGCTCTCCCTGGGGAGGGAAAGGAAATTGGGTACAATTAAAATATTTAAATAAAGCTGAAAGACTTTTTCTCTCATATAAGCTTGTCTATAAAATGTGATCATCTTTGCAAGTTTTGAATTATGTTTCCCCATCAAACAATACTTGTCTCAATAGAAAATTGCTAAGGCTTTTTCAATGCCAGAAGCCATTATCAACTACTGTCCTCCCAAAAACATTAGTCAACCTCTGAGGTCTTTTAGAATAAATAAATAAAATTATTCTACTTCTAATAGTTTCCAACTGAAATCAAGGTTTTAGTTAACTGGTTATATGGCTTTAAGACCTGCTGAACCAATTCCCCCATCTTGGCCAGCCCTCAAATGGCAGGGTTCAAGCTGCAAGAACTCTGTCCACATTCTCAGCCTTCAACATTGAAAACACTGCAAGATCCCATTTATCCCATTGGTTCTATCACGTGATATTTAATTCCAAGCAAACATTTTTTTGCTTTCTCAGCAAGATATCTTATTAATATTAATTAGATTTATATACCACATTACCATGCTTTACAGCGCTTTACATAGTTAGCATATTGCCCCCAACAATTTTGGGTCCTCATTTTACCCACCTTGGACAAATTGAAGGCTGAGTCAATCTTGAGCTTGGTGAGATTTGAACTGCCAAGCGGTAGGCAGCAGAAGTAGCCTGCAGTACTGCACTCTAACCACTGCGCCACCAAGGCTCATTAAACTATTTGTTCAAAAGAAAGTCCTTCAACCTGCCTACCCCAACCGAATGAGGGTCACCTTCCACAAGGTTTCTGTTGGCACTCCACTGATGCCACGTGGATGGGAGAAATACTGGTGTTTCATTGTCCTGATTGCCAAAGACTAGGCCTGTGCTTGGTTATATTCGGGTTTTCTTTTCTTTTGCTTTCCACCAGAAGTAGTTCAAACATTCTTTTGTTTCTTCACTTCCTGGGTTACTGAGATTCTTTCAGAATTTGTAGTCAAGAAGGCCCCACAAGGGCACTATGTTGTTTAATATACTTGCAAAAGTAAAGGTAAAGGTTTCCCCTGCCAGTTGTGTCCAACTCTAGGGAGAGATGCTCATCTGTTTCTTAGCTGAATGAGCCAGCATTGTCCAAAGACCTTTCTGTGGTCATGTGGCCAGCATGACAATACACCAAGGGGCATGGAATACTGTTACCTACCCACCAAGTGGTACCCATTTATCTACTTGCATTTGCATGCTTTTGAACTGCAAGGTGAGCAGGAGCCGGGGCAGGAACAGAAGCTCACCCCATTGTGTGGCACTCAGGGCTGTCAGCTTCCAGCTATCAAGCTTTAACCGCTGAGCCATTGTGCCTTGAATATACTTGTAGTCTCCCTATTCTGGAGGCTAACCAGGTTTATGAAAGGACTGCTTTTCATATTGCAATAAAATTACCCAAATATCTGTTGAAAGTTGAGCAGATCACTATTCATTCATACACACCCTTGCAGACAATGTAGGAAAGCCCTGAAAAGCAGTCATACAAATCTTCCAGAGGCTACTGTAGCCTCAGTGTTTTGAGGAGCGGCTCTTTGTACAAGCCTACTTGCTAAAAGTCACATCCATATTGATGGTAGAAAGTAAATGAACAGACTACAGGGTACTGATTCCATCAGGGAGCTGTTTCATGATCAGCCAATGAATGCTGTGGTGAGTGAAATATTCTCCTAGTTACATGGATAAATGGCTTCCATATGGTGGAAGGTCTAAAAGGCAACATTATGTTCTCATGATACAAAGCTCTTTGGAAAGTCTGAAGGAAGATCTAAACTGCTATGCATTGTCAGAACATGTTTGGGCAATGAAAATACCAGAAGTTCAGGTATGTTTTTTTTACAAAGTGTAGAACTCATTAGGAGACAGATTGGAATTTTTATATTGGAAGCTTCAGGAAAATACTGCCTCAGGTATACAATAAATTAGTTCTTCATAGTCTGCCAAAGAAAATGTGGGAGTGTTAAAAAGAAAACCTGACATGGCTTAAAAAAGAAATACCTCCTATAAATGCAACTGTCTGTGAGTAGGGGCTTCTAGAAAGGGAGCAAACATTGCAGTCTTCAGTGTTCCCAAAGAAGAGCTTCTATTTCTTTCTTGTGAAATAGTTGAATCACTGGAGAAAAAAATAAAACAAAACACTCTACTTTCTACCAATGCCAGGAAAATTTGGAGAATGTAGTAATTTTAATTTTTGGAATTTACAAATACTCCCAAGATTTCTTTGGATGAAGGATACTATATAGATTTCTCCTGGCTTTGCAAAGCTGAGCAAACTGAAACCTGTATTCATGGATACAGTGGAGAATTCTAAAAAGAGAACTTGGAAAGTAGCAATGGGCAAAACATTTAAATCTGATATATTCTCACCCCAAAAGACTGGTTTTGATTGTTTGGAAGAGTAAAGAGGATGTATTTTGAGTCTGGAATGCTTTGCTGTTTGGTTTCAAGCATGAAACAAACATTGGCTGGTATCAGTTGTTCTGAGCACCATAACTGGGACTGTTGTTTTTTTGGCTTGTGAGTCAGTGCCTTTTTCTAACTTTTTTCCAGGCTATGCAGTGCATTGCTGTTAATATTTTAACCAAACCAGGGGAATCACTGAGAGGAATATTAAAAGACACGAAGCAGTTAAGCATGTGCTAAAACAGAAGAAAACTACTCACATCTTTCACTTGCTATTTTTTTAAACAAAATTCTTTGTTCTGGAGAAGAATTCAAGTGAATGTATTGGTAAGATTGCACCAGTGTTTTGCTTGTGTGGTACCGCAGGCAAGTACAGTAGTGCCAATAAAACATTACTCATATATAAAGTGTGCTAATTATGTTCAAATGTAAATACAAAGATTAGCCGTGCAGAGTTGATGTGTAAATTCTTGTCTCCTGTTGATGTTAAGCTTCAGGAAGCACACACATATACACACAAGCCTCCCACCTGAAAATCCTTTTTGATTGGGCCAGTTTGTGGAGCATAGAATTTTGTGCTCTCTCTATATTTTCTTGTTGTGGATATGTTAGTTATCTAATGAAGCAACATTGGCATTTTTATTTTTTGCAAACTGGCAGCCATCTCTCTCCTCACTGCCAAAATATGATACACTGCAATAAAGTAGGGGCCCCATGATGGAAAAATCCCTTCTCTGAGGTGACCAGGGCCTGGGGTTGAATAGTGAATGAAAAATTAGTCCCTTTGCTGCAACCACCATCTCTTTGTTATGAACCAGTTTCTTCTTTTTACCCCAGCCCTCTGAGGAACCAGGAAAGGGTTGAAGGGGAAATTCTCTTCCTGCCCCAAGGTTTGGGCTGAACTACAGGAAGGGAAACCAAACAAAACTTTTGGAAGTCTGCACCTCAGCCAAGCTAAGGCGGGTCTTAAAAGGCCACCGGTCAACTCCAAGATTTAAACAAAAATCAACTTTATCAAAAGCTGCCAAAAGAAGATAAGGTTCTACACACCCAACATATAGTTGAAAAGAGGTGAAACACGAAAACCCTAACACAATTCTAGTTACAGCCAAGCAACTCAATTTCCATCCTTGCCTGAGGTCTTTCTTCCTCAAGAATTCAAGACAACTATCCCAAAACCTCAAAATTCCTCCTGCCTCCTAACTTGACCTAACTCCCTTCATTTCGCTTATTCCTACTGGGGGAATCAGTTGGGTTATGATTTAAAAAGTCAGTTGCTCCCCTCTACACACCTTTATTGTATAAGTGTCTCTGCAGGAAAATTGGCCCCCAAACCCTATTATTTTAATAAGGAAATATAATCTAATTGAAATAAGTGATAAAAGGATTATAGGGGGGGAAAAAGAACAGCTAATCTGTTGGCTGACAAACCAATGTTTATTTGAAAAAACTGATAAAAATGGGTTTCCTCTTGTTGAAAAACGGGTGTGGGATTATTTTAATAGCAGGTTCTAAACCAACCAGATTTTTCAATAATGACAGCACAGCTGTGTATTTCCATAGTATCCTATTTAGGTTTTTAAATTTTCATCTTGAACCAGTTCAAAACAAAATTTATTTCGTGCATACTTCTTCCTGAAGGCTGCTTATACTGTCCAGTAAGAAAAAGTGAAAGGCAAGCCTTAGAAACATTCATTTTTGCTGTAGTCACACTGTAACACAATCAATAATATAGCTTGAAGGGATATGTGCTATTTTATGAAATGAATGTCTTAAAGATTAATTAGGCAACAGATGCTGAAAATCTTGCTGAATGAATAGAAAATTGTCCAGCTTCCATAAGGAGTCATTGACTTTCTTTATACATAGCTCTCTGCTTCTAAAGCTGCTTTGAAATGCTTCCTGGTTTGGGGTGGGAGGGGGATGAAGCTGCACAAATACTGGAGGGCAACTCAGTATTTGCCTATTTCTATTCACATAGAATTGTGCATCTGCTTCTGCATGTGCTTATGATACAACTAGTCTCAGTAGAACTGGAATGTTTCATTGAAGTACCTGAACACAAGCAGACTAACCTAGGGAACCATGCCCCTTTCCAAAGTTCATCGTGTTCAGAAGTTTAAAATACACGACTTACATATGGAATCCACTAGGATTTTAAAGTGATATAAAAAGTTACGTTGAAATCATGAAAATCAATGAATGTACATAAATCCTCAAGCCCGCATTCACATTATTTTAAAATGTGTAACTAAATGACCTAAGAGCAGCAGATTTGAAATGTCCTGCTGTTGATTTCCAATAATTTTGAATTCTATTGCAAATAACAGAAGCATCAATTTTAAAGAATGTTTTTTAAAAAAATCTCTAAAAAGCAAGCATTCATAGAAGCCCAGCAGAGAAACACATATAGTTATTTTAATGTAGCCCTTGAACAATATAGTAACATAAAACCAAAAGATGTAATTTTATTGCTTATACATGGGATTTTCTTTTTAATGTCCATGCACATTGTGAGTACTTCCATACTAGGCAGTTTGGTAACAAAGGAAAAGATCACAGTATTTGCATTTAGCATGTAGTGAGAAAATTCAACAGGAGCACACTGTTTACTGAACAAAAGAGTTCAGTGAAGAATATTTTTTTTGGTCAAATGTAGCACCTGGAATTCTAGAAATGGCAAAGTTTTCTTTTAAGCTTAATATATACCTAACTTTTGGATTTGGACAACCTTGCTTAAATATAAGTTTTATTCTGAACTCAAAACATCACAATGTATTCCTCATTCCATTAATTTATACAGGAAAAGTTAGGAAAGTCAATGATTCAAACTTTGAAATAAAAATTGAATTTGAGCTCTGAGTCAAATCAAAGGGAAATCACTGTTTTTTCAATTTGCCAAATTTGGGACCTAAAATAAATATTGATATCTGAAAGACTATACATTTATCTTAACATTGAACAACTTTTGTTAGTTGTTATTAATAGAACAAATATTTTTGACATTTAAAGTTCCACCTCCACCCAATTGAGTTGGTGCTGCACACTGTAAGGCAGAACTAAACTATTGCTTAAAAAAGAAAAGCTGAGGCAAAAAGGGGAGGCATATCATATTTTGTACAAAGTATCAAATTGAACTACATTTATTAATAAAAACACATTTAATACTAAAATAGTTTTATTTGTTAAAACACTTATGCATTTTAATATTAATAATTCGAACACATAGTTAAAGGTTCCACAATATTTTAATAGTTTACTGTACAGCAGGAGTTGAACATTTTCATTTTTTTAAATGATGGCAATAAATATTAAATTCCAGATATTTCTAATTTTGGTTATTTTCTTAGTGTTAGAATTAATTATGGGTGCTTTCAATGTTCAAGATATCTAGAGCTAGGCTTTACATTTCAGATGTATATTTCCTTTATCCTCAAAACTGAAATGAACTACACAATGAAAAAAAACACACATAAAATTATATTGCTTTAATGAGTATTGGAACCAGGAAACATTACAATGGCTTTCCAGCAATATCAATAAAGCTAATTATACCTTTCTAACTTAATTTGAAAGTTTCTCAAAAAAACATTTGTGCCTTATTTGCTGCATTGGTTTTACTATATAGTATCCCTTCCCCCAAATGGTCTGGACATTTCAATTAGAGACATGTTGCATTTCAAACAATCTTCTCTTATAACAAATTCCCAACAAAAATGTATGCCATCAGAAAGTATTTCCCTCCCTACCCGATCTTGTAAAAAAGACAGCACAGCCATGGGGGTATTTTATAGTTTTGGGCAAGGAGTGCCACAATTGATGCGCTGAATGTAAACCTCTGTCCCCAGATAGTTCTTATTCCTCCATCAGAAAGAATGAGACAGACATAGAGGCTGTATTCTTATCACAGAAATCAAAAGCTTTTGTGCAAATGCATTTTCCTGACAAGAGTTAAGACTAACCGCCTGTTAAGTTTTTTTAGGTACAAGAGATGAATCCAGCAGACAAAGGCATCATTCTCTCCCTGTCGTCAGTAACTTGAGGGCTTTCTGTAGATTCTGCACAGCAGTGCTTACATCTTCATACTGCAAAGCACTGCCAGCAAATTTGCAGTATTTCTGAGCCCTGGAAAAATCTTCGGGAGTCAAACGAATTTCCCCTATGAAAACAGAGACAGATGACTAAGACTCAGCTTCCAAACATGACATACACACATATTTATTTAACCACCTGAAATGATTTGCTAAGATCAATGAACAGAAAAGCTGTTTGAAGCTTAGAGTGTAACTCAATACTTTGAGAGAGATTTGCTCTTTATCGAAAGTCTTTAGAAGCTTCAGTAATCATGTTACAATCTGAACAAAAACAAGGACAATATCCTGTGTGTTAACCTTAGATTCTCCCTTTTCTCCCTCAGTCTGCGGCGCAACTGAGGCCATTCATTGATTCTGCCTCTGTATAATTTGTTGTGATATGGGATCATCTTGTTACGAAATAACCACCCATTCCCTAGTGGAAGAATTGAGCACTGTGACATTTTATTTTTCCTAGCAGGTGAAGGAAAGGGCCAAACATACACAAGATACCAAGGCGCTAGGAATTTAAAAAGTCTAACTTTTTACTGACCTGCATTTTGCCTAAAGCAGAAAAATGAAAAACGTCCTCCTTTCTAATAAAACTACACAGCAGTTGAGTTGTTAAGCCTTATTTCAAATTTAATACATTCTTATACTATAGAAATCAAAACAAATGATACAAAATCCACATTAAGTCTTTTTTACACGGCAATTCAATGGAACTGAACTGAACTGTCTGTATAGTATTAATGAATGATGCAGTTTCTGTTACAATTTTATTATCAACAAAAGCAAACTAATGCTAGCTACTATACAGCTAATATTGACTTATTTGTATGATCTGTTTTGATCATTTTGAACACTGGCTAAACAGATATATGCTTACCATTTATACTGATCAATCTGCATCTAACAAAGCCTGAAAAGCATACTTAATTTATGCATTGTTTAAAATAAAGTTTTATTTATTTTGCTACATTTCAAAGGAATGAGCCATATCATGTAAAAGAACATTATAAACACAGAAATCTAGTTTCCTATGTCAGAAGTTCCAGCTTTTTAAAATCTGAGTTTTCGTAACTCTCTACGAAAAAAAAAAATTACAGTATTTTCTGTTGATGGACTGACACTGCAAACAGCTCTGAATCAGTATGGCCTTATTTCCATTTTAACAAAACCTTAGGAGCCACAAGACAGAGGCAAGAATTTAGTAATATATACAGTAGAATTTTATAAATATTTATGTATGCATTTATATATAATATTTTCCTCACTTTATAGTTATCATTGTGATGTTATGACATTTAAATGTGAAATTATATCTACTATAACCTAACACTGATAAAGATTAAAAAAAATTGAATTTCTTTTATCTTTATGTAATTATTGGTTTCTTTCAATCATAATTCAAATTTATAACATAAATTTATTTTTTCTTTCTTCTTTTAAAGATTAGATGATTTGCTTTAGCAAATTAAAAAAAAGTTTTCACACAGGATAGGCTATTTTTTTTCAGTACACATTTGTCTTTTTGAAGTGGATAAATTTTTAATCCAGTCCAATATATTTTTTCAAATATTGTTAATTAATAGGCTAAATCTGATTTAATCAGTGGAGCCCTACCTAGGATTTAAAAAAAAACCTCTTGCAACAAGCATCTTATTATTTATGAGTTCACTTGCATATTTTATTAAAAAACCCTAAACTTCAAATGGATTTATTTCAACAGGAGTCAAGTGTGTATTTGCATAGATCAGCAATTTCTTCAAAGAATACCATGTCACAAAATATAGTCACTTAAATTTTCAATTTGTAACCTAACATCCATGACCTGATAAATGTATAAATCCACAATTAACTTGTAAGGTTGGTCAATGGTGGCCTCCCTCTCTTTGAAAAACACAGCGTGAACGAATTACCTCAAATACTGTCTCAAGGACATTTTGTTTTCTCATATTATGATGCCAAAAGAAACTTGAAAATCATTCTTTTAGAAAACAGTCAAGGCATCAGTCCAGTATTCAACTGATTTTCTGGAACAAAGCCTAAATTAACCAATCTAATCTTATTTTTACAGTATCAACTCTATTACATGCTCCGTTGGCAAAAAGCCTTATTTATTATTATTGAGGCCTATTTCAAATATTATTAATGTGTATCAGGTAAAATTTTAATTTTAATTTTAGATATTTTTAATCATATCATTGGACAGAACTAAAATTCTAAAGTGCCAAAAAAATTCACACACAGCCATGGCTTATACTGCCTACCAGTTTTGCAAATAGTAAGATAATATTTATATTCATTTTTGTCAAGCTTTTATCAAGTATGCTTTATAATTAATATTAAATTATTTAACATTAAATAAATTTGTCTTCTTAGCCATAAATATGAAGTATCTTTGAAAATTTATTTGAAATTTTATGTAAAATTCTGTGTGAAAAGCATCTGCTTAGGTATCAATCTGCAGTAAATATAATGTGCTTAATTTGAATATGTTGCCTGAGGTTGGTAAATCTTTATGGATTTTTTTAAAAAAGAACTACTGTCCTTGCTAAATGCAAAACTAACAAATGTAACATCTTTCTCAAAATACAAAAAGTTAACATAATTTATAGGGAAGGAATTACTGCTCCTTGTCCACTCAAATATACTAGTCAGGTCTTTCTGAACTATAGTGCATTTTTTTTGATGAAAAATTGGTAATCACCCATTTGGAATCCTAGATTATCATTCTTTGGCCTAGATGATGAACTCCTGGGCTGATTTATAGATTATAATAATAAATATATGAAATGTTGAGATCACAATACAGTTTACGTTAAATCTGTTACATGTTTTGATACCAATTATGATTATGAATTCAATCTATATTCTTGACTTTCTATCAGAGGGTGCTCAAGATGGCTGACAATATATTGCTTCACCATACTAAAATGGAACTCCTTCTCCAGGAACTGTGGAATCACATGATCAATTTAGATCGTCTACTAGATATACCCAAATTCTATATTTTCCCCTTTACTTTGAAATTATTGCTTCTGCACTGAATTTCATATAATGTTATTCCTAATAAGAATAACAAATACAAATACAGGACGACACTTTTACCAACGATTTGTACCACCAGTGTTTTTTTTTATGGTCAGTATTAGGTTCCAAAGGGAATCATTTTGCACCAAAACCACTTGTGTTCAGACTGGGCTGTTTCAATTATTTTGGTAGTGTTTTCTGCTTGAAACAGAATGCTGGGAAAGTGGAAAAAAGTTGTTTTGAACTCAAAACACCTATAGAATCATTGAAATAGTCGGTTTTTTTAATAAACCTAACCTAATATTTCAAATGCAAAATGATGGCTTTGAACCTGATGTATTTCTCATTTGAAATGTTTTGAATCCAAATGTCTTGCATATTCTAAAATATTCTTGAATCTATGATTGTAAACATAGGCACTTTTTCTTGGAGTACATCCATGGAATTCAGCAAGAATTACTTTGAAACAAATTTATGCTTGTGTTTGTAAGTACAGGTATGCTGTAGCCAATTCTTTTCAATGATGAAAACTGTAGCAGGAAAACAAAGCTTACCTGCAGGTTGGACATTATAAAGTGAAGGATCAACCAGGGGAATATTCTGAGGTGTGGGTTGAATTGTATTACTTGTTTCTCCTATAAATAATAAAAAAAGAAAAACAAATGTGCAAAGTTAGAAATATCATACGTTTACCTTAACTGGAATGCAATCTATGATTTCAGAATATTTGAGAACTTTTAAACAGTAATTAGACATTGGGAAGAATGTAATAGTTATATAGCATTAATGTTTCATATCCATCAGCAATTTAATTTCTATAGTACAAAAATGTGCCTAACTTGATGCTTAATAGAATTTTCTGGTAACTGCATGCCAATTCTACTAAAAACAAAGTGAGAGAAGAAATGATCTAGTAAGTCGGGCACTTTTATTCCCACAAGAATGTAGAATCCCTCTCCATGTTACTTAACTATGTTGAAAGAGCACTAGAATGAAATAATCAGAACCTTTATTTGATATGGCTTATGTTGATTTTTTAAACTATATACTTTGGTTTTTTTTCTTTGTAAAGTTAATGCCATAATCTAAAATATAAAGGAACTACTTTAAGAGGAAGCAGCCATTTTTTTTAATATAGTGTCTTTCACTGATTACCTGGACAACCTAATTTTACAGTGAATAAATGAGTGAAAAATAGAGTGCTTAATAGGCAAGTCTAAAATTATGATTTAGACAGATATACTTAACATAACTTAATTGAATAGTATTTGAATAGTACACTACTTGTTGGTTATAGAGTTATATACAAGTGGTTATTTAGCAACCATTCCTTTAACTTATGTGTTCAAACCTATGACAGCACTGAATGGGTAGTAGTTACAACTGTAATTATTGCTGATGCATCATCATCCCTGCAGTCAATTGATAACAATGTGCAACTTTTCCTGCTGGCTTCCCATAAACAAAGTCAATGGAGAAATTGGCAAGACATCAGAAATTGTGGTCACATGAAGTCCTTGCTTAACGACCTTCATGGTCTTCATTCAACAGCAGAAAATGGGACTAATGGAACTGCCACTACTAAATGATGCATTCACTTTTTTTTTTTTACTCAGGAAGTCACTTAATGATGGGCCTTCCAGTCTGAGTAAGCACCATTAAACAAGGACTATCTGTAATGGAAGTAGGTGGTCTCTTAATTGGAATTACTGAGGAGCACAAATTAGGTTACATACCTGGCCATAGATTTCATATTATTTATTTGCTTTTGGTTATTCAGTATGGGAACAAAGCAATTATCTCTCTTTGGGCCTTTTGGTATAGTTGAACATAGTTTTTTGTTTTTATTTATACAGTACAATTTAATAATTTGTCTTATCTTTTTAAACCAGCATGGACTTATAATAAATCTTACGGCACTATTTGGGGTAGCTTCCTTTCACTGTAAAAGTTCTAAGAAATAGTTTCCAATGTCTTATTACATAGTTAACAAATCTAGGAAATGTCAAACATGCACTGTTAAAAATATACAGATTACTCACCTGTGCTATGGGGTACCTCTGCAGGAGTGTTAGCAGGGGCATGAGCACCTGGTGGGATATGTATGCCACTGTAACTGTTTGTAGGAATATTACTTGATTGAAAAGTAGATGATGGTTCTGATTCTTGGCTGGATGGTGTTGGAGAACTGGCTTGTTCATTTTCATCATCTTGCAAATAAAAAAAAGAGGCATGCTGATTTTTTAAAAACCAAAATTCAATGGACAAATAGCTTTTGTTTAGCAACTGCTTTATTTAATGACCATTTGCAGTTACAATAGGGATGAATAAGTAACTTTATGCTCAATTTTTGCGTTTATCACCTTCATAGGTCTGTAAAGCAAGGGAAAGTTGAAGTAAGATCATAAGAACAGTTGTGGTTTCATGTAATGACTGTTTTGCTTAATGAGTGATCAAAACTGTGGTTGCTAAATAAGGACTACCGATAGCATTAATATCTTTGAATCAGTGCCTTTCAGCTTCACCTATTTTGGATAATCACTGTGAAGGTAATTAAAAACATCTTGCAATGTTATTTATTATGCTATAAGAATGTAGCAAATGTTTAGGTTAAATTAATACTAGGACATATAGGATCAATATTCAGTAACTAACAGCTAAAATTGACTGGGAGGGCAACATTTATAGAGTCATCTTTGATGAGATGGATAGCACACAAATTTAATGAAAAAACAAACATGGATGCAATTACATTGACTGAAAATATAGTTCAAGAGACTAAGATGTTCTGTTGGCTCAACAATGCTAAGTTTTGAACAGAAAATGTCTATGCTCTGATTTCAGCACAAGAAAATTGCTTTCTCCTTTTACTCTTATGGTATTCACTTCAAAAATTACTTTTCTGCATAGCAGATGCTATTATTCTCCATTATAATTCTCATGACCTTGTTATCCAATCAATTGGCAATTATGAATATCAGTGGGTTTTATATTACAGGATTTTCAAGAATAATACTTTCAGAAAACACAGTCATGTCTAAAAGTTAGCTCATTCTAGTTCAGTACTTTTTAGTTTCAAGAGAAGGAAAAAACTTGAGCAAGCTGAAAGGAATGGGGGAAGTCTTCCAGTACATTTAAACAATACTGCTTTTCTTTTTGAAATGCACAAAGCAAGAACTATGAGTTCTTCAGATATTCTGGAATACAAACATTTCCATATGAACTTTGGCACGATAATACCCTAAACTTTGTGGGTCACTTAGCACATAAAATAGAAATTTTACATTACTTAAAGTCAATGTACTCATTTTTAACTTATAAAATTAGTATAATAAATATACCATGAGCTAGATATTCATCCTATCCAATGAATACATTTATTATGTATTGTATTATTTATTTATTATTATGAAATGAACCAAACATCTTAAAGTATTGAGTTTTAAGCTATGATGTACACTGCTGTATCTGGTGATTTCTCAAATTACTACTATACATTTAATGCATAACACACAATACATTTTGTTGTTAGTTAAGTTTTCTTTCAAGCTGAATCTCCCTCCCACAAGCTCAGTCACCCAGCAAAACATAGTTATGGTTAACTGGAGGAAAAACAACAACAACTACTACTACTACTACTTCTACTTCTTCTTCTTATCAGTCATCGGACATTGGCGATCATGTTGGCGATCCTATGATCCTATCATATGCTACAGATGTTGTAAAAATTACTTGTAATTGCTTTTAGTCATATCAACGCCTTTATATTTTTAGCCACAATTGGAAAATGGCTACAACTTTATGGAACCTCTCAAAGGTAAGTCTAACTTAAAACAAATGATAATACAGGAGAGGGAAGTTCCTAGAAAGAATTCTGAATATATCTTATACGACATACCCAATGGCAAGAGTTTATAACAAATTTTGACAACCTAAGTTTATAAATTGTAGTAACCAATTCTAAGTTAAGCAATGACCATGCCACTGTGGTTAAATTTCAGGTGCTTAAGACATAAATAAATCCCCCATAGCTTCCGTGAGAGTAAAAAGTATGCTTTTACCAATATTGCATTTTGTCCCAAAAAACAGTGTTTATTCACTAATAAAGTTTCAACCAGACCTCAAAAGTGCCCAGAGAAAATAAATTCTGAAGTAACGTTCACATATCTGTTTCAGTGCCCTGATGATATACAATTAATATGGAAATTTGAACTGTTACATATAAAATACTCATTTATGTATTATGTATTCGTAACTATTACATAAAATACTTATTAATGGATGAGCATGGTTTAAGAACTTATTTTAAAATTATTTTGACAAATTATATATGCTAACCTAAAATTGTAAGCAGAGATATATTCACCCAAGGAGCAATGTTTCTGAATTTTGAAAAGTATGAAAAGAAAGCTGAATTGGTTGATTAATATATGTTTATATAATTGTGTGAGGGACAATTACCATTTCAACTTTTTGGAATACCTTGACAAAATGAGTCTGACAGATTGAGAAATGATAAGAAAAAATTATAAAAGACTGACTTCTATCACATTAAATACATTTCATATGCTATTTTTGTTGTTGTTATTAGTTGTGAAGTCGTGTCCAACGCATCGCAACCCCATGGACAGGCCTTCCTGTCCTCTACCATCTCTGGGAGTCCATTTAAGCTCATGCTGACTGCTTCAGTGACTCCATCCAGCCACCTCATTCTCAGTCATCTTCTTTTTCTTTTGCCCTCAATCATTCCCAGCATTGGGAACATCCCACTGGCTGTTCTCCAGTGAGTCCTTTCTTCTCATTAGGTGGCCAAAGTATTTGAATTTCATCTTTAGGATCTGGCCTTCTAAAGAGCAGTCAGGGTTGATCTCCTTTAGGACTGACCAATTTGATCACCTTGCAGTCCAAGGGACTCGCAGGAGTCTTCTTCAGCATCACAGTTCAAAGGTCTCAATTCTTTGACCCTCAGCCTTCCTTATGATTCCTTCACAGCCATACATTGCAACTGGGAAAACCATAGCCTTGATTATATGCACTTTTGTTGGCAGGGTGATGCCTCTGCTTTTCAGTATGCTGTCTAGATTTGCCATAGCTTTCCTCCCCAGGAGCAAGCAACTTTTAATTTCTGGGCTGTAGTCCCCATCTGTAATGATCTTGGAGCCCAGGAAAATAAAATCTGTCACTACCTCAATTTCCCCTGCCATCTATTTGCCAGGAATATATGCTATTTATATTTATCAAAACGTTAACAGTAATATTACCAAGTTCTTCTTCCATTCCAATAGGTCCAGATTGTGGAGTCTCTCCATTTTTTAGACAGTTATGAATATATGTTGCCTTCCACCGGGCATATTTTCTGTGCTGAACATTCTAGAAAGTTAATGGAGAATTTTAAATTTAATTTTGTTCATGTCTTAAACTGCATAAGTTCAAAATTGAAAAGTAAAATAGAAGAGCTTAAATTGTTTAAATTGCATATATTATTTACTACTTAATTCTGCTATGCTTATTCCCTGTAAAATAAGACCTGCAATATGAACTTTTACTCGTCTTCTAACTCGCATTTTTACAATTTATAGTGTAAAAAGGGAAACCTAGCCCAAATGGATACAGCCATTTTAGATGTTGTTCCCCACTATATCTATTTCATGATGATCCATGCACTATATATATCTGCATCCACTGAAAAAGTTGTAAAATGGATAAAATGTTCAGGGAACTTCTCCATGTGGGGAATGGGGAATATAGGCAAAGTACAGCTGATGCTTTGTCTAGCACATCCTGGAAGCCATCCTAATAAAGAAGGCATACAGTGAAATGCTATTCTGTCCATGATAAGGAAATAATGACTTTTGCCTCTATTCTGCATAGGGATAGAAAGACACAGGAAGCTATTGCTTCCTATCTCCTGCTGCATAGAAAAATGATAAAGAGAGTAGGGCGGCTTTCCTTTTTGCTTAGCATCCACTGAATCATTGTGCCCATTAGGGAAGGTATTTATGAAGTAACTTTAATATCATTAATAAAGAGTCAAAATGTCTAGGCCTACAGATTCAGTCTATGACCCTAAAATTCCAAAATGGGCATTATTAAAAACAATTCCAAAATTTACATAATAAAATAGAAACTATTCTCTCATATTTGGTATGAACAACTCTTCATCCTTTAAATCTATACACTCAGACACTCCTTTAAAAGACTCTTAGCCCTCAAAACATGTTTTATTTTTTGCAGAGGGAGAACAAAAAGTTTATTTTAGGGTCATAACTATTTGCACTTCTCTCAGCAGATGCTTTATAAATCAATTTTTCCTTAAATAAAAATGTTTGGGATGGTGTCATTAAAGAGTTCGCTATAGGCTGGATTTTCGTCTTTACTAAATATTTGGGAAGAAGATAAAGGACAGAAGTGTTGAGACTTTTATAGGATGAAGCCTTCAAGCAAAGCAATTTTCAGTCCTTAGCAACATGCAATTCCTTTTGGCTCAATAATTGTAATTTCTGTCAGACATTTCAGGCTTCA
Source organism: Bungarus multicinctus (assembly GCA_023653725.1). Classification (NCBI taxonomy): domain Eukaryota; kingdom Metazoa; phylum Chordata; class Lepidosauria; order Squamata; family Elapidae; genus Bungarus; species Bungarus multicinctus. The sequence goes on from CM042836.1 coordinate 85,929,142, forward strand.
ATAATAAAACTGTTGTGAATCTGTATTATTTTTCTCTCATTCAGTTTTTTTTAACCAGGTAGCAACCCAACAGCTTTATCATTTTCTATATTTTTTTACTGTTCAGAAAGTAGTACTTTCCTAAGTAAATTTTCAACAGGAAACAGTCACAATAACAGGAATGCAGCCCAGTTCTTACGGATGCTAGGTTATTTATTCTCTGGAACATTTGTGATTGCTGAGGAGAGAAGGTCATAACTTTGAATCTCAACAGGAATAATCTGTCTTGCCTCAAGAGTGGCATGAAATCAAAAATCTAGCATGTCTATACAATATTTCTAAAACACCAAGTATACAGTATAGTATAGTTTCAAAAAAAGTTAAGATATATCTTAATTAATTCCTTTCTCTACCAGAGAAATACAGTATAATGAACCTGAACAAATCATTCAATTTATCTGTTTTTTGTCAAGTATATGATATGTGAACTAAAATTTGTTCTTATTCAATCTTACAAGCTGTGTCTTTATTATAAGTTTCAAGGAATCCATGTGTCTTGCTTTTGGGAGATGAGTTTAATGTGCATTTAATTATCATTTTAGTATGTTTTCATTCCAGAATTACTTTTGAAATCTGCCTATATTAGCTTCATGAATTTCTGAGATGGCTTTTTATCTTATACAATTCCTTCAATTTTAATCACAAACAGCTAAGTGCAAAAATTGGAACTCCTTGTTAAATGTATACTTCAGCGTATCCATTCAAACCTCCTGCATATATAAGCAAAATAAATTGACAGGCAAGCTGGCATGCAGAATTTGAAACAGTTTTTTACAATAGTTTCTACCTTCCTCTTCTATCTGGCATATCTATTTCTAATCCAATGAAGCTAAAAATCTAAGAATGTCTATATAAATAATTTAATGTAACAAATTACATTTCTTTTATTTAAAAAGGACACATGGCTTCATAGGTGACTATTGCATAGATGTCAATGGAATCTCCCAGCCAAAGTGCTACTTATTTAAAAAAATAGTTAAAAAGGCATTTGGAGTATGGCTTGATATATTTATAGGTGGTCTTCAACTTATGATTGTTTGTTTAACAATAGTCTGAAATTACAAAGACTATGGAATAGGTGATTTAAGAGATGTAAAGCACTTCAGGCCATTACAAAATGTCTCACACATCCAAGCTCCACAGAAACACAATCATGATCGAGGTGCTTGGCAATCTATTTGCACTTACAACTGGTTGCCAAGTGCCCTGTGATCATGTGTAACCCATTTGCATTATTCTCTGTTGATTTCCTAAGAAAATTTATGGGATTATGGTCATTGAGCAACACAGTCGTATGATGTCTTATTTAATGACTGCTTTGGCTCAACAACCAAGATTCCAGTTTTAATTGTGGTCATAGATTGCGTACTACCTGTACTAATCATAATAAAAATTATGTATCTATTATATTGTCTGGTTTTCCTTTTTGATTATACTATAAAATTATTTGTCAGTGCATTCTAAATTAGAAGCAGGAACAGGATCATATACTGCCAGTGAGTCATTCTTTTCTTGCAGGGAAATCTCCCGTCATGTTTTGTTCTATTCTGTGGTTTCTGTTGCCCCTTTTGGAGTATACTAATTCTGGTTAGACATTTAAGAAATTGGCCATATGGTAATATTTCATAGCTTTGTTCTAATCTGTAAACAGTGATAATGCATTTCATTGACAATGTCTCTTCATAGAGGATTCCGGAAATAGATTTATCCAAAGCCCAAAGTAACCTGTTGCATTTGCGTTAGAATTCTGCAATTAATTAAATGGTTACTAAATATGACTTTTCTTATAATTAATATGTAACACTTGTAACCAGGATAGTTAAGTACAAATTTAAGATGATTAAATTGTTTTTGTTGTCCATATTTTATGATCTATAACACCTTTTACTTACCTCGTCTGTTAGTTCTCCAAATACTGTCAGGACATCTATTAGAAGACTTGCAGTATAAAAGGATTTAATCATATTTCTGGAAAAAATAGTTTTTTTTAGAATAGGAATAAAAATTAAAAATACACATTTGACAAATAATTAGACAAGTACATTTTTTTACATTAAATTCATAGGCAAGGGCAGAACTGAGAACATTTCCAACTTACATTATTTCTATGACCATTCATTCTAGTAGTTTTCCAGAGTTTTATGCAACATACCAATTTTTATATTTTTATTTATCTGCATCCCACCTTCATATTTTCAAATAACTCAAGGTGGCAAACATATCCAATATACTTTCCTCCTCATATTTCCCCCACCACAATAAACCTGTGAGGTAGATTAGACCAAAAGAAAGTGGCTGGTTCAAAGTCACCCAGTTTCTTTCTTGGTGAAGGCAGAATTTGTACTCAAGAATCTCCTGCTTTCTAGTCTGTTGCCTTAACCACTAGTCAAGCTGGCTTTTATATTTAGATCAAATTTAGGCTGCATTGCTTTAATAGCTCATTATTACACACAATATGTATTTTTCTTTGCTACCTACTTGTGAAACTGACCAGCGCGATCTTCATTATCAGCATAAAGAAACATTTTCAATGCATAATTCTCCACATGGGCACAACCAACTATTTCCTGAGTAATTGCTTCATTATCACCAAGCTGTTTCTTCATCTAAAAAAAATTTCACAATTCAGCTGGTTATTTATTAGGTCTCATATTGTAACTACAGGAGCAAATCAGGATTTCTGCTTCTCAAGATGGATAGCAAACTTTACTTATGTCAACAGGGAGAATAAGGTGGCAACGTTTACATTTTGTTCTTGTCTAACTTAACTAGTTAGATTTTACTCCTTCCCATTTAGAAATAGAAGGTATAAATTATAATAAAATTCTAAGTCTTGCTTTTTCAAAATTCAATTCACTCATACTGTAGTTATTAAAACAAACGGAAGATCTCAAACTGGCTTGTCTTCTAACTAACTTGGTTGAGTAACATGCATATAGGATGAGCAAGGGAAATAATTGTATAGCTGAAGCAAACCTGTATGGGCGTGCTGAAAAATAATGTTTTTTCATAAGGTTATTTCCTTCCTCTATCCATTTTTTCAATCTTAAATAGCAATAGCTCTTACATACACCACTTCATATTGCTTTACAGCACCCTTTAAGCAGTTTACAGAATCAGCATATTGCCCTAACCATCTGGGACCTCACTTTACTGACCTTAGAAGGATGGAAGGCTGAGTTAACCTTGAGCCTTGGCTGTGGGCAGAGTTAGCCTTCAATACTCCATGCTAACTACTGTGCCACCACGGCTCAGAGGAAATGGAAAAGCAATTGAGGAAATATGAAGTCCTACAAAGAAGCCTGGGGGTATCAGATATATTTTCTAAGACACATAATGAAAATCCTTGATGTGTCTATTTATTTACTGGACTTATAGGTCACTCCAATAAACTATGAGTGGTATACAACTCCTCAAACCCATAATTTGGGAATAGAAACAGTCAGTCAAAATTTAAAGCTAAAAACCATATAAAACTAAGAATTTACATTTAAAATAGACTTCCATGGCATCACTAGGTTACACCCTAAAATGACATCCTAAAAAAGAGATGTGTAGAGCCAACCCCATCCTAGTTGATCTTATTTGGATGAGCACGTGCCACCATGAGGTGATCCTGCACATATCAGGCTTTGAATTAAGAACAACCTTAAAATTAACAACCAGTACCTTGAATTGTACTGAGAAGTCACTTTACAGCTTCCAAAGTAGAATTGCTACATGGATGTCTTGAAGTGTTCCATCATTATTTGAGCCAGCATATTTTGGATCAGCTGCAGCTTCTATAAAGGCACTTCAAAAACTGCTCATACAGTGTGAGTTGCAGTAATCCAACTGAGAGATAATCAAAGCCTCCCATTCCAGGAAAGATTGCGACTGGTACACAGGATAAAACAATGCAAAAGCCTTCTTGGTCACAGCTATCATCCATTCCTGAATCGAAACCATGAGTCCAAGAAGATTCCCAAATTATGAACCAGTTGTATTTGAAGAAGTACAATTCTGTTCCAAACTAAATATGTACTTCACTGGAATCATCAGGCTTTCAAATGCAGATTGTCTTGCTGCAATTAAATCTTAACCTGTTCCTCTTCAACCAGAACTAAATAGTCTCCAGGTAAATGGACACTATTTCAACAGCTTAGGGCTAAGTCTTTCCCTTCCAATTGGAATCATCCTTTCATGAAGAAGGACAACCCTTGCAAAATAGTGTCCTTGACATCCAATTCTCAGATGCATCCCAGAAGTTACCATGATTGATGGTTTGAAATCTACTGACAGATCAAGCAGAACTATTAGGGTTACAATGTATCTATCTCCGTCTCCTGAGAGTTGATTCACAAGAACAATTAATGCTAACTCTGTTTCTATACCTTGTCATGTCTGAAATGGGTCCATATTCATTTCTTCCAGAACTTGTTGAAGTTGCAGCCCCACAATTTTCTCAACAACCTTTCCCAGGAAAATGCACTAGTAAACAGTTTGAAAATTGTCTATTCAGGCTCATATGATAGTTTCTTAAGGAGGGCATACAAATGTCTCTTTTAGAAAGACTTACAATAGTAGATGGATTTACCATTGACTCAACTTTCTGTCAACTCCTGGAGGCTTTCATCAACTACAAAGGAAAGGAGTCCAAACTACAAGGAGTTTTGTTAAATGGCAGAAAACCCCATCCACTCCTTCGGAACTCATAGAATGAAGCTGTGGTCATTTGGGATAATTATGCAAGATGAAACATCAGATGTGTCTTCTAGACTCATCTGGCTAAGGACAAGAACTGACCAGAGTGATTTATCATCCAGAAGTTAGAAACATTCATACAACGACCTTAAATGTTCAACCAACCTGTCCTTCCTCAAAAATGGACTAAGTTTAAAAGGAGAAATAGGTAACAAACTGCAGGTTCCATAAGAAATGAGATGTTTCCTGTTCTTATTGCTATAGTATAGGCTTGAATGTTACCTATCATTCGAAATCAGCTCTTCCTTTCATGCCTTTGGCGATCCAGACATTTCTTGGTTTACTTCATGTTACTGAACTCCTTACCCCCAACTCTCTTGATCAGTGAGCCAGGAGAGGATGGACAAGTGCAATTTCATCTGAGCCTATCACTAGCTCCCTATTCTGACAATGGCTGAGAATTGTAGCAAGGCTACATTCTGCCAGCAATTCCAGTGATTTCCATGGATGGACATGTGTGCCAGAAAACCAGGAAAGGCTTCCAAGTGCACCCACTAAGACATTCTAATTCTGGAAGGGCACATTATGAACTAGCTGTTTTATAACAGCGGTCGCCAACTGGTGGGCCTTGAGAAAATTTTGGTGGGCCACAGAGAAATCTCACCCACAGAGCACCCCCCAAAGCAATTAATCCAGGCTGTGCAGAAACACAAGACTGCGCCTCCCACATGGCCCGCAGGAACCCTTCCCGCCCACTCACTCCTTACCCATCAAACTTGCCTGCTAAATTGCTATTTTTCCTTTTTCCGACCATCATTTGTTCTGCTTTGCTGGGAGATTTAGATTAGCTAGAAAGCAGGAAATAGTTGGATTTCTTGCTTTCTAGCTAGATCTTCAGCTTTGCTTTTAAGCACAGCCAAACCTCCCTTAGACTGAAGGTTCTATTACTCAGTGAAGACTCATGGCAAGCAAATTTGAGAGACTGAGCTAGCCGATGGCAAATAGATAGATCACTGAATGATTCTGTGAGCAACTCAATCTGCCTGCCTGCTTTGCCTGATTTTGGGTAAAAGTTGCTCTTTTTTTAATAAAAAAATCAATATTTATATAAATATTTATAATATTTACATACAAGCCATGCCCAGCCAGTCACATGACCACCAAACCACACCCACCAATTAGGCCACATCCACAGAACCGGTAAGTGGTCTCTGGGATTTAAAATTATGAGTTTGGTGGTCCCTGAAGTCCAAAAGGTTGGCGACCCCTACTTTAGAAAACATTATTCACAGTATGGAGATGGCATCAAGATGATATTCTGATCCTTGTGTTTGCTGTGAATCAGTATTACCAAATATTTTTCATAAAAATTACACAGTAGGCTAGAGTCTACAAATGTATCTTCTGGGTGTCTACTGATACTAATAAACAACCATTACTGTACATAAGGAGCCTCTATGGTGCAGTGGTTAGAGTGCAGTACTGCACGCTACTTCTGCAGCCAACTATCTACAATTTGGCAGTTCAAATCCCACCAGGCTCCAGGTTGACTCAGCCTTCCATCCTTCCGAGGTGGGTAAAATGAAGACCCAAATTGCTGGGGGCAATATGCTGACTCTGTAAACCGCTTTGAGAGGGCTATAAAGCACTATAAAGTGGTATATAAGTCTAAGTGCTATTGCTATTTTGAAGAATCTATTTAATCTGCAAATCTTTACACTGTTTGTCTATAAGGAACTATAAGCAGCAGAAGTTGTAATACTTGTTTGGGCACCAAATCCTACCAAGATATAATCAACTATCACCCAGAAAGTCTTCTGTTTCTAAAAAGGTTGCTATGCGATAGTGACAAATATCTGTAACTCGGGTATGAGGGTGGACGTTCATTCTCCAAGCTTGTGGGTTGGTTTCCGAATGTTTTGTTACTAGGTTAGGTAACAACTTCAGCAGAATTAAGGGGATGTCAGTGTTATGTTCTTCTGCTTGTAAGGGCTTTGTGTGATCAATAGTCTTGTAAAGGGGAAATCACCATCACCTGATCTCCCCATCACAAGGCCTACTTGCCACATGGAACCCTTATAAGCAGAAGAACACCTACACTGTCATCCCCTAAATTCCGCTGAGGATGTTACCTAGCCAGGTAATGAAATATTTGGAAACCAACCCACAAGTTCAGAGAACGAACCTCCACCCTCAATGGTTGCTATATTAAATTTCATTCACATTATAAACTACAAAGTTCAATGCTCTTATTGTCATTGTGCATCATGTATACCACAAAATTGGTTAATATTAGAATATTATAAATATTTAAAGAAAGTTAAAGTTATAAATTCAAAAATGTTCAGATAAACTTCATTCTATGCCACAAAATAGATAATAGACTCAGTTCAATTCTGTATGACAACTTCTCACTTCTCACTTTGCCCTAATAAGGCATGTAGAAAGATTCAACAATATTTAATTCATAATCTAATTCATGCCAGAGAATGCGATAGAACTATATAACCTTTTGTAGAACAGCATGAGACATTTAATATAAAAATTTAATTAAATGGAGAGTTGATAGCTAATTTAATTTGCCAAAGACCTGAAGAATTACAGGAATGCTTAGTCAAGCAGTCTATGCAATTCAAAGAGCTGTTTTCAAAGATGTTACATCTACAGTTACAACAGGTGGATGTTGAGCTACTGAATAGTGTCGTCACTGTTGTGATTTAGGGAAACCCTAGTTTATCCTTACAAAAGAATACCATGAGCATTATACCCTCCCTTATATTTCTTATGTTGCCAAAAAGATTGAAAAAAGAGGGGAGATGACTTAGTACAACTTTTAAAAATGTAGAAATCAGAAAGCCGTATAACACTGATGATGCCAGCAGCATATAAAAATCACATTCTATTGCTCTTCATTAATTGACCAGGAATGCCTTATATACCCACTCTTCTCTACTCCATCACTGTATTTCAATTTTACAATTCAAACAATTGTAAAAAAAAAAAAAAGGACATCAAAATCAACAATGTTGGGAGCACAGAAATGTAAATGTTAGACTCAAGTCTGCAAAAAAGATATTTAAATCTTATTAATCCATGTTGTCAATGCCTTGTTAAACTCCAGAACCAAAAATTTTGCCTGTCTTATGAGAATAGGCCTTCAGTTTCCTTATTCATCCCATAAATATCAAATTCAGAATTATGTAAGGAATTCTAAACACAAAATTGGTTGATTTCATTTTCATTATGTTTTGCATAGAACTTGCAACTGGTAAAAACTTTATATATACTTAGTCAAACTCACATATGCACACTTCCAAAACTGATCATGAAAATCTTTTATAATTAATACAGCTCAGATTTTATAATTCTTAAGGTAATTCCATATAAAAACACTGCTACAATTCCAGATATAATGTGGTATACATTCAGCTATCCCTTCAATGCAATGGAATATTTATGAATATGTTATGATTTCAAACGTTTAACCAATATCACCACAGTGAGATCGCTAGATATTTAAATGTAACAAAAATGAATAAATAATACATATTCATTAGACCAATTTACAAACCATATTTTTCTGGAATGAGAAGTTTTCAAATACTGTAGGAAATTGCTTTCATCGGCAAATCACAAACCCAAGTCAATTTCATCCATATGAAGCAGCAAAAGATGGGAATGGTTCTTTTAAAAATAAATGCTACTTAATTAAGAACAGATATATTGCAACTTAATTCATGTTTTTATTATAACCGGTAACATAACAAGAAACTTACAGCTTCAAGTTGATCCATTAGTTTGCATAAGAATTTACGACATTCTGGATTTTTACTATCAATCTTCATGCCTGTCTGCATAGCATACAAACGACCTGTAAAAGAAAAAAAGACTCAATGAAGACTTCAAAGGAATTTCCTATTGCCCTTAGGTTTGATACTGCCCAAGCTACTGCCAATGATGTTAAGCCCTCTGACATAGGCAAACTCTAAGAACCACTTGAATTTCTGAGTCTTTGTTGCTACCATAAAGCCTGTAAAGAGTACTATAGTAATTCTCCAGGTCAGCTTATACCCAGCATAATCAAAGTGGAGTTACTCTAGGTGTCTCTTTTGTAATAGTCTATTCCTATCCCATGTTGCCATGGCTTGCTAGATATTTCATAACAATTGGTGAAAAACACTGCTAGATAGAATTAATCAATGTTTGAATTGTAACATGTACAGAATTTATTAATATTGGAAGCTTGTTTGCATTTAGGATCTAACATAAAGCCTATAAAATGGAAGAATTTGAAAGCAGAGTTCAGTAACTCTTGAACTACAATTACTAATATAGAACAACAATGAAGGTGAGATATAGTTTCTCAGGGCACACCTAGACGGGCAATTCCACCAGCAATTTGTTTCCACAATTGATTCCTGAACTGTATTACAAAAAATAATAGCATGTGTTATCCCTGATTCATGTTTTGAAATGTTCAAATACAATACAGCTTTCACTATAGCTTCATTTGCAGAACATCTCAAAACAAGTACTATGAAAGCTGTGATTGATATACAAATGAAGTCTAAGATAATAATTATATTTTTAAGGATGTAATAAACTGTTGCTTTAGTAATGTGAACTATTGATAGCACTTAAGTGAGAAAATCTGTTCTGATGTGAATATTGCTGTCTCAGAATGAATCTTAGAAAAATCTTCGATAATTTGAATAAATAGTATCTTTCAAAAATTGACTGGTGTAGACATTTAATTTTCTTGACAAAAATTGAAATCGAAAACATATTGGAATGACATTGATAGATGAAAGTCTAAACTGGATTCAATACAAAAACCAGAATACAATCTACAGTTTTTCTTGGATTAATTATAGATTTGCCGCTATTAGTGCAAAAACTGGGAGATTTAATTTACAATTAAACTAACTGAACCATTTTTATTCTGTAGCATGATAAGAATACAATTCTCAGATACAAACCAATCCTTAAAAATAAGAGATAAAAATTATAAACATATCCAAACACCATATGAAATACTTAAGATTCTTTAGCTTCTGTTGGACCGGCAATTCACTTAAAACCAGTCCTATATATTTCTTCTCCCAAACAGTTGTGTGCAGCTCCCTTGCATTTGACTACGCAAAATTTTAATACACATTGGCCTTGGACTAAATTCTAAGAAAAATCAATATGAGAATTCACAACCCCAAGCTTTGATTATATTTTATTGGATGCTCACAAAAGGTTTTTCACTTATTTTCATTTATTTAATTTATTCTTCTACCAGCTGTTTCTTATGTGCGATAAAACAAACAGAAATGTGTGAGTGATTATAATCAGAAAATAGAAAATAAATTTTCTCACACTCCTACATTTGTTTATTTCCTAGTAAGTACTAAGAATCTGTTTTAATTATCCAGAGTTAGAACATTAAAGTGCAAGAAGACATGCATTACTTCAATAAGTGTTTTCTAAACCAGAAGACATTAAAGTGACAATTTACAAACTAACTGAATTGTTAGCTTCCATGTTAACTGCAAAGATTCTTAGCTATAACTGAATGTCCTCCATTAATTTATTTAGTGAGAAATGTATATGGTTACCCATTATTTATGTATTTACCATACATTTATGGTAAAAGGTATGAGACTTCCAGTTTCTAAACTGGACTTAATCTTTTTGTTGTTGAAAGATAAGGTGAAGTCAAATGATTTGAAACTGTTTTAAAAATTACACCAGGGCTGTGTATTCTTGTAAAATGATTCAGAAACTGTATTTAATATTTTGCACAAATGCAAAATAACGGCAATAATAATAAGTTTTAATGAACAGCAGAGCAGCGTTGCACTGATGCAAGACATGAAGTATATCTCCCAAATAAATATTAGAAATTATAAAGTACAGAAAAACATGCTGGTCTCCAAAAGCAAAAGATTACTTTATGTACCAGTTCTTTCCAATTTTTGATATTTTACAAAATATATGTAATCAAAATTTTGAAAGCTTAAAATACATCAGGAAAAATGGCCAGAACTTAACATTGTAAGAGTTATTGTTTTCATACTGCCTTTATATGTATTTTCCCTTCTATTTGATTTGTTCAGAGAATGTACAGTAAAACACTATATACAAGAGACAAAACGAAAAACCTATTATTATTCCAAAAATTACACAGGCTCAGTCAGAAAGCCTACTATCTTGAGACATTGTTTTTATTTATTTATTCAACTTATATAACCCTATCTCAAAGACTGAGTTTGAACAGATAACAGAAAATAAAGATTAAAAATAATAAAAACAACACATAAGAAATATAAGATCCAGATAAAGTCAACCAATATCAATGTAGCCACGATATGGCCTCAACCACACAACCAAGTCCCCAATCAACCCAGGTTTTTAAAGCCTTATGGAAAACCAATAGAATTGGGGAAGGATAATCTCTGGGGCAATAATATTCCAGAAGGCAGGTGCTGGTACATAAAAGGCTCTCCCACCAGAGCCAGTGTATGATTCTCCTGATGGATTTCACAGAGGAGGTAGCTACAGCTACAGTCCCATTCTATGAAGGGCTTATAGACCCCTATCAGCACCTTGAGTTGACCGTGGAAGCATATTGGCAACTAATGCAGCTTACAGCAGGCTACAACAGGAGTATAGCTGTTATATGGACTGAATGAAAGATGCCCATAACTCCCTGTGCCACTGTATTTTGAACCACTAAAGATGCTTTTAGATGCTTTTGAAATGTAGCCCCATGTAGAATGCATTGTAATAGTCAATGATCAAGGAATGAGTCACAATGAGCACAATAGCATTTGTTTAAACATTTCTGTTCTGACCAAGGCTTCCTGTGACTGTAATTAAGCACACACTTAGTCCAAACAATTCTTGTTTTATTTCAACTCTGGGAATTATGTTCATTCCAGCCCATAGAGTCCCAAACAGTCCCTTGAGATAAGCACCCACCTTATCTCATTTGAATTGCTACCAACTAAAGTGCCAAATTAACTGTAAAAAACCAACCGAAATACAAAGTCCACAACAGAGCTTCAAGGTTTAATCCGAATAGAGCGAACAACTTTGCTTCCTGCAAAGGTTTCTCTACCTTTGCACTTCCTTAGTTTAGACCTTAGGGGAGGGGCAATCATCTCCAAGCCTTACTCCTGAGTCGCCCCTCCTAGCAGTTCTACGCGCACTGGGAACAGGCTCCCCTTGTTCCACTGCCTCGCTGCTTCCAGACTCTGGAGGCTTCGAAGTCAGCACACAACTCCCAGATGGTCCTGGCCCCATCTCTGCATCAGACGCAGGATCCTTGTCCAAGTCCTCCCAGACTGGTCCCCGTTCTTCCCCACTGTCCGATTCTGCTGCCATCTGCACAGACTGCCGCCGAACCACAACAATTTCCCTGAGATACTAAAATTATTTCTATAAAATTAACAATTCACCATAATTGCTTAAATAGTATATAAACATTTTACTATTAGAAAAGAAAAAAACTGCTTACTGCTTTAGTTAACAAAAATGGAAACAAACTTTCTGCTGACAACTTTCTGTTCAAGAACAATACAAGCAACATGCCATATTCAAGAAGGCTTTAGGAAACAATCCTCTGGAGTGGAAAAATAACAGTGAAGAATATTTTTAAAGTGGACCACAAGGAAAGAGACACTAATTTGATTTTTCAGGCTGAATCATTAACTTCTTTGTCATCACATACATATCAACAAAATCCAGAATACATTTATTTAGGACAAATGTTTGGAATTTTATAATCCTCGATTCTGGATGTGATAAAGATCTATTTACAAGTCAATTCTCTTGTGAACTGAGCTTGACTTCTGATGGCTACACAAACATGCTTTTCAAACAAACAAACAAACAAAAATGTTTTCAAAAATATGCTCAGCCATCTAAATATGCAAAGCATAGCTTTTCAAATACAAGCCTAAATTATATAATTAAATTTGGATATTCAAATGGATTTTAGTATAGGATGACTTTTCCTGTTCAACCCTCTTCCAATTTTATTCAACAATGGAAACTCAGGAAAGATTTTGGATAATGTGGTTGAGGGCTGCTAACTGGTGGCTATCCAGTTTTTTTTCTAATACTTTTTTTCAGATCAGATCAGTAACTTTTTTTGGTCGTCATTGCACATATTACCATAGTCCCGAAACACATTTTATTTACAAATGCTCAGAATCAATAACTTTTGGTTCTGGATACAATATGGAGGTACTTAAGTCTGGTGTCCCATGAGCTGAGCTGGACTTCTGATAACTACACAGACGTGCCCGTATTGCTTTCTTGGTGGATATGGAAGTGTTTGTCACTGCGTTCTTCATATTTGTTTTTACTTCTCAATATAGTTTATTGCCCTGGTATTCTGGAGGATCTTTGCCCAAATAGTATACCATTGTAACTTTGCTTAATTCTCAAGTCTAGACTCCTATCCACTATTTATTTATACTTTTGTTTGGGTGAACCTATTGAGCCCAGTAGTTTTTTCAAGTTTTAAAATCAGTGATGATTGACTTAGTGCTGGCCACCTGCTTTATTATAAATATAATAATTTATTGTAGTCTACAAAGGGCAAATGAACCCAAATAAGCTCACTTTATTCTTTTACATGCTTTCTTCTCAGATTTTTTTTATGACAAAACACAAGGAAATGTGAGATAAATAAGAATTATATTTGGCAGACTGAGACTACACTCTTGGACCAAGTAACTATAGATATTTAGTCATCTGCAACATGTGTTTGTAATGTTTATTTAAGCCAATGAATGAATAGGATACTTCTAAATATAGTGTACATTTGCAATAACATGGACTACTTTCAGCATTAATTTTCAAAGTCCAAGCATAAAAGAAATGGAAAGTAATGCTAAAGAACAGCATTAAGATGGCTGAGCATTAAAAAAAAAAGCATTAGGATGGCTAAGAAAAGAAAGAACATGGTTAGTATATATGCAGGAGTACTCCCTATTTCTTTTACCCATCATTTGCATTTGACTATACTTCCAGTCAACTTATTTATTCTGGATTCACCAACTTTTACTGGGAAACATTGTTAAATCCATGCTCTGCTTTTGGAAGTTCAAAATGCTCCATTCACATCCATGTGTCAAACCCTGCCCTTGTCTGCATTCAGGCGCCAAACAGGGTCATTCAGACCTAATCGGCTTTGGGGTGAAAAGTCTTCAAGGGAACAATCAAGGCCATTGCCTCAACTTTCCAGAAAAAGAAGACTACGGAAAACCATCCTCTGCACTGTCAACTTTAATATTAAAATACTAATGCAATATCAGGGGTTTTCAATTCAATGTATAGAATGTGAAGAATGTGTGTTTGTGTTTATTTTCATACTCATAATGTACACTGAAGATGGTATTTAATTTCATTGTATGAGGTGCAATGACAATAAAGTAAACTAAACTAAACTTCATCATAGACTCCATGAAGTTACCAAGAGTCAAAAAAAAGGGGAGGTTTTACTCAAAACATTTTGGTGGGTGTTCACAGTTTGGTGCAAATCGCAAGATTCATTTGTCTCGCCATGCACCTGTATGCATCCGAACTAGACTGCGTTGCTTCTCTGTATCATATATGTGGGTGTATGCATAATTTTGTATGTATGTATGCATGCATGTATGTATGATTTATTTCGTCATGTTCATGTGTAGTGTATATTGAAGGTGGTGCTAGCCCTTTGAGACCTGTGTGCAATGAAATTTCATTTTAATGTATTAGTGTACCTTCAAAGTGAAAAAGTTATTCTTAATGTGTGTGTGTGTGTGTGTGTGTGCGTGCGTGTAACGACGGGACTCACTGAACCGAAGATCTCTCGCCCCCAGTTATGGCTCCCTGCTCCCCTCCCCAAAATATTATGCCCGCGTAATGACAAGGGAGAGAGGTCAGACCTAGGGCTTTTTTGGCCGTTAGAGCCATAGAGAACGGCAGCGGGAGACATGGGGAGGCTTTGCCGACTGTTAACCCCCCTCCCCTAACTTACAATAATAAGCTACCACAGGTTCACGCTTGTCGAGCTCCTGCGCGGTTCTCATGAAGTGTTGAATGGTCTTGAATTGCGCAGGCAGCGGGGGCAGTCCCGAGGCAGCCATGGTCCTATGGATTCACTTCAAAGAAGGCAACTCAGCAAAGAAAAACAGTCGCTATTACTACCGTACTGCTACCACTCCTTCTATTGACTACCGTTCAAGCACTTCCGCTTCCGGGCCGAGAACCGAAAGAACAGGCTCCGACCGGCTCCTTTGAAGCGCGCATGCGAAGTAGGGCGCGAGGAGCTGCATCTGGGTTTGAGCGGGTGGGAGCCGATTTGAACAAAGAGGCTGTGGCTTCTGTGGTTTTGTTTTTCTAACCAACGTCCGGGTTCCTTTCTGGAAACGGGTGCCGTCCGTTTGCAGGTGAAGAGAGGTGGAAAGAGAAGCAGGGACATAAAATCAAGCGATTTTTTAGGGGAAAAACGGTTTGGTAGAAGATAAAAAAGGGTTCTTATTCCCGCCCCCCCAGGGAGGCATTATTCACAACTTTTTCTGGCAGAAATAAATTCTTTTGCTTAGGGATGAGCTGACGAAAAGGCTCCCTTTTTTCTCTAGATGTTCTCCTATCTTGATTGCTTTGTTTGTTTTTGTAAAAGGGTAATTTGTTTTTATAAAAGGGTAATTTCTTATGGGATCTCAATGAGCATCGTTGCAGAACCAACACCAAACAAAGACACCTGAAATAAAGTTGACTTGATAGACAGGCATCTTCCTGGCAAGCATTTCAGTTATTTGCAAGCATAGCAACATTGCTCTATATCAGTGTTTCTCGACTTCAGCAATTTCAAGTTGTGTGGATGTGGCATGTTGGTATGCTTTTGAGGGAAATTTTTAGAAATGAAGTCTGAACTAACTATAGTTGCTGAGGTTTAGTAGCACTGCTCTGTATAATATAAATATTTTGTTTCTTAGTACTAATTATAACATTAATGCAAACTTCCAGAAGGAGGTTGGCACTTGAACTGATATTGTTTAAATGTTCTTTTTCTGAATAAAAAAAAGGTTGCTCACAAGAACTTCTTAGGAGTAAAAAGTTGAGAGTCAAGGCTCTTAGCTTGTCCAAAAACAGTGCAAAATCATTTTAATCCTAACATTCACCTATTCTCCTCCAGAATTTCTGCTTCATGATCATGTGAACTTTTAGTATTTGGGCTTGTAGGTCTACTTTTCATTTTTGGCTATCAGGATATTGTCAGCAGCATAGTGCAGGTTACTTGATGTTTCTTACTTCAGTTTTGAAATCAAGCACATCCTCATTCATATCACACTCCTTTGGCAACCTGGAACCAGTTTGTCTGTACTTCAGCTTCTTGATTCAAATTTAAGTTTTTCACAAGGACAGTGAGATGCTCTTGGATTCCCATTTTTCTGACCACTTTCCACAGCTTTATGTTATGAATACAATAAAAAACATTTCTATAATTAATGAAGCAGATATTGATGTTTTTTTATATTCTTTGGCTTTTTCAATTATCCAGTGTGCATTAGCAATAAGATATTCTTATAACATGCAGTATTTGGCATAAGGGAACGATATAAATCCTTTTGTAATATCCTTTCCTATTCTAAATTACTCTTTCTCCAAATTCAATTCTTACAATAGCCTATTTTTCAGTATAAATATTTCTCAAATTAGGGATCAAGCAATCTGATCTTCTTAATTACCTTAATACCGTATATTCCATATTCTTACATGCTCCAAAAAATATGCCTGGTAGCTCTGTATTGTTTTTCTTAACGTACAATACTATCTTTCTATGCAAAATTTTAAGTCATCTAGAGTCCCTTTGCAGTGAGATGTGCAGCAAATAAATAAGCAAAGATCTTCGCTTTTGTGAGAAATTAGTATTATCAATTCGCTTTTTCTCTTCTTTAGTATAAGCATATACATCTAACTTTCCCAATTTGTAGATCATAGACCTTGTTCCACATTTATTGATATAGATACTTTGAGTATTTTAGTTGATTTCTTTCAGGAGATTTATTTATCCTGTAGCATTATGTAGTTGACAGGTACTTCATCTGATTTGTCATTTGCATCTGGGGCTTTTCTATTTGACAACTTTTATTCCCTGTTATTCCTCAATATTCTCTTGTAAAGAAGTTTATATAATGCTGGTTAACAGTTATTTCTGACATTCTTTAACCTCATTTGTTATTATTGCATCTCTTCAATTATGACTCTTCAGTAGGATTAGATGCAGAGTTACCTGTGATTTTTTTCTGAATACCTCAAAAATATATACCAAAAAATCTTGGATGGCACGTATTAGCAAAATTTCCACCTGTTAGCTGCAAAAGACCACACTGCTTGATCTACACATAAACTATACTGATACTTTACAGCAGGACTATCAAACTCACTGCCCGTGGGCTGGATGCCTATGCCCGGTTTAGTGAAGGGGGGGGGGGGAGTCCTGATACATCACATGATGCTGCTGTGATAATGTGAGTTTGACACCCCTGCTTTACAACATCCTAAATTCTTGGGAAGAACTTGATGCAAATGAAGGCCAGCACCAAGTAAAAAACTGACAACTGTGATTTTACATTGTTGTAATAATAGCTTACAGTTGTGTTACACATGTATTCAAAGCTTCTAAGAATGTTTAAAGTGACATTCTTGATTTTGTTCGACAGCTTAAACTGGCATATTATACAGTTGTGCTCATAAGTTTACATACCCTGGCATAATTTATGATTTCTTGGCCATTTTTCAGAGAATATGAATGATAACACAAACACTTTTCTTTCACTCATAGTGTATGGCTGAAGCCATTTATTATCAATCAACTGTGTTTACTCTTTTTAAATCATAATAACAACAGAAACTATCCAAGTGACCCTGATCAAAAGTTTACATACCATGGTGATTTTGGCCTGATAACATACACACAAGTTGGCACAAAGGGGCTTGAATGGCTATTAAAGGTAACCATCCTCACTTGTGATCTGTTTGCTTGTAATTAGTGTGCATGTATAAAAGATCATTGAGTTCCTGGACTCCTGACAGACCCTTGCATCTTTCATCCAGTGCTGCACCCACGTTTTGGCTTCTGAGTCATGGGGAAAGCAAAAGAATTGTCAAAGGATCTGCAGGAAAAGGTAGTTGAATTGCATAAAACAGGAAAGGGATATAAAAAGATATCCAAGGAATTGAGAATGCCAATCAGCAGTATTCAAACACTACTCAAGAAGTGGAAAATGAGGGGTTCCGTAGACCCAACTAAAATTTCAGCCACAACTGCCAGGAAAATTGTTTGGGATACAAAGAAAAACCCAGAAATAACTTCAGGTGAAATACAGGACTCTCTGAAAACATGTGGTGTGGCTGTTTCAAGATGCACAATAAGGAGGCACTGGAAGAAAGATGGGCTGCATGGTCGAGTCACCAGAAGAAAGACATTACTATGCAAATGCCACAAAGTATCCCACTTACAATACACCAAACAGCACAGAGACAACCCTCAAACCTTCTGGCACAAAGTCATTTGGAGTGATGAGACCAAAATTGAGCTTTTTGGCCATAACCATAAATGCTACATTTGGAGAGGAGTCATCAAGGCCTATGATGAAAAGTACACTATTTCTACTGTGAAACACGGAGATGGATCGCTGATGTTTTGGGATGTGTGAGCTACAAAGACACAGGAAATTTGGTCAGAATTAATAGCAAGATGAATGCAGTATGTTATCAAAAGATACTGGAGCAAAATTTGCATTCATCAGCCCGGAAGCTGCGCATGAGACGTACTTGGACATTCCAACATGACAATGATCCTAAACACAAGGCCATGTCGACCTGTCATTAGCTTACAGCAGAATAAAGTGAAGTTCTGGAGTGGCCATCTCAGTCTCCTGACCTCAGTATCATTGAGCCACTCTGACACTCTCAAATGTGCAGTTCATGCAAGACAGCCCAAGAATTTACAGGAACTGGAGGCTTTTTGCCAGGAAGAACGGGCAGCTTTACCATCTGAGAAGATAAAGATCCTCATCCATACATACCACAAATGACTTCAAGCTGTCATTGATGTTAAAGGGGACAATGCACCATATTAGGAATTGGGGTATGTAAGCTTTTGATCAGGGTAGTTTCTGTTGTCATTATGATTTAAAAAAAGTAAACACGATTAATAATAAATGGCTTCAGCCAACCACTAACCATGAGTGAAAGAAAAGTTTTTGTATTATCATTCATATTCTCTGAAAAATGGCCAAGAAATCATAAATTCTGCAAGGGTATGTAAACTTATGAACACAACTGTAACTGTCTTTCTCTGTCCAGAATTAGAAGTGATGCATTTATAGATTAGATTCTATGTCCCTGGCATTCTTGGAACCTGCTCCAGAGAACAAGGCAACTCAAGCATATGAGGAGCTTAGAAGTTCTTCTGAGCAGAAGTGTTCTTGCTTCAGAATAATTACAACTATAATATAAAATAATACAATTGATATGTAAGATACATAACCCATTGTTTTTGGTTATGCAATGTTACAGGGGATGAAATCATAATTCAGCATATAAAACATGGTTCACAGCTACCATTGGAAGTCCGTATAACAAAATCCTACTCCTCATATCATAGTGTGATATTGTTTGGGAGCCCCATTCTGCTTCCTGGTTGTTCAGGGGTGTCAAATTTGCATTGTCACGTCATCATATGATGTATTATGACTTTCCCCCACTTCGTTAAACTGGGGATGGGCATGGCCAGAGTGTGACGCATCTGGCCCCCGGGCCACAAGTTTGACACCCCTGTGGTTGTTGTTTCACTGGGACTCACTTTTCCTGATCTTCCATCCATTCCATTTCAGTTTAGGAATAATAAGGCAACACCATCATCAAAAACAGACTCAGCATTAAAGGCAAAGTCTCTTTTAAATAGAGCTTTACATCCAATGACATTCTTGGCAACAATGTGAACATCGTTTCTAGCCCCAGGATTTTCTAGTGGTCTCCCAGTGCTACCTGGGGTCAATCCTGTTTACTCTTTGGAAATCAGCCTAGGTTATCACTTAGTTGTGTATTGGACCAAAGATGTGGCTGGGATTTAAACCTGTCTGAAAAACCCTTACTCTTCTAGTGTAGCTCATATAGGCTACTTCGGCTGACTACTGGCTGCCTGCAATTTGGCAGTTCAAATCACACCAGGTTCAAGGTTGATTCAGCCTTCCATCCTTCTGAGGTGGGTAAAATGAGGACCCAGATTGTTGGGGGCAATATGCTGCCTCTGTAAACCACTTAGAGTGGGCTTTAAAGCACTGTGAAGTGGTATATAAGTCTAAGTGCTATTGCTAAGTGCTATTGTTATTGAATGCATACTTGGGGGGGGGGGGGAAAGGCAACCATAGTGCCATCTGTAATTATTTGTGCTATCTGTAATTTTATATATAGAGAGTCCTAAACCATACTCATAGAGGAAGAGAGAAAATCCCCCTTTTATGATAGCAAATATTATAATAAAGGTGATTCTGTTACTGCTTCACAAAATGTTCTAGAACTTGCATATTCATCAAAAAGACTTGTTTGGAGCCATGCAACACATGCTTAAAAAGACAGAACTTTGATCAACAAGGTTGCACTTATGGTTTTGGTATTTCAAAACACCCTGCAGATCCCCCCGTGCTTCAGTTATTTGTGTAGAATGAAAGTTCAACATAAAACTAAAAAAGTGTCAGGCCCAAGCCTATAGTGAGATCCAGTTGAATCCAAGCTAAATGGATAGAGGCTTTCAAAACCAATATTATAATCTTTTAACCTACTAGAGATATATTCTGGGAGATTTTAGGGTATGAACTACTTCACAGATTTTAGGGTGTGAACTACTAGGATTTTAGGGTCTGAACTACTTCGTCATTCCTCCATGCAATTTGGGACTGTGCAGTCTCTTAATCTAGGCCTCTTTCTGAAGAGATTTACTGACTCCTCCCCGAAAAAGCTCTGTGTTACCAACATCCCCCTCCCTGCCTCATTCCATCACAAAAAGGCTCACAAAAGCCACAGAAGTATTAGAGCAAGATAAATAAATTTCGGCAGTCTAATGCAACAAGAAGCAGTTCAACAAGAATCAGTGGATATTTTCTGTAGCAAAATGGCCTCTGTGCTGATGATTCCATAATAGTGCTCTCCCAGTAATGAACAATAAATTTAGAACGATAATCACTGATCCCTACCAGCAATTTACTACACGCAGACTAAGAATCCTATGTCAAGAATTAAAAACAGCTGCTTGGCACTGCAGTTAAAAACAGAGGATCTATTATAGAGAAAGAGGAAGAAAGATTTATTTTCCCTTACAGAAGATAAAGTACCTGCCTAAGAGGTGTTCTGACTGATATAATGAATAAGACAGTGGTATTCTGGACATTTTTGCTCCAGTGTGTTCACAAGTTTCTGAAAAAGTATGTTCAATAAAAAGATGTAAGCACTGATTAACTAGTGTGTGAGTGTACAATTCATCAAGAAAGAAGATAATGCCACATCAAAAACTTCTTTTGCCCAAGTCATTTATAGAAAGCTGGATACTTCAAAAATATGTGCAGTTGGAAATGTTATCATGGACTTCCACTCTCCTTTTTCTCAAGATGTTCTTTGCTTAGTTGGGTGATATGGTAGAAGAAACAGAAAGTACATTGATCATTTTCTTCTAGTGGTAGAAACAAAGTTTGGTTTCTGATTCCAATTTTTTTCCTGTGTATGTTAGTGGGATTCTTCTTGGAATAGAACAGTACAAGTTATGTTTTTCATCACATAGTATCAATATCTAATGTCTACATACATACCTTTTTGGGGGCATGGTGGTGATAAAACTAGCATTTTGCCATCACAATGTAAATCCTGACTTACATGCTTGTTGGACATAAGGTTTGCATCATAACATTTTTCTGTCATGGTTAGGTATCAGTGGCCACATCTACATGTCAGAGATCCAGGAAACATGCCTAACAGGTTACAGAACATACCTGTGATTAGATTTACATTTTGTAGTAAGCTGCGACTTGTTTCCTCCTTGATTTAATTAATAAATCACAAGTTTATGTTGTATATATTACATATTAAAAATAATGACTTGAATTCACACAATACACTATATTCAGACTCATCAAAACATATTATAGCTTAGTGTTGGGTAAACCTAGCCTTTGAACAGAACACAAGTTGTGATCTTTCTTTTTCCTACAAAAAACAATAGTGAGAATCAGTACAGTAACAATGAAACAGTAGCAACACAGGGTTGGTCTTTCTTAGCATTTTTCACTAGATAATTGAATTTCCCCTGTCAACTTTTGCTTGATGCATAAGTATTCTATACAATCTTTATAATGAATGGTGACAGAAGGACACTCAACTTTCTTCACTGTATAAATAAATACATTAATTTTGAATATGCACCTCTCATCTATTGCTCATACCAATCCCTTAAATCTGTGGACCATTAAAACAAAAAGATGATCTATGATATCTCATAAAAAACCCTCTGAATTCAGATCAGCAGTCTGGTCTTTATCAAATTAGAAGTCTACAAGAATTTATGAATTACTTCAGCAGATTTGGAGAACAGCACAATGACCAGTAGGTGGGAAGAATACAATCTGCATACCAATACTAAAGAAAGGAGTATCTATACCATCATACAATATCTTTAATTTTTCATGCTAATAAAACGCCACTTCGCAGTTATCTTAGTCCTTACAAGAGAATATAAAGAGTCTTCTAGCAGTGTAAACATTTTGTTTTTTTAAAAAAATCATAAACCTGGACTTCTAAACATGATGCCATGTATCTGCACACTCTTTGGCACTTGCCAGGTATTTTTGATTATTTAATTCATATAATTATTTAACCAACTGAAGTGGCTACAATTCACACATTGCAACTCTGGGTAGCTAACATAAAATTAAATTCAAATACACAACCCAACAAAAATAAAAATAACAAAACCGAACAATTGATTTCAGCCCACAATTGTTCCATAATCACTGGTGTTGTATAAAAGCGACCTTGCCCTAGCTGCTGTAAAAATATTGGAAAAAATTAAATGGGAAGTTGGCATGCTGAAACAGAAGGTACTGTCTTCTGTCAGACTTTATTGCCAAGGATGTTGGTGGGATTTGCAGATGGCCCATAAAGAAACAAAGTGAGTCCCCAGTGCTTTATTGGTTTTACTTCCATCTGATTAAAAACAGTTGCTAAAATCCATCTTCAAGCTCTAAAAGTGACAGACCAACTCACAAAATTGCCTTTTTATCTATGAGTGCTTTATATCTGACTACAGTTTCTATAGCAGCCATTTTGGGAATCAACATATCCCCCTCATCCCCTAGCCTCCAAGCAGGTAATTGGTGAAAGTGTCCATGATCTGCCCTTGGATGCTCTGTTATTCTCATCAGGACAAAAATTTAAGGCTCTTGCATAAACTTTTGTTGATTTCAGCTTTTTTCTTCAGATGCATGAAGTGTTATTTTGAATTAAGAACACATATACACACTTCCATAGCTAGATTATAAAGGCTGAAGTGTGTGTGTGTGTGTGTGTGTGTGTGGGGGGGAATGAAATCAATGATGTAGTGATTCTGGTAATAATCTTATTAACAATAACTTATTTATAAAAGTGTTGCACATCTTTGTTATAAACTGATAAATGTAGAAAACGGATAGGACACATCTTGGGTGCTTTAGATCTATGATTTAAGTAAACAGACCAAATTGTTCCTTTATAAACCACTTATACCCAGGGAAAAAAAGAGCAATGAACCGAAGTCACACAGAACAAATGTAGAAATATCTCAGCTGCTGCTATAAGTCATTCCAGAAATTCCAGGAATTACTATATAACTTCAAAATTTTTCAGCTTCATTTTCTTTCTCTTATAGTATCTTCTGGACAGATAATCATTCAGGAACATTGTCTCTCCAAAAATTTAATCTCAGAAAGTCGGATAGATAAATATTACAACAAAACGTACAGATTCAGTGCTGAAAAAAGGCTGTTTTTAAGTACTCAAGGTGGCTAACAAAATTAGAAATCGTACATCAAAAGCTAAAAATCTAAGAAATCTTCTCAGGGGTTGCCACAAAGAAGAGGATGTCAAGCTATTCTCTAAAGCACCTGAGGGCAGGACAAGAAGCAATGGATGGAAGCTAATCAAGGAGATAAGCAACCTAGCACTAAGAAGGTATTTCCCGACAGAACAATTAACCAGTGGAAAAACTTGCCTCCAGAAGTTGTGAATTTTCCAACACTGGATGTTGGATGTTTTAAAGAAAATATTGGACAACCATTTGTCTGAAATGGTATATAGGGTTTTCTGCCTGAGCAGGGGATTGGATTAGAAGACCTCCAAGGTTCCTTCCAGCTCTGTTATTCTATTCTATTCTATTCTATTCTATTCTATTCTATTCTATTCTATTCTATTCTATTCTATTCTATTCTATTCTATTCTATATGCAAGATCTGGAGAAACAAACCTTTACTGATTTTCTAAATGCAAGAGGGGTTGGGCAACAATGAATCTCCTGAGAGAATGTATTTGCAGCCTCGGAGAGAGCAACAAGGCAAATGGACGCATATTCAGAAGGCCTGAAATTCTTAAAATATAGGTAGTGTCAGGCACAACTAACCAGGAACAAGTGCTGAGTTCAAAATACTAAAGATTTACTACATGCTACCTGCATACAAGAATCTGATCTACTAATGCATACAAGAATCTGATCTACTGATACAAGCCAAATTGGCACTAGATAAGGCTCAATGGAATTCACAGGGTGAATGGTCTTGGGTTTCTTGTGGGAGCGCAGTGACTCCAAACTGATGATGTGTTCAATCCCACCCTCAGGCTAAGTCTGCTCACTTCCTACAGGCAGGTTTGTAACAGAAAAGATGTTCCCTTAGAACAGCCAGGCTTTAACTCATTTAGAGCTTATGATCAATACCAACGTCATGAATTTGTGGTTACTAAACACTTGGTTGCTCATGCAGATCTTCCAATATAGCCCTGTGTTTCCTGTAGTTTGCATCACTTAGCAACTTCCTATAGTATTGCACATAACATGAGTTCCCTGCCCTATTCTGCTATATTTCCATCTCAACAGAACTCCCTTTATTCTGTTTGGATTCTCTCTGTTCTATTTTGTGAATTTCTGGGTCCTGCTGTCATCTCATTGTCCTCAGAAGTGCTGAACAACTCATTTGAGCCTTCTAGGTTAATAGATTGGATCATCTGTCAAAAGTGCTTCATAAAGGCAACTTTAATCTATATATTAACTTTAAAAAATGCCACAGCATCTAGGTATGTAATTGCCTTCATGATAATAGAATGTTAACACCTGAAGCTTCATTTGCTGTGCCCATCTGTGCTGATTTTCACTGCCAAGGAACATACTCTCCAGGAAGTGGTTTACTGTCACACTAAAGTGTCTTCTCTCTAAATGTAATCCATGTTGTATGAAGTATGATATAAATGGAATGAATGAATGAATGGAATTGTAGTTCAATACATCTGGAGAGAACAATTTGGAGAAAGAGAACCTTTACTTACCTGAAGACTCTTAAACCTCCTTTCTTTTACTTAAAAATTTCCAACCTAGTTGCACAGAGGACATCATGACTGGTAAAGTGGTCAATTATTTTAAAGCTCTTCAAAAGAAAACTGCAAATTGATCTTAAAGGACTTAGTCACCCAACTGCTTTGCTCTTGAATACAACTTACTGCACCATGAAGGAAAACAATATGAGGGGCTTGCTTCCAAAGCAATATTGTAATCCATATCTGAGCCAGCACAAAAGCTTTGTTTGTTTGTGGAACAGGAAATGCAATCCATGTCAAACAGTGGTGGGATTCAATTTTTTTTTACTACCGGTTCTGTGGGCATGGCAGGGGAAGGATACTGTAAAATCTCTAGTCAGAGCTGGTATTTGCCAGTTTTCCAAACTATTCAAAATTTCCGTTACCGGTTCTCCAGAACTGGTCGGAACCTGCTGAATACCACCTCTGATGTCAAATTCTGCTTTCCCCCCTTTTCATTATTCCAGGCTAGAGAGTTGGTCCCATTTTTCCTTTTTGCAGCTTGCCTTTCTGATAATAGACATTCTTCCAGGGCTTTTTGAAATAAGATTCTATATTGATGGGCTGTTTTGATCATTTTGGCTGAAGACCAAGGTACAAAAGATTAAAAACTATGAGATAATAGCATTTGCTTCTCACTTGATACAGATTAGGCTGCAAATATAATTTATTTCAGTAGATAGCAGTTCCCAAGAAAGCATTATAATTACTGTAAACTCTGCCCCGAAGCTAAAGAAACGACAGATTAGCTTCAGCGAGTCTTTCAGCACCAAAGCGTCGGACAGTTCCAATTTATCTCCTTTTTCCCCGTTTACACATTGAACCATAAATCATTTGTTAGGCTGGGTTCCCAAAAGCCCAATAAAATCCTAATCATGGTTAACCCTACTCAGGCATGTTATGTGGATATAGCCATCAGGGTTGCAACTGATATATATGATATATATTGTGAAAAGTATGCACTGAAAAAAAAAATAAAGACCCTATAACTTCAGATCAGCAGCTGTTTGCGCTGCAGCCTTGTTTGCGTCTAGAGTAACTATAACATAGAGGTCAGTCTTACAGTTCATAGGGAAGACTTTGAAATGGACTCGTGACCCCTTTAAAACTAAAGAGTATATTCAGGCATTCTCCTGGACCTTGATGCGGGGAAAATCCCCTTTTCTCACCCTATCTCAACTCGGGGGCCCGGATGTGCCTCTCATGCACTGTTCCTCCTTATGGAGGCGGACCTGCTCGCCTTTAAAGGAAAGGCGCACCCCCACCCCTAAGGAGGGCAACGCGAACTCGTTTGGAGAGAGCCGCGCTCCAGGCAGAGGAAGAAGAGGGGCTGCGAGCCATCCGACTTCTCCTTGACGCTATACTCAGCAGAAGACAGAATAGCCCCGCGGACACCCAAAGCTTCTTCAAGAATCTTTCAGACAGCGGACAGGCAATGCCTCGCCTCTCTTCTCCTTCGTCCACCCCATTCCTTTGAAAGTAAAGAGGACGTTTGACTCCGAAGAGACTTGTTTCCTTTTTGGAGACTTCGGGGAAAGAAAGATTGGTTGGGGCGGAGGAGAAGGCGCCCCCTCCCTCCCAAACTGTCTGCTCCTAGACTTGGGAGAAGGCCCTCGAAGGAGTCCCCGCTGCCAAGGAACGATGCCACCGAAGACGACCGAATCCACGTGGCTCCACGGGACGGCGGCTGGCAACGAGAGCGAGGCGGCTGCTCCGGGGACCTCGTCCGCGCAGGCTGTGGCGGTATTCTCCATACGCTGCGTGATCCCCTCGCTCTACCTGCTCATCATGGCCGTGGGCTTGCTGGGCAACTTCACGTTGCTGAAGATCTTCGCCACCCGGAGCGCCGCCCGGAGCGTGCCCAACATCTTCATCTCCAGCCTGGCTGCCGGAGACCTGTTGCTGCTGCTCACCTGCGTCCCGATCGACGCTTCCCGTTTCTTCCTCGAGGACTGGCTCTTCGGCGACGTGGGCTGCAAGCTGCTGCCGGCCATTCAGCTGACCTCCGTGGGCGTTTCCGTCTTCACCCTCACCGCCCTCAGCGCCGACAGGTGAGTCCTGGAGCGACCGAGGAAAGTTCCCCCGCCAGGGGGAAAAACACTGCAAACTTTCTGGCCCACATGCCAGCCCTTGGCTGCCTTTCATGCTCTTAGAGAGCTTCCCATTTTTAACAGAGTCCGCTATAATTGGGACGTCAATACATTTCAATGAACGAATAACTAAGTGAATGAAAAAATGTTCCAGCAGTCAGACTTGCTGCTGAAGCTTCTGCTTCACTAGATGTTTGGAAAGGCATCGGTCCCTCCCCCTCCGACACAGACAGACTGCCAAGCTGAGAAGGCTGAAAATGAATCGTGTCTGATTGGATTGCCAGGGGTCAGTCTGACCCTCAGGAATCTTTCTCTCATCCTGTGCTAACCTCACCCACAAGTAAATAAGGAGATCCATGCTTTTCTGGGGTTACATCTATTTATTTTCTTTAATGACTTCAGCTGGAAGCAGATGAGTTCTGTGGACACACAGAAGTAGGCTTAGCATTTATTTTTATTTATTTGATTTGTCAATTGCTTACAAGATAATAGGTATAAGAATAAACAGGAGTATGAATAAAGGAAACAGGTATGAATAAATGGGGACAATAGAACAGGGAAGGTAGGCATTACCCTAAGCATTACCCTAAGAAAGGTAACAAGGGAGGTTGGAAGAATTTGTAAAAAAAAAGCCCATCTATCAGCTATGATAGATAAACTGAATGTTTCTTTTTAGATGCTGTTTTCCCCTAAATGCTAATTCCAGGAAACAAGTAAGAGCATCCTTGGCTTTGTTTTCACTTGAGCAGTTTCCAGAGGCATCTCCTATAGGCATCTCCTATAGCTGGCCACATTTGTAGACATAAATCTGAATAAGACAAATGATTAGTCTAATTCAGGAAAAAAAATTTGTTCTTCTTAGAAATATTTGTCTCTTTAAATGTATTAAACTGGGAGATATCCTGTCTATTCTGTTCCTAAGTAAACATAATGTAAGCTGAAATTAAGGAGAATAAATTAATTTACACAATATTTATGGAACTGAAATGTCAAGCAGGAGAGAACAAAGAACCAAGCAAAGTATGGTTAAAGATTTCCCATTTAGGGCTAATTGTTTTACTATAATATGAAGTTGGAAAAATAGAGGTGAAAAGAGTCACAATTAACATCAAGATTAGAGAATTTTGATCAAAATCATTAGTGTGTGTGTACATGTATGTGTGTGTGTATGTGTGTGTGTGTGTGTGTATACAAACTCATATAGTACAAACTCATATAGTAATGGTAAAATGTGCTGGCATTACTTGTTTCCTTACTGAAATTTGTCAATTTGAAGTAAAAAAAAAGGTAGCAATAGTTTTTATTCAGAGAATGTGTGAAGCCATTCGTATGAACTTCCTGAAACAGACAAGTTAATAGTCTATCTTGAAATGTCTATTGATAAATATTAACAGGATGTTGGAATTAAAAAAAAAGTTGCCATCATTGCTGGTTCTCTCTTCCCTCTCAGTTTTTTCCCCCATTGAAAAAGATTTAAACTGAGATTACAATCTCATTCCATGCTACATTTTCACATGAGACTAGCATAACCTCAAGAATAAATCAATCAACCACATTTTTATTTTGAGGCTACATACTTTGAAAGCTTCCAAGTTGCTAGAAAAGCACTGGAAGTTGTAACCAACTAAGCCCCAGGCTTTGAGACAGATGTAATATTGGGAACACATAGATGCAAACTTGCACTCATTTCATAAATGCACATGATTTTGCCAATGTGGAATATAATGACAAGTTGAATGGCACTCAGTAAGTGGCATAGTAGCATTTACCTTGGGGAGAGTTGTTTGCAAAAACCAGGAGTGCTTTTTAACAATGTGATGTTTTGTTCTAGCACTCATTTCTATTTGTGAGAAATGAAGATTGGTGTCATAATTGGGTGTCTCTACATGGGACTGCCTTTGAAGAGCATCCGGAGGCTCCAATTGGTGCAGAATGCAGCCGCGAGGGTGGTAATGGGAGCTCCTCGGGGCTCCCATGTTATGCCACTTCCGCGCGCGCTGCATTGGCTCCTGGTGGCCCTCCAGGTGTGCTTCAAAGTCTTGGTTACTATCTTTAAAGTGCTCCATGGCTCGGGACCGGGATACTTGCGAGACCGCCTCCTGCCATCATCGGCCTCCCACTGACCGGTACGCTCCCATAGAGTCGGTCTTCTCGGGGTGCCGCCGGCTGGACGGCTGGCGACCCCGAGGATGCGGGCCTTCTCATTGGGAGCACCCCCTCTCTGGAATGAATTACCCCCGGAGGTAAGGGCCGTCCCTGATCTCATGGCCTTCCGTCGGTTACTTAAAACTTACCTATTTCGGCAAGCCGGACTGGCCTAGGGGTTTTTAAATTTTAACCTGGTTTTAATCTCTTTTAACTTTTGTTTATATTTTTAATTAGAGCCATGCTATATCTAATTCTTTTAATTTTTAATATTGTCATGTTGTATATGTGTTCTGTATATGTATTTTTATCTTGGCTGTTCACTGCCCCGAGTCCCTTTTGGGAGAGGGGGAGGTATATAAGTCTAATTATTATTATTATTATTAATAATAATAATAATAATAATAATAATAATAATAATAATAATAATAATAATTACAGCACAGGGTAAGCCAATGTAAGTATGCTGAGAAATAAGCCCAGTAAATTCCTTTTTTTCCCCATAAAATCATATCTCATTCTCAGTCTTAGAATGGTCTGATCTTTGCCAAATTTACTATTTGCATGCATGTGCAAATGGATACAGTTGTACCTTTTCTAACAATGATTATCAGTGATTACTATGCGCACTGATATACTATGCAACAACAGATACCAGCATGCAAGTGGTTGCAGGCCACTTACTATCTGCTCTTGCAGGAATATTTATTTTATCAGAAGAAAAGTGATAACATTTTAAGTTTTCCCTGTGTTCACACACTGCTCTGAATTTTTAAGGATTTTTAAGATGGATTCAAGAAACAAAATGTTCATTTAAGCTTGGTTTCACATGTTTTTCATAAAAAATATATTAGGTAAGGTAGAAAGCAAACTTCATGTAAAACAGAATGAACTGCATTCATCAAGAGTCAAGCCTAACTAGCTATGTAACAGATGGCAACTTCACAGGACCATGTCTGATTCTGCAGTATTTTTTTCAGTAGGAGGATCCTACTTGTTCTATTATATTCTATAGCATCTAAAAAGAGATGGAACATTTTCCACAAAGGTTAGTACCCACTAAAATGAGACAGTAAATGGGATAGGAGAGAGTAGATTACTGCATAAAGTAAACAAAGTACAATGTAATTTTAAGTAAGTTTATATAAAAGTTGACCAAACTAAATATAGATTTTGGACCACATTTACTTGAGACATGATATATGAATGTTATATGTCAACGAAGAATTGAAAGACATAAAGTTCTATAAAGAAATCAAATGTCTGTTGTATCAAAAAATGTTTAGTTCCATCATTGGACTTTCTCCAGATTAGCTATAGTTATGCATTCTTTATTCAAAGTGATAACATGTTGATACCACTTTCTACAAAATTCCTTTCATTAAAAATGCTCTGAAAAAAACATGCTTTTGGAAATATTGATAATGGAAAGACATAGGAAAGAAGCATCAGATTCTGGAAAGTTACACCAGAGATGGTGTCATATAGCTTGAAAGCTGCAATTTTAGTAAACATTAAAGTCCTGACAAAATCATTGGGAAGAGATTTGTTTGTTAAAAGCTTACCCAAGATAACTCTAGAAGAACCTTACCAAGTGGGGTGGGCTGCAAGATGCTCCATTTGATACCCAGCCAACTGAGTTTGTCCTTTTCTAGGAGATTCCATTCTGCTTTTGTGTTTTTCCAGATTTCAGCTAAATACCTATAGAGATTCTCAGTCATTCAGGTCTTGGTTGCCCCAAAGGTGCTTTTTTTAGAGGCAACTGGACTTTCTGGTTTTTCTTTGAAGACATTTTGCTTCTCATCCAAGAAGCTTCTTCAGCTCTGACTGGATGGTAGGAAATGGAAGGATTTATACTCTCTGCAGACAAGAATGCAAGGTCATTTGCATTCTTGTAAATCCTGGTCATTTGCATTCTTGCTGTGTGCAAGGAGTATAAATCCTTCCATTCCCCGCGATCCAGTCAGAGCTGAAGAAGCTTCTTGGATGAGAAGCAAAATGTCTTCAAAGAAAAAGTCCAGTTGCCTCTTGAAAAAGCATCTTTGGGACAGATTTCAGCTAGAACTCCTTAAGCACTTAAGAATATATACTAAGGAATATAATAAGAAAGCAGACCTAGGACTAGGTTTAGATTTGCTCCTGAAAGAAACTGAGAAACATTAACAGATGTTTCTGCTTGTCACACATCACTGTAGATGGTCCCAATTGTGCCTTGTTCGAGTCACATCATATTGTGCTAATGGGAGTCTTTCACTGACAAACACTGAGTGTCAGCACAGAAGTGGATCATGACATGAATTATGCAAGAAGTGCCTGACTCCATTTTTCAAATTCTGTTCTTCTGCCAGCAGGGGAATGACACATAATCAGAGGTGGTATTCAGCAGGTTCTGACCAGTTCTGGAGAACCTGTAGCAGAAATTTTGAGTAGTTCAGAGAACGGGTAAATACCTCCTCTGACTGGCCCCGCTCCATCTATTCTCTACCTCCTGAGTCTCAGCTGATTGGCTGGGTCTTCTTTGGTTGTCCTGCATAGGAGAACAGAGCTGGAAAGCAGGTTAGTGGGGTGGGGACAGAATGGGATTTTGCAGTAATCTTCCCCCAGGAATGGAGAAGGAATGGAGATTTTACAGTATCCTTCCCCTGCCGCACACACCAAGCCATGCCAACCAAGCCACACCACATCCATCAAGCCATGCCCACAGAACCGGTAATAAAAAAAATTGAATCTCACCACTGCACATAATTGTGTGTACAGCCATCAGGTCAAGAATATGTCACTTTGGGTGGGTACATAAGAAGTGTGCAAAGCATTTTTCTTTTTTTAATATAAATTTTATTTGGGTTTTCACAAAAACATAATACCAATAAAACATCTTTTTTTGAGAATAGCATGATCCCAGGTTATCACTTCTTAATACAGACATAGACTCAATTTCATATTCATCTTTGTGTTCTATTCCATATCTTATTACTATTTTAACATTTTCTCCATCATTTTTCCCCTCCCTTGGTTTTCTCAATTTTATTTTTAATTATCTCATATCTAAATTCAATTATATATCTTTTTCTAAGTTTCAATGTCTTTCTAATCATTATATTTATACTTTTGTCTGTCCTGTTTCAATTTCATATTACCTTTTCTCATTAAACAAATTTTTCCCTGTAGTTACTAATCGGAGTATGACACCTTTATATCTTTTAATTTTATCCATTCAACTCTTATTTAAACTTCAATTTATGTCTTTAGAATTATAAGATTCAATATAGTACATAACTTCCAATCGAATGCTGCTTGGGACATTCTTAAAATACACACTATGTTCTTTAAGAAAATATATATATAACAATAGTAAATAAGACACTCATTCCATTCCAATTCAATTCTATCATTAATATTAGTTACAATCTTAACTTCTTTAACATTTCTTTTCAATTGAATATCATATTTCCTTGGGAACACTTATAAACTTTCCATAATTAATTCTTTTTTTTCCATATTTCTCTTCATTTATATTTTTATAAATCATTAATAATAATTAAAATGTTCCCATCCTTTCCTAATTTCATTCTCTCATTCTCTTTATTTCATTTATTTATTAACAAACATTCCATTGTATTACAATAAGTATTTTATCCATCATTTTAATCATATATTGTCTTATATTTTCTAAAATTATTTCTATTTCTAATATAACAATACTATCTTATGTACCTTTGCAGAATCCTTTTTTCAATTAAATTTTCACCCATCATCTCTAAATAGGCTTATACTTTCAATTCTTATACATTTTCCGTTTCTCTATGTCTTGTTTCTGTCTTTTATAACTTCTTTTCCTTTCCTTCTCCCCCCTCTTTTTCTCCCTCCCCTTTTTGCCTTGTCTCTCTCCTTCTACTTCTCTCTTCTGTAATCCTCTCTTCTGTTGCTTCCTAATATTGTAATTATTTTTCAAAGTATTCTTTTTTTTGGTTGTTTTTTCAAATCTTAAACTTTCCACTCTCATTCCCCCCTTTCCTTTTCCCCCCCACATAAAATTACTTGATCATTAAAAATGGCTTCTCCTTTGTCCTGACCTTCTTGTTCTACAAGTGTTTCTTGTTGTTTCTCATAGTTCCAGATCTCCATTTCTAAAAATTGAAATATGAAGTCAAAAGAACCTCTTCCTTTTTGTGCATCTTCTTTCTGTTTTTTAAGTTCCATTTTCAGTTCTTCCAAAAGTGATGCCATTTTAAACACTTTTAACCAACCACCCGATTGATTTTAGTCATTTAAATCCAATAACCAAAAATCCAAAAATCACCAATCACTTTATTATCTTTATTATCTCTTTGATATTTTATATTCAGCTTAAATGCCTATTAATGTCAAAATGGATTTTTCTCAATTTCTTACTTAAATCTCTGAGCTGTCAGTATAAGGAAAGGAAGAAAAAAAAAGCCAAATCCTTTCCCTTCTCTCTCTCCTTCGCTGCTTCAAAATCTTCTTTGGGAACCATGTTATTTTTTATAATTCAAATTCCAGGGTACCCTACATTATTGCTTTTTCAGTTCAACCCAGTCAACCAAAATTTTCTCTTCTTATCTTCCTCCTGCACATTCTTTTCTGGTCGAGTTCTTCTTTGAGGTGGCCATTTCTGACCACCACTGCAACCACCTTCGGGAAAGGGAGTAATAGCCAGCTGAGGAGGAGAGATGCAGCTCTCCTCGACCCTGCTGGCAGTCTCCCCTCTCTTCACCACCTCTACGGGATGGCTTAGCCCTGAATCCAGCCAGCTTGGAGCCCTCCGGCAGCGAGCACGGATCAAAACCTCGCATGATAGCGGATCTCAGTCTGTCGCCAAAGAAGCTCAAACCAAAAGTCCCAAAGCATTTTTCTTGTGTGTGTGTGTGTGTGTGTGTGTGTGTGTGAAAAGTGGAGAAATTTAAATTTTGGTATGAAAGGGAACAACTTGGATGGGGCAGCTCTTTCTGGCTAGTTGATGAGAACTGACCAGAAAGATCAAATTGGGATTGAACGTTGCAGAGCTTCAAACAAGTAAATATATCCATTTCTGTTATATTTTGCTGTCTTACAATCTTAGATCAGCTTATTCAAGCCCTGCATTGTTTTAGGTATGAGAGAAAGGATGCGACCAAATGATGATTTTGGTAATGGAATGGCTGGTTGTTTAGAAATGACTTCAGTTTTTGAATGCTTTTTTTAAAGGTATGGTTGATTGATTAGCAATCCTTGAATGCTCTTCCTTTCCACAAACATTAATCTCTCTTAGAGTTTGCTCTCCTTTAGTCTAGGTGGTGCCCATTGTGGTTTTACAGTGATACCTCCTTGAATAGATTTTCTATCAATATTTCTAATATGCCAGAGAATAGGGGTTTGTATCTCAGTCCTAGGCACATATAATTCACATTATATTTTTTACAGAAGGTCTTTCAGTACAGGATACAAAAGGATTGGAAATGAAAATGAAACAGAAAAGCTGTTTCCACATGTAATGAAGGTAAAAAAATTATCCCCAGAAAGTATTCCTTCTAAAGACTGCAATATTTTGCATATTTACTTCTTGCATCTGTAAAATGAATCCAGATAAAATGTGTATGCTTGCAAAACATACCGTGCACATGCTTACAGCTCTAGCCGGTTGCATTTTTTAAGATTAAATTTACATTTCTTTAACCACTCCTCTTTAATTTTTTCATCTCTCACTGTATATTCTGGTATCTAGACTCTAGAGAGAAATTAGAGAGGATGACTCAAACAGAGCAAAAATTTTGTCTGGATAAATAGGAAATCAAGCCCTTTCTGAAATCATGTTTATCACTTTTCCATTCTTTGGGCTTGTAAGGGGAAACTATGTGGATATATCTTTTTCATTACTAGCTGTGATTGCCTATCAGGTATCCGTTGATCTCGCTTATCAGAATATCTCTCTCATTTTTTTCATTCATTCCTGGTTTATTGAAAATGCTTGCAACTACAACCAACTCTATCAAACTGAAATCTTCTAAATGGTACTCACAGAGGCATAACTCCAGAGAAATCCTGAAATATTTCTCAATTTTCTGCAGACAAGCACTGTTCCTTGTTACAGTTGGTGGATTTGTTAGTTTTCCCAATGCAGTATTAGTAAGTCTGTAACATAAGGATTGACGTGTCTTTGCTGCTCAGTATGTGAATTAGTTTGAATCTGCAAACTAATTCTTAACTATGGGCTGTTTGAAGAAGTATAGAAGCAAAATGCCAATAGTTCATCAAGCAATGAAAGGAAAACTTTCAGGTGGAGAGATTTTAATAGCTTTTATTTAGTAGTGTATGGATTTTAGCTCTTGCCTGATCATAAGTTTCTATGAGACCCATATGCAATTCAGAAATGGAAGGAGAGAACCTAGGATAAAAAATGCATCCTTGATTGCCTTTTCCTCTTTGAAAGCACAAAAAGAGAACTGCTTTCATATATTCTGATGAGAATTATTTATTGCACTTTTATCCTCTTTATTAAAGATGGACTGGGGAAGATATAACCTCTTCAGTTCTCATGAACATTAAGCTAAGAAACAGTAGCAAACCACGAAGTGTAATGTTTAGATCAGAATTTGAACACTTTTCTCTTCAATTTTTCTAAATACATGTCCTCCAGGATTGCTAAACTATAACCCCCATTACCTCCAGATAGTAAGGCATTGGAAAATACGGTTCAGTCTATCAAGAAGACATCAGAATGGGTTTCCTTTTCTTATCTGATGCTTATTTGTTAACACAGTAGTTAATAACAGGAATAGTAATAGGTTCTTTGGATATATGATGATAGGATTATGTCCCTGGATACCAGCCAGTATTTAGCTTTGGAGACTCAGACAGACCTAATTATAATGGGAGGAAAGTTTCTATTAGTGTCAAGACATGTTATGCCTCCCTTGGGTAACAGTATGTACTGTAGTCCTTTTGTTGGAAGATGTTCAGAATGAAGCACAAGAGAGGGCCAAAGAGCTTAAGGATCCTCATCTTGATCTGGTTTAGCCTATATATTGAAGATGTAGAAGTAAGCTAACTTTAGTATACCTGCCCATTGTGTCCTGATCAATGTACACCTGAGGACCTTATGATAGCATGACAGATCATAATTAATGTTGCTAGTTTCTGGGCAAGATTTGTTTAACGTGTAGATATTTTAATGTTGTATTTTATATTTTAATGTTGTATAGTATGCCTCATTTTAATTGTGATGCTTCTGACATGAATAAACAAAGAAGCAAACAAACCACAGACTTACCAATGGTCAAATACATAGTATGCCATACATGGTTAACATGTGATTTTCAGTATAGATAGAATAGAATAGAATTATTTATTGGCCAAGTGTGATTGGACACACAAGGAATTTGTCTTGGTGCATATGCTCTCAGTGTACATAAAAGGAAAGACACATTCGTCAAGAATCATAAGGTACAACACTTAATAATAGTCATATGGTACAATAAGCAATCGAATCATACTAGGAAACAGTCAATAAAAACCATAAGGATACAAGCAACAAAGTTACAGTCATACAGTCATAAGTGGGAGAAGATGGGTGAAAGGAAGGACGGGAAGATTAATAGTAATAGTAATGCAGACTTAGTAAATAGTTTGACAGTGTTGACAGAATTATTTGTTTAGCAGAGTGATGACATTTGGGGAAAAAACTGTTCTTGTGTCTAGTTGTTCTGCTGTGCAGTGCTCTATAGCGGGGTTGGCAACCTTTTGGACCTCAGGGACCACCAAACTCATAATTTTAGATCCCAGGGACCACTAACTGGTTCTGTGGATGTGGCCTAATTTGTAGATGTGGCTTGGTGGTCATGTGATTGGCTGCGCATGGCTTGTATGTAAATATTATAAATATTTATATTAATATTGAATTTTTTATAAAAAAAGAGCAACTTTTACCCAAAATCAGGCAAAGCATGCAGGCAGATTGAGTTGCTCACAGAATCACAGATTCATTCAGAAATCTATCTATCTGCCATTGGCTAGCTCAGTCTGTCACATAAAATTTGCTAGCAAGCAAATTCACAAAATTAACTCACAAAACACCATGTATGTAAATATTGATTTTTTTAAAAAAACAAGAGCAACTTTTACCCCAAATCAGGCAAAGCAGGCAGATTGAGTTGCTCACAGAATCATTCAGTGATCTATCTATCTGTCATCGGCTAGCTCAGTCTCTCAAATTTGCTTGCCATGAATCTGCACTGAATTTTTGTAAGCAAACCTTCAGTCCAGTTTCTAGAAAGCAAGAAATCCAACTATTTCCTGCTTCCTAGCTAATCTAAATCTCTCAGCACAGCAGAACAGATGATGGTCGGAAAAAGGAAAAATAGCAATTTAGCAGGCAAGTTTACCAGGTAAGGAGTGAATGGGCGGGGAGGGTTCCTGTGGGCCATGTGGGCGGCGCAGCCCTGTGTTTCTGCACAGCCTGGATTAATAGCTTTGGGGGGATGCTCTGGAGGTGAGATTTCTCTGCGGCCCACCAAAATTTTCTCACGGCCCACCGGTTGGCGACCGCTGCTCTATAGCATTGTTTTGAGGGTAGGAGTTGAAACAGTTTATGTCCAGGATGTGAGGGGTCTGTACATATTTTCACAGCCCTTTTTTTGACTCCTGCAGTATACAGGTCCTTGATTGAAGGCAGGTTGGTAGTAATTGTTTTTTCTGCAGTCCTAATTATTCTCTGAAGGCTGTGTCTGTTGATGATCCAGGCTCTTTGAACCATTAAAATACAATTTATTGTTCCAGAATGCCAACTTATGCACATATGTTAATAGCTTTGGATGCTCATCAACTGGGTATCTCTCCTGTAAACCAGCAAGAGATTCCAAAACCTGTATTTTGGTTTCTTTTTCAGTGCTTTGCAACCAACTGCTTGAATTTACTAGGGACTTAGTTTTACTCAGGGAATTTTTCTAATCTAATCACCCGACTTATTGGTTAACAAGGTAGTTAATAAAAGAAACACATTTTCCGCTTCAAATTCCTGAATTCCATTAATCATAGCTGTTTGCAGAAAGCTCAGAGGCACTTGTTCCTTGAAAGCAGAAGATGGATAGTTTTCATTACATTTGACAGGATGGAACTAAAAGAATATATATAAGTATAGTTATACACACATAGGTGGTCATGCCTCAGTAATGTGGAGCTAGAATGGATATCATTAGGGACCAATTTAAAGATCGGCTGGGGTTAGTTCTTTCTGCAATTATTTTCTTTTAATGTACACTATAGGAGACCTTGCACGATTGCAAAAAATGGATGTATATCAAATGCAAAGAGAATGAAGGTTATCATCCACTTATAACAATATATTTTATTTTTTGAATCTGATTTAATTTAAAAGACTTAACACTCATTGAAGTTCCTTATTTGCTTTCTCAGTACTAAAATCCATTGAAAACAAAAGAGTTCATTCCCAATTAGAAAAATTCCAAAGGTCAACAGTGGAAATGTAAAGAAACCCGAAGTGAAATAGAAATAATTAGGAAAATTTGGATATGCGCAGAAACAAATTGACAAAAGAATTAAAAAATAAAGATGAATCGGATTATTACAAAATATGGGATAAATTTTATTGTTGGTTAGAAAAGAGAAAGGATCAAGATAGTAAGAAATGATTATATGTATATATTATATACTATGTATATAGAATGTAAATGTGTACTATTTTTATATATGATTTAGCAATGTAAGACAACTATGTGGGTTAGGAAGATTGCACCACATTCATTGTTTTTAATGTTCTTTTCTGTTTTTGTGTTTATCTAATAAAATTAATTTTAAAAAAAATTCCAATGGTTTTCATCTATGGAAAAGTCCTATTTTACACTGTCAAAGCTCTTTCTGCCTTCAGGGTGAGACAGTGTCAAAAATAATGTGAGAGAAGAAGTAATATTTTGCATATGCTTGTAAGTATTATTGTGTTTATTACTATTTCAGATAGGTAAGAATTAAACCGGGGGGAGGGATTTTGGTGTAGAAATGTAAGGTAATCCTCAGTTCACAACTAATTATTTAGTCACCGTACAAAGTTACAAGAACTCTGAATAGGTGACTTATGACTGGTTTTCACACTTATGATTGTAAAAGCATTCCCCACGGTCACATGATCAAAATTTGAGTGCTTGCCAACTGGTATGTGTTCATGACAGTTGCACGGTGTCCTGGGGTCATGTGATCACTATTTGTAACTTTCCCAGTTGGCTTCCAACAAGCTAATGGAGGAAGCCAGATGTGCTTAGCAACTGCATGATTCACTTAACAACTTCAGTTATTTGCTTAACAATTGTGGCAAAAAAAAAGGATGCAAAATGGTGCACAACTCACTTAACAACTGTCTTGCTTAGCAATTGGAATTTTGGGCTCAATTGTAGTAATAAGTCAAGGACTATCTATACCGTTAAGATATTAAAATAAGTATAAAAAAGCAGGATATTATAGAACAAGATTGCTACACCTGAATTAAAAAAAAACACAGTGAAAAAAACAAAAAAGTTAATTACATCATCTCCTTCCCTTCTATTTGTATCTTCAATCACAGGCTGTCCTTTAGATATTTGAACTTTGCATCAAACTTCAGTAATTGTTGTTAGTTTCCATTTGAATCCTAAAAACTACATTCCAGATGACTAATCTGGCTTGCTTTGTACATAAGGGAACCATTCTTACTTGAATTTATTTTATGTAATTAATTAAACTTCTATTGCAGAAGTAGTCTTTGACTTACTTTGACCATAATAAGAACAGAAAGTTCATCATTAAGTCATGTGGTTATTAAGCGAGACATCATGTTTCTGTGACTGGCCACCTTGTCCCAGTTTTCCCATTGAGTTTGCTTGTCAGAAGTTGGCTAGGAAGGACACAAATGGTGATCATGTGACTGCAGGACATTGCAACTGCCATAAATGTGAGTTTATCCAGGTCGTGACCACAGGGAAGCTATGACGGTTGTAAATGCAAGGACGAGTTGTAAGTTATTTTTTTCAGCACTATGGTAACTTGGTCCCTAAATAAATGGACATAATTGAGGGTTATTTGTAGATATATATGCTGCCAATTTGACCATTGGATAATACCTTTTGTCTCACAATGTCCTCCCTCCTCCCTCCCCTGAAAGCACAGGAGAAAACAGATGCTTTGAATATATGGTATTACTGGTTGAAATTTTTGTTTTGTTACATTAATGTTTTCATTGTCAAACTAATCAGAGCTTAAATGAGCTTGTTGATTTCTGCTTGTTTGAGATAATAAAAGTCTGACAGTTATTTGCAAGACTCAAGTTGTACTTAAGATCAAACCTAAGGGAAATTTGCTGTATCCTTCTTCCCAATTTTGTTTCATTTCAGCTCCAGACAGCTGAAACTGGAACTGTTATCCTGAAGCTAGTAACAAAGCATTAACTACTATAAGCTTTCCCGCTCCACCCCTCCAAACCTAAGAAACAAAGAATGCCTTGTTAGATTACATCAAACTAAGGCTTGTCCACTCCAGTGTTAAGTTGTAGTCAGTCATTTGCCTCTGGGCACTCCTAGTCAGGTTTTGAAAATGTTTGCATCCATTCCCTTCTTGAGGTATAGTTCCTTATTTGTACACTGACATTTTCATTGTTCTGGTAATAGTAGTACAATTAAAAGGACAAGCCTTTGGATCTTTCTTTACCATTGTCCAGAATGATAAAGAGTGCTGAAAATTGATCTGATATCTTAAAGCAGAGATGGACTGGAAGTAAGAAATATGAATTGAAAACTATGGCATATCAGCCTTTCAAGTTGTATACAGTAATGTCAACACATTTTTGAGCCATGTTAAAAAGTAGCAGAATACATTATATAACTCCCCCAGGGCAGAGAAAATTGCATTATATATTTCTCTACTCTAATACAAATAAACATTTATGCTTTCCTTCCTTTCGCTTTTCCTTCCTCCTTCTCTAAATAAATTATTTCTGTGTAGCCACTTGAACAAAAGTCAGATAATTCCCAGTAGCATATTTTCTGTATTAACATTTCCCTCAGAATTGAGGGATGCTTATTTTCTTTCAACAACTCCCCCCCCGCCCCCAAATCTACTACTGTCTGAACAATGATATTCATTTTCCTTTCTACATTTTAGATACAAGGCCATTGTAAATCCAATGGATATTCAAGCACCCAATGCAGTCCTCTGGACATGTATTAAAGCAATCGGCATCTGGATAATTTCCATCTTGCTAGCAGTCCCTGAAGCTGTTTTCTCTGAAGTGGCACACATCAATGATGCAGATAACGTCAGCTTCACAGAATGTATGCGCTATCCCTTGAAGGATGATCTGCACCCAAAGATTCATTCCGTGATGATACTTTTGGTATACCTTCTTATCCCACTCACCATCATTAGTATTTATTACTACCATATTGCAAAGACATTAATTAAGAGTGCACACAATCTGCCAGGAGAATACAGTGAACAATCTAAAAAACAGGTAAGTTTTCCAGATCCACGTGAGGAGATTTATTTTAAGAAAGTCTACAAGTTAAATTAAATTGTATGTTTAGTATACATAGTAGTTGGTAGTCGGTAGTTCTCGACTTTGCAACAGAAATTCTGCTTCCAGTTGTGGTAGTTAAGTGTTAAGGGAGTCATGTCTGATTTTAAATCTTTTTAGCCATGGTTGTTTAGCAAATCACTGCATTTGTTAAGTGAACCACATGGTCATTAAGTGAATCCAGTTTCTTTCCTTGACTTTGCTTGAAGGAAATGGCTGGGAAGGTCCTATGGTGATGACATAGAACGTATCTCTGGGACACTGCAACCATCACAAACACCATGTCAGTTGCCAAGCACTCCAATTTTGAAGTGGGAATGCTACAATGGTTGTATGTGTGAGGACTGTTTATGTGATGACTCAGAGTATAACACAAACGTATCAAAATCCAAAATGTAAATAAATATCCTTTATTACCTCCAACTTGGCCCCACTGCTCAATAATACTCAGTTGGAGATAAAACATGCCAAAAAATAGTCTTCAAAAGAAAGCAATACAGTCCAAATTTAATGAGCAGATAGAGGTGAAATAAAAAACCAAACAAACTACAATGATGAAATGTCCACAACGGAACAGGGGAAGTATTTACCAAATTCAAGGAGATAACAAAGCACAGTCTGTTGGAAGGATACCAATCAAGATAACTTCAGACCAAAATAGAACATGCTTGCTTCTGGAAACCTGTGTTCTAACTGTCTCTCTTATATACTCATCTCCCCAACTGTAACCAATGAGGAGGATCATTGCCTCTTCCTCTCTCGCAAGCCAAGTTGTTGCCTTCTCCTTTCCTCCCTGCGTGTCCTAGGATGCAGACGGGGTGGGCCTGGTTCTTCCTCTGACCACCCAGCCAGCCTCAGCCCTTCTCCAGCCTCCTCCACAACCTCCAGAGCCACACCTCCACTCCCTGTCAGCTATTCCTCCTCTCCCTCAGAATCTGACTCTACCAAGAGCATGACAGATTATAAGTCACTTTTTTCAGTGCCATTGTAATTTTGAATGGTCACTAAACAAACAGTTATAAGATGCAGACTATCTATGCATCACATACTTCTGTTTCTCCATTGTTATTTAATTCACGTGGTATGGTCTGGATCAAACCCATTCTATGGGCAATAAAGAATCCTTCATCATATAAGAGGACAAGCATGGTGCGGTGGCTGAGAGCTCTCGCCTCGTATTCAGGAGGCTGTGAGTTCGATCTTAGATAGAGGCAGTTATTTCTCTCTCTGGGCACATTGAGACTATATCTGCTGAATATAACTCTGCATTGGTGACAGGAATGGCATCTGGCCAGTAAACCCTTGGCTCCATTCAATTGCCCAGACTCCATCCAGCAAGGGAGTACGGGGTCATTAAAAAGAGATGATGATGGAGGGCAAGTGGTGGATTGAAAAATTCCTATTTTTCCTGAAAAGGGACATGCTTTTTTTAAACAACATCAACAACAACAATACTCCTGACACCAATGGATTTTTGAAAAACAAGTTCTAGGCCTAGTAGAAAAAAACCAACTCTCCCATAGGCAGAATGGTTCCAAGTGAAATCAGCCCACTGTACATTTCCACTTCAGAAAGAGAAGGAAGGTATGAAGTACAAGCTCAAATCTTTCAAAGATCAACAGGCAAGGACAATTAACTAAAAAACTAATGCTCAGCCCTGTCTCTCCCTTATTGTGAGAAATAGTGTTCCTGACACTGCACTTATTTTATAGTTAATAAACAAAACTCTATAAGATAGAATTCTGATCATATTTTGCAATTTCATTAGAATGTTTTCTAGTTTTGCATAGCCTTAAGAAATTGCAGTTGTTGCACGATCTCTTAAGTACTGCTGCTCACCCATGACTTAAATCAGGTTGCATCAATGTAAAATCCTCTGCAAAAACATGATTTTAATTAAATCTCTAGACTTTATAACTAATACCTGTATCAGAGTTTTATATGCTTAAACAAAAATTAAATGCTTAGTCTGAGCATATATACAAAGTGTCCCAAAAGTTATAGGGCAATGATTAAAATAAATGCCAGTTGCTGCAATTTTATTAACATTTAAAATTCACCATCTCCTGCTCATACATAGTTATTGATTTTTTTTAAAACAATTGATGTTCCTTATTTCTTTTCTGGTTTGTTGCTAAATTTTAACTGCTGTATTAATTCTGGAGTGTATATTCCTTTTTTAATATCCTTTAATTCCACTTTTATTATTTTTAGAAATAACTGAATGCAGCAAATGTATCTAAAACTCTGTCATCCTCTTATCTTCCCCACAACAACAACCCTGTGAAATGGGTTGGGGTGAGAATGACTGACCCAAAGTTACCCAGTCAGCTTTCATGCCAAAGCAGACCTCCTGGTTTCTAGACAGAATGAGAGAGCCGTTTAAATAGCCCTTCAAGCGTTAGTGGAAATAGATTACAAACCTGTGCCCAGCTGTTAAAAGCCTGAGCCTGGAGCAACAATCCTTATTTCAAGAAAGATTGCTTCAGAGCAATCTATTTTGGCAATTATAATTGACACATGCTTTGTGGGGGCCAGATTATTAGATGGGGAAATGGTTTGCACTACTCTTAATTAATTTTCTTCAATTGATCGTCCTCTGGAAATGGTGGAATTATTGCTCCAGAGTTCTCCAGTTAAACACTATGCTGAGTAGGGGATTCTATGCTGAGTAGGGGATGAGTAGGAGCTGAAGTCCCAATACATTTTGAGAAAGTT
Organism: Bungarus multicinctus; assembly: GCA_023653725.1. Lineage (NCBI taxonomy): Eukaryota > Metazoa > Chordata > Lepidosauria > Squamata > Elapidae > Bungarus > Bungarus multicinctus. The sequence continues at coordinate 85,974,001 of CM042836.1, forward strand.
GACATGCCGTATCTTCCTGATAAAATATATGAGTGTGAAAATGCAGGAGAGAATCATTCACTATAAGAATGCGAATGACAATTCAGTCCTTGATTCGGACAGACTCAGGAAAGAATATTCTTCGTTCTTCTGAATTTTAATCAAGTACGTTCAGTTGTCAATGGTCCTGGTTAAACAGGCCTCGGCAGAACTTGCACTTTGCTTCACTAGGGAAGCTGATCAAGCTACGTGAACTTTTGTCACTTTTTTTTCAGATGTCATTGGTAAAATTAAAGATGTCATCAATCTTATCTGCGATAGGATTTTTAATCTAATCCGGTTTACGTGAGGACCTGAGAATACGTGCAGAATAATTGTTATTAAAAAGTTTGATTGGGAATTAGAATAGAATAGAACACCTTTATTGTCATTGCATTCCATGAATATAATGAAATTTGAAAGCTACTCTAGCACAGTGCCCCAAACATCACATCACAATCACGCTACAGAGTATTTAAAAATTAAAATACTACTACTACTAATAATAATAATATCTAGTCCAAAACCTATCTAAAACATTTAGTAAGTGAAATAGTTTAAAAATGCCACTATATACATAGGACTAAATCACAAATGCACTGTTTGATTCAAGACAATGCTGCCTTGAAAAATAAACTGTTTCTCAATCTATTAGTCCTCATTTTAAGACATCTATAACGTCTTCCTGATGGTAACAGTTCGAAATATGAATGACCAGAATGAGAATGGTCTGTGGAGATTTTTTAGTGCTCTAGAGAGCAGTCTAGTCTTCTCAATCTCTTCCAAAGAAGAAAGAGAGAGACCGATGATTTTTTTGTGCTGTGTTTATATCTCTCTGGAGCATCTTCTTATACATTGCAGAGCATCCAGCATACCACACTATTACACAGTATGCCAAAATGCTGTCGATGGTAGAATGTTAAAAAGTAACCAGCAACTTCTCACCCAGACCACTCTTTTTCAGCAACCTCAGAAAGTGCAGGTGCTGTTGGGCCTTCTTTGCAGTGGCCATAGTGTGGACCGACCAAGTAAGGTTGTCGGAAATATGAGTTCCTAGAAATTTAAAACTATGAACTCTTTCCACACAATCTCCATTGTTATATAGTGGGAGAGGCTCTGCTTTGCCTCTTCTGAGCTTAGCTTTCTTGCTCATCCTTGAACAATGTATTGTGAACACTGAAATAGGGTCAGATCAGCTATTTTGTGGGGCAGCTCCACTGACTTCAGATTGTTAATTTCTGTTTATTTGTTCACTCTAGATGGAAACTCGAAAACGCCTGGCCAAGATTGTGCTGGTTTTCGTTGGGCTGTTTGCTGTGTGCTGGCTGCCAAATCATGTGCTATACATGTATCGGTCTTTCAATTATCGTAAGATTGATCCATCCCTCGGTCACATGGTTATTACTTTGTTGGCTCGAGTGCTGAGCTTCTGCAATTCATGTGTCAACCCATTTGCCCTGTACTTCCTCAGTGAGAGTTTTCGGAGACACTTCAATAGCCAACTTTGCTGCTGCAGGATGCATCCTCAACCAAGGCCTACCAGCTACCTGACCAATTCTTCAGCCATTCGAATGTCTTCATTGGAGAACCGTGCAAGGCACACTGTTGCTATGACAACCCTGTTGAATGGGCATACTCCTAAACAAGAGATGTCATTGTGATTAACCAGTGCAACACCTGACCTCAAAAGGAAATTATTTTAATGATCTTTCTTGTAGCTAGCTTCAGTTCCTTTAAAAAGCCAATAGATCCTAATCTAAGAAATATCATATTCTGATCTAAGGATAAGTATTTATTAATTATCTTCCTATCACTGTTGTAAGAAATGAAGTATATTATGCTTTACTAACTCTCGCCTGAAGAAATGCTTCCAAGCTTATTGCCTTAAAAAGTTGAATATAAATGAAGTATGAAAAGAACATACATGCTCTGCTGCCACTTCAAGGAAATTAGTCTAGATTTCCAAGTGTGTAGTTCTTGATAACTCTGGAAGTCAGGCATCTCTTTTGTCAAGAGTTTATTTTTCCAGTCCCATACAAAGGCATCTCTGCTTATGTCTTTTTTGCTGAGCTTAATGTGCCTGGTAAAAATAAAAATGTTACTTAGCTATTCCCTTTAAAATGATTATATTTAGATTGGATGACACTCCTAGAGAAGAAGTGCTTGGGAAAGCACTGTCCAACTTGGTTGATGAGCTATTTACAAAGCAGTATGACTGTAGCTGGATCAGGTGCAAATGGCACACCAAGATATTGTATACACTTGGAATTAAGTAACACTGAAATGAACATGAATTTGGGCAAACTCTGGGAGACAGTGGAGGACAGGTGAGCCTGGCATGCTATGCTCCATAAGGTTGTGAACAATTGGACATGATTAAACAATGCTGACGAACTGGGAAACACCCTATATATTCATCTTTTCAGCTCTGAGTTATTCAACTTGAATGACCAGCAGCAGTCAAAAAACACAAAAATAATGAACCTGTAGTTGAACAAGACTTTATTGGCATCAAAAGACCTGGCTTTACAGCCAGGAAAGCTAAGCACAACTTCTGTGAGATAGTTCACAATTTGGGAGTAACAGTGGGAAAAGTGCAAAGCTCAAACTCTGATATAGTGTTCAACTTTTTAAAAAAAGATCCATATCACATATTCCCATTGTATGAAGAAGGAAAGCAGTTATAACCTTAGATGCATTAACTCTGCTACCCATGTAAAGTTTTTACTGCCTATCCCAGGTCTGGATTTCAGAAAACTGGAAACAGAGACTTTTTTTTTACCTGTATATGGAATCTTTGCAATTTTTGGTTTGATAGGTGGCACATGGGGTCAGGGCACCTGATTGCCAGAAACAGTTTTCTCCTTCCATATGGTCATCTAAATGGGGAAACACACAGGGGTGGGATTCTACAGTTTCACACCTATTTGCTAGAACTGGTTGTTAACATTCTAAGCAGTTCGGAGAACCGTTGTTTGAAGAAATTACTGGCTTAATCCTGTAAGGAAGGCAGGAAGGAGACATTCTGGTGTTGCTTAAGAAACTGCCTCTCCGTTAACTCTTATTACATTCTTGGCAGGACTAGACTTCCTGTCTCAGGAACATCTCTGGAGTTTTTTTTCCCTCCTTTGCTGGTACTTTGCTTGTGTGGAGTGACTATTCAAAGTTACAATGGCACTGAAAAAAGTGACTTATGACCATTTTTCACACTTACAACTGTTGCAGCATCCCCACAGTCATGAGAGGCCAGGCGAGGAGATGTGTGCCTCGATGTGAGTGATATTGAGTTAGCCATGCCCAGCCAATAACATGACCACCAAGCCACGCCCACCAACTAAGCCATGCCCACAGAACCAGTTGTTAAAATTTTTGAATCCCACCCCTGGAAACACAGATGTGGTAAAAGCAGCTTCAGAACTAGGAAACAAGAAGAGAAAAAAGAAGATTGTTATATAACTCATTCATTAGCCTTTACCTGATACTAAAAATGATATCAGGGATAGTGAACTTTTTGAGTTAAGTGCCAAAAATTCAGAAAATGTTGAACTTTGCCGGTGTGTCACCCCCCAACTCCCAAACAAAAGAGAAACAATTGTTTACTATTTATTTTAAACGCAGTCTAATCATGTGTGTGATTCCCAAAATCTGCCAAAATACTTACTAAGGAGCCATAGTGATGCAGTAGTTATAATGCAGTATTGCAGACTAACTCTGCCAGCTGCCAGGAGTTCAATCCCCACCTACTCAAGGTTGACTCAGCCTTCCATACTTCTGAGATCAGTAAAATCAGGATCCAGATGGTTGGGGGCAGTGTGCTGACTCTGTAAACTGCTTAATGAGGGTTGTACCCAGTGCTGTAAAGCACTGTGAAGGGTTATATATGTCTAAGTGCTATTGCTATTGCTACTTTCAGGCAGAGTTCTCTTTCCACTGATAGGCCTGCTTCAGGCAGCTCTGAGTCCCAGAGATCTTTGTTCTTGAAGCGGATTTGAAGAATGCTCTTTTGTGGCTTCTGCGGCTTCTAAAAACTCTGCAAAAGCATACCCTGATAAACTGATTTATTGGTCACACCTATGCATGACTTAGACCTCTTGTGGGAACATAGACACCTCAGACTAATTCTTCTTTTGACTCTGTCCCTAGGCCCTGATAATCCTTCTCCTACACTCTATATAGCATAAGAAAGGAAACCTTAGCAATAAAAATAAAAAAACAGGCAACAAAATTTAATAAACAATTAGAATGATTTAACACTGGGCTACGACTTGACAAGAAAGGATGAGCTTGTGGAAAGGAATAAGATTCAGTTTGTTATCTTTTATTGTTGCTTTCTGTTCAGCATGCAGAAAAGGCTTGTGGCTGCTTATATGGGTAGTAAAAGAGTATCTTTGAACCTTTGGCTCTGCTGCTTTTCCTTTTAGGAGATCAATGGGCCTAAAAATCAATGTGCTGTGTAGCTTGATAATCTGTGACTGGTCATTGTCTTGAACTCCTGCGAAACCTTCTTCAGTGTTGTTTTAATAAAAATGGCGGCCCATATGGATCAATTCAAATGGATAATCTATAAATGTAGTTTGATATTGTTCTGTGTAATAATCATTAAACGTGTTTAAAATAAAATATAGCATGCATGGCTTTTTCTCTGATTGAACAAAATGGCTAAAAAAATCACTTCATAAGTTCTGATCCAGAATGTGTTACTTGTACTTAAGCTAAAATCTTTGGACAATCTGATGGTACTTTTCTCAATAAATATGCATGGGATTGTGCTATATGTCCTATTTAGAAAAACGTGCAAATCTTTGATATATCCACAAGTTTTAGAGGCTTATAATGTTCATCTCAGAAAACAGGCATGAAGATTCAAACGTCTTCAAACTTTGCCTTCCTTAATGGTCCTCTTTGCTTTTCTTTACTGCTGAGAAAACAGAGTTCTTTCAAACCTGGTTTCTCTTTCCCTCTATACCAAGGGTGTCAAACTCAATTTCATTGAGAGCTGCATTAGGGTTGTGTTTGACCTCAGAGGGCTGGGAGTGATGGCCAGGAGTGGGTGCAGCCATGGTAGGTGTGGACAGCTTGACATCTCTCTTGTTGGAGGCACCTGTGGCCAAATGCTAAAGCAGCACTTCCTTGAGACCCTCCCTCACTCTCATTATAATCTCCCTCCCTCCCTGCCTTCTCTTCTTTTTCCTTCCCCCTTCTTTCTCCTTTCTTCTTCCTTCCCCCCTTTCCTTATTTTTTCTTTGTTGCTCTCTTCCTATCTTTTTCTTTCCTCTTTCCCTTTCTCCTTGCCTTCTTGCATGCTCAAATGCAAAAGGGGAAACATTTCTCCTTTTGTTTTGTTTTTAGTTTGTTTTGCTAACATTCTGTTTTCAGTGGCAGAGGCAGCACGGGCTGGTCCTTTGCTGTTTCCAGGCCAGCCCCATGGGGCTGATCTAAGCACCCTGCAGGCCAGATCCACCCCCACAGGCCTTGAGTTTGATACCTTTGCTCTGCATCAAAGTGAATCAAATCTTCATAGACCAGTATAAGGAGAGTGGAGTAGAGTCAATTAAAAAGTTTCACCAGAGGTTTCTTTTAAAAAAGAAAAACTAGATGTTAAAACAGAAAGAATATAACACATAAAAGTCTATAAGAATGTAAAAGAAGGGGTAGGAACATCAGATGAGTGTAAGAAAATATAAAAAATTACCATTCATACGATTATATCAAATTATTTTGTGAACTAGATGCTCAATAACTCTAATTTATGCTATAGGTTGTTGTCTGGCAGATTTGAAGTACTGTTGGGCTGAATCTGGCAGCTCTTCATGTTGTTATAGAGTTGGTATCTGAAAGCAGCAGGAGGATGCAGAATTGCCTTGTGCATGTTGGGTATTTATGTAGTAATGCTAAAATGAAAATAGTGTGAATACCTCTGTACTATAGACACTAAAGAAACACCGTGCTCTGCTGTTTCTGTCTGTCTAGAATTGCAGAGGCATTCTTTCTTCAGGTGAGGAATTGTAATCAGGGGTGGGATGGAAATATTTTTAGAACTGGTTCTGTGGACATGGCTAGGTGGGCGTGGCCATGTGACTGGGTGGGTGTGGCTTCTTTTTTTTTGAAGCAACCCCCCCCAACATGCTCCATTTTTTTTGCCTCCTGGACCTCAGGGAAGCCTCCTGGGAGGCTGTTTTTGCTCCCAGGTGGCTTTCCTGAGGTCCAGGAGGCAAAAAACGGAGCGTGAGGGGCCTGCGCAGTACCACCCCCACACGCCCCATTTTGCCTCCTGGGCCTCAGGGAATCCTCCTGGACAAAGCAGTGAGACAGAGTGGGGGATCCTGGCATATCTGATCCTTGGAACAGTTGATCATCGGGAGGGGGGAAAAATACCGTAAGAAGTGACTGGGTGGAGCGGGCGGGGGAGAATGCAGTCGGCGATGTTGTGCATGCACAATAAAGACTGCCTGGGCATGGAGGGGAGGGGTGGTTGGGGAGGGGCAGGGCCAGTCAGGGGCATGATTTGCTGGTTCTCTGAACTGCACAGAATCATAACTGGTTCTACTGAACCGGTCCGAACAAGTAGAATCTTACCCCTGACTGTAATCCTGTATTGTATATAGGAATTCCTATATTAGCATCCAAGAGCAATGAGGGAGAACATGAAATAATGTCAGAGTAATGGTCTTTCAGCTTTTAGGGATTTCACTGTTTGGTGAAGGGAAATTTGGTATGTCAAGGGGAAATCAGAATACCTGTTTGATTCATTGGTACTAAAAGCTGGAGTCTTGGCTTGATCCAGTTGGTATTCTATGTCTTCTACACATTGTTCTGTGTCTGCTACACATTTTGTGTCTGCTACACACAAAGCATTGTTTAATCAGTGCTTTGGCTCTGGGATCTACTGCTAGAATTCCAGGGAAAAAAGCAATAGTGACATCTGGGAAATTTAGTTTTCTCTGATAGTATCATAAAAGAGTGAAATATATAAGCTTCCAGATAATGTTTCATAGATGCAGTTCCATCAACACTAATAGTCTGTCTGGAGTAGTGGTGGGATTCAATTTTTTTTACTACCAGTTCTGTGGGCGTGGCTTGGTAGATGTGGCAGGGGAAGGATACTGTAAAATCTCCAGTCAGAGGTGGTATTTGCCGGTTCTCCGAACTACTCAAAATTTCCGCTACCGGTTCTATAGAACTGGTCAGAACCTGCTGAGTACCACCTCTGGTCTGGAGCTGCTAGGAGATGCAGTTCAAAAACATCTGGAGAGACACAGGTTTTTAAAGTCTAACAAAGAGGGATATCTATCTTATTTTCCAGTACAATGTAATGTGAGTTAGCAAAGCGCAACTTAAGATGAAACAAACTTAAATTCATTATTTAAAAACCAGGATGACCATAGGTTGCAAAAAGTCAGAAAATTAATGGATGACAGCCAAGTGATGTAGTAATTAGACAATTTCTGCCATCTACTGATCATTTAGATTTTGCAGCCCAGGTCTGATAGCCTTGTTTAAAATATAACTTATTTTCTTTATCCTAGGGCATATATTTCATGTGCTATATTATTCTTTACATCAAGAAACTTTGATTTTGGTCATGGAGATGTAACTTGTGAATAAAACATAAGTTGTTCCATGCAATATGACAGTTGCCATTGCAACATAGTACACTGCAGTTACAATACCTTTTCTTATGCGACTTGCACAATTAATCTATATATCAACTTTGGATAACTGCAGAATTATGGACTTGACTCTCACAAGTCAAGCTGCAAAAATAAGTTGTTCCGTGCTAGCAAACCTTTTGGGAGTGATTATTTTCCTGAAATGCAGTGCTATTGATTGAGGTGATAATGCACCATCAGTGTTAACAAAATCACTATCAGCTATTGGAAAAGGCAGCTTTGCTTGGAACAGCTCACTTCCTGCAATGGAATCTTTAATATTATTAAGCAACAATATTTGCCTATCTCGGGTCTTTAGAAAGGACTCTCTAGATCACAGGTGTCAAACTCGCAGCATCACGTTGCTGTCATGTGACATATTGCAACATTTTCCCCCTCCATGAAGCTGGCGTGGGCATGGCTTGTGCGTGATGCATCTAGGGCCACCAGTTTTAATACCCCTGCACTAGGTGGATAAAAATGCCAAATCCAGTTTAAACATCTAATTAACTGCATAGTCAACCACAGCAATAATACTGGCTCTGTAAGTTTAGAAAATGTGCACTATCTCTGAAAAGCTCCCAGAGCAGTTCTAGAAGAGTTTATGTGAACTGTAAAATATAACCTTTAAAACCTTAACACGCGCCTCATTAAAAGCCCTTGAAGGATATAAAAAAAGCACAATGTTTGATGCGGAAATTCTTTTTTAATAACCACAGATTACTAAAACTGCTATGAAAAAAAAATGGCCAATGCCATTGTTATTTTACTGGAAATGAGTCTGGAGCTCAGTGGTAGGTGAGAAAAAAAGCAACCATTAGAAAGGCAATTTTCATGCCTCTTTAGGGAAGTGCTATAGAAGATTTTATGTAGTTTTTCTCTTTCTGTAATTCTCTATGTAAGATCTTGAAAAACAAAATGGCTCACAAATTTTGGGATGACAGTAGCTATGAAGTGACTGAAGCAAGGGCAGAAATATGGCCTTGTTTCCCATTGCTGCCAAAATGCCTCTTTTTGTTCTCCTCAGATCTCTGCATAGCTTTTTACACTATCAATCTGGGAACAAAGTTAAGATTAATCCAAGTTTCATGGAAAAGGAGAAAAAGATCACCTTTACTGTAAGGCATGGCTGTCAAACTCACAGCCTGAGGCCTGGATGCGTCGCATGCTGGCCACACCCATGCCCGGTTTAGCAAAGGGGAAGAAAGTAATGATACATTACATGACAAGGCCATGACAATGCGAGTTTGACACCCCTGCTCCAATGGCTTGAGGCAATTCACAGATGCATGGGTTTATGAGCAGAGTTTGGATGGATTGTAAGTGCAAGTATTGCAAGTAGTCCTCGACTTACAACCACAATTGAGGCCAAAACTTCTGTTAAATGAGACATTTATTAAGTGAGTTTTGTCCTGTTTTACGATCTTTCTTGCCATAAGCGAATCACTGTGGTTGATAAGTTAGCAACGTGGTTATTAAGTGAATCTGGCTTCCCTATTGACTTTGCTTGTCAGAAGGTTGCAAAAGGTGACCTTGGGACACAGCAATAGTCATAAGTATGAACCAGTTGTGAAGCATCTGAATTTTGATCACATGATTACGGGGATGCTGCAAAGATTGTAACTGTGAAAAATGATTATAAGTCACTTTTTTTTCAGTGCCGTTGTAACAGTTTGAACAGTCACTAAATGAATTGTTGTAAGTTGAGGACTACCTGTACTACTTTTCCTGTAAAGAGCAGCAAGGACTCAGAAAAATGGATTCAATCTCACTTCTCCTGACTAATATTATCTTGGTCTGAAAGAGAAAACTTTCTCGTCCCAAAGCTGCTTTTCAAAGGCAACTGGATTTTCTTCAGTTACTGAAGAAGCTTGGATGAGAAATGAGACATCAAGGAAAGCCCAGTTGCCTCATGAAAAAAACACCTTTGGGGCAACCACGAACCGCATGATTGAGAATCTCCACAGACACATAGAAACCCTTCGCATTTCTTACAGTTAGGGGTCCCAAGAAGCAGGAAAGCCTGCCTGTCTTGCCTTGCCTTGCCTTGCTTTGCCTTCCCTCAGGTTGTGTATCTAAAGGGAGTAGTAATTCTTGAGAAAAGGATAATGTGGAAGTATAAATATTCGTCTGATCATCTTCAAAGACTCCAATTAAAAAGAGTTGCAGCAGGCTCACAAAGCCTGATCTTGGTTAAGGGAACAGATTCAAATGAAAATATCTTCTCCTTCTTCTGTATATTTGTAGAAAGATAGATAATAAATTCTTGGGTAGAGATTTCAGTATTTGTTATTGACAAAAAAAAAAAAAGCCCCTTGCAATTCATCCAAATTTTTAATAAGGACTGTAATAGTGCAACAGGTACATGAGTGAATAAAAAGCAAAAGAAGGTCAGAAAAGAACTATTTTATTAGTACTCAAATTAAAATCCACTTAAGTTGATTAAGTACTTCAGTTATATCAACAGCCGCTTTAACTGTTCTATTTGTCTATCCCATCCATTCATCTGGTAAGAGGTAAAATATAGGCAATACCATTAAAATAGATTTGAGGCTCACTTTCAACCTTCCCTAAAGCATCATTAGAATGATTTGTATGATTTTCCCAGAGCCAAGGAAAGGTAGAGAAATGATTTAACCATCACCAAACTCCATTAAAATAACATCAGAATCCACAAATAGAATCTTTCAGGGGTGTCTGATCAACTCTGGTTATTTAAAAAAAACAACAACCCTAGGCTGGAATTATGGTATTACAAATTCTGGTGTACTTAAATCCACCAAGTATGGAATTTCAGATTCAACAGACTTCATCTTCCATTTGGGCTTGTGCGAGTGAAGATTTTAATATGAGTGTTGAACCAGCCAATTGGAACCTGAGCTATCTCAGCACAGGGCAATTATATGGTAGTACACAGCCAAATTAATTAATCAGCACAGCTACCCAACAGATGTTGAAAAGTGGGCAAGAATCAGGAATATTTTTTCATATTTCTTACACTGGTGGCAATTTTTCCTCCTTTTAGGATACCTAGAAATTTCCTATCATGTCCTCTTCTACAAAAATTGCTGAAAATCTGCACTACATAATTGGTACCTTCACAAATTTCAGCATCTGGTTCTCTGCCAGGCTGCTGGGTGAGTGTGGCCATGGTAGGTGTGGCCTAGTCGGCCTTCTGCATCATGAAGGGGGGGCATTTTTACCCCCCCGGACTCCGGAGGCTTTCCTTGAGCCTTCAGGAGGGCAAAACAGCCTTCCTTGGGCGCTGAGGGCTTTCCTTGAGCTTCTGGGAGGTGAAAATGGCCTTCCCCAAGTTCTAGAGGCTAGAAACAGGCCCATTTCCAGATTTCTGGAGCCCCCAGAAGGCCTATTTTTCACCTCCCTGGGCCTCCATGTGGGCCCTACTTAGCATTCAAAATGGGCTGTGTGGAGACTCCTGGGAGGGGTGGGGTGGGGTGGGCGAGGCCAGCCAGAGGTGAGATTTACTGCCAAACCAATAATTAAAAATGATAAAATTAGCTATTGGTTCACCAGAACCAGTAGCAGCTCACCCCTGACTGGTACCTCTTTCGAACATTGGGAGATGTGCAAGATGGGACAAAACCAGGCAGAAATGGTAACTATTCCACATTGGCAGCAAGGCAAGAGAATATTTATAACTAGGTCGAACTGTGGAATACTTGCTGACATGGCCCTTGTCTTGGTCCTTCATTACTTAGCGAGGAGACATCTTCAGTGTTAGGGACTGAAGGGACTAAGGACTAGATTAGGGCTAACACTGATGATGTCACCTAATTGCAGGGGTGGGATTCTACCAGTTCACACCTATTCGTTAGAACTGGTTGTTAACATTCTAAGCAGTTCGGAGAACCAGTTGTTAGAAGAAATTACTGGCCTAATCCTGTAAGGAAGGAAGGAAGGAAACATTCTGGTGTTGCTTAAGAAACTGCCTCTCCGTTAACCCTTATTACATTCTTGGCAGGACTAGACTTCCTGTCTCAGGAACTTCTCTGGAGTTTTGTTTCCTCCTTTGCTGGCACTTTGCTTGTGTGGAGTGACCAGTCAAAGTTACAATGGCACTGAAAAAAGTGACTTATGACCATTTTTCACACTTACGAATATTGCAGCATCCCCACAGTCACGAGAGGCCATGTGAGGAGGTGCGTGCCTCGATGTGAGTGATGTTGAGTTGGCCATGCCCAGCCAGTCACATGACCACCAAGCCACGTCCACCAACTAAGCCATGCCCACAGAACCAGTTGTTAAAATTTTGAATCCCACCCCTGCCTAATTGGGTAATGAAATGTCTGCAACAAAACAATCAAGCTCAGAAACCACCAAAGATTCCACATTCCTATAATTCCTGAGTTGGCTTCTATTATGGGTTTATTACATATAGGTACAAAAATTAAGACAATTGCTAGATTGTCAAAGAGATACAGCAAAATTAATTTCTTTTGACAATGTTCTGATCATCTGGAGTTTTTCAGCTTATACATGGCATTCATAACTGTGTTTAGGAAGTTTTCATGGTGCTGGGAACAAGCTCCAGATCTAATTGCATTAAGCTAGTCTTCATACATGCTAGTCACAGACAAATATAATCAAAGACTAGAACAATCTTTATGTTTGTAAGACACATTAAGCCATGGACTAACCAACCATATTTTACCATGATGTTATGTGAATTAGTTTTTATAGCTCAGTGTCTAATGAAAAATAAAAAGGGTTAATTGCATCAACAGTAAATGGTGGATTTTAATTGTCTAAATTAAAAATAGCTCCATGTTTTCAGCCAAAATAATAAAAACAGCAAATGGTTACATCATTCCTTTTTAAGTGTTGCCCAATTTTCCTTTAGTTACAAAGCCAAAATATTAAACAAGACGAAAAACATTCCTATCAAAATATACTGCTGCAAATATTGCCCGTAGTATAGAAATCCTTCATTTAGTTTGCCTTTGGCTTTTCTTTATCTTTGTCTCAACCTCTGTGTCACTTTTAAGTAAAGTGTTCAATTATATTTGCTGAACAGTTGGCTTTATGTGTTTTTTCCTATTGTGTTTGCACGAAAGGCAATAATTGTTTGTGACATGAAAACAATAACACAGCAAGAAACTGAAATACTGCAATGACTTGTCTTCTAACAAAGAGAGAATGAGAATTCTAATTTTACAGTTAAAAACTGATTTTTTAAAAAATATTATAATAGAAAGTTTTTCTTTATGAATTCCAATATTTGTAAGATAGCTGAAAATTCTTGGCAATTTCAAAAAACAACAGTTCTTGGGAGAACAGTTTTGCTAAAGAAATAAAGGATTATTCTTTAAGCAAATTTAATATCTTTCTCTTCTCCTTCATGTAAAAAATACAAATGTGCATATTTTGTAATTGTAATATGGAAGGAACTCTAGGTTTGAATTTTAAAACTTGCTCTGTGAACCACATTCCCATTCAGTTATGGGATACCTATTGCTATGCATAATTAAATTTGAACCCAGATCTGTTCAAAGATCTGGGTTCAAATCTTCCACTATAACACTCACTCAATGACCTTAATGATCAATCACTGCCTTTCATTCTAATCTACCTGGCAGGCTTATCCTGAAGATAAAACAAGAAAGAGAATTGCATACAGTGGAAGAGCCATAAAATGGAAATATAATTAAAAAGTGGAGCTGGAGTCCCCCCAGGACAGAAATGTGTTTGATATGCTAGTATATATTGTTTCAGAATACAGTAATTATGTATTGTTTTTCCTGTTTCTGCCCTTCAGCCACTGCTCATTTTTCCAAAGGAATATATGGTTGCTATTCACTAAATAAACCTATTTAGTTTTTATTTTATTTATTTGGTCAGTGTTCATCTCAATCCCATGTCTGCTCCAGCTGGCATGCAATAACCTGATACTGACAGAAATTTGAGCTGACAGTTGTATAACAGTGGTTGAGCCCAATCATGAAAAGAGAACTGTCAGAGATACAAACTGGTTTTGGAAGAGAAAGAGGCACTTAAAACCACAATACAAATGTTGGATGGATTGTGGAACAAGCACATAGATTTCAAGAGGATGTGTATTTAGCTATAACAAAGCCTTCAATTGGACTAAGAATGAAAAATGATGGATGTATTTAAAAGAAAAGTGCATCTCAGAACATTTGATTCAGTTAATAAAACTGATACACACTTCAGTCAAGAAAAACTTATACAGATTTAATACTGGAAAAGATATGCAGCAAGGGTATAATCTATCTTTACTTCTGTTCATTTTAATGCACAGAGGCAGTATTAAGGAATCTTAACTTACCAAAAATTATTGGAAGAAAAATTAACAATCTAAGTCTCGGAGAAAATACCGTACTACTCTACTGGCAGAAAATAAAGAGGATGTAAAATAACTTATTCTAAAAACTAAGACAGAAAGTGAAAAGCCTGGATTGCAGTTAAACATCAAGAAAATCAAAGCAACATTAACAGCTGGAAATGATGGCCTCAAGTTAAAAATTGACAACAAAGACATTGAATCAGGATTTTCCTTATACTGTAGTTCCCAATCCAATTGAACAGAATCTACCTTTATGGTTACTTATAGTTGAGCTTGACTTAATGACTTAGTATCATCATCATTATCATCATCATTCTATCAAACAATGACCTCTGTCTATCCTAGGTCCTTAGGAGGGACTCAATAGATGAATAAAAATGCCAAATCCAATCTAAACACTTGGCAGGCTGTGCGACCAACCATGATAATAATAATAAAACGGGAAAGAACAGAAAGAAATGAATTTATAAAAATTTGGAAAGTTAAATATTTCTGAACAGATAAAGAGAGAAGGAGATTTAGTTTTTTTTTTTCATTTCTCTTCTTTCCTTCTAGATCAGGGGTGTCAAACTGGCGGCCTGCAGGCCACACACCCCCAAGCTCCTCAAAGGGGGAAAAGTCACAATATATCATGTGATGGCAATGTGACGTGGTGAGTTTCTAAATGTAAGAATTAGCAATATCTCAGACTTGATAAAAATGGGATTACATTAGAATTCTGAGGTAAATTCTTCATCTTTATATTTATGATATAAAAATCAGGATATGTACAAGCCAAGAAACACTTCTAATTAATCTCATCTTTCAATTTCTGTGGCATACAGAATTAGAAATTATAAATGGAAGATAATTAAGTGATGAACAAGGAACCTAGAATTTTCAACCAATCCTAGTCAATAAGGCATATCTGTTTAGCAAAGTGGTGTAATTATTTTCTTTAACCAATTTATATTAATTGCTGAATGAAAAAATATTGTGGCAATAACTGCCTATTTGAAATCAACAGACTGACACTGGATCACCTAATCTGCTTACTTCTAGTACTGTAATGCTTTCAAAATTAATTAATAAGGATATCTGTAGTTTACTTATGTGGGAAACCAAGCAAATTTGCATCACATGCATCAAGCTCTACACTAGTCAGTATCAGAAAGAAATTTCTAGTCTAGCACATAAATAAATTTAGCCAAACTTTAAGGGGAGTGATTACAGAGGTGGTATTCAGCAGGTTCTGACCAGTTCTGGAGAACCAGTAGTGGAAATTTTGAGTAGTTCAGAGAATCGGCAAATACCCCCTCTGACTGGATCCTTCCCCTGCCATGCCCACCAAGCCACGCCCACAGAATTGGTAGTAAAACTTTTTGAATCCCACCACTGAGTCATTAAGTAGATTGTCATGGCACCAATGGCAGCATTCATTTGTCATTCTCCATTCTGATATCTGTGTAACCTTCAATCATCTTCTGAGAAGATAAAACGGACCATGCTGAATGAGGCCAAGGACCGTTTTAGTTCATCATTTTATTCTTCCCAGTAGCCAATCAAATGATGCTCACAAAGCAGGAAATTTGCCTTTCATTTTGCCTCCCCTGCAACTTATATTTGGAGGCATGTTGTGCTCCACTCAGAGTTTTAAAAAGCTAAATTCTTGACCACCCTGTCTTTTACAGATCTATCCAATCCTTTTTTAAAGCAATACCAATTACTGGTCATTGCTTCCAAGAATGTGCAGGTTTTTGTGCTGTCTTTTTTTTTTGGGGGGGGGAGAGATAATTAGAATATTTCCATGGCTAATTATGGTATCTATCTATCTATCTATCTATCTATCTATCTATCTATCTATCTATCTATCTATCTATCTATCTATCTATCTATCTATCTATCTATCTATCTATCTATCTTTCTACCCCACCCGTTTTACCTTATTGATACATATTCATTGTCTAGTGAAGAGCCTAAATTAGCATTCTACGTGATGCTAATGCTTCATATACATGAATCCTTTGCTATTGCCAGGATTCTAAGCTGATGCAACTTTGTCTTTTCTAAGAAGTTTAAATCGCACCCTAAAATGTTTAAGATGCTACTCTAAGATGTGTTAGAAAAAAGCGATTTATTTATTTGGAAATATTACATGGCTGCTTATTTTAAGCAAATACCTCTGGGTGACTAACAGACTAACAGTACAACACAAATGCAAAACAATAACAAAAAATACAATTAGAAACTAACATAAATAATTAATAATAATAATAATAAATAAATAATAATAATAAATAAAAGCTAAGATATCTTACAGACAGTGCAGAGTTCCTTATGTACATACAGTATATTGCATTCCATTGTTGCTGAGTTCTAAATTCCACAATAAAGCTCCATTTCAGGAAGAATCTATAGTACCCTGAAAAAGGAAATAATTGAAAAATGCATTAGTTTTATCCACGGGTAGTATTCAGCAGGTTCTGACCAGTTCTGGAGAACCAGTAGCAGAAATTTTGAGTAATTTGGAGAACCAGCAAAAATCACCTCTAACTGTATCCTTCCCCTGCCACACCCACCAACCCACGCCCACAGAACCGATAATAAAAAAAATTGGAATCCCACCACTGGTTTTATCTTATTTTACAGTGTAAACGTATAAAAGAAACAAGAACAGAGCATATTAAATGGACCATGCACATCTGAAATGCATAAACAGCATCTAGTACCAAAGCCTAGACAATCTTTTTTCTATATTTTAGAGGAAGAGCAGAGAGTTGATTTAAAAACATAGCATCAGGCTTTATACAGTTAAATGGAATTTAGCCTACGCACTTTTCATTCTAAACAAGCAAACAAATAAACAAAAGTGCATACTCCCTCCACAAAAGAAACTTATAGCAATACTGAACATTTGTTCTCTATATCTTAGCTTTTGACTCTTGTCGCAAACCTCAAACTAGTTTGGCTTCTTTAAACTTAAGTTATTAAAGGTTTCTTTGGTAAGAAAGCTTTCTTTGTGTATAGGTATCATCAGATTTCCAGGAATGGATTTATATCATTAAAAAGGGAAGCAATTTCCATTAAGTTGGAATACTGCAAAAGTCCAGCTGAAGCCAAAGTACACTTTATTTACTGTACAGTTTCCTGAGAGGTCGTGGTCTGTGACAATAAAAGCAACAACAACAACCTTGTGACATTTTAAAGACCACCAAATGATTATGCTTCCAAAGATTATACTTCCCATCTTCAAGTCCATGAAACCCTATAGCACAAATGAATTTGTTAGTCTGTACTGTATGGTCTCCCAAGATTCTTTAATATGGAAAATACACAGCTTAAAATTGGCATTCTGTGTCATTTGAAAAGGTATACTTGTTTTCCCCAAGTAGCAGGGACCTCTGCCTTTATGAGGAAATCCATACACTATTTAGTGTGAAATGAAGGGGTGTCCCACCAAGAGATTGAATTCCCAGTTCTAATGGCTTTCCATTTTATTTACTACTTCTACAACTCAAAGGGAAAAATGAAACCTCTGTTTTTTGGGAAATGCAATTAAGCAGGTGCAATAGCATCTGCGGTGCACTCTACCGTGGTAATCATTTGGCAAACAGCAAACCTGGAAGAGTTCATAACTGCATTGGTTGACAGAGAACAAGCTCCCCACTGAGGATTAATTTTAGCCTTTCACGAAGGGAACCGAGAAGGACTTCCACTCAGAACAAGTTCGTGCAGATGCTGGGAGAATTGTGCAGAAAGATTGTGCCAGCAAGCAATACTTAATTTCCCTGTGAAATATATAATTTAGTGCTTCCCTCAAACATGTTATCTGTTTTTGAGTTCTTCTTTTTTCTTCAGAGAGATTGGATAAATATATTGCTGTAGTAAAATACAGGCCACCCTCCTTTTTATCCTGTTTGACAGATTTGCAATACCTTTCATTTAATCTTCTCTAAACTGATACTTCCAGATGGGTTAGACTTCATCTCCCAACATTCTCAACCAGCAAGGAAGTACAATTTAAAAACAAGCGTTGACAAAATTGTATTTCCCTGGGGAGGATGAGTTCATCCTTGACAGACAGTCTGCTACAGCCTGACATTGAAACTTTCAAGGCTCTTTATACACTGAAAATTGCCTAAAATCTACGTCAGGCAGCTGCTGTTTTTACCCCTGAAATGTGATTGATAGATTTAGGGGCCATTTTTTATGCTACTAATATGGGCAAAATAGCTGAAATGTGTTCTCACATCACTGGTCTTTCCATTTTCAGTATTTTTCTTTGTCAGGATTTCTTGGGAAAATGGTAGTCCAAGTCTATTAAACATGTTTTTAGTAGGGCGACTTAGGGTGAACAATATCAAGATTGATATTGATCAGTTCGTCTATAGCATTTGCTCAAAAAGTTTAAAATACTTAGTGGCAAATGTAGCAGGATTTTTATTTATTTATTTTTATTTGATTTGATTTGTCAATTGCTTACAAGATAATAGGTATAAGTATAAACATAGTTATGAATACATGGATACATATAAGAAAAATAAAAAAATAAAAGAAACAATAGGACAGGGACGGTAGGCACATTGGTGTGCTTATGCACGACCTCTACAGACCTCTCAGGAAAGGGGTGAGGTCAATAGTAGACAGTCTAAGGTTAAAGTTTTTGGGGTTTGGGGAAGAAACCACAGAGTCAGGTAGAGTATTCCAGACATTGACGACTCTGTTTTTGAAGTCGTATTTCCTGCAATCGTGTTTGGTGCGGTTAACCATGAGTTTGTATCTATTGCGTGCTCTTGTATTGTTATGGTTGAAGCTGAAGTATTAATTGACAGGTATGACATTGCAATGTATGATTTTATATACTATACTTAGATCGGACTGAAGGCAGCGTAGTTCTAGGATTTCTAGGTCTAGAATTTCAAGTTTGGTGGCATAAAGTATTCTGCAATGAGTAGAGGAGTGGAGGACTCTTCTTGTGAAATATTTTTGGACTTTCTCTACTGTGTTAATATCAGATACGTAATGTGAGTTCCAGAATGATTAGCCGTATTCAGGTATTGGTCTAGCAAATGTTTTGTATGCTGTAGTTAGTAGTGTGATATTACCAGAGAAAAAGCTAAGTAGGATTAGGTTAACAACTCTTAATGCCTTTTTGGCTATGTATTTACAGTGGGCTCTAGCCCTTAGATCATTTGAAATGAATACTCCAAGGCCCTTGACAGAGTTTGAATCATCAAAAAGGTCTTGACTATTCAGCTTGTGTTATATTTTCTAATTTTTTTTGCCGATATGTAAGACAGAGCATTTATTTGTTGAGATTTGAAGTTGCCATTTGTTTGACCATTCTGATACATAGTCGAGGTCTTTTTGAAGGGTAACAGAATTATCTGTTGTGTTGAATAGCTCTATATCATCAGCGAAGAGAATGCAGTTGCTCTTAATATGATCACAGAGGCCATTTATGTAGAGTATGAAGAGAGATGGTCCTAGAACACTGCCTTGGGGGAAACACCACTGTTGACACCACTGTTGACAGGTACAGAATTTGATAGGACGTTTCCAATTTTGACCATTTGTTGTCTGTTTGATAAGAATGCTTCTATCTAGTTATGCAGGTGTCCAGAGATACCATAAGATTTTAGTTTTAATAGTAATTTGTCATGTACCACTGAATCAAAGGCTTTACAGAAGTCTATTGTTCTGCCCTGATCGAGTTGTGTAGTCTATATGTTTTTGCAGTGTAAGAGTTGCAGATTACAGGATAGTTTTTTTCTGAAACCAAATTGTTTATTAGAGAATAGTGTGCTGTCCAGCCAGTGTATGGGAATTGGATAGTTAGTTAGCAGTTGTGAGCTGTCCTCTTAAGGGAATGCATCATGGTAAATATAGTTAAGGTATTCTGGGAAATGTAGTCCATGTCACGTGACTACATCTGTAATCCTGATTGGTCACTAAATTGACCCTCGATGGGTTGGGGGGAAGTTTCCTCACTTTTGCCTGAACTCACAGACTCAATTCCCATCTACTGGCTGGACAGCCAGAATACAGAACAAGTAGGTTGTTTGTCTCTAAGTGGAGGATAATGGATTGGTTAATAGTTATTCACTGACTTTACAGGTGATGCAGCATAAGGAGATTCTCTGTAATTTTCAACTAGGCTGGGATCTCCAGTTTTGAAAATGGGGATGACTGTGGCTTGTGACCAAAGGTTTGGCAAGGAGCTGGTCCTGAAAGATTTTTCAAAGATTATGCTTAGAAGTTTGGCTATGGCAGTGGATAGCTTTTTAAAGAAGTAGGCACATATTCCATCTGGTCCAATAAATAGAGATGGTTTTAGATTGCATAGTGCTTTTTCAACATTGTCTTCTGTAAAATTGATATTAGATCATTGTAATTGTCTGTGGTTCGACTAGGAAATACTGGGCATGATCCATTGCTGTTTACAAATACTGAACCAAAGAATGTGTTAAAGAAGTTGGCTTTAATGGTGTCGTCATTACAGTCTTTATCGTTAGGTCCTATCAGGGGTGGGATGGACCTTGAGTCTTTTAGTTTGTTGTTTACAAAACTGTAGAAAGTGCGAAGCGGAATTGGTGTATAGGTTTTCCTCTTGTTTAATGTGATAATTGGTGCATCCAGTCTTTATCTGGTGGCATAAATTTTTGTATCGGCTTTTGAAGTTGGCAACATGACCAGATTTGTTTTTCCGCCAAAGTGATCTCTTTTTGGATTGAAGCTTTCTTATTGTTATGGATAATCTGTTTTTCTGGTTTTGTTATTGGTACATATAGTTTAATGATTCTTTTGACTTCAAGTAAAAATACATTATAATGGTCTTCAACAGTATTGCATCCAGTGAATAGAAATTGCCAATTAAGGGATGAGAGATCGTTGTCTATAAGATTGTAGTTGCCTTTTTTTTGAAGTTATAATTGGGGATTACGTCATTGTGGTGATTTTTGTGTGGACATATGTTGAGACAAAAGTCAATCATGTTGTGGTCACTGTTGGAAAAGGGTTCTATAATTTGTATTCTGTAAATTGAATTCAAACTATTGCAGAAGATGAGATTGAGGCAGTTGTTAAGTCTAGTATTGTTGGTTACTAGTTATTCCACTCCCAGATTTGTTACAGCATTGTAGAAAGTTGCATGTATGGGTTCAGTGTTACGTTTATTTGGCTTGAAGATCTGAATTATTTGCTTTTTACAAGAAGAAAAGAGATTGCTTGGAAATTAGTGAGGAAAGATGTATTGTGATTATTGACAGATTCCAGTTGGATAAATGGACTTATTCATACAAGCTTTATACCTACACTACATACATACAGATGGATAAATTCGGTGCTAAGCACAATACCCTCTTCAAAATGAGCATAATTTCAGTGTAAGTTCTTGGCCTTTTTCTATTAAAAACAACTACAGAAAAGATAATCCTGCAAACATATACAGTTGCAGATTAGAGGTTTTTTTTTTACAAAAGTAGGTCTTATCTGTTTAATTTTTTTAATATGCACTTTCTCAATAATATGATCTTCTCAATGAATCTATCTGAGAAATAGTTCAGTGTCCAAAGTATTCTTTACTGAATCAAACATATAACAAAAAATCCACAACATTTGAGTAGTTAATATGTCTTTTTTTACTTTATTTTTCACAGAACTGAGTGGAAAAATTATCCCCCAAAGTGCAAAGTTGGTATGTTTGATATTAGAGAAGCAGTCCCCAATCTTTTGGGCATGAGGGACCGATTCTGTGGAGAGAGGTTTTTCCTACTGGAAGGGGCATAGTTTTGCATGCTGCCTGTCTCCCACAAATAGGGCTTCGCTTGTTTGCAAGGCACAGTTTCTAGCAGGCTGCAGCCCAATGCCAGTCCACAGACTGTGGGGGGAGGTGAGTTTGGGGATCCCTGTATTAGAGAATGAGAGAAAACTGTCAATGGGAGGTGATTAAACATGAGTTATACTGTAGGGTATTTTAAGAAGGATCAGGATTCAACTAACATCTACATATAGTTTTGCTTATTGAATCTGAGTCTCTTAATGAGTCATTGAATGTTATGGATTGATGGAATCATTTAACCAAAGTCATAACAGGACCAAAGTCCTGCCAGATTTAATTAGGAGGCCAAATAATTACACTCTTTACACATTATTGCATGTTTTACACATTTATTTGGGTGATATATTGCAGCCTCTTCTTCATTCTATAATTATGCAAACAGAATCATCAGATGCTAAATGAGTCACTAGGGCAAGCAGATGGGATAGTACTACTAAATCTATTGTCCCAGTCAACCCGCCTTTTTCAATGTCTCAACAATTTTAAGCATCTTGTAAATTATATAATATTGGCAGACATACACATTGCCATGATTCTATTCAAATGCCACAAGGCTTTCTAAAGTGCTGGGTTTTTTTGGGGTTTTTTTGCACCTTCATATAGCCTGTGAAGGAAAGCAGCAATTTGAAATTAAGACTTCTATTCTTGTATAGAAGTTAATATTATATAGCTTACTGTATTATACTTTCACTTAAGGAATCATCAAAATTACTTCAGAGATGCACATATGAGTAGAAAGCTACCAACCCACCAAGCAGGGATGGGATCCGACTGGTAGAACTACCGGTTCTGTCGCTCTGCATCGTGTGAGTCGCGTGAATGCAATTTACGACCTGCTGAGCTGCCTGGACAGCTGAGCAGCGCTGTGTGCAAGTGCACAGCGGTTGGAAAAGCCTTTTTTTCCTGCTTTTTCAACTGCAGCTGTGTCGCACAAAGCAGCTGCAGTTGAAAAAGCAGGAAATAAAGGGCAGGTAAGAGCCCGGGCAGGTGGGTGGGCCACAACAGCAGTACATATAGAACCGGTTCTATGTTTGCTGCTCTTCAGAGCTCCTGGTTCTACAGAGGTGGACAGAACCAATAGAAACCCACCCCTGCCACCAAGGAAATTTCACAAGTAACTGACAATGCAAAGGAGTCAATTGCAGTTTATATTATAATGGGAAAATATATTTTTCCCTGCATCAGTGATGTATTAATAAATAGAGCCAGATTCCTAGTTAAAGTCACATTGAAAATGTTATTTCCCTCATGTTTTCTTTCTCTTTAAGAGTATTGCTCCCTAATAAAAATAAAGAATTTTATGAGTCCTGGGGAGTAAGCTAAGTTCAGGGTTGTTATTAATGAATGAATTAGCAAAATTGTCAAGCTAGCAGAGTGATATTGAAATAAAGCTATTTTCTGTCCAAATGATTCTTAGCTCTTTGAGAGCTATTCCAGGTTCTTTGGATTATATCTTTAGGGGAGATAATAAAAGGCTGGTGTTTGCAATTTGCTTGTTATTATTTCTAATGTTACAATAAAGAATAGCTAGTGCTATTGCAAGTTTTAGCTTTGTAGAGAAAACAAGAATCTCTTTTTGGTCCATACAAGGAAGGGTAGCCAGAGAATAAGAATGGTATTGAGCTGAGCTTTCAGAAAGTATTGAATTGAATGATGCAACAGAATTAAAGCATAGTTTAAAGACATACTCCAGTAAGGAAGAATAAATAATTTACAGGGTCAAATAAGAATCTAATGTCACACACATCCAATCACTTGTGACATTCTTGGAAGGTTCAACCAGCTGAGAACAATAGATTTAAAACAAAGGGTCCACTTGGTCCACTTCATCAGCACTTACGAATTCAAACTCTCTCTTAATACCGAAGCAAGAGTAGACTCCATTAACTTTGTAGTACTTGCACAGCTAGAGATTAATTTCAAGCAACAGTAGATAACAGATAAAATAATCCTCACAGTGGCCATACAACTGCTTTTCCAATTCTTCCATCGGCAGAAGGGACCAAATCACCTTAACAGGGCTGCTGGTTGGCTTTCTGTATTTGCAGCAAGAGAGGGAAAATAGTTTAACTTTGTGTCTCTTGTCACCATGAGGTAAACATTAAGAACACTTCTTACTTGTGCATGGTTGGATTTATTCTCTGTCTTGCTTCAGCAATTTTTTAGACATCTCTTATTTTAATGTTCAGAGGGGGCCCTGGATCTGGACAGTCACAATTCTATCTAAGGCCATTGTCATTCCAAGCAGCAACTAAGCCTCAGCCAAACAATTTAATAAAGTTTCAGGAGCAACCCCAATTTGTTTTTGAAATCTTTGAGGGGCCATTTGGTGTCTGGCCCAAATTGTTTGCATAGGTCCTTCTTGTCTGCAAGAAAGGCTGCTGTATAGTACAGCTGCAGAGCATCAGAATAGAATAGAATAACAGAGTTGGAAGGGACTTTGGAGGTCTTATAGTCCAACCCCCTGCCTAGGCAGGAAACCTTATACCATTTCAGACAAATGATTATTACAAGGTTAACAGGGAGTGATCTGACCATGACAAAGAATTGATGAAAATAACTCCCCCACAATTCCAGATCATTTCACTACTGACCCAAAACAAAAACCAGATCTAATGTATAACCACTGCTGTGAGCTGAGTGAATGATAACCTTGATCAGATCCATGCTTGCCACAGTGGCAATGAACTCCCAAGCCCATAATTCAATATGAATATCTCATATTGAATAATTTGGCATAATTTGGTGAAGAATCAATGAATAGATTTTAAAATCTAATTTTTTAAAAAAAATATTTCTCCAAACTTCTTTATTGTTTGCCAGAACTGAATGAAATGACACGTGAAGGGAATCCTTATCTTCTGACAGAATTCATTTAAGGGCTTTGTACAGGAAGACTTTTACACATATGAGGGGAAGTGCAGGGAAGAAGAAAGTTTTTGTGTTTATTTTCTCTAAAGGTGTGGTATATGTAATTGTTATGATGATGACATACAGTATGGATGTGACCTTAGGTATGATGTTTGTATAAATTTAAATAGTTGGAGTGGATTTTCTCATTTCTGGGAGAAGGTAAACTGATTTGCTTCCTTACAACAACTTTATAATGTAGTGCGTTATTACAGAGTGAATTTTCCCTAGAGATTTTGGGAAGGTTTTGTGACACTGAATAAAATCACAGTCATTGCATCCTCAGATTAATTAATAAAGTGCCTCACTTTTTGCTTAGAATTTTAGGATTTATAAATGTGGTTCAGCATGATTTGTGAATCTTAACCATTATGACTTGTTCAGCTATGGCTATGGGTCTAACAAACAATGATTTATTGCACACCTATGTCATTAAAAGCTGTAATCCACTGGCCCTTGAAAAATCATTCAATCACGGTGCCCTTTTTTTAAATCAGACATGAAATCTCTTACTTAACAACTGAATAAATCTTGTACGTAGCATAGCTAATCCATTTCTGCTACATTTGATACATCGGCTTTATAGATCTGATAAAATGACTTTCATTTAGCATAATCCATTTTCAAATGGATTTTACAGTGCTTTACTTAAAGGCAAAACATCTTATGCATCTATTTGTTGCTCCTTGGGTGGCAGAGGTGAAATCCAATAAGAGATCATATAGATAAGCAGAGTAATTAAATTACATTCTTAAGTTTTAACTTATTTGCTAGTGTTAATCATTTTAAATATCTATTCTTTATCAATTTTTTCCTCAAAATGACAGATATAAAATAGCCTGTTTTGCTTCACCCAGATGATTTGAGATTACATACATACTAAAAGACTTCCTGCATCCTTTTCATAGTAAATCCAGTTGACAGAATTTCTTAGGAAACAGTTTTCCTGGGATGGTTGCCAAGCAGGTATTTTACTATAGTACTTTGATCAGAAGGTTTGCAAAAGAATTCCTGCCATAAGCTTTAGCTGACTATCAGACAACTGATGTTATATTTTAGATTCTTAATTGCTCAGATGTTATAGACATGCTGTATATAGAATTCTGGGGAGAATGGAGGGTGTATCTCATAATAATTTAAGTTTTGTTTTTTTGACTTTTGTCAATAAAAAAGAAATTGATTAGGGGAATGGTTGAAATTGCTAATATCTCCATTCACAAAGAGGTAGCAGGCTGCAACCATCCCTAAAAAAAATAGAGGTTTATAGTTGGGATATATTTTTGATTCATTTTTTTTAACCTTGTACACTCAGCTATTGAAAGATGTGCTGTGTATTCTGAAGATTGCAAATCCAGCAGGAATTTTTAGAGCTGCAAAATTTGGTTTATTATAGCTGCATTAGTTGTGATATTGTTTGGTTGTTTACTTATGTAAGCAATTTATATGGCTGCCCAACTCACAATTGGGAGCCTTGGTAACTAACACAAGATAAAACAAAGAACAAAACAAAATATCCAACAAGAATGAATACCCAATACATAGTACAGTGGAGGCCAAATCACAATCATATTTCACACCCATGAGTTGCACTAAAGGTGGATGCTTTTAAATAATTCTGCATTGTGTTGATTAGGAACAGAAGTATATGACTAAAAGTGCATAATTGTAATTCTGCAGATTTGTGAATTTCTATGAATTTGTGAATTTAACTCATGGAAACTTTAGCAATCTTCTGTGCCTGTGTTGCCAAACCAGAACCCATGATAATGGGATTGTTGCACAATAAAGCTAAATACAGTAATATATGCAGTACTATGATTTAAAACGACAGCAAAGATTTCATGTGGCATACTATAGAATCTGTATGCAAAAGAGGGTAGAAAGGGTAGACTTTCAAAAATCTGGATTTCAATTTCAGGAAATAAATGAACTCTGAATGCTGATGATCACCCATAGGACTGACCTTCTTTTTGTCTTGATCTTGGTCAATTGCAAAGAGGGTTTAATTATTCTTACTTCCTTTAAAAATTGTATAGTTAAAAAAATAATTTAAATTTTTTAACTTTAACATTTTAATTTTTATATACTGTTTTATTGTTGATGTTTTACTGCACACTGTCCACAGTCCCTCTTTGAGGGAAATGGGCAATTCAGAAATGTAAAATATGAACAAACGAACGAATGAATGAAGTCAATAGCTGCTTGGATGAAATCAGGCTGGACAGGAAGGAAACCTCTTTGCATTATGGAGGATACTGAAAAGGAGAATGGGTCACCTCACACAGTTTTCTGCATGTGTTCAACATGAGCTGTTAAAGAATCTGCATACCTATAACCCATCATTCTCTCTATGGGCATCTTCAATTGCACAGAACATTTGTGTGAATTCAGATGCTCCTTCTCCATCTTTAATCTGTAAAGATTAAAGACAAGTTGGTTTCTCATGGTGACATCTCAAAAAGCTTTGCAAACTGTTGGTTCTAGTCTGTAAATTTAATATGCTGCAAAAGGGAAGATTGAACTCCTGGGAGCCCATTTTCACTATATCTCTGTGGGGAACTAATGTGTACTTCAATCTTACAAAGATGGGCATTGATTGCTTGGCAGCTGCAAAGGAGTTAGGATAGCAGATTCTTGTTCATTTTCAGAATCAGAGACTGTCTCCCTGATTAACAACAGCCAATCATATAATTAGATTAGAGGCAACAGTACATCAATCCTCCCTGTGTTCAAGTTTATTGGCATTTGCTCAGACTAAAAAGAAGTCACAATACGGAACTAATAAGATTATTGGACAGGAAAACTGCCTAGCTCTGAGGAGTTAGATAGGTTTTTATTTTCCTGGCTTATCTCTGATGACCCTAATCTTCAGCTGCTCTTTCACCAAATACAGTGAAAAGTTTGTTTTGCCTTTCTTAGAAAAAAAAAAGAGAATAACAAAAGAGTCATGATTATTGAGAATCCTTCCTTCCTCCCTCCTTCCTTCCTCCCTCCCTCCCTCCCTCCCCTCCTCCCTTCCATCCCTCCCTCCCTCCTTCTCTCCTTCCCTCCCTCCCTTTCTTCACTTGACAGCATAAAAGGAAACAAAAATAAATAAAAAATATAGGACTTCATCTTTACCAATGTGCCATAAAGCCACACTGGAAGAATTGCAAAGTGGAAAACTGAAACAATAATTTTGTTCTGTTACAATGTGAAAAAAACCTGTTGTTTAGAAACAGATGAGCAAACAGAGAAAGAGAGGCAGAAATGAATAGCAAATGGTGTGCTAGACTAGAGTTCTGGTCGGTTGAGAGCTCACCCAGTTTTGGCTCCAGCTCCTCTCATCACTGGTTTCAATCTCATTTGTAATTAGCATGCAAAATGGCACTCAAAAAGCAATTCCTGCAAAGATGTGGTCTTGGATTTTAAAAAATAAAATAATCCTTTCCCCTGACAGACAACTAACTAAGACATGAAGGTAAAGTTAAAGAGCAGAATTAAAACATTTTCAATAAAGGTGGCTTCAATAAACTAATAATATGATTGTTAGTTAATTAAAATTACACAGTCCAAATAAGTAAAGACATGATGACAGTGTCCGATAGTAATCTTGGTTTTCTTAGGGACCTTCTTTTTGCACAATGAGTCACACACATCAAGGAACTTGGGCATATGCCACCATTTGCAGAAGAAAACATCAGTGGGGAAAAACATAAGAGTTTGGGTAATGTTTCCAAAGGGCTCTTGTGGACTGGCTGATTTCTCTGTAGAAAGGGAATGGAAAATTGTGCTAGGATAGTAGCAAGATAGAATCAAAGGGTAGTTTCAGTTCCCATATTAAAGCATTTGGTAGCAGATCCTATTTATTATATTGTCTTTGCAGGCTATGATTACATTCCCACAATACATTTTATCGGTCATTTCTACAATATAAGAACTCTCTGACTGTCTTTGTTTCAGTATAAAAATTGGGATGAAAGGCCTAAGTAATCGTTAATCCTGTGATGAAAGGCTAACATGTAGCATATGGTCTATTGCAGTGTTGGCGAATTTTTTTGACACTGAGTGCTGAAATGGGAGCATGCGTGCATGTGCAGGGGAGCACCAGAAACTGGAAAAGCAGCTCCCAGCGTGCATGCGCAGGAGCGCTGGAAACCAGAAGAGCAGTCCCCAGTGTGCATGCACACGCTGGCCATCTGGTTTTCTGGTTTCTGGCATGCATGTGCACATGAAGACCAGCTGCCTGGCACGTGCAATTGGAAGCGCAGCCTCCTGGTGTGCACATGCACGCTGGGGAGCTGCTCTTCCAGTTTCCAGCGATCCCGCACGTGCAAAGACCAGCTGGCTGGAAGAGCAACAGGTGATGGCTGGCATGCCAAGACAGATGGTTCTGCATACCACTCTAGCACATGTGCCATAGGTTCACCACCATGGGTCTATTGGGTACAGGCAGGGATGGGATTCTACCAGTTCTCACCTATTCAGTAGAACCAGTTGTTAACATTCTAAGCAAATTGGAGAACCGGTTGTTAGAAGAAATTACTGGCCTAATCCTGTAAGGAAGGCAGGAAGGAAACATTCTGGTATTGCTTATAGAAACTGCCTCTCCGTTAACCCTTATTACATTCTTGGCAGGACTAGACTTCCTGTCTCAGGAATGTCTCTGGAGTTTTTCCCCCTCCTTTGCTGGTACTTTGCTTGTGTGGAGTGACCATTCAAAGTTACAATGGCACTGAAAAAGGTAACTTATGACCATTTTTCACACTTAACGACTGTTGCAGCATCCCCACAGTCTTGACAGGCCAGGCGAGGAGATACGTGCCTCGATGTGAGTGATATCGAGTTGGCCACACCCAGCCAATAACATGATCACTAACCCATGTCTACCCAGTCACATGACTACCAAGCCACGCCCACCACCTAAGCCATACCCACAGAACCGGTTGCTAAAAATTTGAATCCCACCCCTGGGTACAGGGTTTCTCATCCCCTAATTTGAGCTGTTTTTAATGCATGAACTATTTGGTAACAGCTGTTAATACTGAGCACTATACAGAAGATCTTGGGAAAAAAACCAGTACTAATTAAATATCAGAGCGTGTGATCATAGTAAATAATCTTTATTCATATTAATAGTGCTAGCAATCTTTTTGAAGATATGTGCAAATAGATACCTGAGGCCAAACTGGAACAGCAAAGCTGGCTGAGGAATTCTGGGAGTTGAAGTCCACAAATCTTAAAGTTGTCAAGTTTGGAGACCCCTGTTCTAGAAGACTGACAAAACCCAAACCAAATAATAATAATAAAAAAGTCCCTGGCTGACAGGTTAGTGGAAGTTAGGAGGGGTGCTGGAGGAACTGGGAAATAAAAATGTCAGAGTGTTGGTTTTCAAAAACGCAGATCAATCAATCTCCTAGAAGAGTGACATTTAATTTTTTAAACATATTACTATTGATCTCCTGTCATCTTGTCAGATACTTACCTTCTGTGCCCATTTTGGCTAAAAGTGGCTTGCACAGAACGGACCCATCAACTGCTTTGGTTTTTGGCTGCAAAATGATCGGCTTCCTGGTACACTAATAGTCCTTTAACCCTTTGGTGAAAACAAATAAACAATGTTATTTCTGATTGGTGGGAGATATGAAGTGAGGGAAATGAAGTGGGAAGGCTCCCCCCCCCCCCGCCAGTTCCCAGGCAAGTACCATCTTAACTTACGATCAGTCAGTCAGTCTTCCAGGAGACTATGAACCTGAAAATCTTAAGAAAGAAATGAATGAATGCATCAATGAACGAATGCATGAATCGATCAATCTAATGACTAATGGGGTGCATGAGAGGAATGTGATGAAGTCGGAAGCTGCTGTTGATCTACCTGTCAGTTCCAAACTGACACAGTGAGTTTTTTTTCTTGTTGGTTTATTAATTTTGACTCATTGGCGATGAGCCTTGGTGGTGCAGGCTGTTAATCATCTAGCACTTAGTGCAAGCTGCCTGCAATTAGTGCAAGCTCGAATCCCAATAGGTTCAAGGTTGACTCAGCTTTCCATCCTCTCGGGGTAGGTAAATTGAGGACCTAAGATTGTTGGGGGCAATAAGCTGACTTTGTAAAAATGCCGCGTGGGGGGGGCAAAAGCCCTAGTAATAAGCAGGCATATACAATGGAATGAAGGCAATTGCTGAACACTTAGCATGGTGCTCCATAGACTGTAAGCCGCCCTGAGTCTCCGGAGAAGGGCGGCATATAAATGTAATTAAAATAAATTATAATAAAATAAATAAATAATATAAATTGGTTAATTTTTTTTTCTTGAGTCAGATCCATAAATCTTCAGGGAAAATTTCAGGTGATTGGCTCATGGGGTACAGGAGAGATGGGCATGGTATGGGATGAAACTGGAGAGATTATCTTTAGTTGCCAAATCTCTCTTTGCTGCATTTTATGATTGGTAGGCTGATTGGTAATGATTGCTTCTGCTGGTATATAATGCTCAGTGGGAGGGAAAAGAAAGCTTAGAAATTCAACAATTGCTATTCTAAGATGGTCCCACATTAAAGTTCAGAGGGTGTGTGTGTGCAAATCATGCCAATATTTGACAAATAAGCAAAGCTATTATTTCAATAAAGAACTGCCAATTAAAGAGGAATTAATCAAGAGGAATCGGACAAGATTCTCAAAAGAATGTATTCCTTGATCCATCACAATTTCTGCCACCACAGATAGATGATAAATCAGATCAGGAAGAAAACAAAACAAAAAATACAAATTAGATGTGAGCAAAATCATGTACCAATGTTATTATGTTCAGGTTATGCTACTGTTAGAGCTAGCATGGGCTAGTAGTTAAGGCACGAGCCACAAAACAGGAGACTGTGAAATCTAGTCCCACTTTAAGAATGAAAGCTGACTGGCCAATCACTCTCTCAGTCCAACTTAACTCACAGTGATTGTTATTGTGGAGAAAATAGGAGGAGGAAAGAGTACTGTATTAGGTGTGTTCATCACTTTGAGTAACTTATGAGAATAATCAGTGCAGGATTTTTCAAAAAAGATAAATGCTTACAAAAGTAGACCATCTTTACTGGACATCTGAATCTTCAGCCTCAATATACAGTCCTATTAAAATACAGTATTGGGTAGTATTCTTTTATTTTCACTATTGAAATACAGCTACTAGTAGTAAATTTGTTTTTTCACTGTCTTTCCTGACATATTACCCTATTCTGTAACAGCTTTGTTCCCTATGCCATTAGAAATTTTTAAAAAGATGTTGGATAACCATTGTCTGAATAGTATAGGGTTTCCTGTCTAGGCAGGGGGTTGGACTAGAACAGAGGTTGCCAACCTTCTGGACCTCAGGGACCACCAAACTCATAATTTTAGATCCTAGGAACCACTAACTGGTTCTGTGGGCATGGCCTAATTTGTGGATGTGGCTTGGTGGTCATGTGACTGGCTGGGCATGGCTTATATGTAAATATTATAAATATTTATATAAATATTGAATTTTTTATAAAAAAAGAGCAACTTTTTACCCAAAATCAGGCAAAGCAGGCAGGCAGATTGAGTTCCTCACAGAATCACAGATTCATTCAGAAATCCATCTATCTGCCATTAGCTAGCTCAGTCTGCCACATAAAATTTGCTTGCAAGCAAACTCATAAAATTTGCTAGCTAGCAAACTCACAAAATTAACTCACAACAAACCATGTATGTAAATATTGAATTTTTTATTTTAAAAGAGCAACTTTTATCCAAAATCGGGCAAAGCAGGCAGATTGAGTTGCTCACAGAATCATTCAGTGATCTATCTATCTACCATCGGCTAGCTCAATCTCTCAAATTTGCTTGCCGTGAGTCTGCACTGAATTTGCTTGCAAACAAACCTTCAATCAGTGGTGGGATTCAATTTTTTTTACTACCTGTTCTGTGGGCGTGGCTTGGTGGGCATGGCAGGGGAAGGATACTGTAAAATCTCTAGTCAGAGGTGATATTTGCAGGTTCTCTGAACTACTCAAAATTTTCACTACCGGTTCCCCAGAACTGGTAAGAACCGGCTGATTACCACCTCTGCCCTTAAACCTAAGGGAGGTTTGGCTGTGCTTTGCTAGAAAGCAAGAAATCGAACCATTTCCTGCTTCCTAGCTAATCTAAATCTCCCAGTGCAGCAGAACAGATGATAGTCGGAAAAAGGAAAAATGGCAACTTAGCAGACAAGTTTGCCAGGTAAGGAGTGAGTGGGCGGGGAGGGTTCTTGCGGGTCATATGGGCTGAGCAGCCTTGTGTTTCTGTGCAGCTTGGATTAATTGCTTTGGGAGGTGCTCTGGGGGTGAGATTTCTCTGTGGCCCATCAAATTTTCTCACAGCCCACCAGTGGGCCATGGCCCACCGGTTGGTGACCGCTGGACTAGAAGATCTCCAAGATCCCTTCCAACTCTGTTATTCTGTTATTACTACTATTATCTGTCTGGTAAACCCACAAGATTCATTTTTCTCGCTATGTACATGTATGCATCCGAACTAGACTGTGTTGTTCCTCTGTGTCACATAATATATGTGGGCATATGCAATTTCTTTCTTTCTTTCTTTTCCTTCCTTCCTTCCTTCCTTCCTTCCTTCCTTCCTTCCTTCCTTCCTTCCTTCCTTCCTTCCTTCCTTCCTTCCTTCCTTCCTTCCTTCCTTCATCTGTCACGTTTATGTAGTATATACCGGAGGTGACTCTTTGAGAGCTGTATGCAATGAAATTTCATTTTAATATATACCAATTAGTGTACATTTAAAGTGACAATAAAGTTATTCTAAGTCATCTAAGTCTAATAATTAGCCAATTTTTCAGCAACCGCACTTATCTGGAAATCTTTATGACACACAGATGCCTTGAGAATATCACATTCTTAAGAATCACTCAACAGAGAAAAACAGCATTCCTTACCAGGTGGGTTCATATTCTCCTTACTGTTAACCCCCACGTTTCCTTTGTAACAGTACAGAAAAAAAGTTGGTACAGATTAAATTGTATTCTATGAACTCTTAACACCATCGAAACTGAGGCTGCTGGGTTTATCCATAATGCTAAGCTAACACGTGATCTCTTTTTGACTTACATGACATACTGCATAAACTAAGCACTGTGGTTTGTAAGTCACTCTTTATGGTTTAGCATTATATATGAAACCAGCCAGGATGGATCTTTCAATCATTTTTGATTATCTCTCCACCAAGTTTCAAATGATGAGTGAACCCATCCTGAATATATAGAAGACAAAATTTGGAGAGGGAGTCATGTATTCGTGCACTGAAGACCTCGTTTTTGCCAGCGGGCCTGGGGAACCCAGAGCGGGATGGAGCCCGTCAAATGGCTAGTGCAATCTGCTGTCATTGGGGTCGGGGAGGTGGAAGTTTGGAGGTAATTTTTATTTTTATTTTATCTTTTCCAGATTTTGTTCTATTGTATTTTATTAATTTATTTGATTCTTTTTGTTAGTTTTTATTGTTTTTTATTTTTATTTTTTGTTTTAAATATGGTCTTACATTGTGAAATCCACTTCACAAGTTGCCATGGGAGAATAGGTGGCAATATAAATTAAATAAATAAATATTGATTAAGTTATATAAAGGACTTATCTATAAAAACACAAAGTTATAACCCAATAATAATAATAGACTATTATGCATTATATAGTATAGATAACAGTTAGATTACAAGGGATAGGAAGTAACTGTCATTTAATACCTTTTATGGGATATTTGAATCACTATCAAATGTAAAAGAAAGAAATATGATTTGTCTTATTATAGAATGTATGGTGATGTTTATTTGTATGACTTATTATTTTTTATTCTTCTATGTTTGTATATTTTAATCTTTTGTACATAATAAAGTATTTTTTAAAAAAATTAAATAAATAAATAAATAAATAATACAGGGATTAAATGAAATTCTTGATTATGGTGGCTTTCATCTTTATATGCACAAGGAAACAAGTCCCATCAGGTTTAGCGGATTTACAAGTACAGTAGTCCTCTGATTACAAGCATTCATTTAGTTACTGTTCAAAGTTACAAAGGCATTGAAAAAAAAAGATTTATTACCATTTTTCATAATAACAATTCTTGCAGCATCTCCATGTTCATGTGATCAAAATTTGGTTGCTTGGCAACTGACCTGTATTTATGATGGTTGCAGTGCCTGGGAAGTCATGCAATCACCTTTTGTGACTGTCTAACAAGCAAAGTCAATAGGGGAGCCAGATTTACTTAACAACCGTGTTACTACTTTAACAACTGCAGTGATTCACTTAACAACTGTAGCAAGGAAGGTCACAAAATGAGGCCAAAACTCATTTAACAACGGTCTTGCTTAGAAACGGCAATATTGGGCTGCAGCTGAGGTCCTCAGTTGAGGACTACTTCACCTCCCAAAAAAGGCTGCATAAGATTACATGGCAGTTTATGCCCCAAAGCCAGGACTTATTGGACCAAAATCAAAGATTGGATATAAGAAATTACCAGACATCAAACTGAACTTAATCCAGAACTCTATCTTTGGAGCTAATCAGAAATCAATATCCAAAAAAGATAAAATATATAATATTACACATTCTAACAGTGGCCAGAATACAGTAGCTTATGCACAGCTGTGGAATGGGCCCAAAGTTCCAACAGAAGAATTAGTCTTACAAAAAATAGCAGATTGCGCAGAAATGAATATGCTCACACTAAAAATGAAGGAAAAAGAAGAATCTGATTATTTGGCTTAGATGGTATGAATGGTTGGAAAATAGAGATAAAGACTGAAACAATAAGATTACATAGGAAAACTCCTAAGAAAGTGATACATATATATGTAGATATGTAAAATAAATAAAATTAGATATTAATAACTATTGGTGATTGATACACACACACGCACAGCACACACGTTTTCGTAGATTTTCATGGGTACAGGTATGCAGGTCTGGGCGTGTTCGGGTCTTTTCCCATGTAAGATTGAGAGTATCTTGGTGATGTTTCGACGAGGTCCCACTCACCATCTTCAGACTGGTGCTTTTGGCTTCATGCTTGTGTGAGCAAAGTATGATCGGACCTACTGTCTCTCTATAAATACTGGTGGGGAGGTTGGCTGTGTTGTCATTTCTTGATTGGTTGATGGAGTTGATGTTTGCAGATTGGCTGGCTTTTTCGTAAGAACATGTGTGGCTGAGGTATTGGCTGTGTGTCTATCAGCCTCCTGTGTTGTAATGACCTAGGTAATGGGCTGTGTGATGACCTTCTGAGTTCTATTGTTTTGACATCCTGGATCTTGTGCTGTAATCTCCTGAGTTGTAATGAACTGGCTCATGAGCAGTGTGATGACCTTCTGAGTTCTATTGTTGTGACATCCTGAGTCTTGTGCTATAATCTGCTGGGTCGTTGGCTGTGTTGTAACATCCTGAGGTTTTGTGGTGTAACCTCCTGAGTTCCGTGATGTGATATCCTCAGTGGGTGGCTGTGATGTGACATTCCGGTTTTGGTTTGGTTCTGAGTTTGAGGCCTGGCTATGTGTTCATGGCATGTCAGTTTGCTTGGTTTCGGGGTGTGTGGCAGCTGGTGATGCAGCCATGGTCTGGTTTCTGGACAGTGGTTGCTTTTCATCTATAGGGTGGGTTTGGGTTTGAGTCTGGTGAGGGAGATTGGTGGTGGGGTCATGTGTCGTTTTTGATCCGGTCCCAAAACAACACATGACGGCTTCCACAAAAACAAAATCACAGGCCTGATCCACAAAAACACACTGAGACATAATGGAGACCTAGAAGATGAAGAGACCTATGGAACAGCTGTCCTGCTCTACATATGAGGCACTACAGACAAAATCAGTAAGATACTACACAGGCATCATATCAAGACTGCCTTCAAAACAGACAGAAAAATAGCAGCCATTCTAAGAAAGTTTACATGGCAGTTTAAATTCCATGGGAATTTTAAAAGCTCGACCGCTTAAATCAGGGGTGTCAAATTGGGGGCCCACGGGCCGGATGTATCTCACACAGGCCACGCCCACTTCAGCTTTACAAAGGGGAAAAACCTTTGCTATATGTCATGCGATGCCGCGAGTTTGACATCCGTGACTTAAATAGTGGAAGCTTACTCCAGGTCAAAACCTGAATAATTTTCTCTTAATAGAAAATATGATAACAGGAAAAGGACAAAAATTGCTCATCATTTCATATACGCAAGCCACTGGTCACCAACGTTTCCATTTATATGGACAAGAGATTTAACATTGCACCCAAGAACAGCAGGCTATTCTTGCTTGCCAAACTTGCTTGTACCTTATTTGCCACTCCTTCTGATCAGCATTCTTTAGCACAGGCATGTCCAAAGTCCGGCCCAATTGTGGCCTGTTTTCAAATTTTGAGTGGCCCGCAGCCTCTTCTCACCACCAGCTCAGCCTGTCCCTCATCCCCGCTGGTTGGCATTTTTCCCTTCACCACACATTAATGTTAATGGTTCAAAGAATGTCCGGCTGAATGATTGGCCCCCACACATTTTCACCTCACCAAATCTGGCCTTCTTGCAAAAAGTTTGGACACCCCTGCTTTAGCAAATGCTTCAGCGCAGCTGCCTTGTCCCTGAAAGAGAGGAAGAGCCAAATTAACATAGAGAGATGATTTAGAACTACAATGGTAAAATCAGAATTGTATTAGATTTGCAATGCAAGCAATGAGGTGAGCATTGAGGATCTTTAATGGCAAAAAGAAAGGTGGAGAGGGAGAGAGGGAGAGGAAGAGAAAGAGAGAGAGATACTTTGTTGAGGACTCTTTCATAACATGTAATTTACAGAAAAAGTTTCTGGGACCTGCAGAAGAGAAATGGATAAATTCACATGGAACAGGCCTATCAAGAAATACTAAGTCATGAGATTCAATGTTATCTCTGAGTTGGAGGCACAATTCCCCAAATATAAGTTGCAAGGGAATGATGGCGAGATAGGGGTATACCTTTACCTTATGCTTGTGAGAGTTCCAAAGGCACCCGACTTCCCATTCTGAAATACTAAATGCTTGACTAAGGTAGACTTCTCCTAATGTAGCAAGTCTATTCCTACGTACCTTAAAAAAACCCTGGGAAGTACTTTTGGAAAGTTGATATAAATAAATCATTCGTACATGCATACATACATACATACATACATACATACATACATACATACATACATACATACATAAATACACACGTACATAAGCAAGCAAGCAAGCAAGCAAGCCTAATCGAGGGACAGAATTTGTGGGAGAATTACATTCTTAATCTTAGAAGATTTTGAAATTTAATTTGAAAGTGCTGGGAATAATCCTTGAAATAGGGATCCCTCATGCTGGCTGGAGAATTCTGACAATTGAAGTCCAGACATCTTAAAGTTGCAAGGTTGAAAAACACTGAGGGATTCCATCAAATATGGAGTTTTCAAATTATGCTAGTTTCCAAACTTCCTGTTCATGTATCCAGTGTATGGATTCATCAGGTTGGAAGCTACTATATCAATGCTCCTGGGCCAGTCCCTCCTCTCCCTACTGAACTGTATATTTTCTCAAAGGTTATATTTCCTGATGAATTTGATTATATTACTTTAAAAAGTAATTGACCATTTTTTATTTCCTTTATTGGATTTTTTCATAAATGTCCTAATTTGAAACTGATTTAGCCTTTTTGCCTGGCTGGATGTGTGCAAGACCGCTGATATGTAAGTGTACCTAGCTCTTGAGATAAATTTTACATTTGTTCCATTCTGTTAGTTCTTATTAATAGTTAATAGCTTCAGAATAGCTGTGGCAATGAATCTGTCTGTGGAATAGACAACAAAAAGAATTCTGCCAGTTCTCAAGGGTTTGCAGCTGGGAACACGTTTAATTCAAAATTCTTTTATGGATGGAAAATTTTTCTGGCCTTTTGAATGATGAAGTGGATAACCAGCCTACTGGTAAGACACGTGCTATATGTGGTGTCAGACACAAAAGATAGTGGAGAAGACAACTGATGTTGATTGATTTAATCAAGCAAAGCGAGTTCTGGTCTGATCCAGACACAGAAGCAACTCAACTAATTTCTTTCTTTCCCTTAGTTTGTATGTTGACACCAGATTCTTAGTAACTGATTTCTGCAACAGACTAACAAGACCATTCTTCTTTACAGTGTTCCAGGTTTTTAGTCACAATTTTTGAATTTTAGATTTCTTGCTGAAATAATGATATGTATATATCAGGGTGGGATTCAAATTTCTTAACAACCAGTTCTGTGGGCGTGGCCTAATTTGTGGGTGTGGTTTGGTGGTCATGTGACTGGGTGGGTGTGATTTGCTGACTGGATATGGCTTGGTGGTCATGTGACTGACTGGGCATGGCTTGTATATAAATATTATAAATATTTATGTAAATATTGAATTTTTTATAAAAAAGAGCAACTTTTACCCCAAATCAGGCAAAGCAGGTAGACAGATTGAGTTGCTCACAGAATCACAGATTCACTCAGAGACTACCTTTCTGAAATCTGTTACCTGAGACTGCACTGAAAAATAGAAGCTTCAGTCCTAAGGAAGATTCAGCTCTGCTTTTACTTTAGCTAGAAAGCAAGAAATCCTGCTTTCTAGCTAACCTAAATGTCCCGGCACAGCAAAACAGCTGATGGTCAGGGGGGGGGGGGGAAGGAAAAATAGCAACTTACCAAATTCAGGCAAGTTTGATGGCATGTATGCCAGGTAAGGAGTGAGTGGGTGGGGAGGGAAGGGGCCAGCCAGTGGCGCGATTTTCCGGTTCTCCGAACTGCACAGAATCGTAACAACCAGTTCTATAGAACTGGTCCGAATAGGTAGAATACCACCTCTATATATATATGTTTGTGTGTGTGTGTGTGTGTGTGTGTGTGTCGCATCTGGCTAGTAAACACTCAGCTTCATTCAGTTGCCCAGATTCCATCCCGCAAGGGATTATGCAGTCATTAAAAGAAAAAGATGATACACACAAACATGCACAGACAGACAGACAGACACGCACATTTATACTTTTCTGCAGAATTTGATATAGCAATGATAATGGTGCCGCACCAATTATTATAAATTTATCTTTTTATTGATATAAATTGGTAAATATTATCGGTTTTTCATGTAACATTTTTATGCTTTTTGCATGAAAAACTGACAAACTCTAACATCAGATTAAACGATAAGTTTTTCTCTTTATTCGGTATCTGAACTGCACTTCTTGACTTTTCTCTTGTGAACTGTAGCAGGTTTATCCCTAGCATTCTAGCAAGCATGGACAGAATCCATTTCTCTTGGTGTCTTTTCTCCATGCCTGAGATATCCTGGTGGAATCTTTCACCATGCTCATCACTCACTGCCCTACAGTTCAAAGGGAAGTAGTCTAAATGTGAGTGTAAGAAGTGAATTTCAAGGGACATGTTTGCACCAATGCTTTATAGGACCTAAACAAATTTTCCATGGGTTTTTCATAGCCATCTGCCTTGCTGTTCTCAAAGTGAAGATAAATTTGGACACTTCCATGTGGTACCATTTTAATTGTTCTACTATACTTTATCAAGATGTTACGAAGTATCATAATCATTAGATACTTCTCTCCCTTGTTGGTAAATATATTTGCCTGTGTATAAATTTTTATTGTGAAATATCTTGAAAACTTTAGCCAACCAGCACCTTTATCACCTGTTTTCTAATCCATCTAATCAAAATATATACAGTTAACACATTTTTATCTCAGACGTCAATAATTTCCCAAAATTTGTAGACTAGTGTTATCTGTTTATCTGTATTATTTCCTGAATGAATAGCATATAACAAAATTAGTAAAATACAACCCAAATTAATTTCCTAAAATACGATCTGTTTCATAGAATGAAACCAAGAGTGGGATAAAACAAAATGAATGGGAGATGAGAATTGAATTCAATTGTCTTGCCGTAACTAGAGCAGCAAAGGCATTTTAAAGTAACACATTTAGGTTGGGCTCTCTGTATATACAATTTCAGGAGGTGTTTTCTGTTATGTATTTGCATACTCACCTGTGATTGGTTGGTCCGTGGCGGCGGGAGATTTGAAGAGCTGACACTGGCCATAAGCCGTGAGCAGCCGGCTATAAAAAAGACTGCCATGGTTCCTCTGCCGCTCAGTCCTGGAAGAAAATAAAGAATGGAAAAAGTCAATTGGGTCTCTGAGTCTCCTTCCGCGATGTAACACTGGTGATGAAGGTGGGATACTGAGACAAAGGAACCCAGCTGAGCACGTGGT
The DNA here is from genome assembly GCA_023653725.1 of Bungarus multicinctus. Taxonomy (NCBI): domain Eukaryota; kingdom Metazoa; phylum Chordata; class Lepidosauria; order Squamata; family Elapidae; genus Bungarus; species Bungarus multicinctus. Next base: position 86,014,978 of record CM042836.1, read on the forward strand.
GACGAAGACCAAGCGAGACGAAATGGCTGGAAACAACTCACCACCCGCACCATTCAACCCAGCAACCATAGACTGGGAATCGTACATTGACCGATTCCTCATGTTCCTAGAAGGGAGCGACCTCCATGAAATATCAGAAAATAGAAAGAGAACCATTTTCCTTACCCATTGCGGTCCCGTGGTATTCAAAATGGCTAAGGCATTAGTGGCACCCATCGATGTAAAAACAATGACTTGGCAGGACCTAGAGAAATTACTGCGAGCTCATTACACGCCACCCGTTTCATGCCTCATCAAAAGGCACAAATTTTATTGGCGTGACCAAAAAGAAGGTGAGAGCATCGGGGATTTTGTTGCAGCACTAAGAGACATCGGCAAAGCATGTGAATTTCTAAATATGGATAAAGCCATGCAAGATGGACTCAGACTCGTATTTATCAATGGTATCGTGGAATACCATTAAAAGGACTAATACCTGATATAAACAAGGGAGAACTCGAAAGACAAACACTCACACTGGAAGACTACCAGGGAAACAGAATTCCCATAGTAGGTACCGGACAATTCAAAGTGAAATTAAAAAAATACACTAAAGTTCTTCCACTAACAATAGTCGACCGGGATTGACCCAGCCTATTGGGACTCGGATGGATTGCACCATTAGGAATTGAAGTAACCAGAATAAACAACATTACCGAGACAGACTGGGAAGAGGACCTAATGAAAGAATTCCAGGACATCTTCAACGAAGAACTGGGCAAGTACCAGGGGTCCCCTATTTCATTTAATCTAAACCCAAATATAGCTCCTATAAGACTAAAGGCGAGGCGAATCCCTTTCACGCTAAAACTAAAAATTGATGAACAATTAGATAAGCTTATTGCACAGGAGGTTTTAGAACCAACAGACCATGCAAGGTGGGAAATCCCAATTGTCACCCCAATTAAACCAGATGGGTCAGTACGAATCTGCGGGGACTACAAAGCAACCCTTAACCATGCGCTGCAACAAAGTGCATATCCGGTCCCGGTGGTACAGCACCTATTACATTCTATAGGGGGAGGTAAAATTTTTGTGAAATTAGACCTTGCACAAGCGTACCAACAATTACCAGTTGACCCTGATAGAGCAGAAGCACAAACAATTGTGATACACAGGGGGGCATTTAAATGCAATAGGCTGCAATTCGGTGTTAGCGTTACCCCAGGGGTATTGATGGAATGCCTATTGCAAGGGATAAAAGGGGTGGTACCATATTTGATGATGTATTGGTATCAGCCAAGGACAAAGGACAACTGAAAGACCGCCTAAGGGAAGTCTTAAGCAAATTTAAAGAGACGGGACTTAAAGTAAAAAAAAAGTGCCAATTAGCCACCAACAAAATTGAATTCCTGGGATACCTAATAGACAAAGAAGGGATCCACCCCACAGAAAACAAAGTCAGAGCAATAAAGGAAGCACCCAGATCCAATAATAAAACAGACTTGCAAGCTTTCTTAGGACTTATTAATATATATTAATATATTTTACAATATATTCTTGCCACAGAAAGCAATGATAGTAGAGCCACTGCACAGGTTGCTTGACAAAAAAGCTACCAGGGCCTGGGGGCAATGAGAAGAAATAGCATTCCAGGAAATAAAAAACTTACTCACATCAGACTGCGTGCTAATACAATACAGCGAGACACTTCCAATAACACTAACATGTGATGCATCACCATTCGGCATTGGTGCCATACTCAGCCACGTATTACCAGGTGGAAGAGAAGCACCCTTCACATTCTACTCTAAAACTCTATCTAAACCGGAGCGGAATTACAGCCAGCTAGACAAAGAAACATTGGCCGCAATAACAGGAATAAAACGTTTCCACAAATATATCTATGGCAGAACTTTTTCACTTGTTACAGACCATAAGCCACTCCTGGGAATCCTTGCAGGAAACAAAGCTACACCTAACATACTGTCACTGCGAATGACAAGGTGGTCTGAATTCCTAGCTGCCTATAACTACAACTTAATCTACCGTCCAGGAAAGAACATAATGCATGCTGATGCTCTGAGCCATTGCCCCCTACCCGACATAGAAGACGATCCAGCACCAACCACATCAACCCTTCAAATTGAGACATTAGCAAACCTACCCATAATGGCAACAGATATTGCTAAGGAAACTGCGAGAGACAGAAACCTGGCACGGATTTTAAATTGGGCAGGTAAAGAATGGCCAGAGACTGAAAGTGACTAGACTGTCAAACCATTTCAAAATAGACAAACAGAACTATTGATTTTAAAGGGATATATACTATGGGGGGATAGGGTAGTTATACCGAACATTTTAAGGAAACGAATACTTGAATTATTACATGAGGGTCACCCAAGCATTGTCAGAATGAAATCCCTGGCTAGGAATTATGTATGGTGGCCAGGGATGGATAAAGACATAGGGGGCTGGGTAGCGATCTGCAAACGCTGCCAGGAATCTAGACCGACCCCCCCCTTCTGCATGAATGGGAAACACATAGGGGACCATGGTCAAGGATACACATTGATTTTGCAGGACCAACAAAAGGACACACATTCTTAATAGTCGTAGATGCTTACTCAAATTGGCTAGAGGTAAACATCATGCACTCAAACACAACAGAAGATGTAATTAGACAACTCAGAAAACTCTTTGCAACACATGGATTGCCGGATGTAATTGTATCCGACAATGGACCACAATTCATGGCAACAACGTTCAAGGGGTTCCTAGCAGAACAGGGGATCAGACATGCACTAACAGCACCGGGGCATCCGGCCATGAACGGACGGTGGAACGCATGGTCCATTACACAAAGGAAACACTACAAAAACTGGGACCTGGGGATATACAAGAAAATATAGTCGCTGGCTATTGGGGATGAGATCTTGACCCCCACAGAAGGGGCTCGCAATCTTGGTGTCCTCCTGGATGTACGGCTGTCTTTGGAAGATCACATCATGGCCGTCTCCAGGGGGGCTTTTTATCAGGTTTGCCTGATACGCCAGATGTGGTCCTTTCTTGATCGGGACGCCTTACGCATCATGGCCGTCTCCATGAGTCACCCATGCCCTGGTCACCTCCCGCCTGGACTACTGTAATGCTCTCTACATGGGGCTCCCTGCGGGGAGCACCCGGAGGCTTCAACTGGTACAGAATGCGGCCGTGCGGGTGGTTATGGGGGCGTTGAGATACTCCCATGTGACGCCCCTCCTGCGGGAGCTGCATTGGTTGCCGGTGGCCTTCTGGGTTCGCTTTAAAGTATTGGTTTTGGTCTTTAAAGCGCTCCATGGCATCGGACCAGGATACTTACAAGACCGCATTCTGCCAGTAGTCTCCCACCGACCGGTGCGCTCCCACAGAGAGGGTCTCCTCCGGGTCCTGATGCCTTCTATGTGCCACCTGGTGACCCCGAGGAATAGGGCCTTCTCTGTGGGGGCACTTGCCCTTTAGAACGGGCTGCCCCCGGGGCTACAAACAACCACTGATCTGAGGGCGTTCAGACGTGACCTGAAAACCTGGCTCTTTGAGCAAGCTGGCCTGAGCTGACTCAAATGGGATTTTATATAAGGGGTTTTAGATTAGTTTGGTTGGGGTACGAAAGTTTTAACTTATTTTAATCGGGGTTTTTAGATTTTTATTTGGGCAGCCTATAATTTAATTCTTTTTTAATCGTATTTATATCTGTGTTTTGTATGTATTTTAGTTGGCTGTTTATCACCCTGAGTCCTTCAGGAGAAGGGCGGTATATAAAATTATGAAATAAATAAATACATAAATAAAAAGATAGACAAATTATTAAGTATCCAACACATGACACTCAACATGGCGGCGGCGGCGATTCAGTGGAGGCCGCGGTGGCTGAGAGGTCAGGTGTGGGGGCCGCGGTGGTCGAGAGGCTGGGCATGGAGCCCGCCTCCCCCCTCGACCCCCAGGTACAGAAGAGCCGCCGGAAGAGCCGCCGGGAGGCCGCCTGGGTGATTCTTCGGGGCGGCGGCGGCAGCGGCGGCGGCGGTGGCGGCGATCCAGCAGAGGCTGCGGCGGCCGAGACGCCAGGCGTGGGGGCCACGGTGGCCGAGAGGCTGGGCATGGAGCCCGCCTCCCCCCTCGACCCCCAGGTGCTGAGGGGGTAGCGAGGGGTCTCGCTTTGGCTGGGGTGTCGGAAGAGCCGCCGGAGGAGCCGCCGGGAGGCCGCCCGGGTGACTTTTTGGGGCGGCGGCGGCGGAGATTCGGTGGAGGCTGCGGAAGCCGCGGCGGCCGAGAGGCCAGGCGTGGAAGCCGCGGTGGCCGGGAGACCGGGCATGGAGCCAGCCTCCCACCTCGACCCCCATGTATTGAGGGGGTGTCGAGGGGTCTCGCCCCGTCCGGGGCGTCGAAGGAGCCGCCGGGAGGCCGCCTGGGTGATCTTTTGGGACGGCGGCAGCGGCGATTTTGCGGAGGCCGCGGCGGCAGTGATGACGGATGTGGACCTGGCCCCCCCCCTTGGCCCCCATCCATTGAGGGATGCAATTGGCAGGGACAACAACAGGACTGGCTGGCCCGAAGGACGCCGATGATCTCGGTGGTGGTCCCTGATCCGACAACGGCGAGGGCTAGAAGAACATACTCCTCGGCGGAATTGCGGGCCCTCGGGAGGGTCCCCCACTCCCTGGAGCGGCCCTCCGGTCTATCGATGGCCTACCTCAAGGACGGTTCCTGGGATCCGGAGAGGTGGCATGGCCATCAAAAAAGGATTTTTAGAGGGGGTTTTAAACTTTTTAGATTTTTATTCGGGGTTTTATCGAGGTTAGGGAGGGCAACGAAGAGAGGGTTGGGGGATGGAAATTTATTGGGGTTAGGGAAGGTACCCGGTCCGGGTTTGGGGGATAACCCGGGGGGATTTGGAGTCAGCCAGGCTGGAGTGCACGTCTGGGGGAAGCCAGAGGGTCATGAGTCGTGGGGGCAAACACAAGGGGTGGGTTTCATTGGCACCATAAGTGGGAGGGGCAGATATGACGGGGGTAGAGGGCCATATCAAGTTAGGGGATCGCGTGCCCGCTGTCTCCAAGCGGTGGCGCGCTCCGACCCTCCCGACCCGTCTGGCAGGCCTGGTTGTGGAGAGTCTCAGGCCCTGAGTACCCGGCTGATGTTATGTAATGCCAGGTCCGTCGTTAACAAGGTCCCCCTGATTTGCGATCTCATTCAGGAGGAGGGTGCGGACCTGGCAGGGGTCACCGAAACCTGGTTGGGCCCAGAGGGCGGTGTCCCTCTGGTAGAGATATGCCCACCAGGTTTCCAAGCATTCCATCGACCGAGGTCTCAGGGAAGGGGTGGTGGGGTGGCGGCGATTATTAGAGAAGTCCTTTGTCCTAGGGAGGCCACTGTTCCTCAGACGGCTGGTTGTGAGTCTCTCTTTGTGAAGTGGGGTCGGGGGGTTCAGATGGGCCTGTTGATAACGTACCTGGCTCCCTGCCACGTGTCATCGGCCCTGCCCGGGCTCCTCGAGGTGATAGCCGGGCTGGCGGTTGAAACCCCCAGGCTTTTAGTCATGGGTGATTTCAACCTGCCTTCGCTCGGGGAAACCTCTGGGGTGGCCCGGGAGTTCCTGGCTTCCATGACGGCCATGGATCTGACCCAATTAGTTTCTGACCCCACTCACACGGGGGGACACACACTGGACCTGATTTTCGCCTCTGGTCAGTGGTTGAATGATCGTGTTGGAGACCTAGTTATAAAACCCTTGTCATGGTCCGATCATTCTCTTCTTAGACTGGATTTCGGTGCCGCCACCCCCCATCGCAGGGAGGCGGAGCCGAGGAGATGGTTCCGCCCCAGGCGCCTGATGGATCCGGAACGGTTCCAGATGGAGCTTGGGCCATTTCCTGAAACTCTGGCTCATAACTCGGCCACAGACTTGGTGGCCACCTGGGATAGGTTGGCCGCTGAGGCTCTGGACCGAGTTGTGCCTTTGCGACCTCTGACTCGGCATAGATCCCACCTGGCTCCGTGGTTCACGGGGGAGCTGAGGGGGATGAAATGCCGGAAAAGACGTCTGGAGGGCATCTGGAGGGCCAGTCGTGCTGAGTCTGACCGGACACAGGTGAGGTCCTATATTAGGACCTACCTAGTGGCGATAAGGGCGGCGAGGCATTCACACTTCTCCGCCCTTATTGCGTCTGCAGAAAATCGGCCTGCTGCCCTGTTTAGAGTGACCCGCTCCCTGCTTGAGCCGAGAGCGCGGGAGGACCTCTTGCAGGGTAAGGCAGAAGAGTTTTCCCGATTTCTGCATGATAAAATCGCTCAGATTCGGGATGGGCTGGACTCCAGTTGGGTGGTCCCGGGGGAGGTGTCCGGGGCAGGTCTTGAGACGGTTATCTGGGAAGAGTTCGATCCTGTGACCGCCGAGGGTGTGGACAGACTACTGGGGAGGCTGAATGCCACCACATGTTTATTGGACCCGTGCCCTTCCTGGTTGGTTTCTACCTCCAGAGAGGTGACACGAGGCTGGCTCCAGGGGATTGTCAATGCTTCGTTGACGGAGGGGGCGTTTCCAACCACCCTGAAAATGGCGGTGGTGCGGCCCCTCCTCAAGAAGCCTTCCCTGGACCCGGCTCTTTTGAATAACTATCGTCCTGTCTCCAACCTTCCCTTTGTGGCGAAGGTTGTTGAGAGTGTGGTGGTGCGTCAGCTCCCTCAGTATCTGGAGGAAGCATCCTATTTAGATCCGTTCCAATCGGGCTTCAGGCCCAGGCACAGTACCGAAACAGCATTGGTCACGTTGGTAGATGATCTCTGGAGGGCCCGTGACAGAGGTTATTCCTCTGTCCTGGTCCTCTTAGATCTGTCAGCGGCTTTTGATACTATCGACCATAGTATCCTATTGCGGCAGTTGGAGGGGTTGGGAATTGGGGGCACCGTTTTGCGGTGGTTCTCGTCCTTCCTCTCGGACCGCTCGCAATTGGTGTTGACGGGGGGGGAGAGGTCCACCCCTAGGCCCCTCATGTGTGGGGTGCCTCAGGGGTCGGTCCTCTCCCCTCTTCTGTTCAACATCTATGTGAAGCCGCTGGGAGAGATCATCCGTGGTTTTGGGGTGAAATGCCATCTTTATGCTGATGACACTCAGCTTTACATCTCCACCCCAAGCCACCCCAACGATGCTGTGGAGGTTATGGCCCGTTGCCTGGAGGCTGTGCGGAACTGGATGGGTGAGAACAGGCTTCGACTCAACCCTTCCAAGACCGAGTGGCTGTGGTTTCCGGCGGCCCGATATAGTCAGCTGACTCCGTCGCTGGCTATTGGGGATGAGATCTTGACCCCCACAGAAGGGGCCCGCAATCTTGGTGTCCTCCTGGATGTATGGCTGTCTTTGGAATATCATATTACGGCCGTCTCCAGGGGGGCTTTTTATCAGGTTCGCCTGATACGCCAGATGCGGCCCTTTCTTGATCGGGACGCCTTACGCACAGTCACTCATGCCCTGGTCACCTCCCGTCTGGACTACTGTAATGCCCTCTACATGGGGCTCCCTGCGGGGAGCACCCGGAGGCTTCAACTGGTACAAAATGCAGCCGCGCGGGTGGTTACGGGGGCGTCGAGATACTCCCACGTGACGCCCCTCCTGCGCGAGCTGCATTGGTTGCCAGTGGCCTTCCGGGTTCGCTTTAAAGTACTGGTTTTGGTCTTTAAAGCGCTCCATGGCATCGGACCAGGATACTTACAAGACCGCATTCTGCCAGTAGTCTCCCACCGACCGGTGCGCTCCCACAGAGAGGGTCTCCTCCGGGTCCCGACGCCTTCTATGTGTCGTCTGGTGACCCCGAGGAATAGGGCCTTCTCTGTGGGGGCACCCGCCCTTTGGAATGGGATGCCCCCTGGATTATGAATGACAGTGACCTGAGGGCCTTCAGACGTGACCTGAAGACCTGGCTCTTCGAGCAGGCCGGCCTGAGCTGACTAATGGGATTTTAAATGGGGTTTTTAGATTACTTGGGACGGGGTATGATGTTTTATTGATTTTAATTGGGGTTTTTAGATTTGGGACAGTCTAGTGTTTAATTCTTTTTTAAATAATTTATACTTTGTTTACTCGTATTTTAGTTGGCTGTTCACCGCCCTGAGTCCTTCGGGAGAAGGGCGGTATATAAAACTCAGAAATAAATAAATAAATAAATAAATAAATAAATAAATAAATAAATAAATAAATAAATAAATAAACACCCCAACAAATAGAAGCCCAGCAGAATTATTAATGGGAAGGTGTAGACATTGTGCTTTCAGGATATTCTTGTCTTGGATGGCAAACCGCAGACAAAGAACATTCCGTGCAAAGTGCAACGTTTGCATGTTTACTTGGGGGAAACATTTACATGTTTACCTGGAGGAAACAAGACCTTAACACCTAGATAGGACGGAACAAAGGCAGGAACTGAAGCTTATGTTAATCTTAATTAAAAGTTAATCCTAACTGGAAGTGAATGTATAAACTGCTTAAGCAGACAGTAACAAAGGTTGTCTAAATAGATGTATAGTGTATAAATTAACCACTGGTATGCTACCATGGATATAGAGAGATAGAACGAACTCTGACAAGAGAGCAGACAGCTCTTCTTATTCTCAACCTGACAATAAAGAAAGCAGCTTGTCTCATCTCCATGTGGTCCTGAGTCTTGATTCCTACAGGAAGGAAACTAACCTAGACAGACTATACCCCACATATAGCCCAGAAAAGACAGCAGACTCCTCCAGTAATTGCCACACATTCAAAACAGGGGACCTAGTATATGCAAAGAACCTCATGGGGGAACCATTGTGGATACTGGCAACAGTTACGCAAATAACTGGGCTCCGGTTATACAGGGTAGACACCAAGGACGGGAGGAACTGGAGGAGACACATAGACCAACTCAGATGGAGAACCACACTGAGAAACACATACAATCATGGGGAAGAAGGGGGAGACCCCTCAAACACAAGTGGAACGGGAGGGGGAGACCCTCCACAAACCTCAAACAAAAACAATCCAACCAGAAAAGAGGGGGGAGACCCCTCAAACACAAGCAGAGGGGGAGGGGGAGACCCTCCCACAAACAAAAGAATTAACAAAACAAACCCTAACAACAACGCAACAACCATTACTAACATTAGTCCCGGTCAGAATTCGCAAACATGTACCTGAGACCGAGGAAGAAGACAGCTCGGGGAGACTGGAACTGGCCTTGAAGAACCATCGGGAAGCCACTCCTGGCGGGAGTGGCTGAGCCGACTCAACCAGCCAGGAAAGGCCTGGTGGAAGCGGCATGGCCGACTCTACCTTCCAGGAAGTTCCAGGGAGACGAACGGGAGAAACAGCAACTCTGTCCAAACAGGCCAGAGGCAAACCCACGACTGAGCTGCGCAGGTCCAGTAGAACTCATAAGAGCCCCTCCTACCTACGTGACTACATAGGGTAGGCGGGGCACGGATTGGTTGGACTGGACCATATGGGGAGGGGTGTTATGTATCTGCATACTCACCTGTGATTGGTTGGTCCATGGCAGCGGGAGATTTGAAGAGCCATCACTGGCCGAAAGCCATGAGCAGCCGGCTATAAAAAAGGCTGCCACAGTTCGTCTGCCGCTCAGTCCTGGAAGAAAATAAAGAATGGAAAAAGTCAACTGGTCTCTGAGTCTCCTTCCCGCGATGCAACATTTTCTATCAGAAGGAACTTCAGGGCAAATACATAATTTGATGCAAAAGCTTGCCTGTTTATTTCAATCTTAGAAATGTGTTGGATAGTATCCTCATAAACTGTTCCTCTTCAGGTCTGGTTAAACTCCACTTTCCTTCATTATTTGCCTACCAATGTATGAGTTTCTTGTATTTTGAATTAATTACGCAGATTCCTGATGTTTGCAGGCCTTAACAGCAAAGTGTTCTATAATTTTCAAGTAGGCTGCCTACCCTTTTCAAAATGAGGACTTTTTCTTTTCCTCTTCCTTGGCTAGAGATGCCATTCACATCCAAGTGAATCCATCATGTCTTTCTGAGACAGACGCACCCACAAGGTGTGGTTGTGACAATCAGGAGGACAGAGAGCTTTTCAAAATGAGGACTTTTTCTTCTTCTCTTCCTTGGCTAAGGTGCCAAGTGAATCCATCATGTCTCTCTGAGCCAGGCGCACCCATATGGCGTGGTTGTGACAATCAGGAGGACAGAGCTCCAATTGCAACATCACAGCTGGCACCTTAATTTTTGTGGCTAATCCCTATGCTAGTCCTGGTCACTGTTTCTCAGCGGAGAAACTGGCTGCTAGAGTCTGATTTCCAGACTCTGTTTGGACCAGCCAAATTTGAGAAACTCAGAAATGCTGTTTTGTCAGTTATATTTGTGGCAAGACGAAACACATTTCACCAATAAAGCTGATCTAGCACCATAAAGAGAAGAAGATTTTATAGGCCTTCCAGTGAATTTGCAAACTGTTTCAAAAACCAATCTTGCTTTGAAATTACTTTTGTTGTGTTTTGCGTCAACAAAGACATAAATCAAATACATGCATATGTACACAAAGTGGTAACCTTTGTGTGGGGATGCTATATATTTTATGAGGAAGGAAATGTATAGTTTATTTTGAAACCCCCTCCCCCCACAAATCAAGAGACACCTTCTTCCCCAGAAAGCACCCTGCTCTTTATTTTTCTTTAAACCACTTATGACGCTTGCCGTGATCACTTATTATTGGAGAAAGCTTGTCTCCATTCATAAAATGCAATGTTTCCTTAACCTATTAAGGCAAAAAACCCAGAAAGGTGAGGAAGTAATAAACTTAATCTCTGTTCACTGGAGGCGCTTAGATCTCTGGCAGGCAATGGTAGATTATAGAAAGCTATAAATTATGGTAGATTATAGAAAGCTTTTACTGCTAATTGACATTGTTTCCTTCCGACCTTAGATAAATCGGAGAAATTAATAATTTGAAGCGCTAGAAACACGGCAGTACAAAGAGCACTGACAGGCAGCTCCAGCATCTATCGCTAGAGCCAATCCACATGGGAATTTAACACCTGTGCCCATATTTCTCACATCAATAAAAAGACAACAACAAAATCTATGGGCCTGATCAGGAAGATCTCTTCTGATAAAAGAGATAGCAAGCACAATATTTTCTCTAAGTTTTTCTGTTCATAAAATCATACATCACAATCTCATTTCCCTCACAAAGGACTCAAATTCCTATAAAAATCTTATTGATTTGTCAGTCAGTTGCCAGCTGCCCTCAAACCAACTTTATATTGTTTTTTTTAGAAATAAAGAAAGAGACCTTCTTTCCAGCAGCTCATTTTGTGTCTTTATTGCTTGCACTCTTTTTCCCACCCTAACCCTAACCCAGGGAAATTTTCCCAACAGAAGAAGGAAGCTTGTATCTCCACATAATGCTTAAATTTACAGAGGGAATGGGTATGAAATGCAATTTATATTTTGAGCAGAGAGAGTTGATACAAATTCACTCACAATCTGTGTGCATCATGTAGATTAAGAATGATTAGTACAGGAAAAACATTCTGCAAGTGTGACAGGATTTATTTATTTATTATTTATTTATCATATTTTTATACCGCTCCCTCTCCCAAAAAGGGACTCGGGGCGGTGTACAGCCTACTAAAAACACATAATAAATACACTATAAATATGATTTAAAAATATATTAAACACGTTGGTCCAGCTGTGTCCCATCTAATTTAAATTTAACAATATAAAATCAGGGATCCGAATAAAAGTTAAAAATTAATTATTAAAACCCAATTAAATTTAAAACCGGAACCTAATTACTGGGCCAGGCCAGCCTGTTTAAAAAATAGGGTTTTAACTGCACGCCGGAAGCTCAGGATATCCGTCATGGCCCGTATCTCCGGGGGGAGATCATTCCATAGGGAGGGAGCTCCCACAGAGAAAGCCCGAACTCTTGGGGCCGTCAGCCAACAACGGCCGGGCGGCGGTACCCCAAGGAGGGCAACTCTGTGGGAGCGTACTGGGCGGCGGGAGGTTGGCGATGGCAGTAGGCGGTCCCGTAAGTACCCAGGTCCTGAGCCATGGAGCACTTTAAATACCATCAGTACCACCTTGAATCGAATCCGGAAGGTCACAGGAAACCAGTGCAGCCTGCGGAGAAGCGGTGTAACGTGGGAGCTCCGAGGGGCACCCACGATCACCCGCGCGGCTGCATTCTGGACCAACTGCAACCTCCGGAGACTCTTCAAGGGGAGCCCCATGTAGAGAGCATTGCAATAATCCAGGCAGGAGATAACACTAATCCAGGCAGGATATACACTAAGTCTGCAAAATGAGAAAAATGCAGGTTGCATTTAAAGTATATTGTTTGGAACTCATTTGATGTGTTCTCTTCTACTACACCCATCTCTTCTTCAATATACACAATGTCATTGAATAGAAAAAAGTAAGAATGAAGTAATATCTTTGCTATAGATGTGATAGATTCATTCCAACACAATATTAAGTGCCTTCATATTAGTCTTGACTTCTGATGACTGCCTGGATAAGTCTCTGCAGTTTTCTTGATAAGGTTTTTGAGAAGTGATTTGCCATTGCCTCCTTCCTAGTAGTGAGAGTGAGTGACAGCTCCAAGATCATTGAGCTGGCTTTGTGTCAAAGGAGGAACTATAACTCAAACCTCTGAATTTTGATCACATGACCATACGGTTGTAAGTGTGAAAAACGGTCGTAAGTCATGATTTTCAGTGCTGTTGTAACTTTGAACAGTCACTAAACGAATGGTGGTAAGTTGAGGATTACCTCTATATTATCATGCGATCATCTCCTGATATCATTATCATGTTAAAATTAAATGTGGTGTTAATTATTAAATGTGATGTTAAATAGCCCCTGTTATTATATGTTAACACAGTTATTTCTAACATATAATCATAGGCATACATTCAAAACTTTCTTGAAATAATTTCTAGTTCAAAATGGAAGTCTCACCTGATGACCAGGTAACCTTCCATGAGGATTTTCTCTTTTTCTACAAGAAACCAAAAAACCGTATCTGTGAAAAGGAAGAGGAAGGTAAATTGTTTGCTGAAATAGCAGACTTGCTTTTAGCTTCCATTTAAGTGGAAATCCTTAACTGATTGGCTTAAGAATATTGCTTCATAGTTTCTTCAGGCATTCTAGTCATCCTGTTTGGCAATCTTAAGAAACAATTTAGATGTTCAGTCACTTCTGGGAAGGAAGATGGCAGACCTGATAAAATGTTTAGCATGAAATGACCATCTGTATTTATCAAGTTAGGTATTGTTTGAGGATCAGAAGAAGTCATAGTTTATTTATTTTATTTTATTTATTTTGTCAAACAATTATTAGATAACAGATATAAGTATAAACATGGTTATAAATACATGAAATGGATACGAATAAGAAAAAAAAGAAACAATAGGACAGGGACGGTAGGCATGTTTTGGTGCGCTTATGCATGCCCCCTACAGACCTCTTAGGAAAGGGGTGAGGTCAATAGTAGACAGTCTAATGTTGAAGATTTTGGGGTTTGGGGAAGAAACCACAGAGTCAGGTAAAGTATTCCAGACATTGACTATTCTGTTGCTGAAGTTGTATTTCCTGCAATCAAGTTTGGTGAGGTTTATCTTTAGTTTATATCTATTTTATGCTCTTCTATTGTTTTGGTTAAAGCTGAAGTATTCATTGATAGGTAGGACATTGCAATATATAATTTTATGTACTAAACTTAGATCAAACTGAAGACAGCGTAGTTGCAGGTTGTCTAGGTCTAAAATTTCAAGTCTGGTGGCATAAGGTATTCTGCTATGAGTAGTGGGGTGGAGGACTCTACTCGTACAATATTTCTGGACTTTCTCAATTGTATGAATATCAGATGTGTAATGCGGATTCCAGACTGATGAGCTGTATTCAAGAATTGGTCTAGCAAATGTTTTATATGCTCTAGTTAGTAGAGTGATATTACCGGAGAAAAAGCTATGCAGAATTAAGTTAACAATTCTTAATTCCTTTTTGGCTATGTAATTACAGTGGGCTCTAGCACTTAGATAATTTGAGATGAGTACTACAAGGTCCTTGATAAAGTTTGTGTCATCAACAAGATCTTGACTATTCAGCTTGTATTTTATTTTTTGATTTTTTTTGCCAATATGCAAGGCAGAGCATTTACTTGTGGAGATCTGAAGTTGCCATTTGTTTGACCATTCTGACACATAGTCGAGGTCTTTTTGAAGGGTAGCAGCATTGTCAGTGGTGTTGAACAGCTTTACATCATCAGCGAAAAGAATGCAGTTGCTCTTAATATAATCACAGAGGTCATTAATATAGAGTATGAAGAGAGTTGGTCCTAGAACACTGCCTTGGGGGACACCACTTTTTACAGATACAGGATTTGATAGGACACTCCCAATTTTGACCATTTGTTGCCTGTTTGACAGGAATGCTTCAATCCAGTTTTGCAGGTATCCAGAGATGCCATAAGACCTTAATTTTAGGAGTAGTTTGTTGTGTACCACTCAATCAAAGGCTTTACAGAAGTCTATGTAAATTGCGTCAATTGCTTTGCCCTGATCAAGTTGTGTAGTCCATATGTTTTTACAGTGCAAGAGTTTCAGATTACAGGACAGTTTCCTTCTGCCAAACTGTTTGTTAGAGAGTAGGTTGTTTGTCTCTAAGTGGAGGATAATGGATTGGTTAATAATTGATTCCATGACTTTACAGGTGATGCAGCATAAAGAGATTGGTCTGTAATTTTCAACTAGGCTGGGATCTCCCTTTTTGAAGATTCCCATCTTTTTGAAGATGGGAATGACTGTGGTTAGTGACCATAGATTTGGCAAGGAACTGGTCCTGAACGATTTTTCAAAGATTATGCTTAGAGGTTCTGCTATGGCAGTGGATATCTTTTTTAAGAAGTAGGCACAAACTCTGTCTGGTCCAATAGATAAAGATGGTTTTAGATTGCGTAGTGCTTTTTCAACATTGTCTTCTGTAAAATCGATATGTATTAGATCATTGTAGTTGTCTATGGTTCGACTAGGAAATATTGGGCATGATCCATTGCTGTTTACAAATAGTGAGCCAAAGAATGTGTTAAAGAGGTTGGCTTTAATGGTGTCATCGTTGCAGTCTTTACCATTTGGTTCTTTTAGGGGTGGGATGGACCTTGAGTCTTTTAATTTGTTGTTTACAAAATTGAAGAAAGCGTGGGTGGAATTGGTGCGTAGAAGGTTTTCTTCTTGTTTAGTATGTTAATTGGTACATTCAGTCTTAATCTGGTGGCATACATTTTTTTATCAGCTTTTAAAGTTGGCAACGTGACCAGATTTGTTTTTCTGCCAAAGGGATTTCTTTTTGGATTGGAGCTTCCTTACTGTTATGGGTAATTTGTTTTTTCTGCTTTTGGAAGTTGTTATCGATACATATAGTTTGATGACTCTTTTGACTTCAAGTAAAAATATGTTGTAATGGTCTTCAACAGTGTTGCATCCAGTGAATAGAATTTGCCAGTCAAGAGATGAGAGATCATGGTCTATAAGATCATAGTTGCCTTTTTTGAAGTTATAATTGGGGATCCTGTTGTTATGGTGATTATGGTGAGAACATATGTTGAGACAAAAGTCAATCATGCTGTGGTCACTGTTGGAAAAGGGTTCATTAATTTGTATTCCATAAATTGGATTCAAACTGTTGCAGAAGATGAGATCGAGGCAGTTGTTAAGTCTAGTATTGTTGGTTACTAGTTGTTCCAGTCCTAGTGTACTGGCATTGTACAGGGTTGTATGAATGGGTTCAGATGTACATTCATTTAGTGTCCAATTTATAAGAGGTAAGTTGAGGTCACCAAGAAAAATGAGAGGATGTGGGCAGAAGGCAGCCCATGTCAGTAATGAAGTTAGCTTGTTTGCATGAATTATATCATAGTCAGGGGCACGATAGCAAAGTAAGAAGCGGATTGAGAAGTTTAAGGACAATTCACAGATGATGGTCTCAGGAAGAGCAAGCTCTTGTATAATTCGGTTCTTTTTTAGGTTTAGAGATTTTTTAAAGAACATAGCAACTCCACCACCTCTACGGATTTTGCAATCTGACCAAAAAACTCGATATTCTTTTGTAGTTGTAATGGAGTCTGGAAAAGATGCATTTAACCATGTCTCACAGACAAATATAATGTCAAATGTGGCTGACCTTAGAAGGATGAGGAATTCATGCATTTTATTTGTGAGGCTTCTTGCATTAAATAGTTTGCATTTAAGATATGAAGTAGTGGGGCTGGAGGAAGTAAGGGGCATGCATCCCTAACGTTGGATGTTTGGGTGATGGATATTGTGACGTGGGTTGAGGCTCTTGCTTTTGATACAGTCAGCACGGTAATCAATGTATAGATTTGTATTACCTAATTCATGTAATCTTTTGAGCTCAGAACGTAGCTCCCGGGATCGTACACGTTGCTGTAAGGTTAGATCAAGGCGAGAAAGAAGGTTCTTATGGTTGTTGTTCTTTGCAAGTGAATTTATTGAGAAAATGAATTTGCGTTTGCTTGTTTCATTTTTGCAAACAACCCTGCATAGGCGTGGGATCATCAAGCCATTTTGGAGTCCTGATTGCTTTGAAAGAAAGTATACTGTATCTGAAAGTGCATTTTGACAGGTAACAGATAAAACTGATTCAAAGTCCTAATTTAAACAGAGATATAATAACAAAGTCAATCTGCTAATGTGAAATAAAAATGCATCACAAATCCCTACATTCTTAGATAACTCGTTTGAATGTGAGCCCAGAATGTGAACCCTAACCTTAACTGCACATCGATAGAAGATACCTTTCTACCCTAAACCTATCATAATCTGAGATAAGCTTTCTGCACTTATACACTCCATTATGCATGGCACTTGGGGAAAAACAAAATAATGTGGCTATTATTTCTATGTTATAAAAGAAGCCACGTATTAAATGTTTTGAGCTAAAAGCAGTCTAAACTCAAAATAAATGTTTAGAGGTTTTATTCTAAGCTGTGGAACAACTATTCTGGGATTGTCCTGTCCTTGGAACAAAACCAGCCATTTTGAGTGGTGTAGTTGCAGCTCTTGTGCTTGTGTTGTTCTATGGCTTGTGTCCCTTCCTTTTTTTTTTTTAACAGTCTAATTAATACAACAAAAGAGACTGAATAGATCCTGCTCCTATTGGTTTAATCCAGATGAGGTGATATATAGTACCGAGGGAAAGCAACTGTTATTTAAACATATCAAAAAACTATTCTGGACACACCAACTATCCTGGAATAGATCATCACAGATATTAGGATTCACTGGGAGAATCTAGCTGGAATCCTTCATATTTTATCATTCTTATGTGGTTTTAGTAATTTTAAGTGAAAAAGAGATATTCTTCCCCTCCTATACTTCTTGATTCACTTTATTTTTAAAATTTAAAATAATTATTTGCAAAAATGTATTCTCTCAGCTTGTTTTTAAAAGATTTATAACATTAAATTAACTTTCAGGATACAGTTAGTAAAAGCATTTTTTTTAAAAAAAAAAAATTCTCTTGGCCAATTTTTCAGAAGTGCAAGAAGTCAGATTTGACTATTATTGCTTGTTTTTATTGTGAAAACTAAACAAAATGGGCCTTGCTTTCTATCCATCTTTTTTTTTTTATAGATGGAAATCTAAAAATATTTTGAATTTGCTTTGTTGGAACACCAAACACTTAAATCGAGGCTCAAATACCAGAGTTCCAATCTTTATATTCCAATAAATCTTTGTGATGATGATAATTCAAATAAGAATGTTGGTGTCTGGAATTTTTAAATCGCAATGTAGTTATAATCTGGCTTTGGGAGAAAATACATATATACAGCAAACACTATGGCATGGAAAGAGGGCGAAAAAGTTGCTTTCAACAAGAAACTAAAACATGTAAATCATTTCAAAATATATCATATTTATATTCTAACCAAAAATTATTGCTGTACAGATATGGATGTGTAAAAAGCACAAGTTATTTCCACACCTGTCTCTCTAGTTTAAATGTTTATCTGTATATTTCCTCCTTTGAACAGAGTATGCATTATAGGGATCATATCATAAACTCATATATCTCTCTGTAGCTTTCAGAATGCAACTGATTTATAGAAAGATTTATGTTTGAAAATAGGCCTTCTGATTTCTTCTCTAAAGTATTCTTTGAGAAACATTGGAGCCTTTATTTTTCATTTACTCCATCATGTTTTTAGAGGTGCCATTTTTGGTATGCAATTATGTAGCCAAATGATAATAACCCTGATTTACACAAGAAAGTGTGATATGTAGCTATTGGATTATTTTCCAAAAACACAGTGAAATATGATTTTCAAATTCAGACATGCTTTCTTGAACTATTTAAACCATCTCAGTTGGTTTAAATAGTAACTATTATTCTTAAGAGTGGAGGGCATTTTCACAGGTGAGTCTTTCAGTTATGGTTTCAAGAAGACACAGGAGTTTCACCAGATTGTCTACTAAATATTTATATTATTTTATATGCATTCAGGATGTAAGCATTTTTACAAGGATTATTTACTTGTTACTTCGCACAGTCACTTCCGCCCTCGTTATCTCCCGCTTGGATTATTGCAATGCTCTCTACATGGGGCTCCCCTTGAAGAGTCTCCGGAGGTTGCAGTTAGTCCAGAATGCAGCCGCGCGGGTGATCGTGGGCGCCCCTCGAGGCGCACACGTAACACCACTTCTCCGCAGGCTGCACTGGCTTCCTGTGGCCTTCCGGATTCGATTCAAGGTGGTACTGATGGTATTTAAAGTGCTCCATGGCTCGGGACCTGGGTACTTACGGGACCGCCTGCTGCCATCAACAACCTCCCGCCGCCCAGTACGCTCCCACAGGGTCGCCCTCCTTGGGGTACCGCCACCTGATCGTTGTCGACTGGCGGCCCCGAGGGTGCGTGCTTTCTCTGTGGGAGCGCCCTCCCTGTGGAATGATCTCCCCCCGGAGATACGAGCCATGACAGATATCCTCTCCTTCCGGCGCGCAGTTAAGACCCTACTTTTTAAACAGGCTGGCCTGGCCCAGTAAGGGTTTAAGGGGTTTTAGTAAATAGGGTTTTTTAAATTTTAACTTATTTTTAAAATTTTTGGGATGCAGCCATACTCATGTTTAATTCGGTTTTAAATTCTATTTAATTTTGTATCTCTGTATTTTATGTATTTATTAGGCTGTACACCGCCCCGAGTCCCTTTTCGGAGAGGGAGCGGTATAGAAATACGATTATAAATAAATAAATAAATAAATTTACATGATCCACATTAAAATGCACTAAGTACTTTTGATATCTGAAGAACATAATCAATCTCAATCTGATTTTGATTTCTGAGACTTGTAATTCAAGTTCAAGAAACCCTGAATGCATTTTCTATTCGAGACTTTTTTTTAAATGCATGATGTGCCTCATGTTTGAACAATTAAGTCAAGAGAACAGTCAACACTTTCTCTTTCCTTCATTCCATCTTTCATCCTATCTTTAGTCTGCTCCTAAGTGAATACAGGTCTTGCTTGTCAAACTCTGAGTTCTACAGTGAGAATCCTGCTTGAATATAAATATATTTTAAGATGAGTATTTTTAAGCTATAGGTAGCCTAAAATATATTTGCTTTCATTCACATCTTTTTCAAGTGAAATAGTTGGATTGCTTTATGTGTCCACGAGGAATATTTTGAAGGGAAGTGTTATTTCAGTTACCTTTAAAGCGCAGACAAAACAAACCTTTTGCATTCATTCACTCCAAAATATTTAGGGTGACTTAAAATAACAACAATAGTGTAGGTTTTGCTACTGTTATTTATTGGGGAAATAAATAACTTTTGAGACAATGTTCTAGAAAAATATGAGCAAATATTTTACATGGGATTATCTGGAAGCCGTTTCATCAATAATATTTTTTCAAGCTTATATTTATGCTGGGATATTTAAAGGGAGAAGCTTTATTAGAGAATCTTGCTCCTACAAGCCTTCTTATAAAGAATTCAATGTATACATTTTGGTTTAATATTTACAAATAGTCATACATTCTGTCCTTGTATTGTTATTCCCTTTCTCCTGCCTTGAATGGTAATAAACCACAACTTCTATGTTATAAACCGTGGTTATCATTATCCAAACAAACTATTTCAAAACCAAGCTTAAATAGGTTTGTTCCGAGTTTGGTAAGCACAGTTTCTTAGTTCAGAAGTTATTTTAAAGGATAATTGTAGTGCACAAAGAAGGAGAAGGAAGATGCTGGGCTGATGGAAAAGAATAAGATTCATACATATCTTGATTTATATATGGCTCAGGGGACTCAGTACCTTTTCTGCTGAAATAACTGAGCAAATTATATCTCCCCAGTTAAGATACACAAACCTCTTCTCTGTTCTGGATGAAGGAACAAAAGATAAATGTCTTTCCTGCTGTTAAAAATAAAACAAGAATAAACATGACCTGCTGCATTTCATCAGACTCCTCAGTCAGCTCTAGCAACTGATCCTGTGTATATTATATACACCTTTACCAGTGAATGTCGTAAGAGCTTTATATGAGTTCTATTGACATACAAAGAGAGATTGAACAAATAACCCAATATTTGATGATTTTTTTTCATTTATTTGAAAACAGAATCATCCAACATGCCATGTGTCAGTGTGAAAAGACAACTATCCTTCTAACTGAATTAAAGGGATTAGTAGAGTTGGTTATGTGGATCCTGTATCATTTAAAGAGGGTTAATTTGTGCCCTCCTTACTCTAGTACTTGATGCAATTAAGTTTCATATGAATTGCCTTCCTGGAAGTCTGGGTTAGAGAAAGAAATAACACCATCTGCTTATGGTGGCCTGTTCGTTTATTTCAGAATCTAATTATTTTCCTTTAATAGGATTAGGGTCTCTTATTCTGGAGAGAATATATCTGGAGATTGATTACTCTTAGTACTATGTCAAGAAAGTAGATACATCTAAAACATTATTACTGTGGGCTGTCAAGGATTTCCTTGGAATAAAGCAGGTTAGTATTTTGAGCTAACAGTAATCCAGGGATATCAACTCAGGCTGAATTGATACCTTGCTGTTCTTTCTCAAGACTTCTGAAAAAACATATGGATGCAAACTTTAAAGCAAATAAAGTTAACTTTGTGTAAATAGTTCTCCCAGATGGGCAAGAATCTGTGAAACAGTATATAAATGTAAGTATATAAGTCTAAGTATTGCTATGGCTAAGAATCTAAATGTATTTAAACTACCTGCTTTTGAAAATTAAATTTAGCATAAACAAGTTAAATTTTAGATGCTAACACTATAAATAATTTTGGTTTTTTAAACATTTTTTCTAATAGTTTCAGCTACACAGTATGAGTTTATATGAACTCCTTCACAATTTATTTTCTCATCCAGCCCTGATAGTGTTGCTCAGTATTTATTGAACACTTTTGAATTCGACCAGGATTAGTGGAGATTGAACCCTGAGAAAATTGAGATGGCCACCTTTTGACTCTTTCCACCAAGTTCTCCTAGAAAGAAAGTGACTGTGTTTTTAAAACTCTGAACTGGAACTGAGAACTCTCTGAACACAGAAATCATTTTTAAGACTTAAAGAAATTGGTAAAAACTGGAGATTTTTCTGTCTATAAGTAGTTTCTGAGAAAAAAAAAATACAGCTTTTCAGAATTTCAGGTTGAACCAAGGCAGGGGAAGTGTCATTGATTGGCTCAGCAGCATCTGAGGGCAGGCAAGGATGGAATCAGAGAGATATAAACAGTATCATGACACAAGCCCTAATCCATCCCCAGCCCTCTTTTACACGTCTCATGCAGGAGTGGGATTCTACTGGTTTGGACCGGTTCTATAGAACTGGTTGTTATGATTCTGTGCAATTCGGAGAACCGGCAAATTGTGCCCCTGGCTGGCCCTGCCCCTCTCCACCTGCCACTCCGCTTCCCGCCCAGTCAGTCCTCATTGCGCATACACAACATTGTGTGCATGCCCAACATCACTTACTGAGTTCTTCCCCGCCCAGTCACTCCTTAAGTCACTCTAGTCATTTCTTTTTTTCTCTCTCCAGATAATCAGCTGTTCCTATGAATAGCTGTGTTGGGATTCCCCTCGCTTACTTACTGTTCACCCAGGAGGCTTCCATGAGCCCCAGGAAGGCAAAAAGCGAGGGGGCTGCAGCACCACCTTCCATTTTTTGCTTTCCTGGACTCCAGGGAAGCTCCAGAAGGCCCAAAAAATGGGGGGGGGGGGGTTGCTGCAAAAAAGCCATGCCCATCCAATTGCATGGCCATACTCACCTAGCCATGCCCACCTAGCCACGCCCACAGAACAGGGTGTTACAAAATTTGAATCCCACCCTTGGTCTCATATGTATCTAAAAAGGCAGAAATCATGCCATGGTACTTTTGACAGTGTAAGAACACTATTTAGGTAACTACAAACATACTGCAGCAACCCTGAACATTAGAAAAAGGAAATTGATCATCTGTACAAACTCTTCCAACATCATCAAAAAATGCCTGACCAAGCAACCCACGATAGTACAACCAACACAAGTGATGGAAAGGATAAGCCCTGCTATACATCAAATTTCAGAAACCACTAATAGATTATTACAACCACATGGCATCAGTATAGTACACAAAACAATTAAAGCCCTCCAAAACATCCTAAGTAAACCAAATGACCCAGCAGCTCCAGAAGGAAAACAACAACAACAGAAGTCTCTTTTGTTTTATTGGATTGTAAGCAGATCTGGTTTTTAACATAATTCTCTCTTTTGTGTAATAAATGTACATGCTTGGTTTATTTGGTGATAATATTTATTTAAAACAGTTTCTCTAGTTTATATTTAAGGAGCACTCATAGCAATTATCTAGTAATTACGAGCCGTGGTGACAGAGTGGTTAGAATGCAGTATTGCAGGCCAACTCATTGCTCACTGCCAACAGTTTGATTTTCACCAGCTCAAAGTTGACTCAGCCTTCAATCCTTCTGAGTTGGTAAAACGAAGACCCAGATTGTTAGAGGCAACATGCTGATTGTGTAAACTGCTTAGAGAGCTGCAAAGCACTATGAAGCAGTAAATAAATCTAAGTGTTATTGCTATCTTATGGTGTGAATGTCATGAAACATTTCCTTTTATGATAGAAGAAATCATCTGCTTTCTATTTGTTCCAGTCCCAGAGTTCCACATTATAGAATGCTGTTTTTAAATTTTTACTTCCCCCCCTTCTAAGATGGTATGCTGCAAAATAGGACACAGTAAGACTGTAATTATTTTAGCTTATAACTAGATAAATAATTGGATAGCCAAATTTTAGTCCTATCCTTTTACAATTTTCTAACTGAAGTACAGAAACAGTCAAGACATTCTAAACTTGGATGCAACTTGTCTATTTTGGCCCTGTTGTGTACAATATCTCTCTTTTGGATGTGAACTTGCATACAATGAAGTAATTTCCAAATCATATTAATTTATAAATAAATACTTAAAGTGAAATCTGGGAGAATTGGATGCAATAAAGCTAGAAGAAATGAGTTTAATAGCAAGTCGTCCATGGGTTCCATAGCTTTCATCAAAATGAATGTAGAGTTGATTATCACTCCACAGATTTCATCTCCTTCATTTGTGCTTGTGATGCCACACTGAGTGTACACGGAAGAGGAACAGAGTTCATATTTTATTGCATAATTCCACTTTCCTCATATGCCGCTCCTTGCCCCTCCCTGCAGACACTTCTGTCTGAGAACCTACAGGACTGTTATCAAAACACTGTGCAAGCATCTTCACCCAAGGCTGACAAATGAGGCTGACAAATGCAGAAAAAGATTCATTGCTGTGGCCAGGGCAAAGCCCTGACAAAGTTTTATACCATAAACTATTATTTAATCTTTAAAATGTTACAGACTGTTGCCATAATTTAAGGTTGGGTTTCATAAATCCTTCAAGACCAACCTAACAGATTAGAGACAGTGCCATAAATATCATACATCTATTATTTTCCTGCAAAAAGCTATAGATTTGAATATAGATGTTATGAAGGGAAAAAAAACAGCTTAAACTCCCCATTCAGTTTCTCATATACAGGTTAAGAGTGATTTTTTGCATTTCCATAATGGGGAAGTCATGGAGATAGAAACATCGGAGTGTCAGAAATTTTTGCACATAATGTCATGGTAGAATAAGTAAAGCTCTAATCCAGTGGTCCCCAACCGAATTTTGGTGGGCCGCAGAGAAATCTCACCCCCAGAGCACCCCCCCCCCAAAGCAATTAATCCAGGCTGCAGAAACACAAGCCTGCACCACCTACAAGGCCCGCGGAAATCCTTCCACCCACTCACTTCTTACCCAGCAAACTTGCCTGTTAAATTGCTATTTTTCCTTTTTCTGACCATAATCTGTTCTGCTGTGCCGGGAGATTTAGATTAGCTAGGAAGCAGGAAATGATTGGATTTCTTGCTTTCTAGCTAGTCTTTAGATCTTCAGCTCTGCTTTTTAGCACAGCCAAACCTCCCTTCGGACTAGGTTCTATTATTCAGTGCAGACTCATGGCAAGCAAACTTGAGAGACTGGCCTAGCCAATGGCAGATAGATAGATCACTGAATGATTCTGTGAGCAACTCAATCTGCCTGCCTGCTTTGCCTGATTTTGGGTAAAAGTTGCTCTTTTTTTAAATAAAAAAAATCAATATTTACATGCATGGTGTGTTGTGAGTTAATTTTGTGAGTTAGCTTGCTAGCAAATTTTATGTGACAGACTGAGCTAGTCAATGGCAGATAGATAGATCTCTGAGTGAATCTATGATTCTGTGAGCAACTCAATCTGCCTGCCTGCTTTGCCTGCTTTGGGGTAAAAGTTGCTCTTTTTTAATAAAAAAATCAGTATTTACATAAATATTTTTAATATTTACATACAAGCCATGCCCAGCCAGTCACATGACCCCCCAAGCCACACCCACAAATTAGGCCATGCCCACAGAACTGGTTAGTGGTCCCTGGAATTTAAAATTCTGAGTTTGGTGGTCCCTGAGGTGCAAAAAGATGGCGACCCCTGCTCTAATCTTTTGGATGTGATCATTCACAGTATATATCAAAGATCATTTGCTAGCTAATTAGTCCTAACCTTGACAAGGCTTTTATACTTTTTAATGTACTTATTAACTATTTTTAGCTTTGTTGTACTCTGCTCAGAATTGCTTTTTTTGTCAGATAGGTAGCTATATGAAATGGTAATTAACCTTTCTCCTCCTCCTCCTTGGGAAGGATTCAATAGGTGATAAAAATGCCAAATCCAGCCCTAACATTCACTACGTGACTAACAATGGAATCTTTAAAAAATGGCAGAGCATTAAGCTGTAAATAGGAATTAAATACAAACCTAAAGATAGAGTTTTATGAGTCTGATCTGTAACAGGGACACCACGATGTCTTAATTTATAAGGTAAGGACAAAATCAAAGCAAGCAAAGCCCAACATAATTACACTTATCAGAGTGAATTGCATCAGGCCCCCAAGGGTAGGTTTTCTATCACAATGATTAGATATGTATCCATAATTGGGCAGTGGTTAGAATGAATATTGTAGGCTAATTCTGCTGATTGCCACCAATTCGATTCACACCAGCTCAAAGTTGACTTAACTTTCCATCCTTCCAAGATCCCCATAGTCATATGATTGAAATTCAGATGCTTAGCAACTGATTCAGATTTATGCAATGTCCCAAGTGTGTGTGTGTCTTGTGATCAAGTTTTGTCATCTTCTGGCAAATAAAGTCAATGGGGAAGCCAGTTTAACAACCGTGTTACTAACTTAACAACTTCCATGTTTCACTTAACAACTGTGGCAAAAAAGATATAAAATGGGATAAAACTCACTTAACAACTGTCTCACTTAGCAAGACAATGGTTATAAATTTTGGGTTCAATTGTGGTTGTAAATTGAGGACTAATTGTGTTTTTCATTTTAAAAGAAAATGTTAATAACATTAGTAGGACTGGACAACATAGCCAACTTTACAATCCTGCTGCTTTAGTCCTTCTACTTAAGTCACTATCAATGTATTTGCACATTGTTCACTCAAAGCAATACATAACAAAGGATGGCAGGATCAATAAAAGCCCTGCCACCAACATCTTGCTACCTGCCAAATCTCACTTTAAAAGGCAATTCGGAACAGCTTGATAAGTAACAACTATTTAAGAAATTTCAGCATCTGATATGACAATGATGCAATCAGGGGCCTAGAACATTGTCCCAAAAAACTTGTATGGTTGCCATTACTATAATAAATTTTGATCTTTATGTGTTCCTTTTTATGTGCATGGCAGAATATAAAATACAGATGGAAAGCAGGTGAAATATAAGCATAATTAAAACCATGCCATAATCAAACAAAGTAAAAATAAAGTTGCATAGCATGTATAAAATAAATCAGATTATAAAAGTTGAGGTCAAGAAACAGTGGGGTCAATCATTATTTGTTAAATTTATTTAGCACCTACATCATCATGGGGCTGCTCTAGGTGGTTTACAGCAATAAAAGTGGTGAAATGAAGTGTAAACATAAACATAGTAAAGTAATAGAACAGGGGTGTCAAACTCATGGCCCGTGAGCCAGATCCAGTCCCTAGAATGTTTAGATCTGGCCTGCAAGGCTGCCTTGGAAACAGTGAAGGATCAGCCTGTGGTGTCTCTGCCAGTGAAAATGGAGCTCGGGAGAGCCCTCCCGAGCTCTGTTTCACTGGCAGAAGGTTGCAGGAATCTATTGCAGCTGAAAATGGAGCTCGGGAGCCTGGTTTGCTGGCAGAGCACTCTGGCTGCCATAGCGCTCCTGACACGAGGGATGCCGAGCTGGCCATACCCATCCCTCAAGGTCAAACACAACCCTGATATGGCCCTCAATGAAATTGAGTTTGACACCCCTGAAATAGAACAATAGAATAAACAATGAAAAAGAAACAGAGATACAGCGATATGAGAATAAAAGATGGGTGGGTAGGAAAGCAGGGAGAGTGTGGAGAGATAGGGTTTCTTTCAGTTTAGTAGCTATCTCCAGTATGATGCTGCTGTCCCATTGGGTCCTGCAGGCCAACCTCAATAAAACCGAATCTATGAATTGATTTGTTGCTCATTTATTCTGAAGAAGACTAGAGAAGCATTACTTTGGTCGTGTAAGCAAAAGTATCAGGCCATAACAGAAGCAGTGAGAATTAAGGAAGTTGTCTATATGGATATAAAAAAATAGAATTTGATGGGACAGAGAAGTTCCAACCACCTCTTAATCACTAGAGACTCAAATAAATGCCCTTGACTGAATGTCAGTTTCACATCAGATGATGATGATGATGATGATGATAATTAAGGTGACCAACTTTTTTACAATGTAAAGGAGGACACAAATAAATTGAAGAAAAAAAACAAAGCCACTTGCACATGGCGCACTCTTGCACATAGTGCATTCTTATGCACAGCACACTCTCTTAAAATAGTTCTCCTGTGTGAAGCGCATGCATCTCATAATTGCGTCTTGCCGCACTGTACAGAGCCTTGATGAATCGCCACGTCAAATAGAAATACATCACATCACATACAACGGATTGGATCGGCATCAATCAAATACGGAGATTTACAGATTAGTCTTCAAATATCAAACAGGAGGACATGTAGGAGGACACTTTTTGAGAGAGGTCAGAACTTACTAAAGGAGGACGATTGGTCACTTATGATAATCCCTCATCCCCGCCCCTTCCAGTAAATTGGAAACACTTAATTCACCATCAGGATGATCTGCCTTCTTCCACAACAAACCTTTAATTAACCTTTAGTTCTTAGGAAATAAGATGCCTGTGGGACAAGCACATTCTCCCTTTTGGCTGCACAAAATATTTAGAATTTTTTTAGAATTTATTTGATTTGTCAATCGCTTACAAGATAATAGGTATAAGTAAAAACATAGTTAAGAATACATGGATACATATAAGAAGAATAAAAAAAATAAAAGAAACAATAGGATAGGGACAATAGGCATATTGGTGCGCTTATGCATGCCCCCTATAGACCTCTTATAATAGACAGTCTAAGGTTAAAGTTTTTGTGGTGTGGGAAAGAAACCACAGAGTTTGGTAGAGTATTCCAGACATTGACCACTCTGTTGCTGAAGTCGTATTTCCTGCAATCAAGTTTGGTGTGGTTAACCTTGAGTTTATATCTATTGTGTGCTCTTGTGTTGTTATGGCTGAAGCTGAAGTAGTCATTGACAGATAAGTCATTGCAATGTATAATATTATATACCATACTTAGATCAGAGTGAAGACGGCATAATTCAAGGTATCTCAAGGAGTTGGCCAGAACAAACTCTCTCCCTTTCTAAAACACCCTCAAAGCTGCCTAGGGAGGATTCCCCATTTGCAAAAATCCTCTCCTACCTGGAGCCACAGGAAGATGAGTCTAAGAGCACTGAAAAGACATAGTCATGATAGCGGCTGAGAACACTGAGGCTTCATTCACCCTGCAAGAACATTAAGACATGTGACCTCCTGACAAAACTGAAATTCATCTATCCATCCATTTTCTCCCTGCAGGTATTCCTTAAAAGAAGAGTGAGATAAATCCCAACAGGATTTCAAGCCATGGCTCCTCTCATTTATTAGACAGTTCTGAACATCTTTCAGCTACTCCAATTTTCTAATAGAAAAGTCTCTTTTCTTCCCCCTTTTTTTTTCTTCTACTTACTTGCTACTATAGAAAAAGGCAGATAGAAAATATTTAAAGATGCTACCAAAAATAGCAACATGCCTTAAGAAAGGATTCATCAGGGCAGATGCATGCATAAATGTTCTGTAACAAGCAAAGGCAACATAATTTGCTTTAAAACAAAGCACATTTATTTTGCAGGAGTGAATAGACTGCGCTGTCTCTGAGATTTTTTTGTTATCCATCTTTTTACCGTTTTGTTTTTTTGCTAAATGATGCCATGCCAGTGCCTCCCAAAATCTATTATATACTGATAGTATTAATAACCATAAATGAATAACTACAGCATTAAAGTAAGGCAATACTAAGATAATTTAAAATAATGTACTGTTTTTATTAGTTATTCTTATTCAACTGGATCCATATTGCATTTTTTATTTTTTAATAATAATTCTTTAGATTCTTAATTTGACATTATGAAGTCTTTCGCTTTAGTTCACTAGGAAAGAAACAATCTTCTTCTTTTAAGGAACCCTTCAAATTGCAAACTCAAGGTTCTGAGAAAGCTTGACTCTGTTCCATTTTGTACTCTGAGGTTCAAGGACAGACTGATCTAGTTTGTGCTCCTTTGAGATTAGTTTTGAGAGAGAAAAAATCTGTAGGCTGTAATGGAAATATACTTGCGACTGCTTCATATTGGGACAGAACGGGATGATCTTGAAGTTCTAGAGGACATTAACCATGTAGCATTTCAGTCAGGGGTGGGATTCAAATTTCTTAACAACTGGTTCTGTGGGTGTGGCCTAGTTTGTGGGTGTGGTTTGGTGGGCATGTGACTGGTGTGGCATGGCTTGTATGTAAATATTGTAAATATTTACTGTGTGTAAATATTGATTTTTTTATTAAAAAAAGCAACTTTTACCCAAAAGCAGGCAAAGCAAGGAGGTAGATCGAGTTGCTCACAGAATCACAGATTCACTTAGAGATCTATCTATCTGCAATCGGCTATCTAAGTCTGTCACATAAAATTTGCTAGCAAGCAAACTCACAAAATTAACTCACAACACACCATGTATGTAAATATTGAATTTTTTTTATATATAAAAAAGCAACTTTTACCCCAAAGCAGGCAAAGCAGGCAGGCAGATTGAGTTGCTCATAGAATCACAGATTAATTTAGAGATCTATTTTTCTGCAATCGGCTACCTGAGTCTGCACAGAAAAGCTTCAGTCCTAAGGAAGGTTCGGCTGTGCTTTTAGATTAGCTAGAAAGCAAGAAATCCAAGGATTTTCTGCTTTTTAGCTAATCTAAATCTCCTGGCAGAGCAGAACAGCTGATGGTCAGGGGAAAAAAAAAGGAAAAATAGCAACTTACCAAACCAGGCAAGTTGGATGGCTCACATGCCAGGTGAGTGGGCAGGGAGGGGCGGCACCAACCAGTGGAGCGATTTGCTGGTTCTCCAAACTGGGAACAATCGTGATTTGCAAGAAATCATCAGCTGTGCCACCTGGACAGCTGACAAGCGCTGCGCTTGGGTGCACAGCATTTGAAAATCCTCTTGTTTCCTGCTTTTTCTACCTCAGCTGTGCGGTGCAAAGCAGCTGAGGAGGGAAAATCAGGGAATAAAGGACAGCCTAGAGCTCGGGCAGGCGGGTGGGCCAAACACCAAACCAGTTCGGTGTCAGTTGCTCTTTGCAGCTACAGGTTCTATAGAACCGGGCCGAACTGGTAGCATCTCACCCCTGATTTCAGTTGAATATCTTTAAGGGTATCGCTGCAATTTAGTTCCCCTGCACTTCATTGAAGGAAATGACATTACAGTAATCTACCAAAATAGCCAAATAGGGCTGATTTGATAAAGCAGAAAGTATCATATTTAAACAATGTTAGAAATGGTGTAAGAAGTTCACAACAAGAAGAAACTTTTCTGCAGTGGCTGCCACCCTTTGGAATATTCTCCTGCCAGAGGTGGCTGGCCCATACACTCCTGGCCTTCTACAAAAACTTAGAACCTGGCTCTGTTGATTGGCCTGGAACTCTAAGGGGAGCATTCTCTACTGGAGGTGGCTGAGAGAATATTCCAACCCCTGTGTCACCTGTCCACTTGGTTTTTAGTCTTTATTTAAACTTTCTCAATTTTAATCATTTTGTATTACATTTCTTTCATTTTGTAAGCCACCTAGAGTCGCCCCAACCTGGAGATAGGCAGTATATAAATGTAGTAAATAAACAAATAATAAACTGTAAAAGTCTAGGGCAGCTATGCTGACTGAGGAATTCTGGGAGTTGAAGTCCACAAGTCTTAAAAGTTGCCAAGGTTGGAGACCTTCAGTCTAGGACATCAGATATGCCACCATATTGTTATGCTGTGTTCTTGTATATAGATTTGCTGCAGTTGATTGCTAAATTTTGTAAGTTCTCAACACAACGGGAAAGTTCTCATCCCTGGAAAGAAACACAGTTAGTGGCTCTACAGTCTTCCAGGTTGGGCAAGCCTCAATTCATAAAGCTTGGTCCTAAAGCACAGGTGCCAAACTCGCCACATCATGTTACAGTCACGTGATGTATCATGTTTTATCCTTCATGGAGCTGGCCCTGCCCTAAAGTCTTAATACTGTGCAGCTATATTAACAGGGAATTTTGGAATATACAGTCACTATTCATATCTGAGCCTTCAGATTGGGAACTCTAATATAAATTGTAGAGAACCACCCCTCCCCCTTCTTTTATAAAGGATCTCCCCATCAGATGTATGTTGCTTAATCAAATACTCATACTATCAGAAATTTTAAGAGGAAAAGCAATGGTGAAAGATGGCCCTTTTAATATTAAAATCTTGGGAATTTGATCTATTTTGGAGTGAACTTTTACACATAGACTGATGTGCATACTTGTCAAAGGGTTGGTACCAATGTGAATCAAGGAATAAAAAAGTGTAAGGTGTATTGAGGTATAAATTCAGGCAATTGACTTTCAGATAAATACAGAATTAGATCATATAACCCACCTAATCAGTACCTGAGTGTAATCCAAACATGGTTTTCTAAAGAGAATATTACAAAATAGGTTGAAAGCAAAGCAAGAACAGTATAAAAAGATGTGAAATCGTTCTGGTGTGGGTTTGGAGCTTTAGAAAAATAATAATTCTGTGGGAGGATTGATTTAGTACAAGTATCTATTTACCACAAATCCACTTTAATGTTTAGGAATGTCTATCTTTGAAAATGAAAATAATCTCTCTCTTATTTATTGTGACAGATAAACGTATTTTGATATTTGCACATGCAATCATATCGGTTTAAATCTTATTGTGTGAATTTTCTATTTCATCTCAGAAAGAGGAATGATATTCAGTCACTTGGGAAAAGTCAGTTTTAGGTAAATTATTTGCCTGAGGTACTGTTCTAAAAACTGTTCCATCTCTTTTATAAAAAGAAAAAAAAAGAAACAATTCTTCTTTGTCCTAGCAATCTAGTCACTCTGAGACAAGTAGGTTACAGAAAAATGAACAACCTTTTAATCTTTTTTTCCCTTTTCATACTCCCAGAAATCTATTTGAAGAAATGAAGCACACACTACAAACAACTCTTGAAAATAACATGGTTTTTTTTTGAAATATTAAATTTTACCATTTAAATTAATCAAGAAATTACATGGTATGACATATAAACTGACATTTCTAAACAAGGGTATAAATCATTAAGCTACTTTACATGGTAACAGTAGGCCTCCTCAACTTAATATGACAGTGTCCCTTTCAACCCACTTCTTGAACCTATGCATCAGCCACAAAGGAAGACTTAGCATGTTTGCTTCAAGGCTATCTTGAGATCTTCTGGAGTCCCCAGCCTGATGTTCCTGACATGAACAATGACTACATACAGTGAGGTATTCAATTTTTTTTACTACCGGTTCTGTGGGCGTGGCTTGGTGGGTGTGGTGTGGCTTGGTGGGTGTTGCGAGGCTTGGTGAGCGTGGCAGGGGAAGGATACTGTAAAATCTCCATTTGCACCCCACTCCAGGGGAAGGATACTGTCAAATCCCCATTCTCTTCCCACCCCACTAACCTGCTTTCCAGCTCCGTTCTCCTGTGCAGGGCAACAAAAAAAGATCCAACTGATTGGCTGGGACTCCGACCAGCTGGGACTCAGGAGGCAGTGGATAGATGGTGCGGGGCCAAACAGAGGTGATATTTACCGCTACCAGTTCTCCAGAACCTGTCAGAACCACCTCTGACTACATGTGCCAGAATTCCCTGTTAATATAACTGCATTGTCTTGAGACCTTAGGGCCAAACTTTACCAAATAAGACTTGTCCAACCTAGAAGTCTCCAGAGCCATAATCTTACTTTTTATAATTTATAATTTATTTATTTATAAGACAAGGCTGCTGGTAAAGTTGATGACATAGAGGAACTGGTTCAATGGTTTGCATCTCTAAGTGCTAGCAAGATGGGAACCAAAGGCTCTTAGAATACAGACGTTCATTACATAAACAAATCTACCTTTCCCCACTATGAAAAGAATGATCAAACATCCTTGGAATTTGGAAAGACTCAAAAATAAACTCTCAAGACCACAGATGTATACTGTACAGGCTTAGATTGCCAAGCTCAATAATAGTCAGATATTCTGCATGAAATAGCTCAATTTTTAT
Organism: Bungarus multicinctus; assembly: GCA_023653725.1. Classification (NCBI taxonomy): domain Eukaryota; kingdom Metazoa; phylum Chordata; class Lepidosauria; order Squamata; family Elapidae; genus Bungarus; species Bungarus multicinctus. Next base: position 86,048,360 of record CM042836.1, read on the forward strand.
GCAATAAAACAACACATCTAGATATATTTTGTCAGTGAACTTCTGCTTTAGGCAAGTTCTTGATTATGGCGCTAAGAGTATGGAAAGTCAAGATTTACTGCCTTCTCCAGCATGAAGTCTGACATTTCAAGTCTAATTATAAGATGTTTGATAAGCATGTAACTGAAAGCAACCTTATTCACATTTTGCATCTTCCTAGGTATAAATCAGGGGAGTCAAACTGGATTTCTTTGAAGGCTAGATACACATTGTAGTTCTCTTCTGTGGGCTGGTGGCAGCAGGGGGGCATTTTTCAACCTGTTTTCAGTCTATTTGGGGCCCATTTTTCAGCCTTTTGGGCCCTCGTTTTGGGCTCACTTTTCTATCTGTTTTTGGCCTATTTTCGGCCTGTTTTTTTGCAGGCAGAGTGCTGCAGAAGACCATGGAGGGTAAAAATGAGGTGCTGGGGGAGTACATGTTTTAGCCACCAAAGGCACCGCGGGCCAGTCCTTTGATAGTTCCAAGTTGGCCCCTTGGGCTGGATTTAAGCAAGGATTTAAGGGCCTTGAGTTTGACACCCTGCTATAAATCATTAGATATCTCAAAAATGCTCCATGTACTCTGCTTCTGTAGACATAATGGATATGTTTACATTCTTAATGTTGTAGTTTTGCAGTATTTTATTCTTCTTTTAATATATACTCGTAGGTCTACCAATGTTATTTTGCTTTCTGTCACTGAACCAACACTGAAATATTACTACAGTTCGGTAAAGCTGGATATCATATAGATCTGAATTCTCAGCTAAGACATATTTCAGAACAAAGAATTGTGTGACAGAAATTCTGCAGAAGTCAGCATGTACCAATACTCTATTTATTCCTGTAGCCTGAAATGAGAAAAAGGGAAGAAAGAGGTTTGTCCAACATTTCTATTGTGTCATATATTATGACGTTTTTCTCAATCTTGATGAACTTTAGGATATGTGGACCTCAACTCCCAGAAGTCCACATATCTTAAAGTAGCTAAAGTTGAGAAACATTGGGTTAGAAAATAACCCAATGGAACAGAAAAATAATTCTTGACATGAGCTCTTTTGTTATTTCTATTCACTTCTCCACATAAACACTACTTATACCAGTGGTGGGATTCAATTTTTTTTACTACTGGTTCTGTGGGTGTGGCTTGGTGGGAGTGGCAGGGGAAGGATACTGTAAAATCTCCAGTCAGACAGAGGTGGTATTTGCCAGTTCTCCAAACTACTCAAAATTACTGCTACCAGTTGTCCAGAACTGGTCAGCACCTACTGAATACCACCTTTGATTTATACTACATGCTTCTGCCAATCTTCTTCAAATGATTACAAGATTCCATCTTCTGCCTTTCAATGAAGTCTGAACAATCATCTCCACCTCTTGAATCAAACAAATGCTCATGAACATTTTCCTTCAGTTCTGAGAAAAGATGAAAAATTACTGGCTGCCAAGTTGGATTGTATGGCAGATGAAATAAGAAAGTGAGATCCAATTTCACAATTGCTTTTTATGTGGCTCCTGAGTTGCTAAGTCTAACATTGTCCTGCTGCAGGAATATTTTAAACTTGTGCTTCTGAACTCTACTTAATCATTGTTTCAAAGTTTTGAGTGTTGCAATGTAGAACTCTTAAGCTGAGAGCAGTGCAAGGATCAAGAAAATCCATGTGAATAATGCCGTCTGCATCCAACAGTTACCACTAGTTTTCATGCTGAAGCCTGGGTTTTTATCTTTTTTTCACCCATCGGCAAAGATTTGTGATGATTTCATGGTTTGGTGCTTTCTGTCTGAGTCACAATGTTGAGTCTATGATTCATTGGTAGTCATGAGGTTGTGAAGAAATTCTTCTTCATTCTTTAATTCTTCAAATTTTCATCAGCACAAGGAACCTTATGTTGCAATCACATCAATATTGAAGTACATCCATAAAGTGATCCATACGCTCCTGTGAAATTCTAGATCTGACAGCAATTTGCCTTTGAATTCAAGTTCAGTTATCCTTAATCAAAATTTTTCATGTAAAACTTATTGGTTGCCATCATAGGTTGTCCACTTTGTTCTTAATCATAGAGAAAGGCTTTCCCCAAATTATCATGTTTACATTCTTTTGTCTGGCAATATCAAACATAAACAATCTGCTTTCAGTGCTGAATTTCAGTTGGAGGGAACTCCTTTGGCAGTCTAAAATTCAATCATAGGGCATTGCTTAAATTGCACTGGGGAGTAGCAATATGACTTAGATTTATATACTGCTTTACAGTATTTTACAGCCTTATCTAACCAGTTTACAGAGTCAACAATCTGGGTCCACATTTTTACCCACCTCGGAAGGATGGAAGGCTGAGTCAACCTTGAGCTTGTGGGAATCGAACTCTAAACTGTTGGCAGTTGGCAGTCAGCAGAATCAACAGTAACTAATGGGCTACCACCACCATGGCTCTAAATCATTGCAGCCTTCCATTTCAAGAATAATTAAGCAGCACAATCTATCCCCATAGCAACTTCCTAACAATTAAGGAGATTAATTACAAGGTATATTTTGTAACTGAATTTCAACTACATTCCAGTTGCCAGTAATGTATATTTTGGAATATTAAAAAGCAAGAAACAAAAGTCATATAAACACAAACATCACGATAAAACAGTCTTGTCAAAACTATATACTGGCAGTCCTCAACTTATGATCACAATTAAGCCTAAAATTTTGGTTACTATGTGAGACAGTTGTTAAGTGACTCTTGCCCCATTTTATAATCTTTCTTGCCACAGTTGTTAAGTAAATCACTGCAATTGTTAAGTCAATAACATGGTTGTTAAGTGAATCTGTGTGATGACCCAAGGTGGGATACAAAAACAACACAGGCACAAATATAGGTGAAGTGCCTTTAATTCCTTCAACTTGGCTTCAAAACTCCCAATATCCTTGACTGGAGACAAAAAACTCCCCCACAAACAGTTGCAAAAAGGAGGAAATGCCGTTTAAGCTAAAAATACCTATAAACTATAGCTAGAAAAAAACAACGCAAACCACACTGAAGCAATTAAGGGAACCAGGCAAGATAAGGGCTTGAAGATGTCCACAGATATCGGAATACACACTGGGAAGGATGCCAAACTCAGATAAGAATGGACAGACTAGAAATATTTTCACGTTTTGTTTTTAGCACTGGCTCATGTGCAGTCCATCCTTTGAGATAGTTCTCACAGCTGCAGCCCATAAAGGAGATCAAGGCCCTTTCCTCCCCTGTAGACCACGCCATTCATGTTTCTCCCTTAACCTCTCCTCCCTGTGTGCTCTAAGATGGAGAAGAGATTGACCTCTGTCCTTCTCTGACTGCACAGACGGCATGTGCCCTTCCCTAGCCTCTTCCGGAGCCACAATTCCACTCCCTGTCAGCTGCTCCTCCTCTCCCTCGGAGTCAGTCTCCAACAGGGGCATGACAATCTGGCTTCCCCATTGACTTTGCTTGTCAGAAGATCCAAAAGGTATGGCAGATGAAATACATTGCAATTGTCATAAATATGAGTCAGTTGTTAAGTGTTGGAGTTTTGATCATGTGACCACGGCGATGTTGCAATGATTGAAAATGTGAAAAATTCTCATAAGTTACTTTTTTTCAGTGCCATTGTAATTACGAATGGTCACCAAATGAAATCGAGGAATACCTGTAGTTTAATCTAATTACTATAATATATTACAGTTGCTTTTCCAAGAGGTGTTATGGATTTATTCTTATCAAAATCAGTATTTATTTTATACTTTAAAACATGTTCTTTTTACAAAAATCTGGAAATATGAAGTGCTTGGTTTGTTTCACTATTCTTATGACAAGATGAATTACTGCAGTAAGGGAGAATTGCATATATTTTTTAAAAAAACTATTCAGAGAAATCAGACTTCTAGTGTCAAGATTTCTGGGAGTACTTGTAAATGTGTAAAACTGCATTTGGGGGATTGTAGTGAAATCCATCAGAAAATAACCAGGTAAAAATACTGTAGAGACTCTGATATATCAAATATTGGGAAAAATCCTTATACAATCAATAAATATTTTTTAGAGCTTCCCACTCTCTGTTCACTCAAAAAAAGAGTGCAATGCTTTTGTTTGGGTTTCATATTGTTTCTTTTGACAACAGAATTTAGAGATTTTTAATCCTATGTTTTTGAATGTCTTTTACTCTGTTATTAATTGTTTAATTGTAGCTAGCTTTTCCATTATTGTAAATTTGTATTTTAATATGTTTTAAACATTGTCATAGGAATATTTTAAAAATAAATAACATAAAATGTTAAAGAGGCGCCTGTACAATTGGAAGAATTAATATCAAATCATTTTGTTTTCAAACATCACACTGAAGTAATAATGTCAAGTTCAAGAAGCATCAAATTTAGTAATTAAACCTCTGAAATTTGGTGCTGGACTTATTATTAGTTAATGAGCTGGGTGATTGAAGTGGTTAAGAACTGTGTTAGCAATGCACTGAAGAACGGAATGATATACTCAGTGAAACTTGTGTTATCATTATCTCCAATGAAAGATTTTACCCTGTTCCTGGAATTAAAGAAATTTTGAATTGCTGGTATAATCAGTGTTTATACAGAAAATTGTTCTTAGCCTTAGAGGCATCCAAATATGTTGGACCATCTGGGTTTAAACAAATGAAATTGAGACAAAATAATATTTCTTGTCCTCTCTGAAATCTAGATGCAAACCACATACAATCCCAACAGAGTTTTTAGAGCTGATCCTAATCAGGCACAAATATCAGGGAAGAAATAAGATGAAAAAACTACCTATGAAGAAAATAGAAACAGCCAATGTTCTTCGGTATTGAAGGTTAGGTGAATAGGTTTCCTGCCTCAGCTGGCAATGTTCAGAGCTATCAGTAGAAGTATGTAGGCTGTAGTTTTTTGAAGGGACTTCCTACAGGCCTTCAAAGGCATCTGTTTCCACAGAACTTTATTTTAAAATAAGAGTAGGCCATGACTGGCTTTCAGATGTTTGTTGAATTATTTCTTTCAATCTTCCAATGCTAGAGATATCCAATTCCAGCAACTGTTCTTTATATGTCTTAGTCTCCAGTCCCCAAAGAAGATTAGGGGACTGGAAGCTAAAACACAAAGAGCGGTAGCAGGAATAGGTTATGTCTAGATTAATGGGCTAGTGGTGACATGATAACGGTGTTCCAATATCTAAGGACTGCCATAAAGACCTATTCTCCAAAAATAGAAAAAAATACCTCCAAAAGCATTGGAAGGTCGAAAGCAATATTTCACCAAACACCTCAAAATCAGCCATGGCCTACTCTTATTTTAAAAGAAAGTTCCGTGGAAACAGATGCCTTTGAGGAAAAGAAGGACTAGGAGTCACATGATAACAATGTTCCAATATTTAAGAGCTGTCACAAAAGAAGAGGGAATCAATCTATTCTCCAAAGCACCTGAAAGCAAGACAAGAAGCAATAGATGGAAACTAATCAAGGAAAGAAGCAACCTAGAACGAAGGAAAAATTTCCCAACAGATAGAACAATTAATCAATGGAACTGTTTGCCTCCAGAAGTTGTGTGTGCTGCAACACTGGAAGTTTTTCAGAAGAAATTGAATAACCATTTGTCTGAAATGATATAGGATTTCCTGCCTGAGCAGAGGGTTGGACCTCCAAGGTATATTCCAACTCTGTTACTCTGTATTCTGCTTACTTTTGCTATACTTTTGCAGCAATATTTGAAAGGTCACTGGTAGCCCAAATTTGGGGCAATAGGAGGGAAAAAAATCAGCTTTTAATTAGCAAAAACAAAGTCTCATTCGAAACATTTCCTTGACGTCTCCCATGTAATTGTACAGGTGAAACAAAAAATTAGAATATCGTGCAAAAGTTCATTTATTTCAGTAACGCAACTTAAAAGGTGAAACTAATATATGAGTTAAACGCATTACATGTAAAGCAAGATAGTTCAAGCCGTGATTTGTCATAATTGTGATGATTATGGCTTACAGCTCATGAAAACCCCAAATCCACAATCTCAGAAAATTAGAATATTGTGAAAAGGTTCAATATTCTAGCCTCAAAGTGTCCCACTCTAATCAGCTAATTAAGCCATAACACCTGCAAAGGGTTCCTGAGCCTTTAAATGGTCTCTCAGTCTGGTTCAATAGGAAGCACAATCATGGGGAAGACTGCTGACCTGACAGTTGTGCAGAAAACAATCATTGACACCCTTCATAAGGAGGGAAAGCCTCAAAAGGTAATTGCAAAAGAAGTTGGATGTTCCAAAGTGCTGTATCAAAGCACATTAATAGAAAGTTATGTGGAAGGGAAAAGCGTGGAATAAAAAGGTGCACAAGCAGCAGGGATGACCACAGCCTGGAGAGGATTGTCAGGAAAAGGCCATTCAAAAGTGTTGGGGACTTTCACAAGGAGTGGACTGAGGCTGGAGTCAGGGCATCAAGAGTCACCACACACAGATATGGGCTTCCAATGTCGTATTCCTCTTGTCAAGCCATTCCTGAACAACAAACAACACCAGAAGCATCTTACCTGTGCTAAAGAAAACCAGAACTGGTCTGTTGCTCAGTGGTCCAAAGTTCTCTTTTCTGATGAGAGCAACTTTTGCATCTCATTTGGAAACCAACGACCTAGAGTCTGGAAGAAGAATGGAGAGGCACACACTGCAAGATGCTTGAAGTCCAGTGTGAAGTTTCCACAGTCTGTGTTGATTTGGGGAGCCATGTTATCTGCTGGTGTTGGTCTACTGTGCTTCATTAAGTCCAGGGTCAATGCAGCCGTCTATCAGGAGATTTTGGAGCACTTCATGCTTCCTTCCGCAGACAAGCTTTATGGGGATACTGACTTCATTTTCCAGCAGGACCTGCCCACACTGCCAAAAGCATCAAAACCTGGTTCAGTGACTGTGGGATTACTGTGCTTGATTGGCCAGCAAACTAGCCTGACCTGAATCCCATAGAAAATCTAAGGGGCATTGCCAAGAGAAAGATGAGACATGAGACTGAATAATGCAGAAGAGCTGAAGGCCGCTATTGAAGCATCCTGGTCTTCCATAACACCTCAGCAGTGCCGCAGGCTGATAGTTTCCATGCCATGCCACATTGAGGCAGTAATTGCTGCAAAAGGGGCCCACACCAAGTACTGAGTACATATGCATGCTTATACTTTTCAGGGGTCCGATATTGTTCTATGTACAAACCTTGTTTTATTGATTGCATGTAATATCCTAATTTTCTGAGATTGTGGATTGGGGTTTTTATGAGCTGTAAGCCATCATCATCGCAATTATGACAAATCATGGCTTGAACTATCTTGCTTTGCCTGTAATGAGTCTATCTCATATATTAGTTTCACCTTTAAGTTGCATTACTGAAATAAATGAACTTTTGCACGATATTCCAATTTTTCGAGTTTCACCTGTATTTTTAAATAATAGGCTTGAGTATTTAAACTTTCATTAATTATACATTGCTTTTGGCTTTTGTGGCTATGTTAATTTCTCAGACTAAGAAATTAAGTCTAGGAACTTGTATTCATATTTTTAAAAATTAAATACGTTCAGTAAATTTTCTCTCTTTTCACCTGATTTATTATATAAAGGAAACAAAAGAGGTCTGTTTACATTATTACTGCTTTATTGCTTTATTTATTGTCATTGTTAATAATTGTGCATGATCAAAGGGCATGTTTAATTCAAATATACTTTCAGATATTATAATTATTCATAATTTATCTAGTTAATTTTGTAATTGATAATACTGGATCTTTAAATTCCTTTGTTGATAACCTAGATCCATACTTCATCTGTTATGTACTTATATTAGTATACTACTGTTTCTTTTCTTTTCTTTCTTTCTTTCTTTCTTTCTTTCTTTCTTTCTTTCTTTCTTTCTTTCTTTCTTTCTTTCTTTCTTTCTTTCTTTCTTTCTTTCTTTCTTTCTTTCTTTCTTTTTCTTTTTTTTCTTTCCTGCAACATTACTGATTTTATTTGTTTTAATTTTTTACCTAACCACTGTATATGGTAAAATGTTCCTCCTTCTTTGTTGTGGCATTCCCAACATTTGTTCTTTTATGATTTGTTCTATCTTGGTAATTATTGATGGAGTTATATACCATCTGTAAAACATTTAAAACAAATGTTCCCTCAAATTATGGCTTGCAGTGAATTTGACTGAGTTTCTTTCACAATTCTTTCCATTGTCCTATTGTAATTGCTTCTTTGAATTTTCCATCCACTTTATCATGCAATTTTTAATTTGTTCCATCTCCATGTCATATTGCAGAAACAAATTATATATAGGTCCTAATAGATGATTTTGATTTTGTATAAGTGTTTCAAATTCTGTCATTATTCTCAAAGTCCCATTTTTCATGAGATTACTTCTTCTATAAATTTGTAAATACATCAATATATCAAGCATGGTAAGTTTCTATTGAGTAGTTGCTGCTGACATTTTAATCTGTTTTTTAATGTGGATACATCAAATATTTAAATATTTTTTTCTATAGTTGTTTCTGGAGTAAAAGGCATTTCACAATGAAGCTAAGGGTGACGACTTGTTTTTAAGAGATTCAATATTTTTATCTAACCTTGTCTTGAAATGTGCCCTTACATATATTCAATACTGCTTTCTGATGTATTTTTTTTAATTATGAACTCAGTATTTCATTGTTACTGAATGTAATTAATCTTCGTTTACTTTTTGCAAGATCTTCTGGACTTTTATATTTATGCAAACATCAGGCTTTATTCAAATATGTTGATATTTCCTGTAATGGAGTAAACATATTGGCTTCAATTGGTTCTCATTGCTAAATTCACTATTAGAAGAAATTATGCTAATATAATATATTATACTAAATATGTACCTACAAAAATCCTGGTAGTAATTCATGATTATGACTATGTAATGTATAGAATTATGCTGAAAATCTTGATCATGTACATATAGCAATGACAAAGCAATCATATCTTCCTTCCTTATATTTGCAGTATTTGTCCATTAAATTGGTTTTGAGATAGTACACTGTATTTTGGATAACATCTATTTCATTTCATGATATGAGAATAAACATCTATTACAGCACCTTCAAATATTACAGTGTATCCTATTTTGCTTCCACATAAATGCAATTCTTAATCAAGCTTTCTCACAAAAATGTCATCTTATGAGTTGTGTTATGACTGCCAATTTATCTTTAACTCCTCTTTTTTTTAAAAAAATAAAAGGTATATTAATGCCTTTGAATGCATTATGCAAATACTTCAACTCCCATGACAAACCCATAATGCTGAGGAAGGTGGGGGAAAGAAGGAAGAGGATAACCAATGGCACGATGAATGGAGTCAGTAACAATAAATGCACCTCTGAAAGACCCAGAAGACCAGGTGAGAGTGGGACAATTCATCCTGGAGAAAGGATGGCCATTTCTACAATTCAGAATGGTTACTTATGTCCCCAAGGGAGGAAGGCAGGTACCCTTTGTCAATTTCTGTTTGAGTCTGGCAGCATTTGATTATAGTTATTAAAATCAGAATTGTGTGATTCTGGAAGTCCATAATCTGCAACACATATTACTCATAAACATCCTGTAGCTACTTCCAGGTACTGCCAACTATGAGGCCAGAATAACAGTCTGTAAAACAACCCAAATCGTATCCATAGAAAATTGTATTTTGAGAAATGGGAAAATACTACTTGAACATTGCATCATCTGGGAATGACTTTAAGTTTTCTTAGATATAGGCTGGACCTAGGATAAGAGTATTGTCCCAAAAATGTTATCATAGGGACATGTTCATGCCAAGGGGAAGTGAAATTATTTTATGATGTGTGATTTATAAAAAGCCTGCCAAACTGTTAAACGGTTGCAAACACCAATTGAATAAGCAAGAATTGACATCAAAATGCTACAAGACTTTTGGAATAAAGACCTAAGCAGCTAGGATGTATTGGTAAATTGGTCTTACTTCATCTCTTCCTATACAATTGTCTGGTAAAAAAAAAAGATGTGAGAACTAGGCAAGAAGTACAGTGTACAATACAGTATATTAATGCTCTCCTTGCCAGCAGGATGTTTGAACTAACAATTAAGGCTTATAGTGGATCTTCCCAAATAAATAAATGTTTTGTTCTAGGAGAGAAAGTCATGAGAGCTGAATTTACTGGAAAACCAAAATCATGTCTGTAACTAAACGGCAAGCAGCTTGCATAATTGTTAAATTCAGTGCCTGTGAATTATTATTTCAAAGATGGTTTGGATTTGGAAAATATCCTTATTTTGCAGAACAGTAAGTGGCATCTCCTCCTGAAGTGTGTTGTCTTTATTCTATGAACGTGAGGGGCTTACTTGCTGTTCTTTCAAAAGTTTTCATTCCAAATAAAAACTAGCTTTCAAATCTCTTTATATTTTGATTGCTGAATAGGCTGCCTAGTTGTATTCTAAGCTTCCCTGAGATAGATGAAAACACAAGGGATTTGGAATCCTAGGAGGCTACAATATCCTACACATAGATTTGTAAGTCCCACTTCTACTCTTCCTAGGTAGGTTGGACACAAGAGATATGTATTAGCTGTTTTACATAAGTTATGCTATTATCTCAAAAAGAAAAGGACATTTTAATGACCTAAGTGATTTATATGACCTAGACTTAAAATTAAGGTCAGGAGGAACTGAGGAGACACAATGAGCTTGTAATCTTTTGCAAGCCTTTGGCTATAACAACTGAGAATAATTTATTACTAGAAATGAACTTGCAGGCCAGCAAAACCCAGTTATCATTAAGGACTACACAACAATTCTCAGAAATCTCTAAGGATTACATATCAGACAGGGGATTTGTTTTTATGCACCTTCAGTCTTAGATTTGTATTACGTTAATCACATTACTACGGGAATGAACACCAAATATTGCAACAGCTAATTCAACCCAATTATTTTCCTTTGCCAAGAACATACTAACATCTCACTATGCTTAATGGCATTTGTTCAGGTGCTTGAAGTAGATATTGTCTCCAGCTTTTAAAATCAAACTTGGATATATTTACTTGAGAACTGTATTACATTTAATAAAATTGTGCATAGTGTGAAGGTGCGGGTATGTACTTTCAAAGGTGCGGGTATGTATTTTTAAATTTTGACTCATATCTACTATATGAACCAGTCCTTGCAGTTTTCTTAGTACCATTTTTAGAAACAATTTGCCATTGCCTTCCTCCTAGAGTTGAGAAAGAGTAACTGGCCCAAGGGCATTGGTTTCATGCCTAATGCAAGATTTGAACTCAGAATTTCCCAGGTTTGTAGCCTGTTGCCTTAACCAAATTGACTGACATGGTATGAAAAATCCTATGGATTTTTTTTTTAAATAAAACACTTGTGTTCTTTTCTGCCCCACATATTTGATGGGGTACTTGTTTGTTTTGAAGTATTGCTCTTGTTTTCGGTCTCTTCCAGTCAATCTTGAGTCTTAGTAACTACATGGCTAAGTCCATACAATTTACTTTGCACCATTTTTGCAAGACGTTTGTCATAGTCTACTTCCTAGGGATGGGAGCATTTGTTTGTACACATCTTAAAATGCAATGGATGTCAGTGGCCTTCATGCAAAGTTCTCTCCGTGGAAAGAGGCTGAGCAGGGAGAATTCTGGAAAATTGAGGAACAGATTTACCAAGCCGATATTGCCAGATGTATCATGGCCAATTAAGCATTATTTAGACAACAGTCACTTTTCAACATAAAGCCTGTTTTTGCTTGTTTTTAATCTGGGTAACACTATCTTTTTTATCCTCTGTTTTCAATAAAATTTAAAGAAAACAAAATGTTTAAAAAGCTTTGTAGCATTTTCTCTACTGTTACACTAATTGCCCAAATGACATCTTGGTAAAAATGCTTAGTTGAAGTTTTATTCATATTTATTGTGGATTTTTTTTCTCCAAGACGTAATTATTCCAGTGAAGGTTTTATAAGCATTTTAATTATACTGAGATCTAATGAAGATAAGTTAACAAGATTACCCATACAGAATTTCAAATGCTAAAGATAAATAAAACTTCAGAAATCAGTATGTTTTGAACGATGATGGGAAGAATGCCTTCTCACATAAACAATATTACCCCAACTAATTTCTTGGTTAGAGATTCATTTAAAGGGGGGGGGGGGGAATTAGTGAGGTGGAGAAGATTAGAAAAGCAATCACATCCTCATTGGCAAGGGAAAATTCCATTAAATTGAATGGGACTTTTATCATTTGAATTGAATAGATGTGGATAGGACTATTCTGGTGTGGTTCACATATAATATCCAGTTATGATTTCTTTAGTCATGCTTTGGTGAAATTACTGTTACTTAGGAATACCTATTTCACCAAATCTTAAACAAGCAGGTGATTGCCCACTGAAGCTAGAAGGAATCAGAGTCTTTATGAATATCTACTCTATGCTCCAAAGTTTGAATTCAACATCTCTGCCTCATACTTTTCTGACATAATGGATACTTGACCAATTTCTTGGTCATTAGATGTCATTTTAGAGCCATTAGATGTCCATTTTACCAGAATAACACACTGCTGTGCTAAATGCATTGGCTGCCTATTTGGAAGGTATCTGAGATATGTTTATACAATGGTTCTTATCTAGTTCAATTCCCACCTGACCAAACCCAGTCTTTAACCCATGATTTCAGTTGTATTATTACAGGTGCCCAGGAGATGGCATGAACTAAAACACAACCAAGATCCAGACAATTTCACAATATTTTAAAATCAAGGGCACTAAAAAGTTATTATTATTTTTTAAAACTCATCTGTTCATTATCAGTTTCAATGTGAATCGTAGATTGGGTTTCATCTCCATGAAAAAGCCAATCTGCCACCTGAGGATTCTCCTGAATTCATAACTACCGCTTGTCTGGATTTTGGGTAACCTCTTCTTCTAGAATGAGTTATTGCAACATGTAAAGTTGCCTTTGAAGTCCTCTTGAAAATTTCAGCTAATTCAGAAATTGGTAACACAACTGCTAATGAACAAGAGCCATTAGATGTCCATTTTACCAAAATAGCACACTGTTCTGCTAAATGCATTGCCTGCCTATTTGTTTCTCAGCCCTTTCCAAGTGTTGGTTATACTCTGTATAAAGCTCAATATGGCTTGGTTCCAATTAGTTTGGGGATCGAGGTTGAGTGGAAACTGAATAAAAATTGCCTGTCCTGTATATTTTTATTTTTTATGTATTTGACTTCATTTGTCAATCATTTACAAGATAATAGGTATAAGCATAAACATAGTTATGAATACATGAAATGGATACATATAAGAAAAATAAAAAGAAACAACAGGACAGGGACGGTAGGCACATTGGTGCTTAGGCACGCCTCCTATTCTGCTCCTCAGGAAGTGGGAATGGAGAAGTAAGAAAGGAGATATTTTCCTCATATTACAGAACAGCCTGCGCATTGAGGTTCCCTGAACTTCCCTCACTTCAACTTTTCCAACTCTATTTTTTCATCTTGCCTTCAGGATTTAATAGCTATCATAACCCTTTTCTACAAGTTTTACAATGATATTCATCTTCAGCTAATTATCCCTCTTTATCCAGAGCACTCTGCCCAACAATAGTCAGTGATAGCTAACAATGTCATTTAGGTGCTTATTATATTGCTTACAATCCAGGACAGATCAATATAATTCACCTAACCAAAGCATTTAGAGACATTTTAATGCTATTGTCATTCCTTTTTATATTCTCTTTTACTTTACATAACACTATTATATTTTTTATACTTCTACCCGTAATATTAGATGTTCACCTGTAGATGTTACCTATAAAGTGATTTAATATTTCACATTAGTTATTTCTATTCTTCTTTGATTATTACCCCATAGTTTATCCCAAATCATATAACTTTTTACTCACTTTCATCTTTTATAATTTTATCCAATAATTTTAATGGTTTTTGGAATCAAAATTACACCAGGAGAACTAGTGAGTAATTTATTATGGTATAAAATTTTATTCTTGAATGCTATTTTATGCTGGTCAATAAGCAAAGTTAATATGTTACTATATCCTCAGATTTTTGCATGGACTTTTATAGTAATTGTTTCTTGCACTGGGAGGGAGGTGGACTTAGGGAAATTCAAAAATCCCTTCCAATCCTTACATTCTGTGATTTTATAAGTAAAAGGGCAACATAAGATATGATCCATGATATGTTCTTTATTTGTTCAATCCAATGATTTTATAACTCACTGAATGACTCAATATCAAGCATTCAGACCCCAAATACATTCTGAAATTACAAAGTTCTCCTAAACAAATTTCTCTGCTAAAAGCAACCTACTCATTCCTCTGGGTTTTTTCAAATATGTTATACTATATACTATGCTATGCTTGCTTTTTAACCTACTTCTGTGAGTCATCCTGGAAGCACAGAAGAAAAATGATGTCTCTGTCTACCTTGTTTTTTTTTATCATGTGGCCATTAACATCTAGAGGTATAAAGATTAAAAAACCTAATACAAAATTTATTTCTTTTGATTTTTCTCTTCGTCTTTTCTTAAGAACTCCTTCATCAGTTTAACTTGTCCTTTTATAAATTAAAAAAAAAAAGGAAAATTATCCAAGTCACTCTTCTGGCTTGTTCTTTGTATGTCCCTTTTAATTATTAAGATGTCATCCAATTTCATTTGTAAATCCAATGTAGCATCTTTTTCCATTTCATTCTTGTAACCTGTCATTTTTAATCCACGTTGAGAACAGTCACAGTCTCGATCTTATCTTCTTCTACCACCTCTTTTAAATAAAATTTTATAATAATCTTTATAATCTTAAAACTATAAAGTTAACCTTTGAGTGCAAACCTTTGTTCGCAAATATCCTTGAATTCTTCAAAAGTTAGAATATTTTGCTCCATTATCTATTAGTAAATCTTTTCTTCTTTAATTATAGTCTTTATTTATTTTTGGTTCTCTCTAGTGTCCAACCTCCACAATATTATCTTATCTTTTTTTTCTAACAATAACATTTTCCCACAGGAAGATTTCTTACACTTAGTTTCAAAATCTTCATATATTTTATAGTATTTTAAACAACTCACATGAAGGTTAATTAATTTCAAAATCTTACTTCAAATCCACCTGCCATTTACATCTTCCACTAATCAATATTCTAATCTCCCTTTGATTATTCCAAATTCAGAATTGTTGAAGTCCTTAAAGTTGCATAAAACTTATTTCACCAAGGATTGAAAGGAACTCAACCACTATAATGAAACTTACCTTTCTGAAGATTCTTAACTATCCCTAAAACCATTAACAAACAATTTCCAGAAGTGATTTTAAAAAGAAGTATGCAAACCCAGTATCCTTTTAAAGGCGCCAAATTGCAGCTTGGGCCAAGATAATGATCTCCCAGCTCCTAGGATTCCAAAACCCAACGAAGCTTGCTCTCTCTGTTAAATCTCCTTCCAGGAAGCTACTATAAGAAGCAGTTCCTCTCCTTGTCTGGAGAAGAATTCCAAAGAGTCAGTCTGTTTCTCATTGCTCCAGTCATTGGCTTTGTTCTCAGTGGAGTTGTCTGCAGTCTTTATTGTTTTCTTGGAACAATGATGTATCTATCTTGTACAATAATCATCTCACTAATGGAGCTATATGTTGGATACTGGGAATTTGCCAACCACCCAGAGACAATGAATGAAGTCTCCTGTAACTTCTCAAGAACTGTGAATTATACACACGTTAATGCACTGTGAATAATTTATTTCTTTATTTACTGAATTTATGCCCTACACTTGTTTAATATGTATGCCTATGCTAGTTGTGTGGCACTAAATAAGTATATCTGTTTTGGATGCATTATTTTAAGAGAATTATATATGAGTCACACGAGGGGCATTTGAATAGTACTATGAAATATAGGGGAGGAGTAAAAATTCTTATTCACAGAAGAGATGATACAGTGAGACAAAAAGACTGCTGGGACTTGAAAAGGATGTTTTCATTGGGATGTCTCATTGCTTAGAAATTGCTGTGACTTGCACATACTCACATCAATTTATCTACACATACACAAACACACACACACACACACACACACACACACAAACAACAAACACACATTACATACCTATAGGGGAAAGTTCCAAATAAGTTTGTTAATAAGTTAATTTTTATCCACAGAACATTCTAACCTTGCTTTTTTTCAATGCAATCATCTATATTTTACTTTTCTACTGCTCCCTTGAGTTTATATTCAGAAGATAATCATAATTCAATTAATGAAATCTGGGTTAGGTAAAACCACACATGGCAAATAGCTAGGTTATTGCGATCACAATAACCTCACTGGGAATAAAGGCAAAATCTCATCTCATTTTCAAATTCCTTTTTTCCTTTTCCAATACTGAAGTGTTATTAACGATCTTGAACAGAAGGAAAAAATATGTTCATTTCTTTCCTTATCACCATAATGCTATGCTATGCTAAGCTAAACTAAGCTAAGCTACGCTACGCTACGCTACGCTACGCTATGCTATGCTAAACTGTGCCATGATGTGCCTTGCCATTCTGTGCCTTACTATGCTGTGCTGTGTTAAGCTATTCTATGCCATGCTGTGCCATGCTGTCCATGCCATGGCATTTTCAAATAGTGTTTAAGTATTGGGTGGACCCTGGTAACCCTGGGAAAATAAGTTTTCTAGGAATTAATGTCATTGCAAAATTGATATTATGAATGGCTGGCATGCACAGCCTAAACCTACAATTAGAAAATTCAGGAATTTATAGTATGAAACTTATTAAATATCTTTTTTCACACCCCAATATCACATATAGTGATCCAATTACAGTATTTGACCACTAATCTAGTGTCCACTACACTAATGCAAAATGAAGAAATCGTATGGTGGCTTACTGATAAATTCTCATCACCTCCATTCAGTATTAGCTCAGATACTTAGTTTTTGTTTGCTTGTTTGCTTCTTCTTAGATAGAAATGCAAAAAATGGCCAGTTTCCTCCCAAAATTATATATATTCATGGGATAATTTTCTATTGTTGGTCTAACCACCTCATTCTTCTTAATAACCTTATATGTATGTCCGGATACAGTGCTACCCTAGGTGTCAGTGTTCCAAGTAACACATCCACCAAAAGCAGAACTCCGAGGCAGGTACATTCTTCAAAGAACATGTTTATTGGATACATCATATCGGCACAGCCAGTAAAAAACCAGCTCTAAAAGTTCCCATGATTTAAGCCTAATTAAAAGAACAAATAGTTCCTTCCCCAAATGTTACTGATCACATTGTCCAATGTAAATAGCTGGTAGGATACTTGGTCTCTCCTCTCTTCTTTCAATTGCCTCCTTTTTGGATGACCATGGTTCCCACAAGAATTTTTGTTTTGTTTTGATGTTAGCCAGTCTCCCTGCTTCCCCCTCCCTTCCCCCTTTCAGAGTTTGTGGCAACTATAAGGCAGCAAAAGATGGCTTCAGCCAGGTTTGCTTTACAGTTGACACTAGGAATATTTGGTTAGTATCCCCCATGCAAGCAACAGGGATGAGTCCCAATCTGCTCTAAAGACATACCAAAAACATCTAATCAGCAGAACCATTTTTACAGCCAAGATTATACCTACCCTGCATAATTATACCTACCCTTGGTTTTCTAGACCTTGATAGCACAGCATCCCAGTTTGTATGAAAGTTAGGTCATATGAAGTCCTCTCCTTTGAGACAATTCCCCCGCATGCTTACAATCTTTGCAGATCTGTCTGTCAACTCTGAAGCTGGCCAGACTGGGGCCATCTTGGAGGCTTCAATGTTGCCACAATGGTTCTACTGGATAGGGAGAGTGGAATAGCGATATTGGAGGCTTTGTAGCCAAAACAAGATAGTTTCCTCTGAGAACCAAAGACATTCCCACAAGAGGCTGAGAAGAGGAGGAGTGAAGTTTTCAAGCAACCAGACAGATCCTTGATTGGACTATGTGACTAACTGTGGGGGAAAGAGGGAAAACATTTAATTAGATGAAAACCACTGGAACCTTTAGAGTCAGTTTTCACCGGCTTGTGCCAATATGATATCTCCAATAAAATTGTTCTTTGAGGAACTTTCCTGTTTTTTGTCTGTCTCAGAATTCTGCTTTCCATGGAGTTACTTGGAACCCTGACACTGTCTGCTAAATAGGCATCTTCCCATGTCCTTTTTCAAAGAACAGGGCTCACTAGCATTTCTCATATAGGGACTGCAAATTTCTGAATAGAATTACCTGCACTACAATTTTATAGGGCAATAAACCCAAGGCCAAGCAAGATATATCTGTGTCTTGTATATTAATCTACTAATGAAAATAAACATTTTTTCTCATCAATATGCCTTCTCAGATACTTTTACTTGTTATGATAATTCTGATATAAATTCACACTTTTGACATTTTTATCAACATAATGAAGAAAAGTGTTTTTATATAGCAATATGGAAATGCAATAAATAAATAAATTCCCATTCCAAGATTTATAGGACGATTTATTATGGACTGTGTTCCAGTTTCTCTCCTAGGTTAGATGGTATTGTATATGAAAACATAGATGAGAACGTACATGGGATAAATCGTTTATTTTGTTATTTATCAAAAATAATCACAGGTATTGTAACACTGGGAGGGCGGGGGAGTTCTTATTTTGAAAAGATCATTCCTGTCTTATGTTTGTGAGGTTATATGTTTCTGAGTTTTCAAAAATGTGTTCTGAACAATGACTATTCATTCATGCTCAGGTCACTAACTAAATTGATTTTGTGTCACACTGAAATAGTGGTGAAATCTGCTGTGGGGAAAAGGAGGGTTTCACGCCAACAATCCACTGAATAGAAAGCACACATTCGTCTAAGCATTAGAGCTTCCTTGAAAACATATAAGACTTTGACCAGGATCTTTGAATTTGTGAGTCTCTTCAGCTATCAAAAGGAAAACTGTTTGCCAATCTCTTTCAGGGTGATATGAGAAAAATATCAGTATGAGGGTTATCAAGCTGGAAAGCTGGAAAGGAAATTAAATCCCTACCCTGTGGTATAAAAATTAACAGCATACCATAAAGCAGGTGCATTCATTTGATAAGGATAATTCATTATCAGCAGGAAAAAAAATCTTGAACATATAGCTCAGTTTCAAGATTATTCTATGATCTATTCTTTATTTTAGTTTTTTTTCTTTATCCACCCATCAATTCTATGAATTTCAGCCTTCTAATTCTATATGAATAGTATTGGATCTCAATTATGATTAGAAGCTGCATTGGGCAGTAGTCCTTTGTAAAGTCTCTTATTAGGATAAAATTAATGATAGCAGAATCATGAAACCAACTTTCATTAATTTCATTATTTCAAAATAATGGATAAATATATACACAATTCTCTCCAGTTTATATACATTTTATGTAAAAATTGAACTTTGAATAAATATTCCATATATGACCATTCCAAAACAAAACTTTTCCAATTTGTGGCTATCATAAAAACTCTACAATTCACACATTTGTCACACTGAATTTCCTGAATTTTGGCTTTGAAAGTTTCACCTCCAAAAGATATATCTTGCTTTATGTTGTTTTACTACAGATAAAAGTGTGCCAACCCATGCATTCCATGGCTGGAAAGACAGATGGATTGAAGAATTCATCTTCTGTCAATTCTCAGTAGTGCTGTACATAGGAGCATAGCCAAAAAGAAGAGTCCATTACCCCAAATTTGAATGCATGTTAGTTAATTCTTAGATCAAGTGATATGAGTCCATCATATCCATTATTGACCAATATTTATAGAGCAAATTTTAGATCCAATCTAAAAATTAAACTGTGCCATAATAAAGAAACTTGTGAGCTGTAACATCTCATACATACAGTTTTATTTTTATCTGGAACCAAGAGGCATTCAGAGAACTGTACATGGACATTTCAGCAGGACCAGGCAGGCATCTGTTTATAACCCCACAGAACCTTGCTTTCTTTGAAGGAGAAGATACGTTTGACATGTTTTCATTTCATCTCTTGTTCTTAGAAGACACATATGGCTGCCTATCCTGTTCATGATAATCAAAGGTAGCTCACAACAATATTTATGTATACCTGTCTTTGTAGGCATTTATATATTCTGTTCAGGAATGTACATGTCATTCAAAATAATACCTAAACATGATTTATGTAAATAGCCTAAACCCATGATATTTTATATTTGTTATTTTTTTCCTTTCCAGTCCCTTTAAATAGGTTTGTGTGATTATGACAGCTTCTGATAAGTTACTGAAAACCTGCTAGCATATCATATTCACATTGTGGAAACAAGAGGATATTAAACTAATTTCCAAATCCTTTGGACTGAAAATACGCTATCCCTTTCTTCTTTATTTCATTAGAAAGAGAAATAAAAAAAAGAAACTGAAAAAACTGTAAGTTCAAGATCACACCTCTGAATATTTAATGAAAACATATTTTAATTTGTTTGTGCATTTAGATCAGGATATCCAACTCAAGGCCTGGGAGGTTGGATCCGGCCCATAGGTTGCTTAGATCTGACCTGCAAGGCCAACCGGGAAACAACGAAGGACCAGCCCCGTGGTGCCTCTGCTGGTGAAAATGGAGCTCTCTTTTCGCTGGCAGAGGGCTGCAGGAGGCCATTGTAGCCAAAAACAGAGCTCGAGATAATGGATCCCCCAGCCCTGCACATGCAACCACAGGTGCCCCCAACACGAGAAATGTTGAGCTAGCCATGCCCACCCTGGGCATGCCCACCTGCCCCACCCCCCAAGGTCAAACACAACCCTGATGTGGCCCACAATGAAATTGAGTTTGACATCCCTGATTTAGGTCATCAAAACAAATAGGGGAAAAATTGAAATAACATACTTAGAAATTTGATTCCTCATCTACTTATTGCAAT
This sequence comes from Bungarus multicinctus, assembly GCA_023653725.1. Classification (NCBI taxonomy): domain Eukaryota; kingdom Metazoa; phylum Chordata; class Lepidosauria; order Squamata; family Elapidae; genus Bungarus; species Bungarus multicinctus. The sequence goes on from CM042836.1 coordinate 86,069,309, forward strand.
TAAAAGACTAACTAGCATCAATAAACCAATAGAGATTCATTACTATTGCATTGAATTTCTGAACCTGGACATTTGTTTCACTGATAAAATGTTTAAATTATCAGTCCTATAATGATAACGGGAAATCTATAAACCATTTATCTCAGCTTCAAATACTGCCAAAAGTATATGAAAAAAGAAAAGCATAAAGGTGAAACTCAAAAAATTAGAATATCATGCAAAAGTTCATTTATTTCAGTAACGCAACTTAAAAGGTGAAACTAATATATGAGTTAAATGCATTACATCCAAAGCAAGATAGTTCAAGCCGTGATTTGTCATAATTGTGATGATTATGGCTTACAGCTCATGAAAACCCCAAACCCACAATCTCAGAAAATTAGAATATTACATGCAATCAATAAAACAAGGATTGTACATAGAACAATATCGGACCTCTGAACAGTATAAGCATGCATATATACTCAGTACTTGGTTTGCGCCCCTTTTGCAGCAATTACTGCCTCAATGCGGCGAGGCATGGAAGCTATCAGCCTGTGGCACTGCTGAGGTGTTATGGAAGACCAGGATGCTACAATAGTGGCCTTCAGCTCTTCTGCATTGTTCAGTCTCATGTCTTTCATCTTTCTCTTGGCAATGCCCCTTAGATTCTCTATGGGGTTCAGGTCAGGTGAGTTTGCTGGCCAATCAAGCACAGTAATCCCACAGTTACTGAACCAGGTTTTGATGCTTTTGGCAGTGTGGGCAGGTGCCAAGTCCTGCTGGAAAATGAAGTCAGCATCGTCTGTGGAAGGAAGCATGAAGTGCTCCAAAATCTCCTGGTAAACGGCTGCGTTGACCCTGGACTTAATGAAGCATAGTGGACCAACATCAGCAGATAACATGGCTCCCCAAATCAACACAGACTGTGGAAACTTCACACTGGACTTCAAGCATCTTGCAGTGTGTGCCTCTCCATTCTTCCTCCAGACTCTGGGTCCTTGGTTTCCAAATGAGATGCAAAAGTTGTTCTCATCAGAAAAGAGGACTTTGGATCACCAAGCAACAGACCAGGTCTGTTTTTCTTTAGCTCAAGTAAGATGCTTCTACGTTGTTTATTGTTCAGGAGCGGCTTGACAAGAGGAATATGACATTTGAAGCCCATGTCCAGGATCTGTCTGTGTGTGGTGGCTCTTGATGCACTGACTCCAGCCTCTGTCCACTCCTTGTGAAAGTCCCCAACACTTTTGAATGGCCTTTTCCTGACAATCCTCTCCAGGCTGTGGTCATCCCTGCTGCCTGTGCACCTTTTTCTTCCACACTTTTCCCTTCCACATAACTTTCTATTAATGTGCTTTGATACAGCACTTTGGGAACATCCAACTTCTTTTGCAATTACCTTTTGAGGCTTTCCCTCCTTATGAAGGGTGTCAATGATTGTTTTCTGCACAACTGTCAGGTCAGCAGTCTTTCCTATGATTGTGCTTCCTACTGAACCAGACTGAGAGACCATTTAAAGGCTCGGGAACCCTTTGCAGGTGTTATGCCTTAATTAGCTGATTAGAGTGGGACGCTTTGAGCCTAGAATATTGAACCTTTTCACAATATTCTAATTTTCTGAGATTGTGGATTTGGGTTTTCATGAGCTGTAAGCCATAATCATCATAATTATGACAAATCACGGCTTGAACTATCTTGCTTTGCATGTAATGCGTTTAACTCATATATTAGTTTCACCTTTTAAGTTGCGTTACTGAAATAAATGAACTTTTGCACAATATTCTAATTTTTTGAGTTTCACCTGTACAATTACATGGGAGACGTCAAGGAAATGTTTCGAATGAAACTTTGCTTTTGCTAATTAAAAGCTGATTTTTTTCCTCCTACTGCCCCAAATTTGGGCTACCAGTGACCTTTCAAATATTGCTGCAAAAGTATAGCAAAAGTAAGCAGAATACAGAGTAACAGAGTTGGAATATACCTTGGAGGTCCAACCCTCTGCTCAGGCAGGAAATCCTATATCATTTCAGACAAATGGTTATTCAATTTCTTCTGAAAAACTTCCAGTGTTGCAGCACACACAACTTCTGGAGGCAAACAGTTCCATTGATTAATTGTTCTATCTGTTGGGAAATTTTTCCTTCGTTCTAGGTTGCTTCTCTCCTTGATTAGTTTCCATCTATTGCTTCTTGTCTTGCTTTCAGGTGCTTTGGAGAATAGATTGATTCCCTCTTCTTTTGTGACAGCTCTTAAATATTGGAACATTGTTATCATGTGATCCTTAGTCCTTCGTTTCCTCAAAGGCATCTGTTTCCACGGAATTTTCTTTTAAAATAAGAGTAGGCCATGGCTGATTTTGAGGTGTTTGGTGAAATATTGCTTTCGACCTTCCAATGCTTTTGGAAGTATTTTTTTCTATTTTTGGAGAATAGGTCTTTATGGCAGTCCTTAGATATTGGAACACTGTTATCATGTCACCACTAGCCCATTAATCTAGACATAACCTATTCCTGCTACCGCTCTTTGTGTTTTAGCCTTCAGTCCCCTAATCTTCTTTGGGGACTGGGGACTAAAACATATAAAGAACAGTTGCTGGAATTGGATATGTCTAGCATTGGAAGGTTGAAAGAAATAATTCAACAAACATCTGAAAGCCAGTCATGGCCTACTCTTATTTTAAAATAAAGTTCTGTGGAAACAGATGCCTTTGAAGGCCTGTAGGAAGTCCCTTCAAAAAACTACAGCCTACATACTTCTACTGATAGCTCTGAACATTGCCAGCTGAGGCAGGAAATCTATTCACCTAACCTTCAATACTGAAGAACATTGACTGTTTCTATTTTCTTCATAGGTAGTTTTTTCATCTTATTTCTTCCCTAATATTTGTGCCTGATTAGGATCAGCTCTAAAAACTCTGTTGGGGTTGTATGTGGTTTGCATCTAGATTTCAGAGAGGACAAGAAATATTATTTTGTCTCAATTTCATTTGTTTAAACCCAGATGGTCCAACATATTTGAATGCCTCAGGCTAAGAACAATTTTCTGTATAAACACTGATTATACCAGCAATTCAAAATTTCTTCAATTCCAGGAACAGGGTAAAATCTTTCATTGGAGATAATGATAACACAAGTTTCACTGAGTATATCATTCCGTCCTTTAGTGCATTGCTAACACAGTTCTTAACCACTTCAATCACCCAGCTCATTAACTAATAATAAGTCCAGCACCAAATTTCAGAGGTTTAATTACTAAATTTGATGCTTCCTGAACTTGACATTATTACTTCAGTGTGATGTTTGAAAACAAAATGATTTGATATTAATTCTTCCAATTGTACAGGCGCCTCTTTAACATTTTATATTATTTATTTTTAAAATATTCCTATGACAATGTTTAAAACATTAAAATACAAATTTACAATAATGGAAAAGCTAGCTACAATTAAACAATTAATAACAGAGTAAAAGACATTCAAAAACATAGGATTAAAAATCTCTAAATTCTGTTGTCAAAAGAAACAATATGAAACCCAAACAAAAGCATTATACTCTTTTTTTGAGTGAACAGAGAGTGGGAAGCTCTAAAAAATATTTATTGATTGTATAAGGATTTTTCCCAATATTTGATATATCAGAGTCTCTACAGTATTTTTAGCCGATTATTATTATAAAGGTTATTTTCTGATGGATTTCACTGCAATCCCCCAAATGCAGTTTTCGACATTTACAACTATTCCCAGAAATCTTGACACTAGAAGTCTGATTTCTCTGAAGTGTTTTTTAAAAAATATATGCAATTCTCCCTTACTGCAGTAATTCATCTTGTCATAAGAGTAGCGCAAACAAACCAAGCACTTCATGTTTTCAGATTTTTGTAAAAAGAACATGTTTTAAAGTATAAAATAAATACTGATTTCAATAAGAATAAATCCATAACACCTCTTGGAAAAGCAACTGTAATATATTATAGTAATTAGATTAAACTACAGGTATTCCTCGATTTATGGCATTTCATTTGGTGACCATTCGTAGTTACAATGGCACTGAAAAAAAGTAACTTATGAGAATTTTTCACATTTTCAATCATTGCAACATCGCCGTGGTCACATGATCAAAACTCCAACACTTAACAACTGACTCATAATTTATGACAATTGCAATGTATTTCATCTGCCATACCTTTTGGATCTTCTGACAAGCAAAGTCAATGGGGAAGCCAGATTGTCATGCCACTGTTGGAGACTGACTCCGAAGGAGAGGAGGAGCAGCTGACAGGAAGTGGAATTGTGGCTCCGGAAGAGGCTAGGGAAGGGCCATGCCGTCTGGGCAGTCAGAGAAGGACAGAGGTCCATCCCTTCTCCATCCTAGAGCACACAGGGAGGAGAGGTTAAGGGAGAAACATGAATGGCGTGGTCTACAGGAGAGGAAAGGGCCTTGATCTCCTTTATGGGCTGCAGCTGTGAGAACTATCTCAAAGGATGGACTGCACATGAGCCAGTGCTAGAAACAAAACGTGAAAATATTTCTAGTCTGTCCATTCTTACCTGAGTTTGGCATCCTTCCCAGTGTGTATTCCGATATCTGTGGACGTCTTCAAGCCCTTATCTTCCCTGGTTCCCTTTATTGCTTCAGTGTGGTTTGTGTTGTTTTTTCTAGTTATAATCTATAGGTATTTTTAGCTTAAACAGCATTTCCTCCTTTTTGCATCTGTTTGTGGGGGAGTTTTTTGTCTCCAGTCAAGGATATTGGGAGTTTTGAAGCCAAGTTGAAGGAATTAAAGGCACTTCACCTATATTTGTGCCTGTGTTGTTTTTGTATCCCACCCTGGGTCATCACATAGGTTCACTTAACAACCATGTTATTGACTTAACAATTGCAGTGATTTACTTAACAACTGTGGCAAGAAAGATTATAAAATGGGGCAAGAGTCACTTAACAATTATCTCATGTAGTAACCGAAATTTTAGGCTTAATTATGATCACAAGTTGAGGACTGCCAGTATATAGTTTTATAATATTACATGCAATCAATAAAACAAGGTTTGTACATAGAACAATATCGGACCCCTGAAAGTATAAGCATGCATATATTCTCAGTACTTGGTGTGGGCCCCTTTTGCAGCAATTACTGCCTCAATGCGGCGAGGCATGGAAGCTATCAGCCTGTGGCACTGCTGAGGTGTTATGGAAGACCAGGATGCTACAATAGTGGCCTTCAGCTCTTCTGCATTGTTCAGTCTCATGTCTTTCATCTTTCTCTTGGCAATGCCCCATAGATTTTCTATGGGGTTCCGGTCAGGCAAGTTTGCTGGCCAATCAAGCACAGTAATCCCACAGTCACTGAACCAGGTTTTGATGCTTTTGGCAGTGTGGGCAGGTGCCAAGTCCTGCTGCAAAATGAAGTCAGTATCCCCATAAAGCTTGTTTGCGGAAGGAAGCATGAAGTGCTCCAAAATCTCCTGGTAGACGGCTGCATTGACCCTGGACTTAATCAAGCACAGTGGACCAACACCAGCAGATAACATGGCTCCCCAAATCAACACAGACTGTGGAAACTTCACACTGGACTTCAAGCATCTTGCAGTGTGTGCCTCTTCTTCTTCAAGACTCTGGGTCGTTGGTTTCCAAATTAGATGCAAAAGTTGCTCTCATCAGAAAAGAGAACTTTGGAGCACTGAGCAACAGACCAGTTCTGGTTTTCTTTAGCCCAGGTAAGAAGCTTCTGATGTTGTTTGTTGTTCAGGAGTGGCTTGACAAGAGGAATACGACATTTGAAGCTCATATCTGTGTGTGGTGACTCTTGATGCACTGACTCCAGCCTCAGTCCACTCCTTGTGAAAGTCCCCAACACTTTTGAATGGCCTTTTCCTGACAATCCTCTCCAGGCTGTGGTCATCCCTGCTGCTTGTGCACCTTTTTCTTCCACACTTTTCCCTTCCACATAACTTTCTATTAATGTGCTTTGATACAGCACTTTGGGAACATCCAACTTCTTTTGCAATTACCTTTTGAGGCTTTCCCTCCTTATGGAGGGTGTCAATTTTTTTAATTGTTTCTCCTCCTTAAATGAAACTGGATTCCAGGTTCTCCAGACATGTACTTGTATTTGTGATTTCTCTTCTGGCTATTTGTACTTATCCAAGAGTAGAAACAGTAACTGTTTCTAGTTACTGCCAAATCAAACTTTTATTATAGTAAAGGCTACATTGGCACCTTCTATATATATAGCAATACTGCTGGAATGAGAGATTCAGCAAGGATGCCCAAGTAGACAAGGAAAAGAAGATCACGATATTACTTTGTATCTTGGCTTCAATATTGCATTGTCAAGAGAAGAGAATATCATGCATCGCCTTCAAACTATTTTGAGGGATTGGCCAATATGAGTGGTGACGATGGCAAGTAGAAGAGCTTCTTGGACCATTCAATTCCTCTAGTTTATATTCTTATTCACAATATTCTGATATTTTGATTAAAAAATGTCTGTAAGCTCCTGGAAAATGAACAGCAATTTATGTTATAACTCACCCATTCATTCACTGGGAATTATATGAGCATCTGATTCCTTTCCTAATTAAAAACATGTAGTTTGAGGGTTCTGAGATCAAATCCGCAAGTCAAAGTGGAATCATGGCTTTGATAATATTCCAATATTTTTGTTTCTTTAAAATAACTTTTAATTAACTTGTTTGAAAAAGAACAATCTTTGCATAATTTTCCAGTCTAAATTTCAGGCTATGAAAGGCCTGAAATGTGCTTAAATCTCACATGCCATACTTGCATGCTCTGTTTCTGAATATTCAGTGCTGTGACAGAGAGAAGCAAAATCAGCTAGTATAATTTAATCACAGTTTAGGATTAAAGCCCAAACTAGAAGGAAATAAAATATGCTGAATGCAGCTCAAAAAGGGAATGAGCTGGGGAATGAAATTTCCATACTGAAAGCCTGCATAGGCATTTAAATAATACAGAAAAAAAAAATCACATTTACTTTTTAATGAAAATTGAATTGGGTTCTACTCTCTTTAGATTGGTCAATCCAGCAAATACAATGTGTTCTTTACATCGTTGGTGCTGATAATGAGATGATATAGACCAGGGCTGTCAAACTCCTGGCCCCTGGCCCAGATCTGTCATTTGCTGGCCACTCCCGCACCTGAAGTGGGGGGAGGGAAGTCCCAATACATCATGTGACGCCACTGTGATGACGTGCGTTTACACCCCTGATCTAGACTAAATATATGTTCATGGTGAATCTTCACAGCAGAGTTCCTTTTATGATGAACATCTGACTATAAATGTTTTGGTTTAAGAGAAAGAGACAGCTATTGCTGAAAGGCATTAAAATTATCACATGAAAAATAGATTTCACTGCAGGCAGTTTTCTATCTTGCTATAGCTCACTGGACATTTTGCATCTTGAATAATCATAGATTCATACCTGGACAAATAACTGTCAAACTCATGTTTATTCTAGTGTAACTCTTTCCCCAAGGTTTGCAATTGTAATCAAAGGTAAAAGCTTATTCTGATTATATTTTTCTTTGACTCACCCAGGCTTTTACTATCTATTTGAGAAGTTATATTGGCAGCACTGAGACAACAGACTCTAATCTCCACAGTTATCATGAGATCATAAGGTCCTCTGAGGAAAATAAATGGTATTAAACTTGGAGGTATTCTCCATACCTTAAATTATTCAGCAATTGACATTCGTCTCAGGAATGCAACTGGATAGAACTGCTACTGGGACCTAATTAAAATGATTTTCTAAGAAGGCTAGAGGTTTTAAACAGAATCCAGTCTCGTTTTACTACAATGAGCCTTTTGTAGGCCTTCATCTATAAGGAACAATATATTTAAGCCAGTGGATATATTGAAAATGTGTGGTGGACATGCAAACAAAACTTTTGCATACCTTGGTCTTTGGGACACAAGTTTGCTCTTTTCAAGAAACCCTGGTGTTGTAATCACTCTTCATGTTGATGGAGAATGAACATTTCAATTTCAGTGGAATTTGCTGTTAGGTAAGTCATTGTAAGATTCCAATTTATATCCTCCTCCTCCTATAATATAAAAAAGTGCTAATATCTCAGAAAACCTTTGTTATTGTTTTTTTTTTTAAATGCAATCAGATTTCAGATCTATCTGCCTATTCACTCTCTCCTTGACTTGTGATCCTGATACTAACATACCAAGTTTTCTTTTGGATTACCTAATCTGATGAATGAACACAACGAGGAGTGTCTCATGAAATTATTTTTTCAATAATATTTATTCACAAGAATAGCTCAAGAAAAGGAATACTGATTTTTAGGAATTTATTGTTTTCACAAGTAAAGGATCATATCATAACTTTACTTATATGCCTGGAATACAATTTTATTTACATTTTCATACACTATGAGCTACAATATTGAATTCTGTACCACAACTACTTGTCTCTGCCATGAAGTGAAATGACTGGGTATTATTTTGCAAAATTAAAAATAAATGAAGGAAAAATTAAAAATGAATCAATAAATTTAAACAAATTAAAAAGAAGAACAGATTAAAAATCCAGTCAATGTAGTCTGGTGCTCAAAATAATTTAGCCTTTCTGCCTAAAGTTCTTTTCATTGGGTCAGTCTATGGATGCAATATTGTAAATAAATATAATGGATGTCAATGTAAATAGATAAACATCTTGTAGATTTTAAACAACTTAAAATAAATTTAACAAAATAAGGTTCTTAACTATCAGTAAATTAAATTTCCAGCTTGATTTCTGAGCTTACAAATAGCACTCTCCAAACTTTCTTTGAATCATTATTACCAGGTGATGCTTAACGCCAAACTTCCTTCACCTTGATCTGAAGCATCAGTGAAGGACACACTCCATATAAATTCTAAGTGGTCAGATTATATCTGACCTCTCCGTCCGTCCTCTGTTCTACTCAAAATATCTAATTAATGGTGTAAACATGCATCAAATATCTTACTGAAAGTTCTTTATAATAGCTGTCTACATTTCTGTTATTTCAACTGGAATTCTTCTGAAACTATTTCTCCTTGCTCGAAGATCATTTTTCTAGCATTGTGAATCTCAACAAAATGACATAATTCAATTGTAACAAGCCAGACAGAAGTGGGTGGTATTTGAATAAAGCTAACTTTTGTCGACAAAAGTTCTCTTTTTATGCTTCTAGATTTCTGTTGACATGTATATTCTTCTTAGGCTGATATTAGGTCTATGCAATGAAATATATAGCAATGAAATATTATTTATCATCAGAACTACTATTGTGTTAAAAAAAAAACTCACAAAATGATTACAGGCTCTTCACTTATAAATCCCAGCAAGTGCTTTTATAATAATGCAGTGTAATTACTAACAGTGTGTTCAGTCCATAGAAAATTAAGTGTACTTGAGTACACATTAAATCAATTTCACTTAAGCAGTAAATTATACTCACCAAGCTTATGGCACTTAGTGGGATTTCAAAGTTCTGTGCTGTCAGGATTTCACTAGTCAATGTAACAAATCATTCTATTTATAAAGTAATTATAACACAATGTTTTGTTTAAACATTGTTTTGTAATTTTAAAATAAGAATAAGCATGATGAACTAAGATACCACAGACCTTCTACTTCATAGGAAAATGTACAGATCATTTATCTTTGCAATGGGCTAAAATGGGAAGATGTTGGTAAGACTGGTAAAGAGAATAGGAAGGAAAATTCAGTGACAAACTTTATTCATATAAAATATTGTTCCTAGTCTTGCAGAATAACAGAATAACAATCCTTCTCAGAATTTCTCTTTTTTTCTCTCCCCCCCCATGCATATGTGTCCAACAAATGGATCATCAAATGAATTAATCTTTATTTCTCACTGGAGGCACAAATATCAGGCTCAAATTATCCTACTATAGAAATATTATGTGAAGGCTCAACTCTCTAGAAAAGGCTCCAGTGTTAGGAAAGAAGAGGATAACCAGCAGTACAGCAAATGGACTTAATTATGTTGGGAAAGGGTATGCCATTAGAAGATTTGAAGGACCAAGTTGGGAATGGAACATTCTGGAGAGGAGCTATCTATATGCCTGCTAAGAGTTAACACCAACTTGATGGTGCATAATCAATCAAACAATCAATTATCATATTGTAAATTTCCCTTTCTCTATAATCCATCATGAAAGGCAGTTTAAAACCTCTTTAAATAATAGTATCAGTCAGCAAATATTATCTGCTTTTACTTATTGAACAGAATAATTCTAGGGATGTTCACTTGGAAATTATTCTCATTTTATTCTGTGGGATTTATTTCCTATGAAATATTCCTAAACTAGTAGCATTAACTTTTATTTTTTGCCTATAAATGTTTCAACAGCAACTATATTAAAATATTCATAGATTCAGATGATCATAAATGTATATCCTCATAATATCCAACTGAGTTAATATTATACAGATTTGGAAAAAAAATCAAATCATTTTCCTAAATTGGATGCATTTTCAGTGTGTTTGTTTTTTTATAGTCACAGCTAACATCTTCACTAAATAGCCTGTATGTCTATATATATATCTCCTAATAGACTCAGTGGGAACTATCATTAGGTGAATATTTAGAGAATGTAACTCTGGGCAGAGATAAACATTTGAGAATCATTATCCTTGAGTCTCAAATGTTGCTTCCCTCTAATATAATTTTGTTGAGTTTGTTATTTCCTGCCCCAAGGTTCTAGATGAATGATAATAAAATAGAAAAATGCCTTCAGTGAAATTAGCTAAGATTTACTTTTTGATGCTGACAGGTCTGAATTAAATCCCTGAGTTAATTCTGTCTGAAAGCTAAACAATAAGGAACATTGCCAAAGAATAGCTTAACTCTGTTTCAGGCAATGTATTAAAAGCTGCTTTATATCCTGTGGGCGTCATTTGCTTCTCCAGTTCTTATAAAAGGTCCTGCTTGTGTCCTCAGTCTTGTCTTCTGATGGGCTTTCTAAAAAATTGTCTTTATTCAAATTTCATGTCATCTCCTTTAGCTTCCGGCTTTGCGCTATGTATCCAAAGTATCTCCGCTTTAGCTTCATTACCACCGCTTCCAATGAATGGTCTCATTTTTCTCCATTTTACTTATTTAAAAGATTTTTATTGACTTAGCAACTCTAGGTGGCTCATACCATAACAGCAGTAAAATCAATAACTGTAAAACAGCTATAAAAATAAACCAGGAGAACGATCAACAAAACCAAAAAACCCTGCTCCTTAATCGTCTCCTTAGGATGCCCTACAGGAAGTCCCATGACTCTCTCAAGCCATTCATCCTGTCTTGTCCTGTCCTGGTGCCTCTGTAAAAAGCAGGTCTTGAGAGCCTTCCAAAAGGGACTTCCTTTCACCTGTCTTCCCTCCCTCCTTTCATTCCAAATTGTCACAGGGAGAATGATCCACAAGGTAGATATCAGGGCTCAGGCATCCACCCCCATTCAAATCATGAGTCTCTAGCCATATCTCTCAGAGTTGAAAGAAAACAAGATTTATTATGAGTGAACATACCGGTGCTACCTGGGTATAGCCGACTTTGAGACACATCATTCATTTCACCCTTGACCCTGGTCTTCCTCCACCTCCTGGATGTATATTCTCCAATGGGACACATCCATAGCCAAGAGTCATCAATCATGCTCTGCAGTAATAATCTTGCATGCCAGAAGCTTCAGCTGCCTAGCAATTATCTATGAAGCATTTAAGGAATGCACTACTTCTCCCACTCCCTTTCTGCTGTCAACTCTAAAAGACCAGAGAAATCTTTTTGAGTTGACAGTAGGTGCAGCCACACTTTCAAAGTCCATTAGGTAGCAGCACTTCAGGGAAGGGATCTAGAGTATGCTTACCCTGTGTGATCTAATGGGATGGGCAGATATTCTTAAGGAGATACAGTTCCACAAATAACATAGTTATCTCTTTGTTGTGGAGGATCTTAAAGGTGATCATTAGCACTTTGAATTTCACCTGGAAGCTGAGAGCCAGTGCAGTTTGTGCAATAAAGGAGTAACACAGGCAAACCTACAAATACAACAAACGGCATGCCACAATATTCTGGGCAAGTTGTAACTTCTGAGGGATCTTTAAGGACAGCCCCCTGTAAAACACATTGCAATAGTCCAAACAGAGAGTGACTAAGGTATGAATGATTATGAACAAGACCTGCCGCCTGGTCCAAGAAAGTATACAATTGGCATACAACTTGGATCTGTACAACGGTGCTCCAACACATGGCTGTCACTTATTCCTCTAGTACAGGGGTAGGCAAACTTGGCTCTTTTATCACTTATGGACTTCAACTCCCAGAATTCCTGAGTGAGCCATAAAAGGTTCCCCTCCCTGGCCTGTTGGTTTTTCAGTTGTCCTACATATTAAGTTGTCCTACATATTCAAGTCAAAAATTGATTTCCCCCACAACTGAAAATCCAGTTGGCCAGGGATGGGGAACGTCCTATGGCTCACTCAGGAATTCTGGGAGTTGAAGTCCATAAGTGATAAAAGAGCCAAGTTTCCCTACCCCTGCTCCTGGAGGTTCCTCAAATTGTGTACCAATTCAGTCCAAAGGAATGTCTGTCCATAATCAGAGATGAAATGTTATCTGGGCTGAGGTGAGGTGGAAGCTAAAATCCCAGAGTCACTCCGCCTTGCTAGAGTTGAGTCAAAACTAGTTCCTTCCCATCCTTAAGTCTCCAGGTACTTAGCCAGCATTGACACAGTATCTCCTGACTGGCCTAGAGTAGAGATTATATAATTGATTGTACTGCATTCCATGGATTGATGACATCCCCCAGCAATTTCATGTAGATGTTGAAAAGAACAGGTGAAAGCCTTGAGCTCTGAACTATTCCACATATCAGATAGCTATTGTTCAAGCTCTCCTTTCCCACTAATACAGAATGGAACTAAATGAAGAAATAAATGAAGAAAGGAAAAAAAAAAAGGAAGGGGAATGAGAGTATATTGAGAGTTTTGCAGTGATAATTCAGTGCCAGAAAAATAAACACAGATGGCTGATGCTTCATTTAACATCTTTATAAACATAAGTAGATTTTACAAACCAGTTGTAGATTTATCCAACATGGAGCAAACTCAGACAGAAACATGTTGCAAATTCAGAGCAGAGCTCCTATCTTCAGCAAGCAAGTTAGTTTCATCTTCAATAGACAGATTCTGAGCTCAAACATAGTTGCAGAATTGCAGAGTTTAACATAGAACCATGCCTAGGCTACTTTTAGTTTCAGTTTCCAGCCTAGACTACTTCTAGTTTCAGTTTCCAAAACAGTCCTCATTGGCTGATTTAGTTGCTAAGCCTATTCATTGGCTGACCTTGTTACCAAGCTCGATTCCAGTTCATGAATATACTCTGACAAGAGTATTTACGCCATGACTGAATCAGATCACAGTTAGGCTCTTCTAAGGATATATAAACTGAGTCCAATCATGTTACAGAAGTGATCTTAATTTGTTCAAGTAGTGTACCGACCCAAAGTTTCATGAGGAAAAAAAAGAAATAATTGATTTTGTACATTACATATTTCTTTCATTCCTAATGAGAATATGTAACTCTTTAGAACATAGAGTTGGAAGGGATTTTGGATGTCTTCTAGTTCAATTTCTTGCTCAAGCAGAAAACCCTGTACTATTTCAGACACATAGTTGTGCAGTGTCTTTTTAAAAGCCTCCAGTGATGAAGCACCCACAACTTCTAAAAGCAAGCTATTCCACTGATTGCTCTCACTGTTAGGAAATTTTTCCTTAGTTTTAGGTTGCTTCTCTCCCTGATTAGTTTCCATCCATTGTTTCTTATCTTGCCTTTTGTTGCTTTGGAAAATAGTTTGAACTTCTCGTCTTTGTAGGAGTACATATACTCAGGATGCTCAAGCAGGATGCGCAATACAACAATTTTAAAACAAATAAATTACAATCACTAGCATTGTTGCAATCAACAGCAAATAGCAAATTAAGACACACGTACCTACTCAGTCTTTACAACAGGTAGGTGCTTGTTGCTCAGGGTGGGCAGGTGAATAGTGTACTGAGAATGAAAAGATAAGAAGCAAGATATTACCTACAGAGGGAAAAGATAGTGAAAGAATATAAAATCCCAGTCCTGGGAAAAAAGACAATAGGAAGAGACTCAGAGTAACCCCACTTTGATTTTGCATGTATTGTTGTATATATACACTAGAAGAACACAGAGAAAACTTTAGAGAAAACATACTATGCAGTAACTTTTAGCAAACTGTAAGCTCATCTCAGAAAACAACAAAACGTGAGAAATAAACTTAAAATTGCTCTACCTTTACTCTCCTTGGTATAAGAGGAGGTAAGGAAAAACATTGCCAGATGTTCAAGATTAATGTAATCTTTTCAACATAGGCTAGATCAGAAAATAGAACTTGCAAAAAATACTAGAATTCTCTTGTATTAAAATGCAATAAAAAGAAAATGTTTTAGTTTTAAAAAAAGTTTTAAGTACAGTCTCCAGGATTGTTTTTATCAATAAAAATGGAGTCCATCTTATAATACCATATATGTTTCTAGATTTTCAAATGGACAACTATCTCTTATTTGTAAAATATAGGCATAAAACCTTTTCTAGAAAATGCTGTCTTTCAACTGGCCATTGAATTGACTCTCACTAGAGTACGGTTGTCAAACTCGCCACATCATGTTCCTGTCACATGACTTTTTGTGATTTTTTTCCCCAATTTGTGGAACTGGGGTGGGTATGGCCTGCATGTGATGCATCCAGCCCAGGGGGCACCAGTTTGACATCCCTGCATTAAAGGATGTTGATATGGAACTTTGGCCTGTTTCTTTGGCCTGCTCTATTTGCTCAAGAAATTACACAAAGTTAGTCATGAGAAAAACAATAATCCATCAGAAAGGCTGCTTCTGTTGGCTTTTGAAAGGCAGACCAAATCTTGCCCTTGAACAGTAGTTGGTCTTTCTAGATCAGCGGTAGGGAGCCTTGGCTCTTTTATCACTGATGGACTTCAACTCCCAGAATTCCTGAGTGAGCCATAAAAGTTTCCCCATCCCTGGCCTAGTGGTTTTTCAGTTGTGAGGGAAATCAATTTTTGACTTGAATGGGACTGTTTAATATACAAATGTAGGACATATAAAGAATATTGATCATTCAAGTCAAAAATTAGGACATTTGTGTTGTAGAGCGACGGAAATACTGAGGCAGAGACCAGGCAAAGGCTTCAGCTCAAACTTTATTACAAGGAATAAAGGGTTACCGCTACTGCCGCGCTAACACGGCAGCCAGCTGGAGCGGCAACAGCTGATGCCGTTTGACAGCCGCCTTTTATAGCCGGCTGTCAAACGGCTCCAGCCAATGGGAGAGGTCCGTGCTTCCCGCTTAAAGCACGGACCTGAGTGAAGACTTAAGTCAATACACAACACTCCTCTCTCCCAGGGAGGAGCATGCGTAGTCCTTCAAGTAAGTTGGGCGCCTGCGTATTCGTCCGGATCTTCTTGGCTCGGTCAAAAATGGCGCCGGGTTGCTGTCTTGTTCCTTCTGAGTGTCTTCTAATGACGGTGAGGCTGCTGGACTGTCTGGAGCCGGGTCAGCACCTTGGTCAGCTTCTTCATCAGGTAGGCTGTCGTTCCTGGTGGGCTGGAAACTGGTTTCGTCGGATGGTGGGGTTGCTCCTGTATGGGGCCCGTCTAGATGACCTCTGGGTGCCATGCTCCAACGCTTCCTCAAGTGGTCTATGTGGCGCCGCCAGGTCCGCCCATCAGATAACTGGACTCTATAAGACTTAGGACCAGTTACTGCTATCACACGCCCTGGTAACCATAGTGGTTGCCCAGCAAAATTCCTGACAAATACTTTGTCATTTACTAGGAACCCTCTGTCTTGGCTGTTTGACCCAAGGGGAAGCAATGGGGCATAATTTGGGTGCAGCCTGTCCAGAGTGGTCCTCAGCCGGCGTCCCATTAATACTTCAGCTGGTGACCTATTTGTGGAGGCACAGGGTGTAGTATGTTGGCTCAATAGGTATTGGGCCAGCTTGGCATGCCAGTTTATGGGGCCCAATCTTTGCAGCACCTCCTTGGCAGATCTGACTGCCCTCTCAGCCAGCCCATTGCTGGCAGGATGAAAAGGGGCTACTAATATGTGTCTGATGCCCAAGCTTGCTAGAAACATCTCGAACTCACAGGAGGTAAATTGGGGGCCATTGTCAGATACAATGGAATCAGGAAGGCCATGTGTGGCGAACATCCTAGTCAGTGCCTTGCTGACTGCTTCCGTAGTGGTGGAGTGCATTAAGGTCAATTCCACCCATTTTGAAAATGAGTCTACTACCACCAGGAAAGTGCGCCCATGGAAGGGGCCTGCCAAGTCTATGTGTATTCTGGACCAGGGGCTGCCTGCTTCCTCCCAGGTCCTAGGGGTGGCTGCTGGTGGTAATGCCCTGGTGGCCTGGCATGCCTGGCAAGAATTTACCCAGTTAGAGATTTGGGCATCCATGCCTGGCCACCATATGTAGCTGCGGGCGAGGGCCTTCATTCGCACAATTCCTGGGTGACCCACACCTTCAGTATTGAGGTATTTGCAATTTGTGGGGAATGACTACTCTGGTTCCCCACAGTAAACAGCCTTTCAAAGAGGAAAGTTCCTGTTGGCGTAGTTTGTAGGGTAGGAAATCTGAAAGATAAGGGGCCGTAGGCTACCCCCTCCCTACCCAGTCAAGGACTTGGGATATTACCTGGTCCTTGGCCGAATGGGCAGCGATGTCAGCAGTGGTGACTGGTAGCCTGAGTTTGTCGATGAGGAAAACTGTGGTTGCTGGTGCTGGGTCCTCGACTGGAACTGGCAGGGGGCAACGGCTGAGTGCATCAGCATGGCAAAGGCTTTTTCCGGATCGATGGATTAGAGTGTAGGAATACGCAGCCAGAAAAACCATCCATCTGGTCATCCTTGGGGACAAAATCTGGGGAGTTTGTTTAGTGACGGATAAAATACCTAACAGTGGCTTGTGGTCAATTATGAGTTCGAAATGATGCCCGTAGAGAAATTCATGGAACTTCTTCACTGAAGCCACTGCAGCCAAGGCCTCCTTGTCAATCTGACTATAGTTGCGTTCAGTGGAGGATAGTGTCCTGGAAAAGAAAGCTATAGATGCTTCTGCACCATTAGGCAGTCTGTGGCTCAGAACGGCCCCAATTCCGAAAGGAGAAGCATCGGCTGCTAGAATGAGTGGTAAGTCTTTATTGAATTGGATTAAGACGGCTTTTGATGTTAACAATGGCTTGACTCCTTAGAAAGCAATAGTCTTCCTTGGTCCCCAGTGCCATGGTGAGTTCTTGTCTAAAAGCCTATGAAGGGGCTCGGCAACAGAAGCTTTATGGGGCAGGAACGAAGCATAGAAATTCAAGAGGCCCAGGAAAGCTTGAAGCTCAGTTTTGTTAGTAGGAGTAGGCGCATCGTGAATGGCCTTGACCTTTGATTCAGTTGGGTGAATACCTTTGGCATCAATCTTGTACCCTAAGAATTCCACTTGTGGAGTGGCTATGGTGCATTTCTCCCTTTTTAGTTTAAGACCAGATTGTCTAAAATGGTCAAGTACACTTCTGACCCTTTGTAGTAATTGCTGTTGATTGGTGGCAGAGACCAGAATATCATCAAAGTATGGCACGACGCCCTGCAACCCTTGCAAAATTCTTTCCATAAGGGACTGGAAAATTCCAGGGGCCACACTAACTCCGAATTGTAGGCGTGTGCATTTGAAAGCCCCTCTGTGAGTTACTATTGTTTGCAGTTCAGCAGTTTCATGATCAACAGGGAACTGTTGATACACCTGGGACATGTCCAACTTTGCAAAAATGGAGCCAGGCTCAAGGAAATGGAGTAGATGTTGTACCACAGGGACTGGGTACACGCTGACTTGTAAATATTTGTTTATCGAAGATTTATAATCAGAGCAGATTCTCAAATTTCCGTCCTTTTTTAGAGGTGTCACTATAGGGGTTTCCCATTTTGAGAAGTCTGTAGGTTTCAGTATGCCCTGCTTAATTAATTTGTCAAGTTCCTTGTCAAGTTTAGGACGAATTGCAAAAGGAACTCTGCGGGGCTTCAAACGTATTGGTACTGCCTGGGAGTCTACCCTGAAGGATATTGGGGTTCCCACGTAGCAGCCTAGGCCCTTGCTGAATACATCAGCATAGTCCCTGAACAGGGATTCAACTTCTGAACTTGCAATGGCGTTGATTCCCCCTATGTGGAGGCCCAGGGCCGGGAAGCAGTCTAGTCCCAATAGGCTTGGGAGGACGCCATCCACTATCACTAGAGGCAAGTGACCCTTAAACCCTTGAAATTGGACTAGAAACTTGCCTTTTCCGATGACAGGGATGGCTCTGCCTTGGTTAGATTGCAGGCTGGAATCTTCTGTCTTGATATCCTGGGGAGTAGCTTCTTCAAGGTGTCCATGATGGATAATGCAGAGCCGGTATCAACTTCCATTCTGCAGGGTCTACCTTCTATAGAAACAGTGACACTAATTTTGTTAGATTTGTTTTTTTGTATCTTAGATTGGTAGCATGTGGAACAGTCCTCAATTTGCCTTGGATATTGAATGAGTTTCTGGGGCCTTTGTGGCTGATTAAAGGTTTTTCCTGCCTGACATATTTTGGCCAAATGGCCCTTCTTTTGACACCTTAAGCATATGGCATTCCTGAATCTGCAGGATGCCCTGAGATGGTTGCCCCCACAGCTTAAACAGGTAGTTTGTAAACGTGGGGTTTGGCTTATACTTTGCCTGAACTCTTTTTGATTTGCGTTGCGCTGTCTGAGGCGGTTTACCTCAATAGCCTCTTCTGAGCCATTCTCTGTGGAGGCTTCATCAAAATATACTGTTGGATTTTCTAGTCTGCTGGGGTTTCCCTGTATTTCAGCTGCTGAGAGTGCTGATAGTTCAGCAGCCTGGGATTCTTCTATGGCTTGCTTTAAGGTTAGATCCCCTTTAGCTAATAAACGTCTTTGTAATTTGGGATCTCTAACGCCACATACCAGCTGATCTAACAGCATATCATTGAGGTAATCTCTGAACCCGCAATGTAAGGCAGCTGTTCTCAGTGCTGCCATATAGTCACTAATTGTTTCTCCCTCTGACTGAATGCGCTTTCTGAAAGTATGGCGCCTAGCAATTCTGGAAGGCTTAGGGGAGTAATGATTTGAGAGAATTTCTTGCAGTTCCTCCCAGGGAATAGTCTTAATAGATCGTGGGGCCAGTAACGCTGTTGCGGTGTCAAATACCGTGGCTCCGCAAAAGCTTAGGAAGTAAGATTTTTTCCTATGCTCAGAAATTTCTGACAGGTCTATAGCGTCTAAAAAACAGTCAAACCGGTTCCTGTATGACTCCCATGTCTCTGCTGTCAGTCTGAAAGGCGGGAATGCAGGATTCGAAGTTATCTTTCTGTCAGCTGTGCTGCTTCTCTTCAGGCGAGTTAGAGACGGTGCTTCGCGAACAGTGACAGCAACTCTGTAGCGATTTCAGCTTTCGGCTAGTGATTTCGCTCTTTTCTCTCTTCCTTGCCTGGCTTGCCTTTATTTAGTATCCCGTCCTCGTCGCCAGTGTTGTAGAGCGACGGAAATACTGAGGCAGAGACCAGGCAAAGGCTTCAGCTTGGACTTTATTACAAGGAATAAAGGGTTACCGCTACTGCCGCGCTAACACGGCAGCCAGCTGGAGCGGCAACAGCTGATGCCGTTTGACAGCCGCCTTTTATAGCCGGCTGTCAAACGGCTCCAGCCAATGGGAGAGGTCTGTGCTTCCCACTTAAAGCACAGACCTGAGTGAAGACTTAAGTCAATACACAACAATTTGTATATTGAACAATCCCATTCAAATCAAAAAATGATTTCCCTCACAACTGAAAAACCAGTAGGCCAGGGATGGGGAACTTTTTATAGCTCATTCAGGAATTCTGGGAGTTGAAGTCCGTAAGTGATAAAAGAGCCAAGGTTCCCTACCACTGTTCTAGACCAATACTTGAATAAATGTGATGCCTCCTCGTGTTTCTCTTTGATTTCTTTGGGAATGTACTCCTCTTTTTCTATATCATTTTTCTTTGCTTTGAAATGTCATCTTTATCCCCAGAAAAGTACTAATAAACCTTGTGCATATGTATGTATTTTTGTTTGTTTGTATATGTGCATTTGTGTGTGTATCCAATGTTTGTGTATCCAATGGTATCCAATGTTTATAAACAATGAATGATAGGAATTGGTGTGATGATTATTTATGATTGTCATATACGTTCTGTAAGCTGCATTTGGCAGAAGGGACCAACCAACTGTAATATCTGTTTACAAGCTGTACTCAGCCATCTTCCTTCTTTACTGCAGAAGTCCAAATTAAGAGAAAGCCTTATTCAAATATTGGAGTTCATCCCACCCCAACTGTCCATAGAATATCTGTAAAATATAAAGTCATGGGCAATCTAAAAAAAAGATGAGGCAAAAATCTGTCCATTTTTATAAAGCAATACTTTTCCTTAAAGAAAACAAATTGCTTTTGGAAAAATAAGAACCAGATAGAGAAGGAAGGTGGGTAGCAAATTCTACACTTTGATGCAGACAGCTGGTTTAATCAATGTTTCAGGTCTATGGTTTGCTTAAATTACTGGTGACAGAAGTTTGTGAGAGACTTCTGGTTTTATGCCTTAGGCAGGAGGAGAGTTCACAGACTCTCAGTTTCTAGCCTGGCTGGTACCTTAACCACTAAACCAAACTAAACTTAATAGAAAAGAGGAAATGTATAGCAACAAATGTATGATCTGTACTTTATGTAATATGAAATATTGCCTTGTTAGACCAGTCCAAAGGTCCATTCCACTCACTGTTCTTTTACCAATAATGGGTAGCGAGATATATCTGGGGACTGTTAAAGAGGGTAAAATTCATCAGTTGTAAGTACTTTTAATCAATATATTTCTTAGATTTTAATCCAGAGCTTTCCAATAAATGCCTTGGATGCCTGGAACATCTACATATCAAAAATCTTTTCCTTCCATTCATCCATGGAAGATATAATCTGGATAAATCCCAGCCTAGTTGAAAATTACAGACCAATCTCCTTATGCTGCGTCACCTGTAAAGTCATGGAATCAATTATCAACCAATCCATTATCCTCCACTTAGAGACAAACAACCTACTCTCTAATAAACAATTTGGTTTCAGAAAAAAAACTATCCTGTAACCTGCAACTCTTACACTGCAAAAACATATGGACTACACAACTCGATCAGGGCAAAACAATAGATGCAATCTACATAGACTTCTGTAAAGCCTTTGATTCAGTGGTACACAACAAACTACTCCTAAAACTAAAATCTTATGGTATCTCTGGACAACTGCATAACTGGATAGAAGTATTCCTGTCAAACAGACAACAAATGGTCAAAATTGGGACCGTCCTATCAAATTCTGTCAATAGTGGTGTCCCCCAAGGCAGTGTTCTAGGACCAACTCTCTTCATACTCTACATAAATGACCTCTGTGATCATATTAAGAGCAACTGCATTCTCTTTGCTGATGATGTAAAGTTGTTTAATACCACAGACAATACTGCTACCCTTCAAAAAGATCTTGACTATGTATCAGAATGATCAAACAAATGGCAACTTCAAATCTCAACAAATAAATGCTCTGTCTTACATACTGGCAAAAATAAAAATAAAAAATCAGAAAATAAAATACAAGCTGAATAGTCAAGACTTTGTTGATGATCCAAGCTCTGTAAAGGACCTTGGAATACTCATCTCTAATGATCTAAGTGCTAGAGCCCACTGTAACTACATAGCCAAAAAGGAATTAAGAGTTGTTAACCTAATCCTGCATAGCTTTTTCTATGGTAATATCACACTACTAACTAGAGCATACAAAACATTTGCTAGACCAATACTTGAATACAGCTCATCAGTCTGGAACCCACATTATGTATCAGATATTAGCACAGTTGAGAAAGTCCAGAAATATTTCACAAGAAGAGTTCTCCACTCCTCTACTCATTGTAGAATACCTTATGCCACCAAACTTGAAATTCTAGACCTAGAAAACCTTGAATTACGCCGAGTTCGCTCTGATCTAAGTATGGTATATAAAATCATACATTGCAATGACCTACCTGTCAATGCATACTTCAGCTTCAACCATAACAACACAAGAGCACACAAGGTTAACCGCGCCAAACTTGATTGAAGGAAATACGACTTCAGCAACAGAATGGTCAATGTCTGGAATATTCTACCTGATTCTGTGGTTTCTTCCCCAAACTCCAAAAACTTTAACCTTAGACTGTCTACTATTGAACTCACCCCTTTCCTAAGAGGTCTGTAGGGGGCGTGCATAAGTGCACCAACATGCCTACCATCCTGTCCTATTGTTTCTTTTATTTTTCTTATATGTACCCATTTCATGTATTTATAATTATCTATATACTTATACCTATTATCTTGTAAGCGATTGACAAATTAAATAAATAAATAAATACAAATAAAATAAATGTATCAGATTTCCAATCTGAGCAGTACCTGTTAGTTGCAAAATAACAAAACTATTAAAAATACTCTCAAACTCTTTGGAAAGGAATCAAGATGTTGATAGACATTGATTTAGGTTAGCAGAACAAATAGTAAGGGATTATGGGATTTGCAATCCAGCAATATTTGGAAGACTATATAGTTACTATCCCTGTATTGTGCAGAAGAGACATATTAAATCTATGTCTCACTACCACAACATAATTAAGTATTTGCCATTCACTCTTCTATCTACCTGCCAAAAAGTCCATGGCAGGATTTCACAGATATGAACAGAAAATTTACAGTATGGGGAATTCTTGATTAGACACATTATACATAAGAAAGAATAACTTTTTTCACTGAAGAGCTCTGTGAATCTTTGGTTGTTAATGGTAAAGCTCTATGTGTCTCTGCCTTATATTAAAATGTTGAACAGTTTCCCAAGTGTTTTTTCCTTGTGTTGTTTTTTTTCTGACTCTTATCTCTTAGTTTTTTATGTATATTACAGTTGGCCATCTGCTCCTATGGAACTAGACAGATAAACATATAA
The DNA here is from genome assembly GCA_023653725.1 of Bungarus multicinctus. NCBI lineage: Eukaryota > Metazoa > Chordata > Lepidosauria > Squamata > Elapidae > Bungarus > Bungarus multicinctus. The sequence goes on from CM042836.1 coordinate 86,092,408, forward strand.
ACAAAAAGTTGTGTTTGATTACCTAAGTGCCTTCCTTTGGGATATTGTTGATTAAACTGAACATCTCAAAATTTTTCATTTAGCTAGAGGATTTAGCAAGTGCTATAAAACCATCAAGTACTTAGATCAAATTATATTCTCTAAATAATGCAGAATCTTTACAATGTTGTATTTTGAAATTCTGCTTCCAGGAATCCTAGAAAGCAGTGTAAATAAATCCTATATGTTTCAGCAATCTTGTCCTTAAGGAAGTAGAGTAGCAGAATTTTTGGTTCTCCTATACAAATCTTTTTTATAAAGATGTTTGAGGTAGTACTCTATAGTGCTCCTTTCTCTGTTGGTTTAAAGAAACCCATTTAATCAGGATTCATGATTAAACAAATTGTCAAACGAAGATAAGTATGTGGTGGCTAACAGACATATAATTTCCATATCCTTCAGGATAGTTATAATGTATAACTGTATGTATTCCAGTTTTAATATATAAGTGGAACATCAGAAGCTGGTTTAGAAGGAAGTGAGCCATTCATTCGTTCAGAACCAGGGTGATCAGGCATGGGTGGTGTGGTTTATCTTCTTGGCCATAGCTACCACCTATTCATTGAACAAGAGATGGGAGTTGAAAAAAACCCGCTGACTCCACACATGTCATATGAATGGTGCTCTCATTCTTTAAACTGACCTAACCAATGAATAATCAAAATAACCTCTTTTCACTAAATATGAAGTTTTTTAAAAAAACTAGCAGAGGTGGAAAAGGCCCCCTTAGCTGCAAATGTAAAATGAAGCTAAGAATATCACACTTGTGCAAACAAAAGTCTGATTTTTCTGTCTTTTCTTGTTGACATCTAGAAGTCATTTGGGTTTTTGTAACACAGATACAGTTCAGCTTCAAACTTTGCCAGCAGCTGAGTGTATTTACTTTAAGAAGTCTTCTCATATATATTTATTTGCAGTAACTGAGTACTTTTCATAAATTGCAGGCTACTTTAGCAGATTATCTATCAGATTTATTTATTTTCGTTTGCAGTGAGCCTGCACTTATTATCAGCTGTACAACTCACTACAATGCATCATTAAAGTATGAATACTTAATATAATTAAGGAGAAAGTTTGCTCACATAAAATTTATGTTTGTGCCCCTGACCCCAATGGAGCTGCTTTTGTGCAATTGAGTCAATTAAGTTGAAATAAAGTTCCAACGGAGGCAGCTCCATATTAGCAAGCTTTTATTTAATTATTAAATGTTCAAAAGGTTGGTTAGACATCAATCAGCTCTTAGTTTAAGCTAATTAAGAATCTATGGCTGAATACCCCAAATGAAGCTCTATTAATTCTTACTCTTTACATTGTTTTAATGAGCTGGGTTAGCTCATATGCTCCGAGAATCATAAATGTTGTCAAACCAGAATTTTATTATAGTCTTGTGGTTGATTATAGAATCAAAATGAACTTGATGAGTAAATTATTTCATTCTTCAAAAGATAATCACAATCAGGATTTCCCATTTTGTTCATGAATTTTTCCACCTAGCTTTTCTTTTTTAAATTAAAAAAAAGTTTTGCAGATATAAAATGCATATTAAAAAGCCAGCAAATATTGATATTTGTCACCTAGTACAATGATAAATTCTATGAAATATTGTAGCCTAGTTATTTGAAAACTGCAAACAATTTTACAATTCTAAAATTGGGAATCTTGCTCTATGATTTTAAGATGCTTAACCATTGATTTATTAATATGGGGTACTAGCTCTATACCTGTGCTTCACTACAAAACTATGTGATCGGGCTTAGTTTTTGGGGAGGAAAATAAGGGGGAAAAATTGTGCCTCTGCTTACCAGCATCCATCGGTATTGATCTGGCTAGCATCCTGTCAGTGTGTGAGAGAGTTGAGGGCTGTTTGGAAACTGAAACAGTATTTGCTGTGTGAACAAGAAGAAGACAGCAAGGAGCCTGGCCGTGGCTTACCTCAACTGTTCTGTACTAAAGGTGCTTGGTGTTGAGAAACTAAAACAGAAACTCCTCTCCTCTGCTTGTGTTTTGCGTTTGGAACATATTTCTTTTCAGGTGGGGAGGGGGAGTAGAACTCCTTAACATCAGAGCATGTTAATAATAATATAGGAAATAGTAATGCTCTGATGGTCATTTCAAAAAATCCTTTCTTAGTGCTCAGCTAGAAGCCAAGAGGAACATACGTGCCAAATTTCAAGTTTGTAGGCTTCATGGTTCTGGAGATTTTGTGATTATGCATGAGTGGTATTTCGCTTTTATATAGAGAGATTCCAGTTCTTATTCCTAAGTCCAGGAAAATATTCAATATTTACCTTAGTAATACTTTCATTTATATATTAAAAATATTGTAGATTCAGAATAATCCCAAAATCCATTAGAACGCTACTAGCAATTCAGGAGTTTTTGATTGGACCAAGCTGTACAATCATAAGGTTCTCTATATGGATTCACCACCATTATTTAATTTTTACTCTTCATTATGTTCTCTATTCTATACTTCTAAATAATGGAGAAAAAGACTCAATATTCTTTCAACAATGACAGTTTGACCATGATCCAATGAAGTGTTAATCTCCATTTCTTTTGATGTTTACACATAATTTATTCATTTATTTAATTCGATTTACACATATAGCTCAACTTTGAACCAGTTTTGGGTGTCTTAAATATAGAAAAACAAGATTGGACCTAATACAGAGAATGTGGGGGAAGTCAAGAAAGTAATTCTTTTGATGGAATATATTTGATAAAATAAAATAAATATTGCTTCATGCAGGGGCAGCAAGAAGAACAGAGACTATCTGCAGTACTGGTTCTCCCATATTTCAAAGAGCTCTGTATATGGTCAGAATATAAATCAAGGTTCCCTAATCCCTAGTTTGAGGACCGGCACTGATCCATGGTATGCCAGAAAGAGGGCCAGGCAAAAAGCGAAGCCCCATCCGTGGGATGTAGACAACAACACAAAACCACGTCTTCTCTGTTACTCAGAAAAAACTCTTTCCATGGAACTGGTCCCTGGTGCCCAAAAGTTTGGGAGTCACTAATATTAAGGACATTCAGAGAAAGGTGCTAGCCTACCAAGATAGACCAGGTCACAAGACAGACATCCCTTTATTGTAGTAAGATAGAATAAGGTAGACTAGATTTTTGAAGTCCTGTACAAGTTTCTATTTGTCCCATTTTATACTAAACTAAATCAAGGTGTTTCGATAGTTGACAGTGGGGTTATTTTCAACTTTTAAAAATCTTATACTTCCCTCTTTCTCAGGACTGTGTAACCTTTGTTCCAAGTACATCTGAACAGTTTCTTCATTGTCAAATCTCCACCAAAGGATTGTTTTTAGTACAGAGAGAAAAAAAACCTGCCACTTAATAGTCTACAAAGTTTGACATTTAACATGGGTTGATATTCGCAAGTCATCAATTTGGACTAGGGGGCAAGGGAGAATCTGTCATTCTTTTACCAGCCTTCGACATGTCAAAGAAAATTGGTCTCTTTTTCCCAATTCCAAATAGTGGAGACTTGAAAGAAAAAAGTATTAACAGAAAAAGCAAAAATTGACCCATGAGGAGAATAGGGCCCCCAGTCACATTTGATCATGGCGATATATATTGCTTTCCTCAGCCTCTCTCCCTCCCTCTTCCTCCCTCCCTCTCCCTCTCCCTCCCTCCCTCTCCCTCCCTCTCCCTCCTTCTGTCCCTCCCTCCTTCCATATCTTGCACTTTTGGAACCAGCTGGGGGAAAATGTAAAAATCTTGCAAAATACCTATGCAGATTCTTAGTCATCAGGTCATGGTTGTCCCAAAAGTGCTTTTTCAAGAGGCAACTGGACTTTCTGGTTTTTCTTTGAAGATGTTTCACTTCTCATCCAAAAAGCTTTTCCAGCCAATGTATCTCGCCAAGTACATTTGTGAAGGAGCTTCAAGCATTCTCTTAAACCAACAGCTAGTTCTTGAGTTCAAATACCCACATGAATCAGTCACAAAACGGTCATTCTTTCTCTATTAGTCTGTATGGAAGTTGACAGATGGCCTTGCCTGTGCTTGCAGAAGCAGATGGTTAAGAAAAAAAATCAGTCAAAATACATGAAAGATTTAGTATGCTCTGAGTGATGGTATCTTTCTTAAATGCTCTAGGCTGTTCTGCCAAATCTTTGATCAGATCAAGCCTCAAGGCAATAGCATATCAACAGATTTTGGATTCTGTCCATTCCCCTTTTTCTTAATTTATTTGCTTGATTTATAAACATGAATTCTCTTAGAGAGTTGACATGCTAAAGGTGCATTTTCTTCATTAAGATTTCTGTGAATTTCCTTTTACCAAATGGGAAATGAATTTAAGGTGCAACATGCTACTGTTGATATTTTTTTCTTCTTTTTATGAGAAAAGCAAACCAAAGCTATCTTGATACTCTGAAATAATTATTCTGGCATTTCAACATATTCAAAGATTACTATGACATTAACTCTTTATGTATGTGCAAAAATGTCTTATTTTTGTGTCACTTAATAAATAGTCCTTTCTGACACTCAACTTAACTTTAGATAAGAAAAAAGCATGTTTTTTCCCCCACATTTATTAGCTACAGTAAAATCCTCAGGTTTTTTTGGACCTGATCATTCCACAGCATTATCAGAAAATAAAAATGGTGTGTAGTGGCCTGGGGAGGAAGTCTTAATTTGGCACTCTCTGCCATGGACTTGTCTTATGGCATTGCATGTGGTAGGATTGATTACGCCTTATGTTTGCCAATACACCCCCCCCCCTACTGTTACTGCTGCCTTTAACAGTCAGCCCACAGAATTCATAACTAGCTTGTATGTTTTATGACAACAGACATATGCCACTCACACATGTATGCATACATACAGATATAGCCGGTATCAATTTAGTCACAAACATAAAATCTTTGTCTTATGGCAATGGGGCATCTGAACTCCAATGTTGGAACACTTTTCTGGCCAAAGCAGTTTAAAAGGAAAATGATTCAAGTCCCCTTCCATTGCTGTTTCACCATATCTTAGGAGGACTTGGAGTTTGCTAAATTAGTTTTCTGAGCCTAAATTCTACTGGCTAAGTAGATATACCAAGATCTATGGAGATTCTCAATCATCCAGGTCATAGTTGTCCCAAAGGTGCTTTTCCAAGAGGCAACTGGACTTTCTTGTTTTTCTTTTAAGATATTTCACTTCTCATTCAAGAAGCGTCCTCAGCTCTGATTGGATGGTGGGGAATGGAAAGATTTATATTCCTCATAGACAGCTGGTCATTTGCATTCTTTTAAAGAGTCAGTGAGGCCCCTTGGGGGTTTGTCTGTGTCCTCAGGGTCACCTGAGTATTGCAAATGGAGCCTTCTTAGAACTGCTCAAAATGGAGCCTTCTTGGAACTGCAGAAAGGACTATGTTGTAGACTGGAGATTGATGATGTCGTATCCCACCTCTGTTGAGAGAGGGCTGTTCAATTTTGACATAAATGGCCTCTTTGACCCTTCTTTCAAACTAGTGGTTCTCTCTGTCCAAAATGTGGACTTTATCAACACAATATCTGTACCATTTCTGATTAGAAGAAGCCCTTCCATGAACTTCTACCATGGTGCAGCATGGTAAATGGGTTGAATATTGTTGCCATCATCTATGGTATCAGTCCTGACTCATGGTGGTTACAAAGAAAAGTCCCTGTGGTTTTCATGGCAATAGTTTTGGAAATGGCTTTGTCAGTTCTTTCTCTCTTGAGCTAGAGAGTGTGACTGATCCAAGATCATCTAAACAGGACATAAGGTCCAGGTCTATTGGTTTTAGTGCAATATTTTTAATCATTCTACCAAAGTGGTTCTCAATTAGCTATTTATTTCTGAGATTTTAAATGTTATTTACTTCATTTTAGCAAGAGAGAGGGGGAAAACTTGTTTTGATAAACTTTTTAAAGGAACAATTCAACTCATTATTATGAAGAAGTTGTTACAAGAATGAGCAGAGCGTTGTAGTAGTACCATAAAAATAACTGCTTATAAATTGAAAAGAGAGAAATCATTTGTTACTCAGTATTCTTTTCATGAAGCCACATTTTCTATCTCGATTGAGCCATCTTGTGGCTAACATTTATAACAGAAATGTTATAAAAATGGTAATGTTTTTCTTTCTTTCTCGTTGTTGTTAATCTTCCAGCCTTCAGACAAGGTCCATTCAACTGAGGAGCAAGATAATTTTTTGAACTATTTCACGGCTGGTGCCAAAGTTCTTCAAAATAACTCTAAAGCATGTACCATGCAAATGAAATTTTATTAACAGCAGAATCCCAGGGTGGAGGAGAATGGAATATATAGCACACTAAATATTACCACAATGTTTTATATGGTAATGTTTGGTAACACTGTAGTACTTCCAATAAATATGACCTATAATGCAGGGAAGATTATTTGAATTAGGAATGCTCATGGATAGCTTGCCTTGGGATGGTGGGGGAGATACAGAAATAAGTGATAGCCAACTGTGTATATTTGCATCAGTGTTGCTTCTATCAATGGCAGAGTTGGCCAATGCCATTGCATAGATCAGTGATGGCGAACTTTTAGAGACCGAGTGTCTAAACTGCAACCCAAAACCCACTTATTTATCGCAAAGTGCCAACATGGCAATTTAACATGAATACTGAGGGTTAAATGTGATAAATGCACTTTTATGCCCCTCCATTTTTGCCTGCTTTTGAAATATTATGTTTAACAACAATAAAAAAGAAAAACTTTTGTAAGTTTTGTTTCTCTATTTCTCTCTTTCCCTCCTTCCCTCTCTTCCCTCCCCTCTCTCTTTCTCTCTCTTCCCTCCCTCTCTTTCCAACCCTCACTCTTTTCCTCCCCCTCTCTTTCTCTCCCTCCCTCTCCCTCCCTCTGTCTCTTACCCCTCTGTCTTTCTCCCTCCCTCCCTCTGTCTCCCTCTCTGTTTCTTTCTCTTCTCCCTCTTTCTCTCCCTCCCTCCCCTTCTCTTTCCCTTCCTCTGTCTTTCTCTCTCATTCTTTCCCTCCCCCCCTCTCTGCCTCTCTATTTCTCCCTCCCTCTCCCTCCTCTCTTTCCCTCCCACCCCTTCCCCCTTTCTTTCCCCTCCCATAGGTTTGCCACCACTGGCATAGAACATGAAAGCAAGAAAGACATGGGTTTCAGCAAGGTAACTGAGTGTCACAGGTTCTTTTATCTATATCCAAAGTCAGTGGACTCCCAAAACTTCAGAGGGCCAACACAAGCACCCTTAGCCTTTAATCATTCCACAAACAAACACACAATGGGTAGTAATCACAGTTCTCTCTTTCCCAGGCCTCGTACTACTCTTACTACTAGTACTATAAGTTGTGAGTCCCATTGTTAAGATCAGTATTTCTGTCTCTTATCAGCCCTAGGCTGTTTCCAGCAGCTCTATTTCCTCCAAGTAACAAAAACCACCTCCCTCTCACTCTCAGAACAACTCCAGCACACAAACAACTTTCCCCCAGAACAACCATCACACCCAGCTGCTTTTCTGCTTGGCTTTCATAGCTGTTCCTTGCTGGGCTGGCTAGGGAGAGGTCTTAAAGGGACATTAGCCCAGGTGCTAGCTAATTTTCAGGCAGCATTGTCTTCTTACAATAACTTTAATGTTAGTTTGGGGTAAATACAAAAGCTTGAAAACTGTGAAGAGAATTTCCTATCTTCAGTTATAGTGAATTGATTAAGGTAACTTTGTCATTCTCAATAGCTGGACTGAGCCTTTTTTTTAGATAGCCTAGCCCCTATAGTGGGGAGCTAAAGAAATATTCTATGCCTTCACTCTTGCTAGTTATAATACACAACCACATGTAGCAAATGACCAGGATGAGCCCAAGGAAGGCTCTTATCTCCCACTAATTTCCCTTGACTGTTAGTACTTCAGATTCTGAGAGCTTAAGCTTACAATAAATCTTTACACACATTTGAACTGCATGGATCTCCTGGTTTTCCTGGTGCTTGACATTAATCTGAACAACTAATCATTAAGGGAGATTACCGGGAGTTAAGAATAGAAAGGAATTCAAAGTGGACAGGACTTACATCTTTTGTAAACATGAAGGGACTCATGACTGATGACGTATTTGACCCCTCCCTCGGTCCCCAGTCATCTCCTGCACCACTTTTGCTATTCCCCTTTCACTGATAGGTTACTGATAGGTTCACCGAAAGGAATGGCTAAATTCATGTCAACTGCCATCACTTTGTAGTTTAACCATTTTTGGTAATCACAATACTTTCTAATAAAAGTATTTGTAATTATACATTACTTATAATAGGTTTGATTGGAAGATTTGCTTTGGCTCTTTGTCCATAAAATTAAATAAACAGGCAGCACAAAAGGACATTTCATAAAGGATGGAGAGGGTGGAGGCAAGAATCAAAGAAAGGTGAAAGAATTATGTGGTGGATTTTGCTGTATATCCCATGAAGGTTTGTTGTGCTTCAGGCTAGCGGAAGATTAAATATAATTCTATTACAGCCAATATAAATATTGATGTTTGTCTCTTTCTCTGTTGGTTTTGTTCTAGGAAGTTTGTTTTTAATAAAGGGTATTAGAGAGGGAAAGATGGCAAGGCATAAGAGAACACACAAAATATTTGTGTGTGTGTGTTTAATTATTTTCCAGCACATTTGAAAGGTATTATGGTATCTGAAAATCACTTATGGGAGCAAAAGAACATAGAAGCAGAAATTTATAGAGGACTAAAATAAATTAGTTAGGTAATGTGTTTGGTAATGTGGAGAGCTGAAATAATAATGTAACTTAATGAATTGTACTTCATAATTTTTTTGCCTGTTTAGTATTGGATTTATGTCTGTAGTTGCATTTCTCTAACCGTTCTTTCCAATATGGAATTTTATATCTATGCCAATATACTATCAATGATGTAAAAACCTACAGAATATAAGTCCATAGTAAAAGTTGTTGATTTAATAATGTATAATGCTGTTGCCCTATCCCTCCTCCTGCAATAGAGGGCCAGCTTGTTAGAATAACAATTAGAACTTTGGCATCTCCCATATATCAAAGCTACTACATTTCATTTCAAAGAATGTGTCTCTAATGGTGGTAGTTTCTTCACACTTTGAGTTTTACTGGTGTCTCTTTTCTGTTATCTTGTATCCTTATTATTTGAAAAGCATTTTTCTTCATATCTGGGGGTGTGGGGGTTTTCTGTTGCCATATATTTTTGTTGAAACTATCTTTGATCAACATATTCTATAAGACCTAGGCAATTTTGGAGTCTTGCTCTTAGTTTATCTGGATATAGGAGACAAATGCTTCACTGTAGCTTGCTCACTTCAGAAAATTAAATGATTGTTGGATCCCCTCCAGTTCTTCTTTATTTGGGTGAATTGTCTACCACAGTCAAAAAGAAGTGATGCATCCATAAGACTTTGAGTGGAAAATGCCTGTAGGCCCAGACCAAATAAATTAAAGCAAGAATGGATGAACAGAATCTAGCTGTACTATGTGAATCTAGTCAGAGTGCTTACTTCTACCATTAATTCTTCTGTTATCAACTTAATGTATTCAAAGCCTGAAGAAGGAGGCTTATTACTGTCAATTAGAAGACTGACTACTAAGGATTAGATCTCACAAGAATCCAGCTGAGTTTAATGCAAGGGTGACCATACAGATTCTGAAGATTTTACTTGGGTCAGCCCTGGTTTAAAGATTCACAGGAGTGTGCCAGGGGTTATTCTTTTACTCAGCAGCATTTCATTATATCATCTCTTAATTTAGGAACAATAAGTGCAGAGAGTCTTTTTAATTAATATATATTTGTTCTGTAGACCCAAAAGTAGAACACTCAATTTTTGTGAGTGATAGGACTAAAATTATTTGTTCTGATTTCTATGTTTTTAAAATAAATAATAATAATTAGTTACTTTATGTATCTATTCATTGTTTTTCCTTTCATGTATATTGCATAGAATTCCTTTTGGGTAGATGGGTGGCTATATAAAATAGATAGATAGTTGGATGGATGGATGGATGGATGGAGGGATGGACGGACAGACAGACAGACTGCCCTATTACATTGGTGAGAATGTGCATTACTAGGAAATAATTACTTTTCAATTCTGTAAGGAGAATATTCTCATAATATTCTGACATTTGTTTGAGAATAGAGAAATAATTAAAAAGAAAATGCAGAGAATATTAGAGGGAACTTCCAAATAATCCAACGCATAGAAAAAGTAAAGGGTTCCCCTGTCTAGTCATATCCAACTCTATGGTGTTCATCTCCATTTCTTAGCCAAGGGAGCCAATGTTGTCCAAAGACCCTTCTGTAGTCTTGTGGCCAGCATGACTATATGCCAAGGTACATGGAACACTGTTACCTCCCCACCAAAGTGATACTTATTTATCTATTTGCATTTGCATGCTTTTGAAGTGCTAAGTGGACAGGAGCAGGGGCAAGTAATGTGAACTCACCCTGTCGCATGCTGTTTTGGTCTGAAACCTGAGCTGTCAGATTTTCAACTGACAAGCTCAGTGTCTTTAACTTCTGAGCCATCGTGGCCCTATAATCCAATGCATACTAGAGGGCAATTTGACTATATTCAAGATGAAGCTGATATAAAACTAAAGAAGGCCCCAGTAGCAGTTAATTGGACAACAGTAAGATCTATAGATGGTATACACACACACACATAAATGATCTTATAAAATATATAACAACAAAATTCCTTGTTTCATCAAGGTGTACAAATCCATCCAACTTGTACTTTTATCACACGTAAAAAAGCAATATTCTGCCAGAAGTGAAAATGTCTTGAGAAAGAAAAGCTGCAGTCTTAAAAATCAATGTCATGATATCAAAAGCTTGCTGAGGCTGCAGTCCTACACAAAATTTGATGTTAGGCTTGTGTCATTGATTTCAGTGAACTTCAGTATGCTCAACTTGGCAAAGGACCAGGCTTTTAGGAATAAAGCTATTTATTGTCTGTTGCTTAATATTGGACAGAAATTATTTACTGATTAATTTCTGACAAACAAAAAGGTGTAAAAGTAGATGCTGATTAAATGTAGCATTTAATAGGTTTATTAAAATGTTAAAATCATTTGAAAGGTAACCTAGGATTTTGCACTGAAATATGTCTAGATTAGATTAGGTAGACACGCATATACTAAAAAGAAGTTCATCCTTTTTCTTCCTTGCTATGATCCAGTACTTTGGATCATATTCCTATTGTTATCATTATAAATACATCTTGTAACATTATATCTCTAGTATGTGAGCTACACTGGTTGCTGGTCTGTTTCTGGATGTTGTTTTTGACCATTAAATGGCATGAAAACAGATTATTTGACAGACTGCCTCTTGTTGATCACATCTTCCCATCTCATGAGGTCCAGCAGGAGCGGTATGTTGTTAAAGAATTACATCCAATAGAACTCAGATGACACAACTTTTTTGTGGTGACTCCCACCTTCTGGAACATAGTCACTTCCAAGATGAGGTTAACTCTATCCCATTAGCCTTTCAGAAAACATCTTCTTCCAGGAACTTTGCATATCCCAAAGGGATATGTAAGCTTATTCTTATACCTGTACTTTAGATGGATGTCCTTCTCCTGCAGTCTTACTTATATTTATTTTTCTTGAAGTGTTTTAATGGTTGTGGCATTGTTTAAATTGTTGATTATACATTGTTCTCCTTGTCTACAGACAAATTATTGAAGAGTCAGTCTGCTTGCTGGCTCTTCATCCTTCCATAGTTATCAGATCTGCTTTTCATCAAGCCATTTTCTGCCCATCATTTCTTCTCCAGAAGTTGAAAGTATTTAAAAAGAAACTGGCATTAATCCTTAATATTCTAAGTAAAGTATTGATATCTAAATTGCCACTAGCAGCTGGGGATACGAAGGGGAAGGAAAAAGAAAATGTATCACTATAAAGTTTCCCACAATGCTTTTCATTCATGAATAGCAATTATTTGTTTTGTTCTATATTTTTTTTATTTTGTATTTCATTGTTTTTTTATACTTAAAAAAAATTTTTTTAGAAGCATGTCTAAAAATAAAATTATTTTTCCCTAAAGAAAGCATAAATTTTTTCCTGCTTTGATATAAGTAGATAAGGAATTTAAACAGGGATACAGGACTGATTTAGAAAAATGGCAAAAATTGTGATCTCAAAATTATAAAATGACAATGTCAACTGCATATAAAGAAAATTTGTATAAGATGTTTTACAGGTGGCATCTACCCCCGATGAGAATTGCGAGAATGTTTAAGAACAAATTGGATAAATGTTGGAAATGTCATCAGATACCTGGTTCATATTACCATATGTGGTGAACATGTGGTGGACATGCAAAAAGATATTGGACTAAAATCCACACATGGTTGGAAAAAATGATAAAACAACACATAGATTTTAAACCAGAGATTTTTTTATTGGGAATCATACCAGAAATATACAATAAAGAACTGAAATATTTGATTGTAAATGTTTTAACAGCAGCTAGAATTGTATTTGCTAAGAATTGGAAAAATGAAAAGATACCTATGCAGGAGGAAGCTATTAAGAAAATTATGGACTGTGCTGAAATGAGTAAATTGACATTTGAAATTAGAGAGCAAGAAGATAAACAATTTTATATGATATGGGATTTGTTTTATCAATGGTTGGACAAAAAGACATGGTAATGCAATAGATTAGATAATTTTGTAATAGATTGATATAAAATATAATATAGACATATATAACCATTGGATAAAAGTACAATATAAACTTTAAGATAAAATTTGGAATATCTCGTATAAAATGATGGAACAAATAGTTTAATCATGGTTGATTAATAACTGATAAATATATAAGCATATGTTAGTTTGACAATGTGAAAATTTATATAGGTATGAGTAATTACTACAAAAGGATAGCACAAAAGATTTGTAACCAACTGACGCACTGTATGTATATAAAATGGAAAATGGTTTTATGTTTTTATGTTTTGTTTGTATATGTTTGTCTTAAAAAATAAAAACTTTTATTAAAAAAATGGAATTTAAACAGAATATTTCCAAATGCTCATCAAACTAAATTATCTGGATTCTTTCAACTAAAATAAGTTTGTCTGGTAGATCTGCCATAAGCCTTTGTAGATCCTGAAGCTTAGAATGGAATTATCCACTCTTGTTATTGCGATCTATGTTAATATATTTTCTGCATCTGCCCCCTCCATTATTAGAGCCAATTGCCTATTAAATTGGATGAAAAAGTCTAAAACAGTGGAGAAAAAAGAATTTTGGGATTATACTTCATTTAATTAGCTTCACTCCCCTGTAAATACATTCTTATTCCTTCTATTCATTTTTAACACTAAAGGATACATTCTGTACTCTTTGAAGGAGACCCAGAGCTATTGCCTTACCCCAAGGGGCTCTTTAGAAGTCCTCAGAATGAGTTTCCTCATCGCAGAAATGTACAATAAGGCACATTTTTCAGTTTGATCCCTATATTTGTTTTTATTTTTGTTGGGAACAGGAGCAATTCAGCTTCAAGAAAAAAAATCATCATTCCATTGTTGTATTTATTCTGTTGTTTGACCAAGCAGCCTTCACTGTTCCCACAAAAATGGATCTATAGAAATGAGATTTATTCAGGCAAAAGCGAGGGAGAGGCAGAAGATTCCAAATTGATGTGTTTTATAATTAATTCTGTAATAATTTAAAATCTGATTAATGCCTGAAGATTTTGGAATTGTCATGAAGTATCATTATAATAAACTGGTCATATTTGATCTCACATTGTGTCTTCAGGAACTCTGAATTGTTCTCCCTGTTATAATATTCATAGCTAATATAAAAGGAAAGCAGTCATTTAACATGGCATACAGTGCTGAAAATGATGCTGTTAGTAAAGTCAGTTTTTAATAGGAATAGTGAAATAATTCAGAATTTAAAAAATCAAGCTTTTATGGAAACTTACATGCAAATTGAGAATTTTGTAAATACAAAGAACCTCAGTGATTAGCTGGGATAATGGAATATTTGTAGGGAAAGAAGAAAAATGTTCTAATTTTGCACTTCTGCTTACAGGGAACAGAAATATTTTGGAGGAATATCATCAGGTTTCTATAGAAAAGGCAAAGGAGAACAAATAGGGATGATGCTGCAACCTGTACTTGTAATAGAAAGTGTGTCTCAAGGATATAATTGTAGCATTTTAATGAGATCATCATGGTTTATGATGCTGATGCTGGAGACTGACAATTATTATTGTCAGCATGGAATGGTCAACAATACTCCTCAGCCTAAACTTATTTCACCGTAGTAATTTATGAAAATACCACAATTGTCCCACAATTTCCACTTGTATTTGTGGAAATACCACTGTTAAGTTCTGGACGAAGAATGGAGGTGAGGCCAGAGTGATTTCTAACAGCTCTTTATTCAATACTGCCTGTGAAGCAACTGAACTCCCTGGCTGACACAGCTCCTTTTATAGGAAACTGATCAGTTAACAACCAATCAGGAGAAAGTATTTTCTCTTTCCAACAGAGGACCAGAATGAGAACTTCAACTGACAACTATATCCTATATACAATACATAACAACCACAAAAAAATATAACTTGCAAATCAAAATATTCCATTCATTTTGACAAAGTAAAGATCTTTGTGGTTTCATAATTGTTAATATTACATCATCAGTGCAACATTTCATTTTCCTATCATTTCCTTCAGTTTTGATTATCTGTTTATTTTTTCAGATTTTCTTGCCTATGACTTCCAGAACAACTACAAACTGTACTTTAGTAACCATCAGGGAGTTTTACCTTGGATCCTAAGCATGAATTAAATTACAATAAGTTAACAGAAGGATAGCCCGGGTAGGGGACAATCTATACAGAGGCAGTGTGTAGTTTCAATGCTATTGTCAAGGCCAGCAAGAGACAATTAGCAGGAACAAAAGTTATTTCAAATAGATCCAAAAAAGTAACCTGCATCACATTGATAGGAATTTCCAGTTCATCTGAGATATGCTTTTCTATAAATCAAAACTCTTAAGATTAAATTAGTATCAAAAATGGATGGAGACGTCTAAAGATTAACATCAGAATCATGTTCCTCATCTTCAAGCATGAATCCCGTAACTTCTAGAGTCAAAATTATGTGAAAGCTAACTAATTAGAAAAATTAGTTTTCCTAGATAGGAATAGCAACCATTTATGGGAACAGAATAATTTCCAGGTTCCTTTGTCCTAGGGAAGCCACTGTCCCTCAGACGGCTGGTTGTGAGTCTCTCTTTGTGAAGTGGGGTCGGGGGGTTCAGATGGGCCTGTTGTTAACGTACCTGGCTCCCTGCCACGTGTCATCGGCCCTGCCCGGGCTCCTCGAGGTGATAGCCGGGTTGGCGGTTGAAACCCCCAGGCTTTTAGTCATGGGTGATTTCAACCTGCCTTCGCTCGGGGAAACCTCTGGGGTGGCCCGGGAGTTCCTGGCTTCCATGACGGCCATGGATCTGACCCAATTAGTTTCTGACCCCACTCACACGGGGGGACACACACTGGACCTGATTTTCGCCTCTGGTCAGTGGTTGAATGATCGCGTTGGAGATCTAGTTATAAAACCCTTGTCATGGTCCGATCATTCTCTTCTTAGACTGGACTTCGGTGCCGCCACCCCCCATCGCAGGGAGGCGGAGCCGAGGAGATGGTTCTGCCCCAGGCGCCTGATGGATCCGGAACGGTTCCAGATGGAGCTTGGGCCATTTCCTGAAACTCTGGCTCATAACTCGGCCACAGACTTGGTGGCCACCTGGGATAGGTTGGCCGCGGAGGCTCTGGACCGAGTTGTGCCTTTGCGACCTCTGACTCGGCATAGATCCCATCTGGCTCCATGGTTTACGGGGGAGCTGAGGGGGATGAAATGCCGGAAAAGACGTCTGGAGGGCATCTGGAGGGCCAGTCGTGCTGAGTCTGATCGGACACAGGTGAGGTCCTATATTAGGACCTACCTAGTGGCGATAAGGGCGGCGAGGCGTTCACACTTCTCCGCCCTTATTGCGTCTGCAGAAAATCGGCCTGCTGCCCTGTTTAGAGTGACCCGCTCCCTGCTTGAGTCGAGAGCGCGGGAGGACCTCTTGCAGGGTAAGGCAGAAGAGTTTTCCCGATTTCTGCATGATAAAATCGCTCAGATTCGGGATGGGCTGGACTCCAGTTGGGTGGTCCCGGGGGAGGTGTCCGGGGCAGGTCTTGAGACGGTTATCTGGGAAGAGTTCGATCCTGTGACCGCCGAGGGTGTGGACAGACTTCTGGGGAGGCTGAATGCCACCACATGTTTATTGGACCCGTGCCCTTCCTGGCTGGTTTCTACCTTCAGAGAGGTGACACGAGGCTGGCTCCAGGGGATTGTCAATGCTTCGTTGACGGAGGGGGCGCTTCCGACCGCCCTGAAAATGGCGGTGGTGCGGCCCCTCCTCAAGAAGCCTTCCCTGGACCCGGCTCTTTTGAATAACTATCGTCCTGTCTCCAACCTTCCCTTTGTGGCGAAGGTTGTTGAGAGTGTGGTGGCGCGTCAGCTCCCTCAGTATCTGGAGGAAGCATCCTATTTAGATCCATTCCAATCGGGCTTCAGGCCCGGGCACAGTACTGAAACAGCATTGGTCGCGTTGGTAGATGATCTCTGGAGGGCCCGTGACAGAGGTTATTCCTCTGTCCTGGTCCTCTTAGATCTGTCGGCGGCTTTTGATACTATCGACCATAGTATCCTATTGCGGCGGTTGGAGGGGTTGGGAATTGGGGGCACCGTCTTGCGGTGGTTCTCGTCCTTCCTCTCGGACCGCTCGCAATTGGTGTTGACGGGGGGGGAGAGGTCCACCCATAGGCCCCTCATGTGTGGGGTGCCTCAGGGGTCGGTCCTCTCCCCTCTTCTGTTCAACATCTATGTGAAGCCGCTGGGAGAGATCATCCGTGGTTTTGGGGTGAAATGCCATCTGTATGCTGATGACACTCAGCTTTACATCTCCACCCCAAGTCACCCCAACGATGCTGTGGAGGTTATGGCCCGTTGCCTGGAGGCTGTGCGGAACTGGATGGGCGAGAACAGGCTTCGACTCAACCCTTCCAAGACCGAGAGGCTGTGGTTTCCGGCGGCCCGATATAGTCAGCTGACTCCATCGCTGGCTATTGGGGATGAGATCTTGACCCCCACAGAAGGGGCACGCAATCTTGGTGTCCTCCTGGATGTACGGCTGTCTTTGGAAGAGCATATTACGGCCGTCTCCAGGGGGGCTTTTTATCAGGTTCGCCTGATACGCCAGATGCGGCCCTTTCTTGATCGGGACGCCTTACGCACAGTCACTCATGCCCTGGTCACCTCCCGTCTGGACTACTGTAATGCCCTCTACATGGGGCTCCCTGCGTAGAGCACTCGGAGGCTTCAACTGGTACAAAATGCAGCCACGCGGGTGGTTATGGGGGCGTCGAGATACTCCCACGTGACGCCCCTCCTGCGTGAGCTGCATTGGTTGCCAGTGGCCTTCCGGGTTCGCTTTAAAGTACTGGTTTTGGTCTTTAAAGCGCTCCATGGCATCGGACCAGGATACTTACAAGACCGCATTCTGCCAGTAGTCTCCCACCGACCGGTGCGCTCCCACAGAGAGGGTCTCCTCCGGGTCCCGACGCCTTCTATGTGTCGTCTGGTGACCCCGAGGCATAGGGCCTTCTCTGTGGGGGCACCCGCCCTTTGGAATGGGATGCCCCCTGGATTACGAACGACCAGTGACCTGAGGGCCTTCAGACGTGACCTGAAGACCTGGCTCTTCGAGCAGGCCGGCCTGAGCTGACTAATGGGATTTTAAATGGGGTTTTTAGATTACTTGGGACGGGGTATGATGTTTTATTGATTTTAATTGGGGTTTTTAGATTTGGGACAGTCTAGTGTTTAATTCTTTTTTAAATAATTTATACTTTGTTTATTTGTATTTTAGTTGGCTGTTCACCGCCCTGAGTCCTTCGGGAGAAGGGCGGTATATAAAACTCAGAAATAAATAAATAAATAAATAAAATTGGAGGTGATATTGACTATTACCTTAGATATGGTTTTCCCAGTTGCAATATATGGCTGTGAAAGTTGGACCATAAGAAAGGCTGAGCACCAAAGAATTGAGGCCTTTGAACTATGGTCCTGGAGAAGTCTCCTGCAAGTCCCTTGGACTGCAAGGCAATCAAACCATTTAGTCCTAGAGAAGATCAACCCTAACTGCTCTTTAGAAGGCCAGATTCTGAAGATGAAACTCAAATACTTTGGCTACCTAATGAGAAGGAAGGACTCACTGGAGAAGAGCCTAATACTGGGAACGATTGAGGCAAAAGAAGAAGGAGATGACAAAGAATGAGGTGGCTGGATGGAGTCACTGAAGCAGTCAACGTGAGTTTAAATGGACTCTGGGGGATGGTAGAGGACAGGAAGATCCATGGGGTTGCAATGGGTCGGACATAACTTCAAAACTAACAACAAATTGCCTTAGAGTTAGGAACCTGTCAACATTGTGTGTTTGTAGATTACAATAATATAGGACTCACAAGAAGAAGTGTTTCCCAGTGAACTCGGTCTATCAGGGCAACCCCCAATAGAGAGTTTTCGCAGGCAGTCGCTTTCATGACAAATTATTTTTGTGTTGAATTTATATTTTACTGACAAAAAAATAAAAGGAGACTAGTATAGATCTATTTCAAGCTATTTAGCTCTCATCAGCTAGCCATACCCTGGATTGGGGCTGAAAAGCGAGAGTGGAAGCAGTATGCTCTGTCCCATATTTGAGTAGACCAGGTTGCCCTGATAGACTGGGTTCACTGAAAAACACTTAAGCTCTCCCCTGGTATAGCCAACAAAGCGAGGAGAGACTGTGGCTTAGAGGTTAATACATCTATCTAATATGCAAGTAGCCTGGGTTCGAATCCCAGAAAGGGTATGGCTAGCTGATGAGAGCTAAACAGCTTGAAATAGATCAATCTATACCCTTTGTTTCTTTGTTGGTAAAATATAAATTCGACTCACAGGAAGGCAAATGCAGAATGATGTCATTCTGTGTCAGAGTATATTCATTAACTGGCAGAGACATGGCTAACAAAGTGAGCAAGTGAGTAAACATGGCAACAGACCAGCCAATTGGAGCTGACAGCCTAGGTGTGGTTTGGCTCTGTGTACTTTGCTGAGAACTGAAAGTGAAACTAGTCTTGCTTGCTTGCTTGCTGAGAAACTGATATCTGCTCTGAGCTGCAGCTGCTTGTGTTTTTGCTTATGTTACATTGAAAGAATCTACTAATGGTATTGTAAACTTTAATATATTATTATGTTTATAAAGAAGTCATTGATCCTGCTGAATCAGTCATCTGTGTGTTTTCTGGATTTGAATTTATGCTGCAAACTCTTTCTGTTCAGTCGCTAAGAGAGGAGCTAATATTTTAAATGATATGGAAGAACCCAGAAAGAATAGGAGTTAACTGGGGAATGAGGCTTTATATTAAAAAAAATTGGACTGCAAACAGTTCAGTTAATTTTTCTAAATAAACTAAATTTGTTGTAGTCTAACTAAGGCTAAGGCAACTTTATAAAAACAAACGCACTTACTGATTTACATAATTCCTCCTTCGGATCAGGCCAAAAAAGCATGCATATCAAAGCCCTTCATTTTAGTTGAAGAATGGAAAAAAAAAACAAAGCACCAGTTATCCTACCTCTATGTTGGCGAACCTATGGCACACAGAGCCATCTTTGCTGGTACATGAGCCATCACCCCAGAGTAGGTCTACTGTGTATGCGCGCCAGCCACTTGCCCATCAGCTGATCATCTAGTAGCTGCCGCGCATGTGCGGGGAGGGCACATGGCAGATGCACGTGCATGCACAGAAAGGCGCAGGCTGTGCAGGAGGGGTCACGCGGGCGGTCATGCGTACATACGCAGGGTGTGTGGGGGTTCCTGCATGCATTGTCTTATAGGTGTTGGCACATTTGGCATGCGAGGATGGAAAGGTTAGCCATCACTGTCCTACCTCCACATAGTTCCCTTGGGGCCACAAGCTTATATTTAAAAGCTTATAAGTACAATTTGTGTGCTGCTGTTAACAAAGAACATAGGCTACATTGAATAGGAAGAAAATTCAATTTATTAAAAGTTAAGTAATTCTATTCCCAAATTGTTTTGGTCTCAATCTGTCCTCTTTTCTGAAATTGTTTTGACAATTATTGTAGAGTGTGCTATTGTGCCTCTGCTTCTAATTGTAAGAATCTAATGGAACAAATAAATGTGTATTCTGACATTCTAGAAATGACACGACTTCTTTAAAATACTTTTCAGCTGTCTAGACATATTCCCTGTTGCAATGAGAAGGAAGTTATTTGTATGTAGAGTAGAGGTTTTCATGTATTGTCCAAGAATAGTGATACAGGTACGTATGTAAGGGAGAAATCCCCTGATTTGAAATCAGTCTAAATTAGAACATTCAGAACAGCACTTAAGTTTAGAAGTCCTATATGGAGCCCAGTTGGTTGTGTTAGAATTGAGAAGTAAGTTGGGTGCTAAAAATCTGGTCTGATATGTCTGCAGTGGAAAAAATTAGAGGCAGAGAAAACAGGATTCTAGTAGATGTTAAGATAAATAAAGAGAGAGATAAGAGATTTATTCTTAACTATCATGGAAATAAGGAAAAATTCACTGACAGTGAGAGCAATCAACCAATGGAACAGCTTGCCTTTAGAAGTTGTGGGAGTTTCATCACTGGAAGCTTTCAAGAAGAGACTGGACTGCCATTTTTCAGAAATGGTGTAAGGCAGGAGTGTTAGGCTCGTGTCATCTCGGCGGCGTCACGTGATGTATCGGGACTTTTTTCCCCTTTGCTAAACCGGGTGGGACGGGGCCAGCACGTGACGCATCTAGCCCACAGGTCGTGAGTTTGTCAGCCCGGGAATAGGGTCTCCTGCTTGGGTGGTGCATTGGACTAGATAAGATCCCTTCCAACATCTGTAAAAAAGTGAGTAGTAAAATCAGAACTGCATCCCTTTAGAAGAGAAGGGAACTGGACCAAAGAGTAGGAAGGCATGAAGTGAGTATGGGAATGGAATAAGAAGCTGTGAGCTGTACATGTACATGATATATTTATTGTTTTAATTGTATGGCTGTGCACTGCTCCGAGTCCTTCGGGAGAGGAGCGGTATATAAATAAATATTTATTATTATTATTATTATTATTATTATTATTATTATTATTATTATTATTATTATTATTATTATTATTATTATTATTATTATTATGGTGGGAGAAAGAAAAAAGGAACAAAAGTTTAGCTAGAATGGATGCAAGACTAGGAAAAAGTCTAGGAAAAAACAAAGAAAGCATAGTCCCAAAGGTGCTTTTTCAAGAGGTACCTGGACTTTACAGAAAGCCCAGTTGCCTCTTGAAAAAGCACCTTAGGGACAACCATGACCTGGATGGATGAGGCTCTCCATAGACACAGAAAACATATTTGTCATGTCATAAAGCGAGCAATCTCTTTAAAGATGCAGTCTTTAAAGATGCTAGTTTTAAGCCAACCCTTTGCAGAACACAAGAGTAATTCTACTGATTCCAATAATTCATAAGCTTAGTTTGGTTTAAATTATTATTACACCTGTAAACCAAACTAAGATTATGAAGGTAATTATTACATCTGTTTCTATGCTAATAGCAGTTGTTTCTATGCTGTTTTTTAATGATAATAGCAAAAATATTCCTGTGTTTCTATGCTGTTTTATAATGATAATAATAAAAGCTGCTAAATGTTCTTCATTTAGGGTCTTTGAGGATCTAATTTCATGGATGTCCTTCTTTAATATTCATTTATATTTTTTTCATTATTGCTACTGCTGATTTACTTTCTTCATATCTATGAGAAACTCCCCCATTTCTAGAAAGTAGAATTAGTTACATTAGGGGCCTGAATACCAGATAAAGTTGATGGACTCATTTCACTTGAGGAAAGAAATGAGGCAATGCTAAAGCTTTCAGGTCTTATTGTGGCAGACTAGCATAGATATAGCCAAAGACAGAACAGCTCTCTTTGTCAGCAGTTTTAAGAGAATTGATTTTAGAATAATGCATTGTACTGTAGATTCGCAATGTTAAATAGAAAAATGTATTGATAACAATAACCAAATGGAAATATGAGTTTATTTATTTGTTCATTTGATTCATATCCCAACTTTCATTTAGGACTTCAAAGCAGTACACCATGCTTTCTTCTCTACTTTCTCTCCATTACTGTTCTGACCCAGCCTTTGCAGAAGCAAGAAACAGACTCCTTGCAAAAAAAAAAAACCCTCTTTATTTACACTTTGTGAATTAATGGCATTCACCACTGAAGTCCAGGCAAAAGTCCTGCAAGGAGTTAACTGAAGCAATAGGCCTTATCAGTTTGTCACGATAATTCCAAGGCCATGAACTCCCAGCCTGAACAAACCTCAGTTCTGGCAGGGCAGTCTTTGTCGCATGTCACAATGAGCAAAATCACCTGGCATGCGAATGGTTGCCTGCTACGACCATCACTCCTCTTTCCTCCTCTTTATTCCTCAGCCAGGGAGGGACCATTCAGCGTCCACATTTGTTTTGCTTCCTGAGTTGACTCCTTGTCCTCCGTTGTTCACTTCTCTTATCTGGTCTGTGCATGCGTGCACCTGGAAGAGGCCCCAGCTGTTCTTCCTCACTCATCTCTGATTCCAAAGGCAGTTGTCTCTCTGATGGCTGGCAAATGTTGGACGGCCCTGACTCTATCTCTGTGTCCAATGCTGAGCATCCATCAGAGCCTTCCCCAAGCTCCAGAACTGGCCCAAGTTCTTCCCCAACCTCCTCATAATCTGAGTCTGCCACCAGCTCCACTGGCAGCTGGGCAGGCCACAACAATTACAACTGGAAGGAAGGTAAGTTGAGGTGAGAGAAAATGATTGGCTTAAAGTCAGCCAGTGAGTTTCCATGATTGAGGGAGACCGAGAACTTGAAACTCCTTGTTCCCAGTGCAACACTTTAATCCCCACATTGCAATAGCTGAACACTGGGGTATGGTTATATCTGAGTTGCAAACTCTATAGATAGAGGAGGCGAAAGCATCTTAGAGCAGAATCATTGTCCATGTGAAAGAAGAAACAATGACTCTTAGAGTATAAAAGAACATCATGGAAATATCTTCTGTCATTAGAAGTAATTGGGACTAAGCTGAGTGTAAAGGAGACACTCTTATTTCCCAGGAACATCTTCTCATCATCCTATGGGAATGGCCATAAGCAATATCTTTGTATGTAATGACTGAATGTTGAAGTCACGTTAGTTGGTGAAAATTGTCTAGTCCAGTGATGGCGATCCTTTTAGAGACCGAGTGCCCAAACTGCAACCCAAAACCCACTTATTTATCGCAAAGTGCCAACCCAGCAATTTAACCTGAATACTAAGGATTTAGTTTAGAAAACACAACTCATACATTAACATCTTTTATCTTAAAAGAAAAACACAATAACAATGATAAGAACAACTTTTGATATTTATAATTTCGGGGCCACCTCAACCATAATTTTATTTAATTATGTTTTTACATTTCTGAAGTATCTAGCTCCCTCAAAGAGGGAATCTTACTGATGGCAGCCCTGCCCCCAAATACATTTGGACAACATTAATAGAGGATTTGAACCGCAACATCAAACACAGCCTTCCCATTCATCTTTCCCTGCTCCCTAGGCTGCCCCATGAGATGCCTGATCCCACTGGGGCTACCCCAATCGGCGAACTCTGGCAAACTTTGTGCTGGGGCGACAGCGTGTGTGTCCACAGAGAGGGCTCTGAGTGGCCATTCTGGTACGCATGCCATAGGTTCACCACCAATGGCCTAGTCTATCTGACAGAAGCACTTGGAAATATGTAGACAAACTGTTCTAATGAAAGCCTGCCTTCCTTCCTTCCTTCCTTCCTTCCTTCCTTCCTTCCTTCCTTCCTTCCTTCCTTCCTTCCTTCCTTCCTTCCTTCCTTCCTTCCTTCCTTCCTTTTCCTTCCTTCCCTCCTTCCACAATTTAGTAAGAATATATTAACTGAATATCTATTAACTGAGCATCATCCTGTGACTAATGGATTTTTAGGAGAATTTATAGTTTCCTGGGATTATATTGATGTGCGTGTATGAGAAATACACATACACAAAGAGAGAGAAGCATACATTGTGAGCATCCTTAAATTGCAAATTTCTTGCTGTCAGATTGGATTACTTTACTGTACAAGAGTCAGAAAGCTGCCTGCAGGGTTTTTTTTTTTAAAAAAAAACACTTTTCATGCAGAGTTTGCATTGCAGGAAATGAATTTCTTAAAAGGATGACACAGAAAATAGCAACAGAAGAATGGATAAATTGCTTGTTTGTTCCTGTACCAATCCGGTCTTTCATTGCTAATGTGCAAAGAGAAAGACATGAACTGCAATGACTCTGAAACAGTCTTGATGTGTTGGTGTAGGCACTGAAAAGCATAAAACTGTGCACCAGGGGGCAGCTGTTCTACATGTTGGCTTAAGAGTTGCTGCTAGAGTAAATATTGGACTCTTCTAAAAGCAGTACAGACAGCCACAGGATTTGATAATCAATAATGAACAGCTTAGGTAGGAATATGAGTTTCCACATCTCTCATGACAGAAATCATGAGATGATATGTGAATAGGTATGACTAGCTTGGTTCTGAAGTCCACATTCCATTGTGACTATATATTTGTCCAGTTTTTCATATATATTTTTAAACATTGCATTCATTTTGTCATTTTCACCCATTTTGTCATTATTTTCATTATTCCAAGTGATAGATAATAGACTCAAAGAAGTGCAAACATCCACTTTCTTCCTTGGGCATAATTTCACTAGGCATTTTTCTGAACCAAACAGTCTGCCCTGCTGCCAATTCTTTCACTTTTTCAATTCAGTTTGTCAGAAGGGTCTTGAACATAAATTTGTTAAGCTCATACTCAAATGCCAGCTGAACAAATTTCTCTCCCATCCCAAACACTAGATGTACTGATTTTAAATACAGTTGCAATTTTATGCATACTCGTGGCAAAAATCACACTCACTGAGACCAATGTGTTTTTTGTTTATTAATATGCAATTAGACAATAGAAGGTTTATTATTAAAAAACAGATATTGCCATTCACAACTACCCTGATTCAATGAATTGATTTCTATGTGTTTAGAGGAAGTTTTGGCATGCACAGGTAACTTTTTGAAAGTAGGCTACCATAGTCCTTAATTCTCTCTTACATTAAAAACTGGTTTAACCCCTCTTCTCCTGCACATGCCAGAAATGACTATTGGAATTAGGATTAAAGTCAAATCAATAATCAGTGAAAATTCAAGGAGTAGGGAACTGTGAGACAGAAGGGGAACTCTGATATAAAACAAGACATGTAGGACACAGGATCAGCCATAAAGGACTCAGATGCCTATATAATAATGCTCAAAGTATAAGGAAAAAAACAGGACTAACTTGAAGTCCTACTACATGAGGGCAGGTATGATATTGTTGCCATTACCAAAACTTGGTGGGATGAAACTCATGACTGGAATGTACTCAGAGGTGATATTCAGCAGGTTCTGACCAGATCTGAAGCACTGGTAGTGGAAATTTTGAGTAGTTTGGAGAACTGGTAAATACTACCTCTGATTGGCTTCACCTCCATCTCTTCTCTGCCTCCTGAGTCCCAGCTGACTGGCTCGGTCTTCTTTTGTTGCCCTGCACAGGAGAACAGAGCTGGAAAGCAGGTTAGTGGGGTGGGGGTGGGGATTTTGCAGTAACCTTCCCCCAGGAGTGGGGTGGGAATGGGAATTTTACAGTGTCCTTCCCCTGCCATGCCCATCAAGCCATGCCCACCAAGCCACACCATGCCCACTAAGCCACACCAACAGAACCAGTAGTAAAAAGTCTTGAATCCCACCACTGAATGTATTGCTGGAAGGTTATAGAACATAGAACACAGAATTATAGAGCTGGAAGGGAGCAGGAGACCCTAAACCATATCAGACAAATGGCTGTCCAGTCTCTTCTTAAAAGCCTTCAGTGATAGACCACCCAGAACTTCAAAAGGCAAGGTATTCCACTGGTTAATTATTCTTACTGTTAGGAAATTCCTTCTTAGTTTTAGGTTGCTTCTTTCCTTCTTTGGGTTGCATCCATTGCTTCTTGTCTTGCTTTCTGGTGCTTTGAAAATTATTCAAAAGAAGCAAATCTAACAAAAGATGCATTATCTTTAAGAAATTATTACACATCTACAGAAATGCACAAAAACAAGGATGGAAGCATTTGGGTTAACATGAAAGGACAAAAGAATGGCATTATATACTATAGACCACCTAACCAAATAGAGGAAACAGATGAATATTTTGCTAATCATTAACTAATGTGTGCAGGAAACGCACTAAAGTTCCCCCACTTTCACTTTCCTGACATCAAATGGGAGACAAACTCTGCAGTAACTTCAGGGAGATCAAACAAGTTGGTGATGACCCTATGTGACACAGAAGTTCATTACTGGAGGTTTTTAAGAAGGGATGGGACAGCCATTTGTCCGGAATGGTATAGGGTCTTCTGCTTGAGCAGTGGGTTGGATTAGAAGACCTCTTCCAACTCTGATGTTCTGTTATTACTAGAAGAACTAAAGGTTCAACTATACTGGACTTAATTCTTACTAAAAGAGATGCAATAACAGAATGGGTTGAAGTTATGGAAACTTTGGGGAGGGTGACCATGTCATATTGGAATTCAGCATAATGCAGGCACAAGTAAGCAAACGAAGTCAAACTAGGCTTTTAGACTTTAAGAGAATGGACTTCAATAAACTAAGAGATAGTTTAAGAAAGGTTTCATGGAAATCCTAGAGATTTCAACATGCTTGGGAAACTCTGAAAAAATGAGATTATAAAAGCACAACCTAACATAATACCACAGAGAAAGAAAACAAGAGGCCCCAGATAAAACCAGCATGGTTGCACAAAGAACTCTCTGACAAACTGAGAGAAAAATAGGACAAGTTTAAAAAATGCAAAAAGGGACAAATAACCAAAGTAGAATACCAGCAAATAGCCCAAATCTGAAAGGGCAGAATTAGGAAAGCTGAAAATTACAAATGCTGAAAATAATTTTAAAAGTTTCTTTCAATATGTAAGAAAAATGTCAAGGAAATTACTCTTCTTACTAATGGAAGAAGATGGCAAGGAGGTGATGAATAGCAGGGAGAAAGAAAAACTCATTCTTTGCATCTGTCTTCATACAAAAGGGAAGAAAATCCGGCCTATCAAAAGCAGCACCAGAGGGGACAGAACAGGAATTCAAGTCAAATTAGGCAGGAATATAGTAAGAAAACACCTATTCACTCTAAACATGTACAAATCACAGGACCAGATGGATTACATCCCAGAGTTTTGAAAGAGCTAGCAGACGTGATCTCAGAATCACTGAAATAAATTTCTCAGAGCTCCTAGAGCATGCGGGAGCTATCAGGAGGCTGTAAAACAGCTTATGTGGTTCCAATCTTCAAAAAGGGGGAAAAGGTGGATCCAGGAATCTAAAGATCAATCAGCCTGACATCAATACCTGGAAAAATTCTGGAAAAGATAATCAAGCAGCGGGATTGTAAACACTTAGAAACAAACAAGGCAATTACCAGAAACCAACATGTGTCTGTAAAAAGCAGATCATGCTAGACAAACTTTATTTCCTTCTCGTACAGAGTGACCAAATTAATGGATCAGATAAATGCTGTGGACATAGAATCTGCAAGGCATTTGAACATAGAACAATGAGGGATAGACTGTACTATCACCAGATGGATTTATAATTGGGTAACCAACTGTCTGTGTTTCTCAATGGAACTGCATCTACATGGAGGGAAGCATGCAGTGGAGTTCTCTGTCTTAGGCCCAGTATTCTTTGACATTTTCATAATAGCAGCAATAGCATTTAGACTTACATACCACTTTGTGATGCATTGCAGCCCTCTCTAAGCAGTTTACAGAGTCAGCATATTGCCCCAAACAATCTGGGCCCTCATTTTACCCATCTCAGAAGGATGGAAGGCTGAATCAACCTTGAGCCTGGTGAGATTTGAACTGCCAAATTGCAGTCAGCTGGCAGTCAGCAGAAGTAGCCTGCGGTACTATACTCTAACCCCTGCACTACCACGGCTCTTGAGTTCCCCTTGTATCACAATGTTTTTTGCCTTTGTGGAGCTGGGGTGGGCATGACTTGCATATGATACATCCGGCCATGGACTGTCAGTTTGACACTCCTGGTCTAGATGATGGAATACAAGGGAACTCATCAAATTTTTAGATGACACCAAGCTGGGGAGGGGAGGAGGAGATACCCAACACTTTAGAAAATAGATTCAAGATACAAAAGCATGTTGGCAGACTTGAACTCTGTGCCCTATGCAACAAAATGCAATTCATTGGTGAGAAAATAACGTCCTACGCTTAGGCAAGAAAAGCCAAATGCATGGGTATAGAATAGCTGGTTCCTGGATCAACAGTAGTAACTGTGAGAGGGTTCTAGGGATCTTAGTGGATTACCACATGTATGAGTCAGTAGTGTGCTGCAGCTTCCAAAAAAGCCAATACACCCCTAAACTGTATTAAGAGGACAGTATCAAGCTCATACGAAGTGATAGTGCTACTTTATATTGCACCAGTGAGATCTCTCTAGGAGAGGGATCCAGTTTTACTCACCACAATAGAAAAAGATACTAAGATGCTAGAAAGAGTGCAGAGAAGAGCAATAAAGATGATAATGGGTCTGGAGCAGAGGTGGTATTCAACAGGTTCTGACCAGTTCTGGAGAACCGATAATGGAAATTTTGAGTAGTCTGGAGAACCAGCAAATATCACCTCTGACTGGCCCCGTCCCCCTCAATCCTCTGTCTCCTGAGTCCCAGCTGATCAGCTGGGTCTTCTTTGCACAGGACAGGAGAACGGGTCTGGAAAGCAGATTAGTGGGGTGGGGAGAGAATGGGATTTTGCAGTAAACTTCCCCTGCCATGCCCACCAAGCCCTACCCAGCAAGGCAAGCCACGGCCACCAAGCCACAACCACAGAACCGGTAGTAAAAATTTTTGAATCCCACCACTGGTTTGGAGGCTAAATCGTGTGATAAATGATTGAGAGAACTAGGTGAATCCAGTCTAAAGAACAGAAGGACTGAGCTGACATGATAACAGTCTTCCAGTATTTGAGCAGTATTCTCATAGAGAAGAGGAGAGGGCCTATTCTCCAAAGTAATGTAGGACAAAAAGCAACAGGAGGAAGATCATTAAGGAGAGATCCAACATAGAGCTAAGAAAAAAATCTTCTGACAGTGAGAACAATTAATGGAACGGCTTGCCTCCAGAAATTGTGGATCTTCAATCACTGAATGTTTTCAAGAAGAGATTGGACAACCATTTGTTCTGAATGTTATATGGTCTTCTGTTCAAGCATGGTATTGGACTATAAGATCTTCAAGGTCCTTTCCAATGTTATTCTGTGTTCTCCATAAGTTACAATGAGAGATTTTGTATTGTCTTTCAATTTCAAGTAATCCTGCAATTATGGAAATAGTGTTAATTCATAAGGATGAAAGAAATAAATCATATAGCTTAATGTAGTTATAGACAGTGATTTACATTTTTATACATTTTATTGAAATCTCCCATGCCAGTAACACTGAGGAATCCTCAGAATTGTCAGGATTGTGTTAATACCTATGATTATGATAAAAATTCAATAAAAAACTGTCTGCAAGATTGGCAGTATGAATAATGTATACACACCATGGCTTAACACGTTCAAAGGAAGAAGAAGAAAACCCTTTTAAATGTATCCCTGACATGCATGATATTTGGTTTATGCACTAAATGCTTCATATTTTAGATAGTATGAATAAAGCAGGAGGAAAAAAATCCTCTGAAGATGTGATTCTTTATTTATGGTTGTTAAAAGAAATGTTGGTAATGATTGGTGTAAGTCAGCTAAAGGTAAACATTTTAAAATTTCAGTCATTTTTTAAAAAGGCGAGTGCTTGCCTATTGTATTCTATTTTAATCAATACTGTAGAACTTAAAAATGTCTCCCTTGCAGCTGAAATATGCCCCTTTATCTTTAAGAATGGAAGAGAAACTTATGTTCTTTTTCTACGTCTCATGTAGATAATTAATTTGTAGACATCCATCTATATTTGATCTGTTGAAATACCTTGTTCTGTTTTAATATAGCCAATAAGAAAACATACATGTAATATTTCATAGTGACAATTCATTTCATTTAGCTTGATGCTGTTAAATATACATTGGCTGATGAGTGTGTGTGCTTCTTCCTTTTATTGCCTACCATCTGGTGGAAAATGTGTGCAACAGCATAGTGATTTATAGGATAGGCAGAAAATATTTATGCGCTTAAGCCAGGGATGGCCTGAACTCATGACTTGGGATGCAAGGTTACTCATGGCCAGTGAACAGAAGAAATGGATGTGGTTAAATGTGTGTGAGTTAAATGAATCTGTTGGATATATAGGTCACTTCTTACAACATCCTCATGAAAAACAGCTGTTGTCCTGCAATTAATCTATATTGATTCTTGGCTATATCTGTCATAACATGTTTATATGTGTGCAATGCTCTAGTTTGGCAGACACATTGCAATACAGGTTGGGCATATACGGAAGTGGGGAGAAGCAAGCAAAATCACATTGTTTTAGACTTTGCTTAGCAATGGATATTTTAATATAGATAGATTTTAATGCATTAGGCTGTGATTTTAAGTGTTGTTTTTGAGCATACTGAGCATCTTTACAGACTTTACAGATTAACTGAGTTGGTAGGGGCCTTGTATGTCATTTAGTCCAACTCCCCCGCCCAAGCTGACCCTACACCATTTTTGACAGATGACAGTCCAGTCTCTTCTTGAAAGCTTCCAGTGATGAAGCTCTCACAAGTTCTGAGGGCAAGCTATTCCATTGGTTGATTGCTTTCACTGTCAGAAAATTTCTCCTTATTACCAGATTGAATCTCTCCTTGTTTGGTTTATTTCCATTATTCCTTGTCTGGCCTTCAGGTGCTTTGGAAAACAGTTTGACCCCCTCGTCTTGATTGAAGTGATCATTGTTTATATTTAAGCACCTGTAGGACTGTATGCCTATGGGGGCGTCCAAAGAATGAATGACTCTAGATATAAACTATGGATTAGACTGAGTTATATGTTAGCCCTGACCTTATTGTCCATATGAATGCATGCAGTACTTAAGATATAAATAGGAACTCCAAGTACAAATGACTAAACATGTTCAAAAATTCCCATTTATTTATTTATATTTATTTATAGACCTTTGTCATAATGTAGGATATATTATACTTTCACGTGAGTTAATCCAAACTAGACTAATCTTACGTCTTGCTAAGATAGGAATAAATGTCAGAGTATATTCATGAACTGGAATAGAGCGTGGTAACAAGGTCAGCCAATGAATAGGCATAGCAACTAAATCAGCCAATGAGGACAGTTTGGAAACTGAAACTAGAAGTAGCCTAGTAAGCTCTGCAGTTGTGAAGCTATGTTGAGCTCTGAGTCTGTCTGTTGAAAATGAAACTGCTTCTCTCATCTGCTTGCTTGCTGAACTAAAGTGAAACTGTAAGTTCTCTCTGTTCTCTGGTGCCACTGAAATTACTTGCAACATGTTTCTGTCTGAGTTTGCTCCATGTTGGAGAAAGCTACAACTGGTTTGTAAAATCTACTTATGTTTATAAAGATGTTAAATGAAGCATTAGCCATCTGTGTTTATTTTTCAGGCACTGAATTAATGCTGCAAAAGTCTGGATAATAAAAAATATATATATAGGAAAGAAAAAAAGCAAGCAAAATCATATTGTTTTGGAGTTTGCTTAGCTACAGAGATTTTAAGATAGATAAATTTTAATGCATTAGATCAGGGGTGTCAAACTCGTGTCATCACAGCAGCATTATGTGACCTACTGCAACTTTTCTCTCCCTTCACTAAACCAGGTGAAGGTGGGGCCAGCATGTGACACATCCGGCCCGTGGGCCGCAAGTTTGACACCCCTGCATTAGACTGATCTAATGCATTAAAATTTTGAGAAGCCACTTTTAGACCTTCCTGGTTTAATAGTCGATACATCCATACTTATGCCTGGGGAAGGACAGACTACCTGAAACAATTATAAGCACCACTGTTCTGTCCTCCCCCTCCTTTCTTGATCCCATCATCAGGATGACCCAGATACTAGTCAAACTGCAGCTGCCAATCAAATAGCATCTTTAAGCAGGAAGTCAAAGGAAAGAAACTAAAAAAGATAAAACACAGATAGAACCCTAACCACTAATAAGTAGTCTGACTCAGGTCAATACACCTAAAACACTGTGATGAGCGATGAGTCCATCCAGTCACAGGTAACTTTATCAAGACTTATTTTCTTAGGGTAGTGAAGAAGTTCCCCTATGGCTAATTTGCATGGTGTTTTGAAACAAAAATATGTCAGATTTGGTTTTAGGATAGAAATAGGATAGAAATAGGTTTGGGCCTTACATAACATAAAGAG
The DNA here is from genome assembly GCA_023653725.1 of Bungarus multicinctus. Taxonomy (NCBI): domain Eukaryota; kingdom Metazoa; phylum Chordata; class Lepidosauria; order Squamata; family Elapidae; genus Bungarus; species Bungarus multicinctus. Next base: position 86,125,036 of record CM042836.1, read on the forward strand.
TGCTCTGCTGCATTGAAACCATGGCTGATCTAGTCCAGGAGTCTGTTTTTACAGTAGTCAACCAATTATACAAGAGCACCCACTAGTGTCTTACAAGATGATTTTCAGAGGCAGTTACACTGCCATTAAGGCTAAGAATCATTGATCTAAAACTTCCATGAACTGGTTCAACCTTATTTTTTTTTAAAGCCAGTCAAGTTGACATCACATCTTGCACAGAGATGGTATTCAGCAGGTTCTGGAGAACCGGTAGTGGAAATTTTGAGTAGTTTGGAGAACCGGTAGTAGAAATTTTGAGTAGTTCGGAGAATTGGTAGCAGAAATTTTGAGTAGTTCAGAGAACCGGTAGTAGAAATTTTGAGTAGTTCAAAAACGGGTAGCAGAAATTTTGAGTACTTTAGAATACCCCCTCTGACTTGCCCTGCCCCCATCTATTCTTTGCTTCCTGAGTCCCAGCTGATCAGTTGGGTCTTCTTTTGTTGCCCTGCACAAGAGAACGGAGCTGGAAAACAGGTTAGTGGGGTGGGAAGGGAATGGGATTTTGCAGTATCCTTCCCCTGCCATGCCCACCACGCCACGCCCACCACGCCACACCACAACCACCAGGCCACGCCCACAGAACCGTTAGTAAAAAAAATTGAATCCCACCACTGATCTTGCAGTAGTGAATTTTAAAGCCTGATTACATATTGTGTATTGTTATCTATCTATCTATCTATCTATCTATCTATCTATCTATCTATCTATCTATCTATCTATCTATCTATCTATCTATCTATCTATCTATCATACTTCATATATCTATCTCTATATCATCCATCTATTTATCTATATCTATATCCCATTTTGTCTGTCTCAATTCTTCCAGGATTCAATTTCATTCTTCTGGTTCTAGTGTTTTGGGAAAGGGAAAATAGCTTCTCTTTCTTCACATTATCCACACTGAGCAAATTTTTGTACACTTTAAGTATGTCTCCTCTCATTCATCTCCTTTTCAAAATTAAATGCTTCAAGTGTTGCAACCTTTCCTCTTTGATCATCTTGGTTGCCCTTCTCTGAAACTTCTCTAGTTTCTTCTATGTGGTTTTTGAGCTGCAGCAGCCATAAATTGCATAAAATTTTCCAGATGAACCATTGCACCATTCATTTATATAAGGGCATCATAATATTGGGATCTCTAATTTCACTACTGTTTCTTATTATTCCTAATACGCTATGGTCCTTTTTTTAAAAAAAAACAGTGGATGCATACTGCGTTGCCACCTTCATTGAACTGTTTCAGCATTACTCCAGTTCTCTTTCCTCATCAGTCACCACTAGCTCTGATCCCAATAGTTGGTATGGATAGTTGAATTTTAGGCATCAGTGTTGTGTCACTTTACATTTGCTCATGTGGAATGACATCTACTATTTTGATGCCCAATCCCTTAATGTGCTGAAATTCTTTTGGAGCTCTTTGTAGTCCCTTATTATTTTTACTACTCAGAACAGTTTAATGTCATCACTTGCCTATTCCACTAATTATGCCTGATTCCAGATAATGCTTTAGCTTATGTTGGAGGAAATAACAGAAAGCATATATAAAACTCTATTTCAGGAGTGTCAAACATTGCAGGCTGTATCAGGATTTTGTTTGCCTATAGGGGGGTGGGGTGGGTATTGTCTAGTCATTGTGACTGACTGGGTGGGTGTGGCTGGGGTTGGCCAGGGCGCACAGACAGGTCCCTCACCATCTCTGGGACAGCCCTGAGGGACAACTCTGGGCCTATTGCAGGCCAGATCCAGTCTATGGGCCGTGTGTTTAATATGTCTGATGTATTTATTTTCGTGACCTTTCAGTTAATCAACCATGATATTCTGGACCAGGGCTTAGAAGCCTGATACTATACAGGTACTATTCAACTTACAACAGTTCATTTAGAGACCATTGAAAATTACAACTGCACTAAAAAAAGTGACTTATGACCATTTTCACATGACTGTTGTAGCATCCCTATTGTCACATGATCAAAATTCAGATGCTTGGCAACTGGCTCATATTTATGGTGGTTGCAGTGTCCTGGGGATCATGTGAGCACCTTTGGTGACCTTCTGTCAAGCAAAGTCAACGGGGAAGGCCAGATTCACTTAACAACCATGTTACTTAAGAGCTGCAGAGATTCACTTAATAACTGTGACAAGAAAAATTGCAGAATGGGTCAAAAAGTCTCTTATCAAATGTCTCACTTAGTGACAGAAACTTTGGGCTCAATGCGGTCGTAAATCGAGGACTATCTATAGTAGCTCTGGATACTCTAGAATGTATCTCTACTCATACTCTAGAATGTATAAAGCAATCACGAGACTCTTCTATTCTGCCTCATAATAAAATACAAGTCTGGAATGTCTCAACATTCTATCTGTCCCTTATGCTTTTTGTACATAGCCGGTTGGTTGAAGTTGTGTGAAAGTTTGAAAAAAAAAACAAGTCCAGGTAATATGTGATGACATTTGGCCTTGCCTTAAATTAATTTCAGGGATTTTGTGAAAGCCTTGAATAAATGTATATAATAGATAGTAGCCTGCCAATGAAGCATACCCACTCTTATAGTCACTGCAATATCCTTCTTCCTCATTTAAAGTATTTTATTCTCCCTTTTATCTCTTCATCTATTCTCTGCGAAGGAGGAGGCTTTCTTTAAGAACTACAAGTTCTGTGATGGCTCACAGATTGAGGTCAAGGCAAAGTTTGGTTATATAGACTCAGTGACAGAGATAGTGGTTAAATAACATCAAGCGTTGAATGCTCAGTCATTCAAATGTCATATCACTGCTATTTTTTCTTGAGTGAAGGGAACATTTATGGAATGCTTTTGAAATGTTTCAATAGGCCAGTGCAATATTTAGAATATATCTGATCAACATGATCTCTGATTTTTTTTTTTAAAGAAACAAATGTGCCAATAATTTCTCATGAGAAAAGGCATTCCAATACTAACAAAGCCTCTCCTACTAAAACATTTCCAGGGAATTTTTTTATTTTGTGGCAGCCAAATGTATTTTGTTATTAAGAATGCTATGCAAAAGAAAGAATAAACTAGCTGTAATGAAAGGGCTACATAATAAAAATCCTATAATAATATGAAATTGCTTTATCTTACAGTGTAATTACCCGTATATATTAGAACACGAGACTATATTCGCAATAGTGAAAAGAATACATTTATAACTGTTTTAATGTAATTGAAGCAAATAAGATTTTACTGTATAAATTGCATCCATCTTCTGTATTTTGGTGGCTGGGAGCAACACTTAAATCTTATGAAGGGCCACAGACACAGAGGTCAAGGCAGTTATGAAAAATGGACATATTTTAAGGTTGTATTTACAGTTTATATGATAATCATAGTGACCGGAAACTGCCACTGGTTTTCTGAAATTACAGAAGGAGCAAATTCTGGAAAAAAAGGTTCAGGAATGAGAGATTTCCAATCCTTGGTCCAAAATTATGACCATCTGAGCTTAAAGGATTTTATTTTCAAGCAACTGGGTAGGACATTACAGATTAATGGAACAATTTTAAATAGATTATTGGGATATTTGACACTGCCGAAGATCTTTTGGTCTCTACCATAGCAGGAAAGAAAAAATTAGTTGTCTCAGTTGCCCCAGGCAGGGAAGAAAATATGAACAGACTATCTATACTTTGAAAATACCATTGTTTTGCCTTCAATCCTACTATGTTGCCTAGTAGTATGTGATGTTCCAAGAAAAAGTGTACCTCAACAGTATAGATACCCAGCAAAGTCACCCAAGCTACAAAAGTCTTCCTAGCTAAAATTAGCAACCAGATATGATATACAGCATAACACAGGAAGATGTTGAAGGCAAGCGATCACTTTAGTGATCAAGGCAAAGGCATCATTTCATACAGCGTAGGAGAAGGCAATGGCAAACTACTTGTGTATTTCTATCAAGGGAACCACATGAATAGAAAATATAAATTGATGGATGATATAGTACAACATGATTGACTCCTCAGATCAGATGGCATTCAACAGGATACTAAGGAAGAACTGAGGATGTTTTGGAGTAATAATGATTTATGACATGGCTAGATTAAAGCCTTTGGGACATTAGCTGATGAAGTTGCAATGCATGAAAAGAAAATCTGAAGCTGCAAAGAAAAGAATTATAGTGGAAACTTGCAAGATAAGAAGCACAAGCATGGGAAAGCTCAACACAGTGAAAGATGAAATGAATCAGCTACAAATTGACATCCTAGACATCAGAAAATTGAAATAAACTGGAACCGGACAATTTCAGTGAAAAGATAATATTGTTTACCCCTCAAGACATGAAAAACAAAGAAGCAACAGCATTATTTTTATAGGAAAGCTATAGGAAAGACAGTAGTTGGGTTTGTCACTGTCTGTGACAAACACAGCCAATGACCAAATAATATCAATTGGATTTGGCAGATAATCCTTTAATATATTTGTTCTGATTTCAGAATAAATTCTATCCATCTCTTTGGGCATGATGTTGTAACTGATAATGATACTAATTTATCTTTGGTAACTGACATGAGAATCTGCACTCACCCAAATACTTAGTTGTAGCTTCTTATGAACTACATCAGAAAGGATTTCTCTAACCCTGGGATTGGGAGTGTATGTTTTTGAAATAGTGGAGAACAAGAACAGAATGACATGCTTTTTATGTCTGCTAAATGGCTAGCAAATGACCCCTTGAGCCAAGAAACAATTGGAAAAAATATTAAAGTCATCAAAGAGGCCCTGCCTTAGCACACTGTTTGATATATGAGGGGTAAACATAGACTTCTATTTTCCACGATTCTGTAATTGATTTATTCAATTATTGATTTAATCCCTTTTCAACATTACCCACTTACCAGCAACTCTGGCAATAAAAAGGCCAAACCTAATCCCTTTTATATGCAATAATTTGAACTAATTAGTCTTTGTAAAGATCTAGTTTCTTTATTTGTCTTCTTGTCTTAAGAGTATGACGTGATTCCTTTTTTAAAATAGATTTTTATTATATTTTCTACCAGTACAAATCATACTCACGTTTATGACAGCATTTTGACATTGACAAATATAGTTATCTTATTAATCATATTATGTTTTATATACATCAACCAATAACTGTTATCTCTATCTATAATTATCTATATCATATATATTTATATATTTTATGTGTCTACCGTATCATTTTCTTAAGGTCTCTTATAATAATTACACTAATCCATTCTTCTTATTTCTTGTATCTATTCTCTAACCATTCGTACCATTTATGCCAAACTGAATAGTATTTGGAGTTCTCCTTCTCTTTCATTTCTAAAGTAAGCAACATGATTTTTATAGTGAAGCATTCTATGTGTTTCTCAGCCTTGGCAAATTGATGATGGGTGGACTTAAATTCCTAGAATTCTCAGCAATGCCTATGCTGGTTGTAGAATTATGGGAGTTGAAGTACATACACCTGGAAATTGCCAAGATTGGAAAACCCTGCTCTAAAGCATGTAAAATAATGTAGTCATTTTGGCTCATTTCTACTTAAAACTATTATTTATCAATGGGTCACTTAGGCTTGGTTGGATCATGGTGTCTATAGATAAGATGGAAGTAACTTGGTCTTAATTCATAACTTATCAAGGTTAAAATAGAAAATGCAACTACAGTGATGCTTGGTCATCAGCTATAAGTGCCATGTTCTGATTGTAAATATAATAAAACAGAAACAGGAAAAAAAGAAAGTTGCCTTTCAGCTTCATAGAACATAAACATCAGTACTATGTTGATTAGCTGATTTCTTATTTTAAATGTGTTAATCTCTTATGCATAAAATATAGATTGCAATGAAAGAACTTTCACAATTGTTGGTTTCTATGGCAACCAGCACAGTGGCAGATTATATTGGATAGCTGCCAAGGTTGTGACCTATTTGTTAATTCTAATCATTTTGTTTCAAAAGCTTGGCAACAGGAAAATCCATCTGTATCTTACGAGATTTCTAAAGTTGAGAGCTTCACATGTCAAAATAATAAATTCTTGTAATTAATTTATAATTTAATAGTTTGACCACAGAGTAGGAAGTTGAGGTAAATGAGACTTAGTTTGGTTTAACTACATTTGTGCCCATCCTGATGTAGTGAACACTGTGAAGCATAAACAGAGATGCCATTAGAATTAGAGATATATGGATTGAATTTGGTTAAATCTTGAATTCTGAACTCAGACAAATCTCTTCAAATAATTTTTGTGATGCCATAAAACAACATCTGATTCCCTTCAGAGTGGCCGAAGGGCAAATTAGTATAGCTGGAAAGCTGTGTGGTGGTGAAGAAGGCCTAAAGCAGGGGTCTTCAAACTTGACAGCTTTAAGACTTGTGGACTTCAATTCCCAGAATTCTTCCTCCAGTCATGTTAGCTCAGGAATTCTGGGAGTTGAAGTCCACAAGTTTTAAACTGCTAAGTTGAAGATCCCTGGCCTAAAGTGTACTTGCATGCCTGAACAAATGGCAGACATATCCAAACCATGGACCCAAACCTCTGAATACATGAAATTCTTTCCTGACAATACTGAGAGCTAGAATGTCTTTTTCCAAACTGCAAGTATGCAGCTATAGATAACATCAGTATTTCTTAGACCAGTGGCATCATGTGACGTATCAGGACTTTTACCCCCTTCGCTAAACCAGGTGTGGGCGGGGCCAGTGTATGACGGATCTGGCCCATGGGCCGCAAGTTTGACAGCCCTGTCTTAGACCATCATAGAACTCCAGGCATTATGGAATATTGTTATTAATATAAACGTCTTTGCTATATTTCCATTGTCTTTCAAGTTTATTCATTCATAGCCTGACAGAAAGGATATTAAACGTATTCATTGGGATAAAGATAAAAAAGATAAATTTGCCGATCATAAATTCTGCAAAAACCAAGCTTTTTTAATACTTCCAGTTGGGCTTATATTCCACAGCTGTCCCTAATCACTCATTAAATCATTTATTTCCTACAGTACAATAATTGTTTATACAATCTATTTGGGTATGTTTTATAGCATTTGTTTATTCCTCCTAACCTTTCCATTCTTGCCAAGAGTTTTATGGTGACATAAACTGTAAGTATGCAATAAAGAAAATCACCTTATGTTACTGAGACTACTTCTACCATATTAATCTGAACTTAGAAACAAAAGGAACACAAAGATGATAAACAGCATATTGCTTTGGCATCCCTGCAACAATGGCTACTTGATATAAACAAATAAACAATTTCCTCTTGATGAGAAAAAGGATAATCAGTGTTTGTACATATTCCTAAACTTATGGAATTGTTTATGAATTGACTCGGCTGTTGAACCTGTCTTGCATGGCACGTACTTCCTGCTCTTGTGATGAAAAGCAGAGTGAGGCAAATTTTGGTCATGGTGGGGCTAAAGGTATTTTAAGAGGACCAGGGTTGCAAAGTGCAGGGCAAGGATGCAAAATTACTTAGACTACAACATGTGGGTGGGCCATGAATTGAGGCTTTCCCCTCTTGCATTTGGGATCATTTTTCTTATTGTGGCTATTGGTTGAGACAAAGGTTATGTCTAATTTAGAGCTTATAGAGGCATTCCTTGGCTTCTGCATATGCAAAACCATGCAACCAAAATTTGGCAGTTTTTTATTTTAACTTCTGGGAGGTTAACATACATTTCTGCAGCAGGTTGGTTGAGAAAATAGAGACAGTAATCTGGAATGAAAGTTTCAAAATCTACTCAAGTCAGAAAAAAATGTATGACCACAATTGAGCTCAACATTTCTGCTGTTAAGTGCATTTGTTAAATGGCTTTTCTCCCATTTTATGACCTTTCTTGTCACAGTTGTTAAGTGAATCACTGTGGTTGATAAATTAGTAACACGGTTGTTAAATGAATCAGGCTTCCCTGTTGACTTTGCTTGTCAAAAGGTTACAAAAAGTGATCACATGACCTTGGGACACAGCAATGGTCCTAAGTATGAACCAATTGTCAAGCATCTAAATTTTAAATCGCATGATCATGGGGATGCTATAAAGATCGTAAATGTGAAAAATGGCCATAAGTCACTTTTTTCAATGTGGTTGTAACTTTGAATAGTTACTAAACGAACTGTTGTAAGTCAAGGACTACTGTGTTTTGAAATGCACACATATCAGATAAAAATGCTTAGTGTTCATTAAGATCCATTCAATTATTTGAACTGAATAATTAAAATTGTTGCTCAAGATACATATACTCCCACACAAAAAAAGGATGTTGTTCCTAATGTGTTAGAAAATAGTTATACTGACTGACTTTGGGTGTATAATAAACATTGCAATAGGTCATTCCTTTTTCCTGAGGAAGATCCTTCTTAAAGAAGCAATCCATAAAGTAGCAGTTAGATCAGGGCAGTGGTGGTATTCTACCAGTTTGGCCCGGCTCACTTGAACCGGTAGTAAAAAATGCTACTATTCGGCCGAATCAGTTTTTCTTTTTTTCCTCCCGACAATCAGCTCTTCCAACAAGCAGCTCTGCCAGAATCCCTCTCACTATCTTATGACTTTGCCCAGGAGGCTTCCCTGAGGCCCAGGAGGCAAAATTGAGGGGTGAGATGCAAATATTTTTACTCCAGGTTTTACTACAGGAGCGAGGGGGGGGGGGGTGCTGCAAAACAGAAAAAAGAAGCTATGCCCACCCAGTCACATAGCCACTCCCACCTAGCTACACCCACAAAATCTGTAGTAAAAATATTTGTATCCCACCCCTCAATTGTGGTCATATGGGCTGTCAAACTCGTGGCCCATGGGCCTGATGTGTCATGCTCTAACCATGGTCAAATCAGGTTTAGCAAAAGGGGAAAAAGTCACAATACATCATGTGATGCTGCTGTAACAACGTGAATTTGACATCCCTAAGTTAAATGGTGCAAAATGGAATCATAGAGTCCTGAAAATCTACCTGGGGGAAAAAAGCTATATTTTTTTAATTTACAGTCCTACCTGCAAAAATTGATAGAAGGATATCACCAGATTCAGGTTATTCAAGGCAAAGCTCAATATGTACTTTTGCTACTTAGAGAGGTGGGGGAAATGGAGACTGCCTAACTAGTTACTGTATATAGCTTTATGATGTGCTCTTACTGAAGCCTGTCAAATGTGAAAGCACAATTACTCTTTGTTCACATATTATTCACTCCCACTTTTTAACTCTGAATTAATGTTACCATCCTGCTTCCAAACTGTCAAGTATTCCCTAAAAGAGCCTGATTTTGTAGTAGAAGAAGAATTGCCAACTTTTCTGCTGGCTCTGATGGATTATCAGAATTATACACCAACCTGAGGGATTGACCTACACAAAAATCAACTAGAAGGGTAGGATTAGACTTCTCTGATTTAAATCTCACCTCAGCATTTTCCTGCTTCTAGCTTGATTGACTTTTAGAATCCTTGTAAAAAATGCTGGACTGAATTGAATTAAGGAAAGCATACAAGCAATAAAAGCAAGCAAGGCGTTTTGAACACCCTCAAGGGATTGATATAGTGATTGTTAGGATGACTTGTAATACATCAATCTGCATAATACTCAACAGTACCTGACTGAAATCTTATTTGTGACTTCATATTTTTCAGCTTGCTACTTGTGGTCCAGATGTGGCTCATTACAGTTGACTAAGCAGAGTAACCAACATGTATGTAAAAGTTGTCATACAGTCAATGCTCTCCCCACCTTCTCTGAGCTATGGCACCTCCCAGAGTAGCAGAAATACTCTTTCCTCAATTTACCAATGTTGGAAGGAAACAATAGCACTAGCAATAGCACTTAGACTTATATCCTACTCCATAGTGCTTTACAGAACTTTCTAAGTGGTTACAGAGTCAGCATATTGCCTCCAACAATCTAGGTCTTCAATTTACCTACTTTGGAAGGATGGAAGGCTGAACCAACTTTGAGCCAGTCAGGATTGAACTCCTCGCAGTGAACAGAGTCAGTCTGCAATACTGCATTCTAACCACAGTGCCACCAAGGCTCAATAAATAAATTATTAGTTCTACTGTTGTTCCCATTCCATATTTTCTACATATGTTTTATCTAACTGTTTGGTTTTTTCACAAAACAAAATATCATATGATGATAAGTCATGTATGTTAAGATTTTTGATATTTCACATGTATAAATTACTTGTGAAAGTTGTAATGAATGCATAACACTGTAGTTTACAGCCAGAGATGTTTACCTCAACTGCTGTATCCATGGTTGTAGGTTGTAGTGGAAAGTTTTGATATGTCTTAGAGTATTACCTTACTAGAATGAGGAATGAGGAAATTGGAAGGTAGAATGATACAACAGCTTTGCAACTGATATTTATTTCAGTAAGAAGAATCAAGCCAGGCATTTTTTCCCCCACAGGGAGTGTGAAATGAACAAAACACTGATGAAAGATTTGATTTTCTGACATAAAGTCGATTTTGCTACACAAAAATGTAGTGAAAATCTGAAAAGAAACAAACACATCAGAAACATATAAGGGAGCTTGAAACAGTAGACATGGTGTCATAAAAAAACTAGAGCTCAGCTGAAGGCTGAAGGATTCTTGAAACAAAAAAATAGCTTATTTAAATCTGTTCAAAAATCATTATAGCAATTGTTCAATAAAGATGAAAAATATCAACGACAAACGGAAGACAAAGCTACTGCATGCCTGCTTTGTCTCTGTCTTCTCCAAAAGAAACCTGTGTGTTCTCTTATGCAATTGTAAAGTACAAAATGAAAAGACAGAACTGAAGCTTAAAAGTACACAGAGCTATGATCAAGGGATACCCTCAATCAGCTCAGAGGTGGTATTCAGCAGGTTCTGACCAGTTCTGGAGTAGCAGAAATTTTGAGTGGTTCGGAGAACCAGCAAATATCACCTCTGACTGGCTCTACCCCTATCTATTCTCTGCCTCCAAAGTCCCATCTGATCATCTGGGTCTTCTTTTGTTGCCCTGCATAGGAGAACAAAGCTGGAAAGCAGGTTAGTCAGGTAGGGAGGGGAATGGGGATTTTGCAGTAATCTTCCCCTAGGAGTGGGGAGGGAATGGGAATTTTACATTATCCTTTCCCTGCCATGCCCACCAAGCCATACCCACAGAACTGGTAGTAAATTTTTTTGAATCCCACCACTGAATCTGCTTATATGTCCAGGGCCAGGAAAAAAATTGCATTCTAAGGTACTGAAGAAATTGCTGATACCATGTTTTTCTAGATTTTTCATTCTCTTACATTGATTGATTGCCACTTCAGTTTTTCTTTTTTAGAAAATAAACATGAAGAATTAATTCATAAGAAATGATTACAAAGTGTTAAAAGTGAACCCAAATATTGCTGTGTTAAATGAAGGCCGTTCACTTAAATGACTGTTTCTTTCTTGGATGGCAATAATTCTAGACTATCATTCTACCTAATAAGAGTTTTATAAAAGTAGGATTTTCCCATCCTCTGATACAGAATTGCTCATTCTTTCAGCATTTCATCCTTGGATTGAACAGTACAGACTAGAAATCTTTTGACAGATCTAATTATTGTATGACTTTTATGGATATACCTAAACTGTATATATTAATTCTGTACATTCCAATTTAAGTACATTTCTGGCTAGAGAAAAAAAAACCCACAAGTTTTTAGTTACCATGGACCTATTATTAAATGTTCCCTACGATCCTAAAGATAATGATTAAGCTTTCATAAATTGTTTAGGCAATCATAGTATTGTTTAGTTGTTATGAAAAGGATTACTTGTCTCTTAATTATTCAATGGGTTTTACTTTTGATTAAAAAAAAGAAATATAATCTAATCACAGATTTGTATGTTGGAAGGGATGCAAAAATAACAATAGGAGAGTGGACCATTCATTTATTATCCATGGCCTGCAGATGGAAGAGATGCAGTACCTTTATTATTTGAATTTATTATTTAAGTTACATGAAAATCCATAAACTAACCAATCACATTCTGCTACCTTTTTAAATGTTACCATGTTAACATTTTTAGAAGAGATAGTGAAATATTGTAAAGGTCTGAAAGATTTACTTATGTTCCTCCTTCAAATGAGTTTTTTTTTTTAATTTGCATACAGGCTTACAATTTCAATAACTATTTGGACCAGGTATGGTTCACAAATATATAAGCTTTCCCTTTGAATGATCAAAACTGAAATACAATGTTTTTCCTGGTTATTTCCTCCATGTTCATTCTAGAAAGCTACTGAGTTATCACCTCAAAGGCATTAATCACTCTCAAGTATCAAATACACAATCTTATTCCAAGAAAGAGTCTAAAGACAAGTAGTAAGCTTCAGCATTCCAAGTATTTTTTCCACATCCTCAGACTGCACAATGGAACAATATCTGTAGGGACTTGGAACAAGTCCCATATATCTCTAAATCTCCACCTATCAAAGTCATGGAATTCAGGTTAGGATGGAGTGAGCAATTAAATTAGGAACTGGTGAGCATGAGCAAATGTTTAAAACCCTGACAAGTCCCCAACAGTAATTTGTAGCAATTCTAAAGACAGTCTTGTCATCTATAGCAGCTATCAGTCTTATCCATTTTCTTCTCCTTTTTCAGCTTCTTTCTTCATATCACCAAGCCAGAAGGCCATGTATTTTTGCTTGCTAATCATCTCAAATGAAAAGAAAGTCTTTCTTATAGGATTGATATGGTCTTCTCAATATCTATCACTAGAACCATGATTTAAGGGTAGCTTTCTTTTTGTTCTTTCTCAATGTCCACCTTTTACAGTCATACAACATTGCTGGAAAGACTACTCTAACTGGTCTGATCTTTGCTGCCAAAAAATATTCTTCTTCCTGACCTTGTCTAAGTTTGTCATTTCCTTTTATCCATGGATTAATATACTTTTTCTCGAGCCTACTACTCATCTTAATTTCTTTGAGACAAAGAAAACAGAATTATTACCATATTCACTTCTTTGCTCTCAACTATATTCATAAACGTAACTTTTTTATTCTCAATGGTAAATATTAACACATATTTTGAAATTTTTTATTTTTACTTTCACAACAGACTCTGTCAAGTCTTATTTTGGCTAACAAATGGTGTCATCTGCAAATCATAAATTGTTAGCATGTCAGCCTCCTGTTTTGATTTCTGGTTGTCTTTTCTTTTATGCTTCTATTGTTATAATATATGCCCCATATTCATTAAATAGATAGGGGAAAACATACATATTTCTCTCATCCCCTTCCTATCTTGAACCACTCTGCTTTTCTAAATTAAATCATTACACTTAATCTAAAAATTCATCAAAAATATGTAGGGTGAAGAGTTTAGTTTAGTTTAGTTTATTTAAACTTATATACTGCCCCCTCTCCCAAAGGACTCGGGACGGTGTACAGCCAGATAAAATATACATATAGATACAGATACAAAAATGATTAAAAAGATATTAAAAGAATTAAATAGATTGGCCAAAAAATTAAAAATTATCAAAAGATTAAGAGATTAGAAAAACTAAAACCATTTAAAATCAGATTTAAAACCCTACACATAACTCTAGGCCAGACCGGCTTGATGGAATAGGTGGGTTTTTAGTGCGCGCCAGAAGGTCAATAGATCAGGGACGGTCCTCATCTCCGGGGGTAATTCGTTCCAGAGGGAGGGTGCTCCCAAAGAGAAGGCCTGGACTCTCAGGGTCGCCAGCCGTCCAGCTGGCGGCACCCCGAGGAGGCCTACCCTATGGGAGTGCACTGGTCGACGGGAGGCCGATGGTGGCAGAAGGCGGTCCCGTAAGTACCCAGAGTTACTTATGTGGCCATCTCTTTCCAGTGATATATATTGTCTTGTTAGATCTGATAACAGATAACAGATAATCAGAGTTGGAAGGGACCTTGTAGGTCATCTAGTCCAACCCCCTGCCCAAGCAAGAGACCCTACATCATTTCTGTCAAATGGCAATCCAATCTCTTCTTGAAAGTCTCAAGTGATGGCGCTCCTACAACTTCCGAGGGCAAGCTATTCCATTGGTTGATTGTTCTCACTGTCAGAAAGTTTCTCCTTATTTCCAGGTTAAATCTCTCCTTGTTCAGTTTCCATCCATTATTCCTTGTTTGGCCTACAGGTGCTTTAGAAAATAGCTTGACCCCTTCCTCTCTGTGGCAGTTCCTCAAATATTGGAAGACCGGAAAGAAAGGCATGCTCCAGATTCCTTCAAGAATGGAGGGCCATCATATAGAACCCAGGAAGACAGAATTTTTGTGTCATAGCCCCTCCCTCTGGAATATCATTCCCCTGAAAATTAGACTCATCCAACTGGCCCTTGAATCAACCTGGTTTTGCCATTGATCTTGAGGCCCTGATGAGGTGGATGAGCCCATTTCTTGATTATCCAACAGGGATGGCTAATGTCACTAGGGTTTAGTCTATTGGCTACTATTTGTGTTGTTGATAATGTTGTTTACTATTCTTATTCTGCTTTAATTGTTAGCTGACCAGAATCATGTATTTGAAATGGGCAACCGTATCAATTCAATAAATGTAATCTAAGAGTAGAACTGTCTCTCTCTCTCTTTCTCATTCTCTTTCTTGCTTTCTCTCTCTCTCTCTCTCTCTCTCTCTCTCTCTCTTTTTCAGACCAATGAAACAGAAACACTATGCTTAAAAGTAAAGGGCGGGAATCAAACCTGCATCTATTAGTAATGAAAGGGAGTCACCAACTGACTTCTGCAAACCATTGATATTACTGTGAACTTGGCTTCAGTGCTTTGATAGTTGGCATATTCTTTGGCATGTCCAGGTTTTGACATTGTTTTAGTAAAAATGTTCTTCCTGCACCAACTCAGAAAGATCAGACTTCCCAAGGAGCTGCTGATACAGTTCTACAAAGGAATTATTGAGTCTGTCATTTGCATCTCTATAACTGTCTAGTTTGGCACAGCAGCCAAATAAAACAGACACAGAGTTCAATGGATAGTTAGGACTGCAGAAAAAAAATAATCGCAACCAGCCTGCCTATCATTGAGAACCTGTATTCTACACAAGCCAGAAAGAGAGATTTGAAAATAAACTGTTCTGGACATAAACTGTTTCAATTTCTTCCTGCAAGATGACACTAGGGCATTGCATACAAAAAAACTAGACATAAGGACAGTTTTTCTCCCCATGCCATCACTCTGCTAAACAAGTATTTCTACAATACTGTCTTATACCCTGGGACATCAAACCACCTAGTAAGGCTGTATTACTATTAACCTTCTCATCTTTTCTATTATCTATTTCCTTAGCTTCTTATGACTGTAACTTTGTTGTTTGTATCTTATGAGTTATGTTGATTGCTTTTATTTTGTCTCCTATTATGATTTATGTTGACTGCTTACAGTGTTTAGTATTCTATGACTACCATTGAGTGTTGTATCTTATGATTTATGATGATTGTATTTTATGATTATGATCATGATTTATCACTGGTTGCTTGTATGTACATTGAGAGCTTATGTACCAGAGACAAATTGCTTGTGTGACCTATCACACTTGGCTAGTAAATTATTCTATTCTATTCTATTCTATTCTATTCTATTCTATTCTATTCTATTCTATTCTATTCTATTCTATTCTATTCTATTCTATTCTATTCTATTCTATTCTATTCTATTCTATTCTATTCGGTTGAGTCCAGTCCAGTCCAGTCTATTCATCTGTTGATATACAGCCATTAGATCTTTAACTGCTCCTTTTTTTTCTAGCTTTTAAAGGTCAGTAGGTATGGTCCTGGAACTTCCCTATTTAACAGCTGGCAATTATCTTTTGGGAATCACTTTATACTAAAATCAGAACCTGAATGTATTTTCTCTGTAGAGCTAAATTTGGTATAGTGTGCACCATATCTGCAACACACACACACACACACACACACACACACACACGAAAGAGAGTGCAAACAGCCCAGGAAAAGAGACCTCCTGCCAGTTTAT
Organism: Bungarus multicinctus; assembly: GCA_023653725.1. Taxonomy (NCBI): domain Eukaryota; kingdom Metazoa; phylum Chordata; class Lepidosauria; order Squamata; family Elapidae; genus Bungarus; species Bungarus multicinctus. The sequence continues at coordinate 86,141,022 of CM042836.1, forward strand.
CAACACTTATAAACCTATTCTCAGATTACTTCATACTACTTCATTACTTTCATTATCTCAAATAATCAATTTCTTTAAAATAATTAATTTTATCAAATGATCAATTGATTTATTTTTTTATTGCTTAGTATGATTGAGTGTTTAGTGTAATTACTGAATATCTGATCAGTAAAATCAGTGATTTAGTGAATTTAATTGACCAGTGTGTTTAGTAATTACTGTAATAAATTAGGCTGTTTGTTGCTTAACAAAATTATTTGATTTGAGAGATTTGAATAACCAATTGATTGATTAATTGATTTTTAGTAATAAGCAACCTTAGTTTTGATTTGTTCTTTAATATATCAATTAACATTTATTAATTACCAACTTTCATTAAGTAACTGTCTACCTATCACATTAACTAATTATTGAAACTGATTACTGTATAATTGCCTTCAAGCCAAAAACTCCAAACCAAACCAAACCAAAAATATTTCTACCAATGACCTCCCAGACTCCTGCACATGTTTCAAATGTCTTAAAACCATCAATGAAAGTGAAATTTACATCAAATGCCGCCTATGCGATAATCTAGCCCACCCTGCCTGCTTAAATGCAAACAAAAACCTGACTGTTATGCTTAAAAATTCAGATACATTCTTGTTTCTATGTCCATCATGTTCTCCTAAGCTAAACAAACTGAGTACCCTACCTGACAGAGTTGAAAGCATAGAAACACTAATTGACTCAATAGAAGAACGCTTAGCAACACATTTTGAAACAACTATACAAGCTTGAAATTTCTCTTGAAAAAAAAATACAGCACATATAAGTGAGTACCTATCAGCTCAAAATCTAATCCCACAACAACCACAACCACTACCTCAACTACAATCACCACTACAACCAAAAATAAATACCAAACCACAGCCACAAACAATTACTATCCCTTCAAATAATTCCATGAATAATATCTCCTTACTCATCAGAGACACCATGGAACGTGAACAGAAACATCCAAATGCCATCTTATTTGGTCTCGAAGACACTAATGAATCAGATGACATTACCAAAGTTTGTGATATCATAAGCAACGCAAATACAACAAACATCTCTCCTGAAGATATCATTGAAATAACCAGAGATGGCCCTGAGTTCAAATACAATGACGGCTCTGTGGCCCCAAGATTTTGTAGAGTTGTATGCAAAAATGAGTCCAGCAAACGCATATTCATTCATATAATAAATACCATTGCAAAAACCAATCCCAACCACAAAAAACTTCGCTCAAGACCAGACTTATCCACACTGCAAAGAATCCACTCCCGTGAACTCCGCACTGAACTCAAAAACCGTCTAGACAATGGAGAAAAGGACCTATACATTGACTACAGAGCTGATTGCATCAAAAGAAAGTCACACAACCCACAACTCCGCATCCAACCCCACCCCATCCAATCTATCATCACTCAAAACTAGGCATGCACACCCCAAACTACCTCTATCCCAACTACAACTGGTCTTAAATGCAAGCTACTCAATGCAAGAAGCCTTGTAAATAAAATACCTGAATTTCTCCTCTTACTAAATATGGCTAAATTCGACATCATATTTGTCTGTGAAACATGGCTCAACGCATCTCTCCCTGACTCCATTACCACAGCAAGAGACTATCATGTTAACCGATCAGATCATAAAATCCGTAGAGGAGGTGGTGTTGCTATCTTCTATAAAAAGTCCCTACATCTAAAAGGCATCCAAGTTACCCAGGAGCTTGCTATTCCTGAGACCATTGTCTGTGAACTGTCCTTAAATATCACATTTCGGTTCTTACTATGTTACAGAGCCCCTGATTATAACATCGAACATGCAAACAAGCTAAATACACTACTAACATGGGCAGCATCGTGCCCACACGCTTTCATCTTTCTTGGTGACTTCAATCTACCTCATATTAACTGGACCCTTAACAAATGTACAACTGAACCCACACATGCAATCTTCTACAATGCAGTAACAAATCTGGGACTAGAACAACTAGTAACCAACAACACTAGACATAACAACTGCCTCGATCTCATCTTCTGCAATAGTTTGAATTCAATTTACAGAATACAAATTAAAGAACCCTTTTACAACAGTGACCACAACATGATTGACTTTTGTCTCAACATATGTTCACACAAAAATCATCATAATGACGGAATCCCCAATTATAACTTCAAAAAAGGCAACTATGATCTTATTAACAATGATCTCTCATCCCTTGATTGGCAATTTCTATTTTCTGGATGCAATAGTATAGAAGAACATTATAACATATTTTTACTTGAAGTCGAAAGAGTCATCAAACTACATATACCATTAACAACTCTCAAAACCAGAAAAAACAAATTACCCAAAACAATAAGGAAGCTTCAATCCAAAAAGAAATCACTTTGGCGGAAAAACAAATCTGGTCATGTTGCCAACTTCAAAAGCCGATACAAAAATTTATGCCACCAGATAAAAACTGAATGCACCAATTATCACATTAAACAAGAAGAAAACCTTCTACGCACCAATTCTACCCATGCTTTCTACAATTTTATAAACAACAAACTAAAAGACTCAAGGTCCATCCCACCCCTGAAAGGACCTAATGGTAAAGACTGCTGTGATGACACTATTAAAGCCAACCTCTTTAACACATTCTTTGGCTCAGTATTTGTAAACAGCAATGGATCATGCCCAGTATTTCCTAGTCGAACCACAGACAACTACAATGATCTAATACATATTGATTTTACAGAAGACAATGTTGAAAAAGTACTATGCAATCTAAAACTATCTTTATCTATTGGACCTGATGGAATATGTGCCTACTTCTTAAAAAAGCTATCCACTGCCATAGCAGAATCTCTAAGCATAATCTTTGAAAAATCTTTCAGGACCAGCTCCTTGCCAAAACTATGGTCACAAGCCACGGTCATCCCCATCTTCAAAAAGGCAGACCCCAGCCTAGTTGAAAATTACAGACCAATCTCTTTATGTTGTGTCACCTGTAAAGTCATGGAATCAATTATTAACCAATCCATCATCCTCCACTTAGAAACAAACAACCTACTCCCTAATAAACAATTTGGTTTTAGGAAAAAACTATCATTGAATCTGCAACTCTTACATTGCAAAAACATATGGACTACACAACTCGATCAAGGCAAAGCAATAGATGCAATCTACATAGACTTCTGCAAAGCCTTTGATTCAGTGGTACATGACAAACTACTCCTAAAACTAAAATCTTATGGTATCTCTGGACACCTGCATAACTGGATAGAAGCAGTCCTGTCAAACAGACAACAAATGGTCAAAATTGGGAGAGTCCTGTCCAATTCTATACCTGTCACAGTGGTGTCCCCCAAGGCAGTGTTCTAGGACCAACTCTTTTCATACTCTACATAAATGACCTCTGTGATCATATCAAGAGCAACTGCGTTCTCTTCGCTGATGATGTAAAGCTATTCAACATCACAGAAAATACCGCTACCCTTCAAAAAGACCTTGACTACATATCAGAATGGTCAAACAAATGGCAACTTCAGATCTCAACAAATAAATGCTCTGTCCTACATATTGGCAAAAAAAAATCAGAAAATAAAATACAGGGTAAATAGTGAAGACCTTGTTGATGACCCAAACTCTGTAAAGGATCTTGGAGTACTCATCTCAAATGACCTAAGTGCTAGAGCCCACTGTAACTACATAGCCAAAAAGGCGCTAAGAGTTGTTAACCTAATCTTACATAGCTTTTTCTCTGGTAATATTACACTAATAACTAGAGCATACAAAACATTTGCTAGACCAATACTCGAATACAGCTCATCAGTCTGGAACCCACATTACTTATCTGATATTAACACAGTTGAGAAAGTCCAGAAATATTTTACAAGAAGACTTCTTCACTCCTCTACTCGTTGCAGAATACCTTATGCCACCAGACTTGAAATTCTAGACCTTGAAAACCTAGAACTACGCTGCCTTCGGTCCGATCTAAGTATAGTATATAAAATCATACATTGCAATGTCCTACCTGTCAATGAATATTTCAGCTTCAACCATAACAACACAAGAGCAAACAATACACACAAACTCAAGGTTAATCGCACCAAACTTGATTGCAGGAAATACAACTTCAGCAACAGAGTGGTCAATGACTGGAATACTCTACCTAACAAATACAAATAAATCTGAAATACAAACCCCAAAAACTTTAACCTTAGACTGTCTACTATTTACCCCACCCCTTTCCCAAGAGGTCTGTAGGGGGCGTGCATAAGCGCACCAACGTGCCTACCATCCCTGTCCTATTGTTTCTTTTATATTTTATTTTTCTTTTATGTATCCATGTATTCATAACTATGTTTACTTATACTTATTATCTTGTAAGCAATTGACAAATAAAAATAAATAAAGTAAAAATAAATAAAATAAATATTTTTGATATAGTAGAAGTGTAATATGATTTTGTTTACCATAATATAACTCAAAGAGGTAGATGTGTTTAGCAATAAAATAATAATATATCATACCAAAAAAGATCTAGATTATTTTGCTGCATGCCTACACATATAGTTAAGGTGAAGTGAGGAAAGTTGCAAATTAGCTTAAAGTATACATATTCTAATTTTAAAACTAATTATAATTAAATTTTCTGAAGCCGTTTTCAGGAATCCCGAAGAAATATATATTGATACTGATACACATTCTCTCCAGCATTGACCCTTTCCATTTTGACAAGGATAGCCTGCAATGAGATGTTAACTATGTCTGAGTGACTATTTGCATCCTTTTGTGCAATGAGGAGGCAACCCTGTAGGACTTATAGTTTATTTATTTATTTATTTATTTATTATTAACATTTATATACCGCCCTTCTCCCTAGGGACTCAGGGCGGTGTACAGCCAGATCAAACCCCGAACAATACAAAAGTTAAAAAGAAATTAAATAGTGGCTGTTTAGATTAAAACAACCCTCCCCCCTAAATTAAAAACCCAAGTTAAAACCGAATTAAGGAGACAATTAAAACTATCTCAGCCCAGGCCAGCCTGCTCAAAGAGCCAGGTCTTCAACGTGCGCCTGAAGGCCCTCAGGTCCGTGCTGGTGCATAACTCAGTTGAGTGTAATTATAGCCTCATTGCATCTCTTCCCCATTAAAATAGGTAGTGCTCCTGGGGAGGAAAGCTATGGCAAATCTAGACAGCATACTAAAAAGCAGAGGCATCACCCTGCCAACAAAAGTGCGTATAGTCAAGGCTATGGTTTTCCCAGTTGCAATGTATGGCTGTGAAGGAATCATAAGGAAGGCTGAGGGCCAAAGAATTGAGACCTTTGAACTGTTATGCTGAAGAAGACTCCTATGAGTCCCTTGGACTGCAAGGTGATCAAACTGGTCAGTCCTAGAGGAGATCAACCCTGACGGCTCTTTAGAAGGCCAGATCCTAATGATGAAATTCAAATACTTTGGCCACCTAATGAGAAGAAAGGACTCACTGGAAAACAGCCTAATGCTGGGAATGATTGAGGGCAAAAGAAAAAGAAGACGACTGAGAATGAGGTGGCTGGATGGAGTCACTGAAGCAGTCAGCGTGAGCTTAAATGGAGTCCAGAAGATGATAGAGGACAGGAAGGCCTGGAGGAATGTTGTCCATGGGGTTGCGATGGGTCTGACATGATTTTACAACTAACAGCAACAACAATACTGTTCATTTTGGTTTTGGGAGGAGGACATCTGAAAAATGTTATGGAAGAGAGAAAAGTGACATAGAACCGATCCCTGATAAGAAACATATGGAATGAAATAAGTGAACCAAATTTTTATTATATAAGGAGTTAATGTCATCTATTATTTCTAGGGTAGACAGCCATAGAAAGAAAATCAAGAGGTACTTTCAGCTTTTGTGCTACACATCTATGTTCATCTAATATTAATGTTTAACACTTCTTGTTTTTTGCTTTCACCCAATTTAACAAAACTTGCTGCTGATATTGGCAAAAGACCAAATGAAAATGAGTTTGATTGACTTTTTTCTACAATGGATTTCAGAGCAAAAACATTTACCTTCTGTATGTCAATATTCTGACTGAAGAAAGAGATCCAGGCACACACTCCATTTTTTTCCGTACTCAAAAATAGCCTGCCGGGTATTATCTTTCTTTGACTATCTTTACTGGGCTGTATTATCTGCCAGCTCCTTTCTTTTATTAAAATATTCTTTGTGTCAGAAATTCTTCATATTTTAATATGCTCTCAAAGATATGTGTGTAATAATCAGGAGAAGAATAATCAGAATAATCAGAAGAAGAAACAATTGCCTGTGATTTGAGATTCAGATGTTCTACCAGACATGGCCTATGGTCTAAATTCATTTTCATGGGCCTTCTTTCATCCTTCTGGGCTAAGATAGGTGGTCACCTTTTGGATGTGGTAACCCTTTAAAAGAACCAAAACAACAACAACATAGCAGTGGTGGGATTCAAATTTTTTTACTACCGGTTCTGTGGGCGTGGCTTAGTAGACATGGCATGGCTTGGTGGGATGGCTTGATGGGAGTGGCAGGAGAAGGATACTGCAAAATCTCCATTCCCATCCCACTCCTGGGGGAAGATTACTACAAAATCCCTATTCCCTCCCCATCCCACTAACCTACTTTCCAGCTCTGCCCTCCTGTGCAGGGCAATAAAAGAAGACGCAGCTGATCAGCTGGAACTTAGGGGCAGAGAATAGATGGGGGTGGGGCCAGTCAGAGGTGGTATTTGCCAGTTCTCTGGACTACTCAAAATTTCTGCTACCAGTTCTCCAGAACTGGTCAGAACCTGATGAATACCACCTCTGCAACCTAGGCTTCTGTCTGAAATAAAGAGCAAAAACAAAACCTTAGTTCAAACACAGAAGTCAAACAAGTTTTATTCTCTGATGAAAGCATAGAGACCACTCAAATTAAAAAGGTGTGGGCAGCCACACATCCACTGAGGGCAACAATCTCCCTAATGGAGAGCAATTGATGCAACTTGACTGGTTCTCCACTGATGGAGAACTGAAGTTGAATTGACAGCTACATGGTTCGGCAAATATTACTTACAAAAAGGATCTTAAAAAATTTCTTGGCACCAGAATTTAGGAAGGTTTCAGACCAACTGGAACAGATTCAGAGAAAGAGTTATTCTCCATTTACACCTGAATCATAGCAACTGCTTTTCTTCTCCCACAATCTCATTAGTCATCTTCATCTCCCTCTATATCTTTAGCAACCTAAATCCATATTCAACTGTTTCACTGTTAGAATACTGTTTTATCCCCAAAGAGGGAATTCCATGGGTGCAATTGGATGTACTAGTTGCTTGACCCTTATTTGATGGAAGGAGCTACTATTGGTACCTATTGAATATTCTTGTCTGGTGAGGGCAGCCCTTTTTCTATGTACAGTAAGTTCTTAGGGTTTATCTTCTAGGGCCAATTTCTTAGGGCAATAGGAGAATCTTTAGAGTCTTGTGTCCACTAAAACTGTGAATCTAGGCTAAATAACACATTAGTTCAGCAGTGATGAAAGATTCAGGGTGCTTACATTGATCAAGATATTGGAAATGAAAGTTTATAAAAGTGATATCTAAAAGGATATCAGAAAAATCAAGATTACAGGGCAAAACAATGAGTCCAAGTTATAGAAAGACAAATTAAATATTTTGGGGGGGAAACTAGAAAAAGAGTTATTTGATTGTGGAACTAGTAATCCAGAAAGGGCTGGCCTTCCCTTCTAACCTCTGGATATATTAAACCAGAGGCTAGACAAATATTTGACTTGCTTTCACTGGGAATGCTTTCACTGGGATTTTCACACCAAGTAATGAGTTTGAGTTATGGCTTACATGATCCTTTTTATCTCTGTGATTCTGTTAATTGCAAACTAATAAAATGGACAGGGCGTGTTCATTGTACTCAGATATAAAAATCAATGAAGTTGAAGGGTAAACAAGTTTTGCATCTGGTGTGAATGCAGGCAGTGAATAACACCATCATTGTCCTCTGCTTTCAAATCTTTTTTTGATATGTTCTTGGCATTTTTGTCTATTGACAGGAAAGTGAATTGAATGGAGAACTGATACAACCAGGTAAGGTAAGGTAAAGAAACACAAAAAAAGTGTTTTGTTATTGGATTCATTTATTAAGGTGATACGGTGACTTTTGTTTTAATATCAAAGCCTAATTCAAGTTGCTTTAAGGTGGGAATTTTAACCACTAGCTTTTCATTATGTTTTGAATATTTGCCATTATTTAGGATGTCATATTTCTAATTTAATTTTGAAATTTAAATCTTTTCGTCTGCAATCGTACTATGTGTTCATGATAGTAATAAGATCAAAATAAAGAAACAGAAGCAATGTTTTATATAATATAGTTGTATCAATATTAATACCTTAGGAAGTATATTGTCTTCAAAATCCTAGCAGTATGACAGAGAGCAATTTGATTGAACAATCAGGCAAAATACTGAAAATGTTTGTCCTTACCAACTCTAGTATATTATACAATATTAAGTACTTGTGAACATCTGTGTGATTTGAATTTCAGTATGAATACAGATCAATCTGTTTTTAATGGCACTATTAGAATGTGTTTACTTATTTCAATAAAGAATGTATTAACTGTAAGTAATGAGATCCTCACCTGAAGTACTGCATCTAATATTTAATTGCTGTATTTAGAGCTGACCTCTCTAATTATGTTTTGAGAACTTCAGACATCATAGAAAATGAAATCTGCGCCAGATAGATCCAAATATGGATTATGTGTTACAGGAATTCAATTTAATAATAAAATATGAAGGCTGTATAGCATACATATGAGGGAAAGGCTTGGTTCTGTATGGGTGTGCATATTTTCTATATGTGATGTCCATTGGAAAAAACAGCATTATAATGGGGATGATGTTTCCATTCCATCAAAATGTTGTTTGTCCTGCTTTAGCCATTATGTTATATTTTGTCTTAATGTTGTTTTCTTCTATTATATTACTTTATGCATTGATTATGTGCCCTCAAATAATTTTCTAGTTTCTAGTGATAACATAGTTAGATCTTTTCCACAACTTCCTATCCTTTGTCTGTTATTTCAACTGTCCCAACCATGCCCTCATCACCAATGTAACTGAGTCCATCCATTTTGCTGTTGATGGCCCATTTGTCTTTCCTACTCCTGTCCCAGTATCAGAGCTTTTTCCAGAGAGTTGGGTCTTCACATAATAGGCTTAAAGTAGGATAATTTAAGACTGGACATTTTTGCCTCCACTGAGAACTCTAGGTGGATTTGTCTATGGATATTCTCGGTCATTCAGGTCATGGTTGTCCCAAAGGTGCTTGTTCAAGAGGCAGCTGGACTTTCTGGTTTTTCTTTGAAGACATCATTCAAGATTAGAAGCGAAACATCTTCAAAGGAATACCAGAAAGTCCAGTTGCCTCTTGAAAAAGCACCTTTGGGTCTGGGTGGATTTGTTTGGTGATCCATTGATTTGTTTTCTTGGATATTCCTAATTATTCTCAGGAGTCTTCTCCAACACCAAGTTTCAAAGTCATCAATACTTTTCCTATCCTATTTCTTTAAAGTCCAATTTGCATAGAGTGTCCCAGGCAATACCATGCACGATCCTGATATTTGTAGATACAGACATTTTATGGTATTTAGTATTACAATAGCATTTAGGCTTATATACCACACCATAGCACTTGATAGAACTCTCGGAGTGGTTTACAATGTAGAAGCTTTTCTTGCATATTGCCCCCAACAGTCTCAATCCTCATTTTACCTACCTTGGAAGGATGGAAGGCTGAGTCAACCTTGAGCCTCATCAGGATCAAACTCCAGACTATGGGCAGAGTTTGTCTGAAATACTGTACTTTAACCAATGCTCAATCAAGTCTTTTGAATATCTTTTCCAAGATACTCTTCTTATTTTGCCATTGGAATGTAGAGTTACTTTATCCAATTGAGTGATTATCATATCATTCTTCGGATTTGCTGGAGTAGCTTGGTTAAAACCTTCTGTTCCTTGCTATATTTCAGTGAGCATTCCATGCTCACTATACTTTCTGACTTTATGAAAGAGTGCTCACCTAACTTCATGTTCTAGTACTAGAGGTTCTGTAAGTAAGGAATATTGTCTAAGGTTTCTTGGATGTTGATATCTTTACTGCATGATGTTGTCAGCTTTGGAAGCCATTTTTCTTTTGAGGTTTCTGGGCTGCCACATTCAGTGCCTAGGAATTTGGGAGGGGGGATTTCAAGGAGCGGTGGAAGAGTAGCCGTAACAGCATTCCTTTCTTGGAGAGTCAAGGACAGTTTACTCTGCACCTGGAAGGTGGTTATCTCTAGTTGATGCAAAGATCTGATTGGGTCATGTGATGAATTGTTGGGTGTAGAGGCTGGATCTTGGCTTTCTTTGGTTTGCGGGAAACCTGGAACTCTTAGATTCAAGTTTTCCCCAGCTGTGCCAATATAACCTCTCCAATAAAATGGATCTTTAAGAATATGATGGTATCAGAGTCTTTTACTTTGGAGGATGTTACTTGGAACACTGACAGATATTTCAGTATACTCTTTCCATCTTCCTTTGATTTTCTTTTAATCAATTACTATCTGTCCATTGTCATCCTATAGCATACAATCCAACGTTGGAGCCTTTGTCTGAGTTCAGAGATATTTGGAATAGAAGCCAGAGGATGCTTTTCAATTGCCGGCAGCAGCACCGCTCAGCTGAAAGAGCAAAGAAGCTCAGGGCACCAGGAAAAGGGGCCTGGCCCTGCCAAATCTCACACACCCACCCTGGGTATCAGGCTCAGAGAAAGCCAGAACACCCTTGCCATCAGCCGGTCAACCCACCCGCTCCACGTGCCTTTGCTGTGCTTTGACCAAGCCCGGCTGTTCACTTGAGGAGGGTATCACTGCTCGTGCGTGCCCTCCTGGCCCTGCAAAAGCCGAACAGAGTGTCACATGAGAAGGAAAAGAAGGAGGATCATATTCAGGGAAACTGCCGCTGTGGCTTATTCAGTTGTGGGCCTGTCCTCCTTTCTGTCATACCTTCCTCCTGGTACCCATTCCTGCCCTGCCAGCCCTCGTGTTAGTGAGGTTGGCATTGTTCATGGCTGGGTTGAGCCAGTGTCTCGGGGTGGAGAGCAGGTCGCATGATCGGATCGGCAGAAAGCCAGAGGAGAGGGGTCAAAGAGCCACATGCAGCTCCAGAGCAGCGGTTGCCGATACCTGCACTAGATCAAACTGACTTGCAAATAAATGCAATGAAAGTGGTGTAAAGTTTTTCTGGATTAGAGCATGTCGTTTCCTCATTCCACCCTCATTCAACAGGGCAAGTTGTTGCTTCCTTTTTTGTAACAAAATATCTACCCATGATGGACAGGATTAAGGCCAATTATCATTACTTATATCCTGAATCACACATAGTTTTTCTATCACCCATTGTGTCCAATGTCTCTACTGCCCCATCTGATTTATTTATTCTTTTTCAAATTTTCTCCCATTTACCTAACTGATTGAAAGTTGTCAGGATTCTTTAATGGATAGTATGCTTCCATCTTGATTCAGTCTCCTAAAACAAATAAATGAATGTATTTGGTAAACTGGAATATGACATGTTTTAAAATAAAATCCATGTATTTTTACACTACATCTGTTGTAGTGAAATGTTTAAGAACAGCACATTGCTTATTATATTTAATTGAGGGTGTGCTTCAAACAGAGACAAGAATCTGCATTTTAAAATGTTGTACTTTGCCAAAGAAGGTTTTAATTTAATTGATGAGAATTTGTTTTAATACATTGTCACCAGTGCCTGGCATTTTAGTATAACATATTACAAGAAATATAGCACATGATATGTATTAAGCAAATGTGGTGTTAAATTTTTAGGCAGTTGGGAGTTTGCTGAATCAAACAATTAACAAGATACCTTTAGTGGTGGGTGAAAAGCATCCTAAAGAGAAGTTCTTTGAAAGTAACATAATTTGTCCTGCTCCCTTTGTGGATATTCCTAGATTTATGAGATAATGTGTTTGAGTTCAACCTATTTTGATACTTATTCTACTAAAGTCAATGTGTTGTATCTTGGTACCTGGGTCACCAATACATGTAGCAGTAGGACATTGCACATTCTACATTTGATGCTAGCTTCCTGCAAATGAGAAAAGCTAACTTGATTTCTTTTTTTAAAAAAAGTGTTTCTGTTTTCTTTCTACTAAATCTTTGTAAAAGCTGTTAAAAAATAGAATGTGAAAGGTTGACTAAATTGGTTAAGATGTTTCTTAATAGCAATGAATTACTTCCGTCCTAAATTTAGATCATTGTAACATGCACCCACTCCATTATGCTGTCCTTTGAAAACTAGGATTTTTTTCTAACTCCATATAAGTCATAATATATTATAGGGATTTGTAATGAAAAATATGACTGTCATTCAAAACTACTAAACTGCTAAAATTAGAATGTCTCTGCTCCAACAAAACCTTCTAGACTTGCGAATGGGGATATGAAGTACAATATACATAGATACAGTGTCTCTACAACAGATATTTATTATAAATGATTGCTAAGCATTTAGAGTTCAGGATCCAGATAGCATCCTGGACAATTTTAGGAAGTACTTGAAAATTCTTGACATTTACCAGTTAGCTGGAAATGAGTTGTCAGGCATATTTTGTATAAATGCTGGTGAGTTTAGATAAATAGCCATCTTTACCGGTAAATGACAGAAATGAAGGAAGAATTGGGTCATTGGGCAAATACACTCAATACTTTTCGAAATGCATCACTAAAGCTCAGTATGGACTTATAAAATCACATTACTAAGAATTGTCAATTCTGGCTTAGATTCTAGAATTTGGTGATAATTACACTTTCAGAATGTTCAAGGTCAATTAAAGGTCTCCTGTGTTTCTTATTCCTATGATCAAGTTGTTCACCCTCACAAAATCACAGAGCATCTAATATGTAGTGGGGTAGTCAGTCAGGGCTCTTAGGAATAGAGCATTAAGGGCATGATATATTCTTCCTTTGTTATTAGCAAGGAAGATTGTATCATTGGTGCTTGGATTTTCCAGTTCACTTTGATCTTAGCTGTACTTCTCACACTAGTTGCAGCAGAGATACACTTACAAGTTAGATCCAGTGGTGGGATTCAATTTTTTTTACTACTGGTTCTATGGGCATGGAGTGGCGGGCATGGTGTGGTTTGGTGGGCATGGCAGGGGAGGGATACTATAAAATCTCCATTCCCTCCTCACTCCACTAACCTGCTTTCCAGCTCCATTCTCCTGTGCAGGGCAACAAAAGAAGACCCAGCTGATTAGCTGGGACTCAGGAGGCAAAGAATTGGTGAGGGTGGGGCCAGTCAGAGGTAGTATTTGTCTGTTCTCCAAACTACTCAAAATTTCCTCTACCAGTTCTCCAGAACTGGTCAGAACCTTCTGAATACCACCTCTGGTGAGATCCAGGGAGTGTTATATCATCACTGAATTTCACTCTCTTTGAACAAACATTGCAATGTCACACAAACATATGAAGGGCACAGCGTTTGTACCATGGGCTGTGAAGTGGTATATAAATCTAAGTGCTATTGCTATCATGATGCTGTTTTTGTCATTTTGATCAAAGCATGAGATCCTGAAGATTCTTGCAAATGAAGTGGGGGAATCATGTATTTGTAGGGACACTATATTGTTATGACTCTTTAGAACAAAGTATTTATGGTGGCTTCATTGTAATGAACAGTTAATCACCAGAAAAGACCTAATCCTGATGGAGATGAACATGTCTAAAATTGGACACACTGTATCCCCTCTTTTAACCTTCTTATGCAACCTTTGTCATCCAAGACAGAAAGAGAAGTGTGTGTGTGTGTTTGTATTAGTCTAAGAGATAATGACTAGTTCAAAGTTACCCAGGGGTTTCCTTGATCTCATTCCAACACTATAACCACTCTAACACACTGGCTCACTTATTCACACACACAGACATACATATCTATATATGAATAGAAATATATATGATTGAAAATGGAGTTTTTAGACTCTTCTGGGGCAAATATCATGATGGTCTTTTGCTCTGCAAAAATTCCATCTCATATCCTATTTTTTGATTTGAGTTATTTCTTCAGTTATTCACAGGAGCATTTTAAACTTCACTTGGAGGTTATGTTTTCAGAATACTGATGGAAAATTCATGTCTTGAACATTGTACAAATGATTTGCCTTTTGCTGCTTGACCACAATATTATTCAGGGCACTAAGTGTAGATCATTTTGTATGAGACATATTCATTTTAATATAAAGTCTTGTTAATATTCCTGCAAAGCAATTCCTGAAAATGATAATGATCATTATAATTTCTCAGGAAGATCAGATACAAAGAATGAGGCAAGGCTATAATATTATTGTTCATGCTAAAGCTTGAATTTTGAATTATAAATGTTTGGGTAGGAAGGTAGCCAACATTTGGGTTTCTTTCAGAAATATTTATATCCAGCTTGTGCATTATATGTTTTCTTCAAACTTGCCTTAATATTATCAAAGAGCATTAATATTTGTTTTCCTTCAACCAACATAGCTTTTTAAAAATGCACTGGCATTCGGTGAGACCCTTTACATGCTCACTTACCTCCTGGAAGAATAGATTTCATTCTTACTTTAAAAATTTCAGTCATTAAAGTCCTTATGCTTATGAAAGGGTAGAGAGTTGTAAAATGCAGATATCCTCAGCCTTCACATAAGCACACCAAGGAAGGTCACCTATACAGTAGTTGTGCGCTAGACATATTAAAACATCAAGCCTCAAGGATTCAATCTTTGCTTTTTTGGCAGCTGATGTCCACTAGGGGGCAGCCACGCTCCTTCAGCTCTTCTGTGCTCTTTCCCCTGGTGTGGGAAGTAATTAGGTCAATGAAGGTAAAGTAGGACTGAGTGATAAATAAAAAAGGCTCTTTCTCCTCAAACATGCATCTGTTTAATTTCCTTTCTTTTTAGGTTTTGTTACAAAAGCAGATTAAACTTTGAAAAGCAGAGGATTTTCCTCCCCCTCCTTGAGCCAAGAACCTTAACCTTGCTAAGGAAATATATGGAAAGGAAGAGCAGTGAGCAAGAAAAGGGCAGCAACGTCTCACTTTAATGTCCTCAATATCCAGTTTAAAAGAACCTTGTGGAGAGGAAAGGCCATAAGCTGATGTTTTCTCTGCTAGGTGTGTGTTTTTACCAGGTACTTTAACAACAGGCATATGTCTCACACACACACATACAGTATGCATACATACAGATAGCCAGGATCAATTTAGTTATGAACAGAATAATCTTTATCCAAGCCGATTGACAAGGGGACCAAAGGTGGTATTCAGCAGGTTCTGATCAGTTCTGGAGAACCGGTAGCAGAAATTTTGAGTAATTCAGAGAACCGGCAAATACCACCTCTGACTGGAGATTTTACAGTATCATGCCCCTGCCATGTCCACCAAGCCACGCCACACCTACTAACCCATGGCCACAGAACCAGTAGTAATTTTTTTTTTGAATCCCACCACTGAAGGGGACCAATACACCTGAACTCCACAAAGTCAGAATATTTTCTGGACAAACCAGGTGAAACAGGAACAGCTATTAGTTTTTAGCTATTTCTCCACATCTTAGGTGGAGAGGAAAAATGAGTTTGCTACATTAGTCACCTTTTTTCAAAACCTAATTCTACTAGTGGAGGAAGTTAGCACCCACCCCGCTCCAAGAAAAATGAAATATTTTGGGATATATTAAAAAGGCAGAATATTTCCCTAAAAGAGAAGTAGAAACTCAAGAGAGGCAGAAACTCACCCCAATTTGTTAATCGGCCATTAAGGCCTGGGCCCGAGTATTCCACATAACAAAGATCTACCTCCTTCAAGCAGAGCCATAATAGGAATTGCCCAAAGCCCTTTCATTACATCATCACCCAGCAAGAGTCAACCAAGCCTGGGACTCAAAAGACAACCTACCAAGTTACCCCTGTATGGGCCCATCATGGAGTCTGATAACCAATCAGAATACAAACTCAAATACAGATCCCAACAGAGGGCATAAAAACCAGGGACTCTCGGCATCTCTTTTTCGCTCAGGAGCTCCAAAGCATGTGATTCTGTCCACCATTAAACCATTTCTCCAGTATACTGCATGAGTCAAAAAGAGGGCTGTGAAAATATCTATGGACCCCTCACATCCTGGATATAAACTGTTTCAACTTCTGCCCTCAAGATGACACTATAGGGCAGTGGTGGCTAACCTTTTTGGATTCCTGCGACGAAAATTGTGCATGCCAGCACCCAGAAGGCAATGTGTGTGGCCCCCCCATGCCCCCTGTGCATGCACATGTGATCTCCCCACCACCCCTTTACCTGCATTGCTACCTCCCAGCTGATTTTCAGCCACTTTGAGGCCTTTTTCGGCCTCCCAGAGGCTCGAGGGAAGCCTCTGCAGCCTTTGGAGGCCAAAAAATGTCACTTTTGTCACTTCTGGTATTTCTGGAAATACAGGAAGTTATGAAACGGGCCTGTTTTTCGACCTGCAAAGCTTCCCTTGAGCCTCTGGGAGGACAAAGAAGGCCTCAAAGTAGCCGAAAATCAGCTGGTTGGCTCTCACGGCTATAGGGCACAGTATTTCAAAACAACTAGATGCAAAAATAGGTTCCCCCCCATGCCATCACTCTGCTAAACCCCTAATTCCCACAGTACTATCTTATGCTAAAGATCTTTACCCATGTAGTAGGGCTGTATTGCTCTCCTCTTCCTCAACTCATGTTTCCTATATCTTTTTTTACTGGTATCTTATGATTTATCATTTGTTGTTTGTGTCTTTATGATCTATGACTTATCACTTAGTTGTTTTTATGTACACTGAGAGCTTATGCACAGGAGATAAATTCCTTGTGCGTCCAATCAGATATGGCTAATAAAGAATATTCCATTTCCAATGCTCCAATATTTCAAGGTAGTTGTGTACGATATTTATTGCTATTGCCCTTGGTTACAGGGACAAATTCTTATAATATAGAATATAAAAAGAGAGTTTTCCAGCTCTCTTTCAAGGGCTGAGACAAAGGGACTGGCCCCTTTGTTCCAAGGGCAAGATTGGAACACATTGTCTCCTGGCTTCTAATACATTTAAAGACAATACTATTGCCTTTAAACACATCAATCTGTCAGATATTTATTTGAGTGAATTTTAGTGGCATGGTCCTTTGAATGGCCATAACATCCTTGCCCCAAGATTCTTACTATTTAATGGAGAGAGTGACAGTGATATTGACCAGATTTTAAGGCTGAACATGATATATAATCCAAATAATCTCCACTACATACATACATACATACATACATACATACATACATACACACACATACATGAACACACACATTGTATGACCTTGTAGGAAGTCCAGAAACAATCACATGTACCTCTGAACAGAAACAAACCTGTATCTTGTCTCAATATGTATTTTCAAAGTTTGTGCTCTTATTGAATTCTTGATTTAGCTGCCTATAGAAAACAGGATTGCTTGGGAGCTGGTAAGCCACAAAATGTATTTACTGAGCTACCTTCAGCTTAGACAGAGAATTTGTAAAGTTTATTGGGAAAATATACATTACCTTAAAGATGAAGATTTATCAAATTACATGCTGGATTAACATCATCAGGAAACAAAAGTTAATTAACATTGGATATTGTAACAACTCTTTGACCAAAACCCTCAGGATGATTTTGGGATAAAATTAGTGAGGCATACAAAAACAAAACAATCGTTGGTTTTAAGTGAGGTGTTATGCAGAGGTGGTATTCAGCAGGTTCTGACCAGTTCTGGAGAACTGGTAGCAGAAATTTTGAGTAGTTCGAAGAATCAGCAAATACCACCTCTGACTGGAGATTTTATAGTATCCTTCCCCTGCCACGCCCACCAAGCCACGCCCACAGATCTGGTAATAAAAAAATTGAATCCCACCACTGGTTTTAAGGCCAATTAAACAGGTCTGTGAGTGGCTATACAAGCTTAGACACCACGACAGTGGAACTGCCAGCCAGGAGATAATTTCTCTGGAGGAAAGAGAAATTGGGAGATCACCCAGCAGTGGTCCAGAAAAAGTGGTCCTTGCAAGGAGACAACAGGAATTTAGTTTCTTGTGGTTATTGTGGATCAAGCAGCTTGCAGACCTATGGATGTGTCTTTAGTTGCTGTGTAGCTATCATGGACATTTGATTGGCAAAAGCTTCACCTTCTTGAACACTTTATGATTTAATTACTTTACAACTCAAGAGAGAGATTCCAAATCAGTGAAGATCAAGCAGTGAAGATCAAGGACTCTTGGTGTGTGTCTTTTTGAAATTAAGAAGAGAAAAAGAGAGGCTATTTTAAAGGATTTCAACTTAGAAGCAAAAAAAAAAAAAAACTTAACAAAATTGTGAACTGAGAAAGTTTCAAGCAGACATTTTTTTTCTGATGAAAGTATCTTTGAAAGTAGTAAAATTAATTATACATTATGTGTGTGTATATGTGTGTGTGTGAATCTCAAAGACAAAATGATGGTGTTAACTACTCTCATATCAGATAAATGCATGTTTAAATTATGACAATAAAATTAGATTTCTGAATAGTTCATATGACTACGCACTGAGGCAGATCATGAAATTAATGGGAATTAACATCACACTGGATTTTACTCTTAGGGGTGCTTTAATCTGAGATACATGAGCTCTCGGGAATCTTAGAAATTAATTTAATTTACATGTAAGTGTAAGAAATGTAACACAGTCCCCCATCCTTTAGGAACTGGAAATGTTAGAAGCATTTGTGTTTTTAGTCATTCATTCATTCAATTTCAATATATTTGTAAAATTTAATATATTTTTTTACTAAGAAAAGAGTTAAAAAGTATAAAACATTTATTTGTTTTTTTTCAAAGGTTTTTGGAAATGCCCTTTGCCACAGGTATCCAGCAAACTTCACAGTCCTGAGTAATTTTTAAGTTGTTAGTCTTAAAAATTGGTTCCAATTAAAGAAAGGAAACTGATACTTCTTGCAATGAAGTGATAAAAAAATGAAGTTCTCCAGGAATCTATACTGCAATGGATACTTTTAAATTGCTAATAATGATCTGGAGGAAAGCAGTGAAGGGATTAATTTTCTGCCAACACTAAATTATTTAATGATATCAAATGAAGAACACTCAGTGAACAGCTCTCAAAGGATCTCCAGTTTGGTGAAGAAAAAAATTGCTTTTTTTTTTTTTTTGGCTACTTTAGTCTCATTCAAGCTGATGAAAGATATAGACCTGCAATTTATTTAAAGGTGAAGAGAATATTGGAAACATTTTCAAGGACAGAGATTTCAGTGCTCACACACTTTATAGACCTGTTCACTTAAGACCACCTCTTTCAGCGAGAGCACTTATCATTTATGCATTGGCAGCTCATGATTGTAAGATTCAGGTTTTGTGTTGGGACAGCTATTCTTTAATTAGCTATAAAAGAAGCCTGGAGGCCTTCTTCCTGTCCATTTCTTTCTTTCTTTCCTCCTTCCTTCCTTCCTTCCTTCCTTCCTTCCTTCCTTCCTTCCTTCCTTCCTTCCTTCCTTCCTTCCTTCCTTCCTTCCTTCCTTTCTTTCTTAAATTGAAGTGAAGAAATAATGAACATTTTCATAGTGTTCTTCACAAAACTGGGATTCTTGCTAAAGCTACCAGTTCTAGGCAGCAGAAATCCAGACTACAAATAACAAGATCTAGGCCAGTGTTTCTCAACCTTGACATCTTTAAGTTGTATAGATTTCAACTCATAGCAAGTTGGCTGGAGAATTCTGAGAGTTGAAGTCCACCCTTTCTTAAAGCTGCCAAGGTTGAAAAACACTGTTTTAGAGCAAGCACCCTTGGCCTCCTACGTATCAATCCAAGGGAACATCTCACAAGACAAATGTTTGCATTGGTTTTTCTGATTGGAAAGGGTGAACAAAAACAGAAGCTTCAGAATTATGGAAAGAAATATAAAAGAAAAGAAAAGGCTTCTGGGAAATTTGGAGAAGCTATAAGTCAGGTGTCAGTGTCAGTACCAATCATTAGAACAAATGTGCTGTAAAATGTAGCTCAATGCAAACAAGGCAAAAGTGTGCAATGAGGCAAAACAATCTAAGTTGGTTGATGATCCAGTACTGGATTGACACTTCAACAAAAGTACCCATTGATACTTCATCAAAAAACGTAGATTGTTTTGCCTCAATGGGCACTTTTGTTGAACTGTCGGTCCAGTAGTTCTTTTTTCTTGACACAGTCATGAGGAGAGTCAGGGAGGAGTAATTTTATCCCCACACAACCTCAGGTTTATTTTGGGTTAAAAGGAGTAGTGAGATGCTGTCGGTTCAGACCAGTTCTAGTGAACCAGTAGTTCCGATGATCAGCTTGTCCCGCCCACCCATTCCCACCCTATCCTGTCCTATATTTCCGTGGTTTTCAGCTCAGTGGCACAGTGGATTGTTAAAGGGAGTCTGTGCTCACAGAACCGGTTGTTAAACTGGTTGTAGCCCACCACTGGTTAAAAGTGCTTCTGCTGGTTAGTTGTGTCATGTGAAGTACCACATCTTGTCATCACCTACTCAGTCAACCCAGGAAAGTAGTTGAGATTATAGAACAGCTGGAATTTTTTTAATGGAAGGTTTCATGATACTTGCTGTGTGCCTCTGTGTGTGTGTGTTTTTAACCACCCGGAGTCATTTGTGTGTGACCGCATAAATCATATAAACAAACAAATGGCTTCTAGCATTAGTTAATTTAAATAGTAGGTTTTGACTCAGTGTGATCATTTACTGTTGTAACTGTTGATGAAAAGATCTGACAAGTTAAGTGACTGGGAAAGCACATTGTAGAAAGAATGCTGGTAGGGTATTGGGGAACAATAGGTAGGAATATGGTACAGCTCTCCTATACAGGCAGTCCTTGACTTATGACCACAATTCAGGCTGGAATTTCCATTGTAAGTTGTTGTGTTTGTAAATTGAGTCGAACTTGATTTTTTGATACTTTTTACAATGGTCATTAAGCAAATCACCATGGTTGTTAAGTTGATCCATCTTCCCCATTGGGTGGTTTTTGTTTTGGCTAGAAATTGGCAAAAAAGGTTGTACATTTCAATCATATAATTAACAAGATGCTGCAACTAGTTGTAATTGTGAGCCAGTTTCCATGTGCCCAATTTGAGATCACGTGACCACATTGGTGATGTGACAGTCATAAGGACAAATGCAATGTTCTGACCAAGACTTCCAAGACTGTAATTAAGCACATGCTTAGTTAAAACAACTCCTGTTTTGTTTCAATGCTGGGAATTATGTTCATTCCCAGCCTGTAATGAGTCCCAAACAGTCTCTCGAGATAAGCACCACCTTTCTGTCCTTTGAATTGCTGTCAGCAACAAAAGTGCCAAATGAACTATAAAAAACCAACCAAAGTACAAAGTCCACACAGAGCTTCACAGGATTAATCCAAACAGAACGAATGACTTTGCTTCCTACAAAGGTTTCTTTACCTTTGCCTGTCCTTTATACCTTATGGGAGGGGCAATCACCTCAAAGCCTCACTCCTGAGTCCCCCCTTTTGTCTCAGCTGCTCTTGCCTTCTAGCAGCTCTGCGCATACATGCACTGGAAACAGGCTCCCCTTGATCCTCTGCCTTGTTGCTGCCAGACTCCAGAGGCTCTAGAGTCAGAATACCACTCCCAGATGGTCCTGACCCCACCTCTCATCAGATGCAGGACCCTCTTCCGAGTTTTCTCCAGACTCCCAGACTGGTCCCCGTTTTTCCCCACTATCTGATTCCGCTTCCATCTGCACAGGTTGCTGGCGAACCACAACATGCAGGTTGTAAATCATTTTTTTCCAAGACTGTTGTAACTTTGGGCCATTGTTAAATGAACGGTCATATATTAAAGACTCTTGTATTTACAATAGCTTAGCTTAGGAAAAAAAAAAGTGAAACATGGGAATTGATAGCCAGGCCATCCTGGAGCCAAGATGTTAATGGAGCTCTGAAACTCTGGCATGATAGTTTGTGATATATGGATAATGAGACCTTTATAGCAGCCTCAACTTGGTTCCCTTCCCTTTCTTTTTAACTGATCTTGAGAACAGTATTATGTTTCATCTTTGTTTGCCACTTAAAATTTCTGTTATTTGTGTGGGCAGCCATTTAGAATAAATGTAGAATAAATAAAATTGGAAGGGACCTTGGAGGTCTTCTAGTCCAACCCCCTGCTTAGGCAGGAAAAACTATACCATGACCTTACTAAAGCATTATAAAGTGGTATTAACACTTCATCTTGATTCATCTACATAAACAGAGGGATCTTGATTTTATCCATCTGTTTATGCAATCTAGAACTGTGTTGGTTTTTTTGGCAGCTGCAGCACACTGCTGGCTCATATTTAAGTTGATTGTCCACTAGAACTCCAAGATTGTTCTCACAATTACTACTATTGAGCAAGTACCACATATACTATATTGTGTACTGTACTGTATACATATTTTGTTTTTCTTGCCTAAATGTAGAACCTTACATTTTTCACCATTGAATTTCATTTTGTTAGATACCACCCAATCAGAGGTGGTATT
The DNA here is from genome assembly GCA_023653725.1 of Bungarus multicinctus. Lineage (NCBI taxonomy): Eukaryota > Metazoa > Chordata > Lepidosauria > Squamata > Elapidae > Bungarus > Bungarus multicinctus. The sequence continues at coordinate 86,163,702 of CM042836.1, forward strand.
CAACCAGTTCTCACCGGTTCTGGAGAACCTGTAGCAGTGATTAGGCCTGGGTCGTAGAATCGTTAGTGACTTCTGGCTGGCCATGCCCCCGAACCAGTTCTCTGGTCGCTCAGTTGCCCCACCCACCTGATGCTCACTCATGCAGCTCGCCCACCCACTGCTCGCCTCGCCTAGTCACTCCTCCCTTCCTGGGCATGGCTTGCCTAACCTGACTTCCCCATGTGGTGCCTGTGCCCCAACTGAGCAGCCCTGATCTGCCTGCCCTGCTCACAGGTAAGCCTGGGAGCCATGCTAGGCCTTTGCCCACTGCATGGGGCCTTTCCATGTCTCCTCACCACTGCCCGGGACCTTTCCGGGTGGGAGGAGGCCAAGGTGGAGCACCGGGCCAGTCCAGAGGGCGGGGGGCAATGGTGGCAGCAGCGCAGCTATGGGAAGCAGCCCCAGGAATTCCTGGTCTCCCTTTCGGGGTGTGTCCGCCACCCTCCCAGCCCAGCAGAGCAGGGAAAGCAGAGGAAAAGCCTAGGGAAAGCCATTCGCTTTCCCCCTCCCTTTCGGGGTGTGCCCACCCACCTCCTGCTGCTGCCTGCTGCCACCTGCCACCATCTATGTGCTTTGAAAGGGAGGGCAGAGGATGTTCCAGGGCTGCTGCTTTCTTCATTGTCCTGCCGCTCACTGCTCATAAGTTCTTCCCAGAAAAGAGGTGTGTATGTGAGATAGAGACAAGGAAGGGAAGGGAGGGAGGAAGGGAGGGAGGGAGGAAGGGCAAGAAGGAAAGAGCAAGAAAGAAAGAGGAAAGGGAGAAAGAAAGAAAGAAGGAAGGAAGGGTTGAGAGAGAATACTCTGTGCTATTATTTTTAATTGTTCCATTATTTATCATATATTAATGTTTTGCACTGTCCCTAAACCTAAAGTGATTTTACTGCCTTTTTTTTGTCCAGGTATTTTTCAGGGTTTACATGTCAATAGTCCAGAGCATAAATACAGGTATGTTTAAAAGAGTTGAAAGGGACTATGAAGGTCTTCTAGTCCAATCCCCTGCTCAGGCAGGAAAACTCTGAGGATGCCAAAATCTGAATACAGGTCCTGGGAAAGGTCAGAATAACAGAATAACACTTAGAAAGGGACCTTGGGGGGAACTCTATACCATTTCAGAGAAATGGCTGTCCAGTCTTTTGTTAAAAACTTCCAGTGTTGGAGCACCCAGAACTTCTGGTGGCAAGTAATTCCACTGGTTAATTGTTCTCACTGTCAGGAAGTTTCTCCTTACTTTTAGGTTGCTTCTCTCTCTGTTCAGTTTCCATCCTTCTGGTGCTTTCGAAAATACATTGCCCCCCCCCCCTCTTTCTTGCAGCTCCCTAAAAGCCTGTTGCCTGTCATTCTCTTGGGCAAAGCATGTGAGCCATTTCCTCCTTTCAGTGGTCTATGAAAATACATCTATAGATAGATAATAAAGTCAAAAAAAGGTGAACAACATTTTTACAGAACCAAAGATACATTGAGGCTGGGTGTGACAAGGAATGGTGGGAGGGGAGGGGCCAGGTGAGGCACCCCTTGATGTGAGTGACATTGAGTTAGCCACATCCATCCAGTCACATGGCCATGAAGCCACACCTGCCCAGTCATGTGATCCTAAACCACGCCCACCAAATAAGTCACACCCACAGAACCGGTAGTAAAAATTTTTGAATCCCACCATTGCATCCAATGTTCAAGCCTGTCAAGATCCTTCTGTATCTCTATCTTCTGGAGTATTGGCTATTCCTGATAGCTTGGTGTAATCTGCAAATAAGTATGTATGATATTATCCATGTTGTGAAAAAAAACCAAACCAGTAAACAGAATGAAAAAAATGGAGAATGGGAGAAATGCTGACAGTTGAGACATTCAGGACAGAAAAAAAAGAAGTATTTACAAACTCAGGCTTTGAAATCAGGCATTACAATGTGTGATGACTGTTAATTTGTGTTGCTTTCAAAGTGGATTAAATACATTCATAGAAAATAAAACAGCAATGACTATACCCTTGATAGCCATTATTATCTTGCAGCATCAGAAGGGAGAATGCTTCTGAATCTGATTGCTGAGATACACAAATGAAACAAAGCTATTTGAGTCAATGTCCTACTGTGGACATTGGCCTCTGATCTAGCATAATGCAACTTTAGATACACCTTAGAAGTTGAGTTCTTCTTATGTTTCTATGAATATTACTATAGATGTCAAAACTGGCAAATATGTTCTAATAATGTTTAGTCTATGACGAATAATGTGAGAGTTTTAAAAATGATCCATACAAATCAGCTATAGTAGCAGGCATTTCAGAATGGCTTATTGTTTTCACAGATGATTTCATTGTGCTCCATAATGATTTGATGGAAGCATTTCAAGCCAGCATGGGTTTTTCACCTGCATGCCCCAGCATTCTTCCAACTCTAGGAATAGCTGATATGACTTCAATCTGATGTTCTTTTATTTATTATGAAATTAAGAACGATCAATTTAAATCTGTATGGGAACATAGGTCAGGAATAATATAAGAAATCCCTACCACCACCACCATCATTTATTCTATCTCCTGACCCAAAGATATTTAGATATAGGCAAGAGGAAACTAAAAGAGAAATGTGCACTTTATTTGATAGAGTCTTTGATTTCATGAGTTTGAGTGTTCACTATGGGATGTACTCAGTCCTCTTTTCTGACAAAGAAATCATGACCAATTCTAAAAGCCCATCAGATGTGTGTGTGTTTGTGTCTATAATAACATTATTCTGAATAACAGAATAAGTTCATTATTTTCCCTACCTCACCCCCACCAAATCCTTTTGCAAATATTATTCCAGCAATTCTATACAAAACAAGGTGTTTTTATATAATTTCCTGTATTCTTATTTTTCTATATGAAGACATTGGTTTCAAGCTAGCCATAGCGCTACTTCACACTATATAGTGTAAAGATCAAAAATTTAGCAATTTATAAATTATAATTGTATTCCTGAATACGAGAATCTCCAGTGGTAAACCATAACTTTGATAATACTATTCATATTTTAGAGGGAACATAATGGAGCTCTTTGGGAATCATCCCCTGAATATGTCAAAGAAATGACCTTGCTGTCATAGTCAATACTGCTTGCCTGCCAGGGTGGTTCTTGAAAACTTTCCTCTCCCCACCCCCCCACTTCCCTTCAATTTAAAGATCTTGAAACAAATACATTTGAGAGTGAAAAGTTAAAATAGAGAAAGTAATTTATGAAATATTGAATATCATATTCAAGGTCAAATGGGAATTGAGTTCAAAGAGGTCAACTCTGTTCCAAGTGTGAATCTTTTTCATCTTTGTTTTTTTTTTTCTTTCAAGGGCTTTAAAGATTGGTAAGGAACTTTATTTTGGAACATGCTTAAGTCAAGAGTGCTAATTTTCAGGAATGCATATATATATTTCCCCTTTATCCAGCATGACTGAGTAGGGCCACCAACTTTAGTGGCTTTTCCATCACAATGTCTATTCATAGCTCATCTTTCTTTGGTTTTTAAAAATCCTTTTAGCCTTCTAAAATGCTGCTTAAATGCTATTTTTGAAAACATGGCCTTTCTTTTTAGAAATAACAAAGGTGTCCCATAGCTAGAACAAGACCGTTAGGGCAACCTTTCTCCTATAGAGCTTCTTCTGATCACAGTTTTACAACCTATTTAACCTGATTTCTGAACTATCGCATTTTCTGAGTTTCCATATATATTGAATTATTAACTAACAAAACAGCATTCGCGGAAAACTAAAATACACAACGAAAACATAACACATTATATAAGTCCATTAGGTAAATTTTGACCTGATCTGATTAAACATCCAGTGTGAACAGAGCCAGTAAGTCAGTAGGCAGCCCAATATATTTAGCTACATAATGTGCTGTTTCTTGAGAGGAAAAGACATTTTAAAAGATTTATTATTAAAAGGTGATAATAATAATTACATAGCTGGAGTAAATTTAGATTGCTAATATCACGAAAAGGTATTTTTTGAGAGTGTGGTTAAACATTTAGAAGAACTCCTTTACATTTATTGTACATAGAGGTGAACTTAGAGAAAATGTTGGAAGTATATATATCTAATTAGTAACCATAAATGCCTTACTAAATGAAACAACCCTATTCTTCACCACAGACTCCCTTTAAATACCTTTTATAGCCTTGGACCATGACCACGAACCCCCAAGACTTAAGCTTTTAAATCAAAGCATTAAATCATAACAAACCTTTGTGATATTGTAGCCCCCAAGGGATCTGTGGGCTGTAGGTTGAGAACCATTTGAAATAACCTAACCCATTGGTGATTGAATTGAATTTTCTAGAAGTCACAGTGACTACTGGTAAAAAATAATGTATGGGAGTCCAAAGAAGAACAGGAAGGCAATGCACACTCATGCAAATCAAAATGCCTGAACTGAAACTCTGTTAGAGTCTTCCTGGATTGAAACAACCCTAATGTATGTACATAAAAATGTATGTACCAGTTTGGGTAGAATTTGTTATTTGGGATTTAGATCAGAGTTCCATAGATGTTGTGAGAGAAGCCTCTCCATGTTAGCAATAGCTCCTGGCTTTTTCTGCCCAATCCATTTCATTACAACATGATGTTATTGGTGATAAAGGAGGACAAACAGATATCTGGCAGGAAGCTCAGGAGCTAAAAGAAAGAGATTTTTTTAAAAAGAAGTCCAGAGGATTATTGGATCTGCATATTCAAACCCCACTTCTTTTGGAAGTGTGAATCATTTAAATAATGGACAGAGCTTACAGTCACACAATTTCAGCTGCCATCTTGCTTTCCCCCCAACCCTTGTCAAAAAACGGGGCCATTCATGTACATTCTTAATATTATCATCTAGTCATGCAGCCTTGAAAACTCTTGTTTCATGTTATGTTTACACACCTGTCTGCAAACCAGGATGGACAGTAACATATCCCGAATCTCTTGTTTTCAATGCTGATGCTACTATTGACAATCTTAATCCTACAGCCCCTCTGATTTAAAATTCAGGCTAATCAAATCATGATATTAACTGATTAGCTTGTTATTAAATTGGATGTAGAAGGGCTGGTCAACTGACAAGCTACCAGAAGAATTTAAAGCATTCAGAATTTGCCCCTGTGAGATATCTGCCTATAAAGGTTATCTCTTATGGAGAAATAATTTTGTTATTCCAGAAGTGATTCACCTAACCATTTTAACCACATCGAGTGAAGCATATCCTAAAATAGTTTGCATGAAAACCTTGGTTAAAAGCTGCTTCTGATGGCCAAGAGCTTTCTTGAATATTAACAGTGTTATAAATGTATGAAACATATGCCAGGTTACTTGATATAACCTTCCAAAGGCACACCAGGAAGTGACCAAGAAACTTTAAGATTTCATATTGACCTTGTGGGGGCCATCTTATGGAATTCCAAATAGATTTAGTGTCCTCACAAACATTTAATTAACTAGAACCCCTGAAATTATTTTCAAATCTAATTGCCTGAAACTGTCATCTTAGATAATGGGATTATATTTATATCAAAGTAGTTTAAGGACAGGCAGCTAATCATAAGTATCACAATTGTCCCATCATCCTAGGCTGAAAGTGCAGAAAACCAACCATTCACTGAAGTGGATTATTGCTGAAGAGCAGTCTGCGTCTCCACATGTTACTCCTTTCTCAAAAAAAGAACTCAGTCTTCTTGAGTTATTTATAGGACAATGACTAAAAATTTGCTTGACTGCATCCAGATTTAAAGGAGGATTTACAATTCAAACAGAAGCATTTGAGGATGTTACTCTATAAACTTCTATCCTTTGTTCATTATGTTAAGTGAATAGATCTTGATAGAATTCTTTCCATAGCAATAGGACAATCATTGCTCATTGAAAGCCTTTGAAATATAATTAGCAAAAGTTTCCTATTGTACATTTGCTGTATCTGTTGGTATTTGATGTCATTCTTCACTGGTATTTCATTTATTGTATATCAGATGCTCCAACAAGATTGGAAATGAAGTGAAATCATATTTAAGTAGTGGAGGCAAAGAAAGCAGATTGACAAACAGGTTTATTTCCCCTTTAAAATGAATTAAATAGTTTACTCTGGACAGAATAAAATAGACTAGCTCCAGGTTGGCAACGAAGTGGGATAAGTTTATATATTATTCCCTTATTTATTGAACCTATATGTAGAATATATATTGACAGAAGCTAGGTTGGAAAGAAAATGATTAAGTTTTTAAAATGAGAGGTAGAAACACCTGTGCTAATGACACTACTCTGATAGCTGAAATTACAAAGTTTTTTTTTTGTATTTCCCAAAAAGGATATGAAATAAAGATCACATAAAAATAACTATAAACAATGAGTTAGAAAAAATAAAAGTCCTAACTTAAAACAAAAAATGCATCAAAGTATTTTTACAGGCCCAATTGAACTGGTTCTATGAAATGAGTGAAAGTAATGTGATTTGGTTCTTGTTATGATAGTCACTATAGACTTCTGACTGTGATGAAACTGATAGTTGCTGCCATTATGAAATAAAATGGGGAAGAAATAGAATGTATAGATTCACACTGAAATATAGGTATCATGGTTAAAGTAAAATAAAATAAAATCACACCCCCAATTTACTCGGACACAAATGTAATGTGGATCTGCCAATTTTGCAGACTTTTGTTCCCCTTATCTAACTTTAAGCAAATTCTTGGTCATCCAAGTTTTCCTAAATCTTCTAATCAGATCCTAAAGACTTCTGGTTTTTCAAAAGCAGTTTTGCACCGTTAACATTGCAATGTGGGAAGGATGGAGGAAATGAGATCCAGCTCAATGCCAAGAGAAGATGGCTTAAAGAATTTAGCATATCCCTGCTGCTTTTTTCTTCACTGTAATTACAACTGAAATTGGTGTGTTGGAGATCAATATGGAATCTGCCATATAAGGTACTCAGACTACATTAACTGGTGCATAAAGGTGCATTTAGTAAGCCAGCTGAAAAACATGTTATGAGCACAACAACCAAATGGGGAAGCCTTATTTTGTGATTTTGCTTGCCAGCTATAATTTCTCAATATTATTCATAGCAAGCTGCTAGTTAAAAGGCAAAGATGCTGAAATTCAGACATGGCATTCTACTATATTTAATCCACACAAATTAATTTGTTTATAATTTTCTAATCTTACATTACCAATGTATCTGAAGTTCCTTGGTCCTCACTGCAAAATCTTAGGGTAAGCTAGGATGGTTGAGGATAACAAGTCCTAACGCCAGATATCATTTCTGCAAAAAAGTGAAACATGCTGGAATAGAAGTAAATGTCCTTGATTTGTGTCTTGCTTGGCAACATTATGCATTTTATCGTGGTAGAATCCTTTCACCTAATTCCCTACATTAAAGCCAATTCATACATTTGTGCAGAGACACCGGCAGATTGCCACACCGTTCATGCAGGCATGGAATAAGAGATGTGCAGACCAGTATAAATTTAGTCTGTGTTACAGTCTGTTAGAAAGCAACAGCATGAAAGTCTGTTGTGTTCTTTTTTTACTTTTTCTTTAAATCTGTATTTGTCTATTATCCACATATCTTTTTAACATATGGTGTTTTTGTGGGTAACTTCCTCCTGCAAAATGGAGTTTAATAATCATTAAAACATTAATGAATGTTTTAAATGAAATGAAAAATAAAGTTTCCAATAGCCCCCTCTTATACCACCTTGCTTTCCCAAATATATGCCTGAAATGTGTTTTTGGACTACTGTTTCACAATATTTTTGTGAGTAGAATTGAATCAGAGAAAGATGGACTCTTAACAAACTTTATTCAAAGCTACCAGCCACAATGCAACATATTCCATATAATTCCAAGGCAGATTATTTTTAGATGCTCATCCTGAAACTTTGTCTTCAAGCATAACTGTTATAATGAGAACATCTTAGATATTGAATCTAATGTGCAAGAAGATAAATTTATATCAATTAGTAATATTGGAACACAGATTAAATAAAAATCTGAAGGGGGAGGGGCCAGCAGAAGGGAAATGGATTCTTATTAATGAAAGTGAACTGACTATTTGGCAAAGTTCTGTTTTTTCATGTTGGCACTGTTTACTTGACATACTTAATTTAATCAAAGGCAAGGTTACTATGTCACGTAAACAAAAATCCATTTGGGACTGGGACAGTAATATAAAAAGCCCTCAGATTCTTTTGGGTTAAACTAATTTCCCTCAGTTAGTCCTGTCATTAAAAATGAAAAAGGGGGTTACTTTAGGATTAATTATTGTTCTTCTGCTTACAAGCCATAGAGAGAAGAGCCTAGAGTTGCCCTGCTAAAAAAGTGAATTTTATTACTAGAATCTGACTCCTGATTTACAAATATCGCCTTGTAAGTTGTGAGAAATCCTAAGGGGATAAAACCAGTAGGTTCATTTTTAAAAGAAGCAGCCCAGAGGTGGTATTCAGCAGGTTCTGACCAGTTATGGAGAACCAATAGCGGAAATTTTGAGCCGGCAAGTATCCCCTCTGACTGGAGATTTTACAGTATCCTTCCCCTGCCATGCCCACCAAGTCACGCCCACAGAACTGGTAGTAAAAAAAATCGAATCCCACCACTGAAGCAGCCATATTGTTGTTGGACTAAGTCAAGAGGGCACAAGTGCTAATTTTTATTTTTATTTTTTGCAATTCCTGAGCCAGAACATAAGAATCAGTTTGAAGAAAGCTTTCTGTTTTGAGTGAAGCAGGGCTGTTGAAGCCTGATATAGAGCTTCAACTAACTAGGCTGGTGTTCTTCTGGAATATAATAGCGAGCAGAATTGGTCTGAAGACTCCATGGCTACATATGGAAATTAATGTGGAAAATATATGTGTTTGTGTGGGTGGGTGGGAGATCATTAAACAATTAAGGGAAAACTGAAGTAATTTGAACCTAGATGAAAATGAAGATGGTTTTGGCTCAACTCAGCCTCTTAAACCCAACACACAGCTACAAAATCTCTTCAGGGCATTGGGGAATTCTTCTATGCATGGATAATTTGCCTGCTGACCTTCAGGGATAATTATTTGAACTAAGATCTACTGTAATATGATTCAGATGTTACATGCCCAAAAGGGAGTTACAAGGAATTTTTATATAATACCATTTCCAGCTTATTGTAATAAAAACATTAACTTTGCAAAAGAATTGAAACAGATTATCTGATTATCATTATAATATTTAGATGCATTTATGTATTTTAGCAAGAGATGAGGAAACTTTCTGAAGAATTATGGAAGGGAAATCTATGACTTTGGTGCTATGAATGGTCATGATGAGGACAACAGAATCTAATCTATCCACCATCCTATCCTTTGTTTACCAACTGCAACATGCTATGAGGCTTGTGTACTATTTTAAAATGAAATGTTTAGACCTTGGTTTTTTTAAAAAAAGAATTAAAAAAAATTCATGGGAAGCGCCTGTTTACTGAAAAGCAATCAGTGTTAACTAAAATCAGAAGCAGATGTTTGTGCATGTTACAATTAAACAGAAGAGGAAGAGAGGGGCCTTTATTTATTGAACATAATTTTGTCTTCTTGCAAACAGGAGAGCTATGTTCGGGTTTGGTGGTAAGACCATCCAAGGTTATTGGTAGGAGAGAAGCCTCTCCACATCTGGTATTTTGGGGGCATGAAAATTTGAAACATAATTTTGAAAAGTAGAAAAAAAGAAAAAGAAAAGAACTCAAGGATGTATTCAATGAAGAATATTCTATGTGTGCACATGTATGTAAAGAGAGCAGATTGGCATTAAGTTTTCCAAAGTAGGATGGTGAAAGTAGGATAAGGGATTTTCACAAATGAACAAACAAATAAACAAACAAACAAACAGATAGAACAGGAATGGATAACAGAATAATAGAAAAACAGAGTTGGAAGGGACCTTGTAGGTCTTCTGGTCAAGCAGGAGAGGTCTCCCATTCTTCATTATTAGCTGTCCAGTCTCTTCTTAAAAACTTCCTGTGTTGGAGCACCCACAACTTCTGAAGGCAATTCCACTGATTAATTGTTCTCACTTTCAGGAAATTTCTCTAGTTTTGGGCTGGATCTCTCTTTAACAATCATGCAGCAGTGATGGGATTCAAAATTGTTTACTACTGGTTATGTGGGCATGGCTTAGTAGGCCACTCCAGGGAAAGGATACTGTAAAATCTCCATTCCCACCCCACTCCTGGGGGAATGTTACTGCAAAGTCCCCATTCCCGCCACACCCCACTAACCTATTTTCCAGCTCTGTTCTCCTATGCAGGGCAACAAAAGAAGAGCCAGCTGATCAGCTGGGACTTGAGAGTCAGAGAATAGATGGGGGCAGGGCCAATCAGAGGCGGTATTTGCTGGTTCTCCGGACTACTCAAAATTTCCACTACTGGTTCTCCAGAACTGGTCAGAACCTGCTGAATACCACCTCTGTCATGAAGGTACTAACCTTCCCTCCCCCAACCATTATTACCAGTATTGAATAGATGTGACTTTTTTTCTTGCTATTTTGCAGCTGAAAACATAAATATTATAGCATAAACTCCATCTACAACAGAGAAACAAACAAACAAAAAAAACAGATCCATTCACTCATCAGATGCAACCTTATTGATGGACTATTCTTGCCTGACTGGATGTATCCTGAAAGGTGAATTCAGCCTCTGATCAACCCAATGCAGAAATGGTTGCATTTTGTCATTTTGAATGTGTTGTGTCCAGTGTTGGACTTATTTAAGAAAGTCCCTCTTGTTCACTGCTGTGTCACGGAGTCAAGCCTACTGATAGCATTTCTGCCTGAACACCATTGATTGACCATCTCGTAGGAGATGTTGCTATGTCTGTCAGAGGACCAATTTTGCAGACCATCCATTCATCTAGGTTCCAGCAGCAGCAGCTTTTTGTGAAGTAAATAAGTGATGACTTTGCAACAGACCAGCTGATGTCTAGATCTGTTGATAACAAAACAGAACATTATGTGTAACAACGGCTATCGCCCTTTCTGAAGTTGCACAATTCCTTTCTTTTGTTTGCAAAAAGGTTAGAGTAGCAATATATTCAATTAAAATACTTTTCGTTATTTAGATACAGGCTGTCATCTTTACATGCATTAAATCCCTCTCCACTAGATGATATAGCACATTCTTTGCAAAATCATAAGCCTATATAATAACAAGGTATATGTTGTTAGAATGTATGAAATGAAATGTTCTAGAATATAGAGATGAATAGAACAGGAAATTGCAGGGTTCAGTATACAAATATCAATACAATAGTATTTCAGCACCTGTTTGTCCTATTTGAAAAGATTTAAACTAAATGGTTAATCTATCAAAAATACTATAGAGAGTCTAGCCATTCATACCCAATTTTTAAGAAGAAATTGATAGGTTTGTCTAACAGTTGGAGATGTGGTGCTTAAAATGCAAATATTGATTTACTAGATGTGGTTTAATATAAAAGGAACTCAATATTTCATGTATTTTGTTTTTGTTGAGAAAACTGTATTTGTAACTAACAATGCTCTTTGCAATTGTATAACAATAGTTTAAAAACTTACAAAAGATAATTAAAATTAATAGTGGCTGCTTTTATGATAACAAATCCTCCCTATCCGATACCATCCATCCTCAATACAGTGGAAAGAAGAATGTCTTTCTAAGGGTAAATCTCCACTTTCTGCTTGGCCTACTGCCGGAGTGAGACACTCAACCCTTTCTGTTGAAATGTAACCCTTCCATTCTTCTCCAGTTTCCATTCAAAACTATTCTTTCCTGGCCCAAGCTGTCTTAGACCCTTCGGAGCAGATAGTCACCAGCATTTTGTTTTGTTCCAGTAGCAACCCTAGCTCAGATTGCCTGCAGTGTTTAGTAATATGATTTTCCCTCCAAGAGTTGATTGCTGTCCTGGACAACCATATTGTTGTTTGGTGGTTGGGTAGTTATATTTTCTACTGGTTGACACCTGCTGTTTTTTAAAATAATGATAACATTCTCAACGTTAGGGAACCTGGGCTCCATGCAGCTCTTAAACATTCCTGTGAGCATCTTTTCTGTCCAGGCAGGGTGAAAAATGCTTGTCCTAGTTTCCTACCCCATATTCCTAGTACTGCAAAACTTCCCTCTTTCATTTTTCTTAATCTTTAATGTAGGGGTGTAGGAATGCTGCTATTTGTTTCTACTTCTGCTGATTTATCAGTTCTTCTCTGCTGTAAAATTTCTATGAACTATAAAGGGAGGAAAGACCAATCTGTTCCCTATTGCTTTGATTACTGTAGTAACAGACCAACAATAGTACCGTGGATGTGTCAGTGTGTGTGTGTGTGTGTGTGTGTGTGTGTGTGTGTGTGTGTGAGAGAGAGAGAGAGAGAGAGAGAGAGAGAGAGAGAGAAATGGTCTGCATTAGTGTCCAAGGAGAGAAGAGAGAAGGGGTATCCATGTGTGCAAACATCTGGGAAAGCAAAACAAAGGCATGGGAATGACAGAGATGAAGAAATGCCTAAAGGCAGGCGCTGGTAGACAGGTCCACAAAAGAACAAACCAGCAAGGCTGACTTTTCCTTTGTGGATGGGGAGAGCAGAAACATGAGAATAAGGAGTTAGGATTTGCAATAGAGAACCAACCCAACTCCATTGTCAACCATGACTACAGTTTGTGAAGTTGGCTTAAGAAACAGCCTGGAACAGCATGTAGGCAACACTTCATTGGTGGATTGTACTTACTAGTTTATGTTTCTAATTTTTTAATATTTGTCTGCGGTTTAGTAAACTTATTTAAATGCTTAGCATGTAAACATCACATTAACTTCCTTTTCAGACTTCCCCACCCCACATACTTCAACTTAAAAAATAAAAACCAATTGACTTCAGGTCGTCTCTTTCCCTGATGGAAAGGGAGTAAAGGAGGGACTAAAGAGAAAGGCACTAGCTATGATGGAATGTAATAAGGAGATGGGCTCCTAGGAGAGAGGTATATTCCAGAGGTGTCTATGGAGATTCTTAGTTATCCAAGTCATGTTTGTCCCAAAGGTGCTTTTTCAAAAGCCAACTGTTTCTCTTCTCATCCAAGAAGCTTTTTCAGTTCTGACTGAGTGGTGGAGAATGGAAGGATTTTGGTTTGAAAGAGGGGTCAAAGAGGCCATCCATGTTAAGATTGAACAGTCCTCTATCAACAGAGGTGGACGGATATGACACCACCTATCTCCTGTTTACAATACAGTCCTTTCAGCAGTTCCAAGAAAGTTCAACATCCATTTGTGCTATTAAGGTGACCTGAGGGCAAGTAGCCTCAATGACTCTCAGAAAGAATACTAATGACCAAATGACTGGAAAGAATATAAATCCTTCCATTCTGCACCAGAACTGCAGTCAGAAGTGAAGAAGTTTCTTGGATGAGAAGTGAAACGTTTTCAAGGAAAAAACAAAGAAAGTCCAGTTGCCTTTTGAAAAAAGCACCTTTGGGTAATCCAGAGGTGTAGGAGACAACTCAGTCCAGATAGTATGTGTGAGTGAAATAGGGGGAAGGCACCTACTCTCTAATAGTTCACGGTGTAGAAACAGATAATAGAGTACTCAGTCTGGCGAGGTTTTGTCTACAGATGTGAAAGTATTAAAAAACTCAGCTTGGAAGAATCACAATGTGTCATTCTTAGTTTTGGGCTTGACACTAGCATTCTTTCGAGCAGATATATTATTTAAGACTCACTAAATTGAATATGATTTTTGGTGTAGTATACACAATATGGATTCCATGTGAGGTCTTTCAGTACTCTTTTCAATATTATTTTGATGGTGCATATGAATGCAATAATTAATGTTAGCCTGTTTCTATTCTGCTTATTGTCAAGTTGCTTCACCACATGAAGCAGGATGCTGGATTACAGGCATTTTAAATCTAACCTGATAAAGCCTTTATTACTTTTTTTTTAACCTCTATAGAGGAATACTGTCTCTGAAGAAGTGCGCTAGAACTTTGGGAAGGTGGAGAGGGAGCCCAGCAGACTGGAAAGATGAATGACAGAATAATCTGCAGATACGCTATGAGGAGGAATAATGAAGGAGGTAACAGTGGCCTCTGAGCTACTGTCATTCATTCACAGCCCAATCACTGTTGAGAGACTGACAGCCTGGAGCCCCAGAGTTTTATCCATATTAGAATGAAGGGCCTAATTGCTTATTCACTGTCAATTCTAAGATAAGCCATCCAGCAGCTGATTTAATGGATTCTATAACTTCCATACATTAGTTTTAAGTCAAAGTATGAACTTATGCAGTTCATTCCAACAGCTTTTTTTCTTGGTAAAAGCCTACGCTTTGGTGGGGATATTTGATCATTTGGAAATAGAGTCTTTGGTTTGAGAAATAAATAGTTTAATTTCCATATGTCCGGGTGAAACATACAATATTTTGGAGATGGATGGTAATGAGATTTCTTAGGCCTCCAAAGACTGTAAGGGTGTAGTTAATAGCAAGAGCACATAGACTTATATACCACTTCACAGTACTTTACAGACCTCTCTAAGCAGTTTACAGAGTCAGCATATTGCCCCCAGTAATCTGGGTCCTCATTTTACTGATCTCGGAAGGATGGAAAGCTGAGTCAATCTTGAGCTGTTCAGAATCAAACTCCTGGAATGAGCAGTGAGTTAGCCTGCAGTACTGCACCACTATCACTGCATAGTAAAGACATATTTTTGGCTTATTTTGGGGGCTAGTAAGATTGAGAAATTTCAAGGGATGAAATGAATGGCTTAAATTTCTTCAAAGTTTAAATCATTCACTTCATCCTTCAAACTTTTCATATCTTTCAAAATATGCCAGCTGTTTAGGTTTTATACATTCTGGGGTGCTGTCCGGGCTGCAAAATGGTTCATAGGGAGGGTAGGCTTTGAGGGAAATTGAAGTTGCATATGAAAAAGGCTGGATGAAATTGTTTGCCATGTTGAGATCTTGAAATACTCATATATAAAGGTCTTTAACATTTCAATGAAAGGAAAGGCCAGTAAAATTAAAAATGTGGTCCATGTGGATCAGTGGAATAAAAATGATAGGTGAAGTAAAGATAGAAGTAATAGAATAGAAACTCTTCTCTTCCATGATACATTGCATAAATATTATTAAATTTGTTTTGATATCGTTATGAATTCCTGAGAGAAATTACCCAATTTTGAAACTAACCTCAATGGCGAATGAGAGGGGGAAAGAGAGATGGTATGATACGGAATATAGGAAGAAAAAAAAGACTACATAGATAAGTGTTCAAAATGAGAAATTCGGGTGATTATAATATTTTTATTATTAATTTAATAAGGGAAAATTGTTGCCTATTCTCAACTTCCCTATGATTTTGTGTTGCAGAGATGATTCTCCATTAAATGATGGGAATGTGATTGTCTCAAGGTCACCCCTTGAATATACACCAACTAAGCAGATATTTCAACATTGCTTCCTTCAAACCTCCTTTAACATGTTCAGTGACATACTATTGACTCTTAGACAAGAGGCAAATGACTTTTTTCAGGCACGGAACAAAAAGTGTGGAAAGCATGTGGGAAGGGAGGAGCTGTTGCACAAGAAACTTGATTGTTGAGGAAGTGTTGTGAGGCTATGAATCCCGCTAGCTTCTGTTAGATTTGCTGGGAGAGACATTTTCAAGAGCCCAGACTGAGTTCATTAAGACCTGAGATTCATACGGAAGCCAGCTGTGGGGAATTACATGTGTACAAGCCTAGATGAGATTGAGGCGTATGCCTTCCTCTTGACGAGTCCATTTCCTTCAAGTCTTTGATCAGATTGCTACAATTATGTTATAGTTTCATACTCACTTCCTTCAAAGGATGACAGCTCATTAGTTTATGTTTATATACTGACTTGGAAATAAACATATATGTACATAAATACTCAAGTACCTCTATTCACTGGATGTCATCCCACATTTAACCAGTTGCCAAACATGTTTTACCTGCAATCTATTAGAAGTTTATGTCTATAGGGGTCATTGGAGAAATCATGAAATGTTCACCATACATTCCTAAGGGCATATTTATTTGTTATTCTGGTTTCTGTTATCTTAGTAGCTAGCTTTCTTCCTGATATAAGTCTCCAGAATGGATTCTGAAGAATTATTTATAGGATACAGTCTTCATTTACTGCATTTCATTTTTCTCCTCCAATCAACCCATCAGATATACATAGTTGTCATCGCTATTTTAACATCAGATAAATACTGGACAAAGACTGGGCTCATAGGATGATGTTATCTAATACATCCTTTCACTAAGTAGAGATCTCAGCCCTAAGCAACATACTATGTTCTATATATTCTTTATAACTGGATTATAAATAGTTTTAGATCATATAGGCTGCAAGTTTTTTTTAGTAGCGTTTCAGATTCTATTCTCCCAAAATGAGCAAGACCAATTCAAAATGTAGTGAAGTCAAAAATTAAATTAACCGAACGCAGTTAACATAAACAGCTAATACACAGTTAATTTTCAGTTAAACACTGCTAACACGCAGCTTATATACAAACCAGTAGTGGGATTCAAAATTTTTTACTACCAGTTTTGTGGCCGTGGCTTGGTGGGTGTGGTGTGGCTTGGTGGGTGTAGCAGGGGAAGGATATTGTAATATCTCCATTCCCACCCCACTCTAGGGGAAGGTTACTGCAAAATCCGATTCCCTCCCCACCCTACTAACCTGCTTTCCAGCTCCGTTCTCCTGTGCAGGGCAACAAAAGAAGACCCAGCCAATCAGCTGGGATTTGGGAGGCAGATAGATGGGGGCGGGGCCAGTCAAAGGTGATATTTGCCAGTTCTCCAAACTATTCAAAATTTCCACTATCAGCTCTCCAGAACTGGTCAGAACCTGATGAATACCACCTCTGATACAAATACATTTGATAGTCACTCCCTGTTTGATATCCATTTAGAATATTATTCTGGCAATTTAAATAATAAGCAATCAGAAAATGTTGTTTTTTACCTCTCCACCTTTTAACTTAGATAGGGAAAGAGTCCCTTTTAAACATCAATTAGTTTTCTCCTCTGAATTATTTCAAAATCTAATGATTTCTCTTTGTAACTTAAATGACTTTCTCCCCCTTATTCACCTTTAAAATAGAAAGCGGGATGGTTAGTTAATCAACAGTCTACACAATGGAATCCACCAATTTAGCAAACCAGTCACTGCTTTCTCATGTATATCCAGAGCAGGAAAGGAAGAGGAGAGGGTAAAGGAAGGAAGTCACTGGATCAAGAAAGGAAAGGAATAGTGCCCCAGGAAAAGCCAATTCTTTGGTATTTTTAAATTAAATTAAATCAAATGCTTTTATGCTGCTTTGGTTCTCAGAACTAAAAATAAATTGGTGGGCACTGGCTCAAGTGAACATTATGTGAGGTTCAAATGTTCTAGTATTAATATTACTGTTCTATTTTTCTCCTCTTTGGGGAAGCTTTATTTAGCAATCCTGGATTCTACATCTTTCTTTCTTTCTTTCTTTCTTTCTTTCTTTCTTTCTTTCTTTCTTTCTTTCTTTCTTTCTTTCTTTCTTTCTTTCTTTCTTTCTTTCTTTCTTTCTTTCTTTCTTTCTTTCTTTCTTTCTTTTCTTTCTTTTTACAGTCTTATGTGTCAGCTCAGTGAACCAAGTAGCAGAGAAAACTAAATAAAAGTAGAAGAGAGAGAACCTAAATAGATAAATCTCTAGCTCACCAGTGCATTTTCCTACCCATAGCAGAAACGTATCCAGGTAATAGGTTTTTGTTGCCATGTTCTCAGAACATTGCCTTCATCTCTAGCCTACAACCTAAGAAGCTTAAAATCATCTTTAACTGTTCCAGATTGAAAGCAGTGAAATCTGACCATGTCTCAAGGGCCATGTTAGGCTGCTGGAGGCTCACCCTCTCCTTTCCAGCCTCTAGGAACCTTCTTTCATGGTGGCTTAGGCTTAGGTTGGCTTAGGAGAATCCAGATATCTGACTTCTATTGAGGCATCAGCCCATGTAATGGCTGACTAGTGCTTTCCCTAGCATTTGTCAGGTTTTTCAGAAGCTCCCTATAAACATAACTTAGTGCTCTTTAGGTCAGCTGGTTTTTTGACAGGCTGCTAGTCCTGTGCTACAAAGAAGATTCTTTCTTTCTTTCTTTCTTTCTTTCTTTCTTTCTTTCTTTCTTTCTTTCTTTCTTTCTTTCTTTCTTTCTTTCTTTCTTTCTTTCTTTCTTTCTTTCTTTCTTTCTTTCTTTCTCTCTCCCTCTCTCTCTTTCTTTCTTTCCATTTCTCTTTTACTGTTTCTGTATCTGTGTGGAGAATGGTGGGAAGGGGAAGAAAGCTTTATCCTTTCTCATAAGCTTTCTGACATCTAATTTTACCTGAGATTTGATCACACCCCCTTGGGAGGCAAAAAGTACCTGGGAGAATGTGATCCAATTCTGCTGGACAAATGATGGCTATGAAGATTGCATTGGATCTTTCTCCAGTTCCCTCTAAGGCATGAATGGAATAGCACAATTTCCCCTTTACATTAAGAATAGTGTAGAAGGGATCCAAGGTGATCACCAACAGATTTGTTCCACTTTCAGCTCCCTAGCGCAGACATTGTAGTGGTTGCAACTTCTAGAGATAAGCTACTTGACGTATCTGCAATTGTAGAACTTTTAAGGGAGAGGGAGATACTGCTTCACCCACTCCAATTTGAAAGAAATATGTGATTCACAAAAACACCACAATATTCTTCCTAGGAGCAGACATTCACACAGTCTATGTCTCTCTGGGTGAGCAAGAGTGTTTTCCCATTTTATTAAAAAAAAATCATTCTCTATGTCATCCTTGCTCACTTCCAATGCACACAGTCAGCTTCCTCTCTTCTGCTTCTTCTTTGAGCACTGGCTCCATTTTCATATATTCCACTCTCACAATAAACATTCCCCATTCACCTTTTTCTTTCGTCTTAATCTTCATTATTGCAATGCAGTAATCTTCTCTCCACATTCCACCTATTATCTGTTAATTTCCTAAGCATTCTTTCTTGGCATGACCTTTCAGAAGACTGCTAAACCTTTGCCCACAAATAGCCTGTGTTAGAGGTGTTAGTGAGGCAATTTGACAGGTGACCAAATATGGTGTTCCAAGTACCCAGTTACATTCATCCAAACAAGGATATTATCTAAATTAAGTAACAATTGGATATGTTGATAATTTGGGGAGGGACTCATTTTATTTTTAAATGTGGAGAGATTAGCTTGAGATAAGATACATGGAGAAGGTCAAGAAGGTAGTTGAGATGATGATGATGATTACATTGCTGAAATGTAATTATCCAGTGTCCAGAAATGAAGTGGATATGAAGTTTTATACTTGGAAAGTTCTGAACATGGTGCTTTTTCTTTTTAAAAAAAAAAAATACAAATACATGATAGAATTTATCCCTTCTACAGGATATTGGAACATTACTCTCCTGTTTCATTCCTGGTGAAAATAGATGGTAATAAAAGTCTATGTTAGAGGAGCTGCAAAAAATATCAGAGTACAGCTGGGCAAACTACTTTAAAAATGTTGGGGAAAGCTGTATTTAAATAAACCAAATAAGTTGTATACAAAAAAAGAATCTTATGTGAAAAAAATGTATGAGATTTGGAAAAATAAAGATCAGATTTGCTTCTACTTGGTGTATTGAATTAACAGTTTTAGTTGTAGTGAATTAACAATTCCCTTATCAGGAGCACCAGTTGGAGGCCAAATTATCTATGTGTTGGCTGTAGTGACCTGTAGCCTGACTCAGGATAAGACAATATATTTCAGATCAAATTAATTGATGTAACTCCAGCTAGTTACACCTGTAATGGAATAGCTCTAAAAGAGGTTGGTAATGTGATGGACTACTGTAAGTGGCAGTTTCCCAGGATGGAGGAAGCACGCTTGAAGAAGGGTGGGGTGGGAGAGACAAAAGACAGCATAGCCCAGAATTGGTTAGAGTAAAATGAAGAGTTCTAGGATAGCGATTCATTAGAATTTCACACTGTATATTTGTTAGGATTAGAATGATATAGGTTTAGTCTGGCAAGATTCTGTCCATGTGATATGAGCAAATAAAGAACTACAATTTGGCTGGATTGTTCTATGACATTCTTGGCTGGGCCTGACAACATCTGTGAAATACATTATTGCTTTGAAGTGGCTTATAACTGTTCTGTCCATAATGCATTCCACCAAGGTAATTGTTTAAAAAATTCTATTTTTGCAAAGCTCACCTACCTTTGTCATTAACGTACCTGCCTTCATTACTGGTGGAATATGTGACTTTGCGCTGAATTGCTTTGGGCTTCACCAGTGTCGAGGCTGGCTGTTTGACACAGCAGTATCTGATCTAATGGGACATGCTGTGACCCATGCATTAAATTGCACCAAAGGATATGTGTTTCCATAACCGATAAGAGAAGGCAATGCCTCTGACAAGAGCTTTTGCAGCTGTCCTTTCTTATTAAAGGTAACTGCCTTTTAAGAGGTCCTTGGCACTGAAATCTCTTTCCATAAAAATTAGTCTGAGATCATCTGTATTATGTTCTGTATACATTTAACATCCTAGACAAAGCTAGTGACAATGAGGGGTAAGGAAGGAATTTAGTACTATGGTAGATTTTTTTCATAAATAGATATTAGAGATTGAAGACTGTTCTTCATTTCCTAAATTCTGTTTTTGGCTTTTACATGGAGGCAGCTATTGAGATTCATTATCTCCACAATATAAACTGATAATATTCAGCATTAATGGAAAATCAGCTATAAAAGGGCACTAAAGCACACCATGCCATATTTAAAACTTGATGTTTCTTGTTCTGCAGTGTGATATTTAATGGGTGCTAGATGGATGTAACTTACAGCCATTGTGATATTCAGACAAAGGATAACTTGGTTCACTGCTAAGATATTAATATTAGGTCCTTCCCAGAGATTATTATAAAAGAAGGATTCAAGATATCTAAATCAGCTGCTTTTTATCAGGTTTTCTTCTAAGGCACTAAATTACAACCCTGAGTACTGGCTACAATTTTGGGAGAGTTGTATTTCTTGCAGACAAGAAATTGGGGAAGGCTGATATAGAGAAAATGGAAATATGGTGACCTGGAATTTAGGATGCCCAGTGCAATTATATGTGACTCAGGCAAGTATAATAGAAACGGAGCCAAGCTAGAGTATGCTGCACTGCTTTTTCATACTCCAAATTGAATAAGATTTCTGTCTTGTCTTTCCCTTTCCCCTCCCTTCCCCTCCTGTGCTTGTTCCTATTCTTTAAATTTATTTCAGACTTGTACGTCTGCCCATGTTAGAATAACCCTCTCTAGGTGACTTGCAGCAACACACTCGGCAGAAAGAGAAATGTTAGTCACGATAACAAATCTTTGCAAACCAAGCTTTTACCTCTTAGTCATCTAATCTAATCATCCCACCAATGTGACTGAATTACCATTTGTTTTCTGGCAAATGGGAGGGCATCTTTATTTAGCACATCCCATTTGCCATGCTATAAGGCTAGATTACAGGAATGGTTTTTTTCCCCCTTCATGATGGTCACCCAGCATCATCATATGCTTGGCTATACACATACAGATATAGAACCCTGCCAATTTTCTGTGTCTGCCAAGAGAACAGCTGATAACAAGAGGCTAGGACTCCAGAAAGACATCAAATGTTCTGAATGCCCATTGTTGGCAGGCAGGGCCAATAGTTCAAGCAGTGCTTATAATGTATAGATGTATAATATGAGATGGTAGGGGAAAGCCAGGCCTCTGCAGAGCCTTCATTTATTGCTTCAGTTCTTCCGTCCCTGCTGCTTACGTAACCCATGGACTTCAGAAAAGATGAACACACAGTTTATATCTGGCTTCATCAGAATGTCCTGCCTAAACCTCCTGTGATCATTTTGCCTTTTTGTACACGACCAACTACTAGGAACAATTAAGAAATCTTTAAAGCAAGAACATTTTAATTCATTTTATTCATGCCCAAAGTAACTTTGTGCCTCTGAAACAGAAAACACAACTTCACAAGATTACACCAAGAAAATAAAAAGTTTCATCTTCAGAGACAGTGTGACAGAAATAATTAGTTGCTTTTAAATGGAAAGTCTTGTTTTGCTTCACTTTAATAGAAAATGCGTTGGAATCTTCTTAGGAAGAAAATAATTGGAGGACAGCCCATTTTTAAATGTATCTGTTTATTTTGAATAAGCCAATGAAAAAGATTTTATAAGAAACATTGTCCAAGGTGTACCCTTTTTGTTCTCTGAGACATTTTGTGCTTGTATCTGCAAAATTATTCTAGCTATTTTTAAAAGGTTATTTTCCTAGTTTTCTGTTATAAAAATAGATATCCCTTTATTTTTTGGTTGAAAAAATTGACATAATCTTGTTTTTTACATGATCTATAAGCTGTTCTGAGAAATCTTTATCTAAAGAGCAAGATAAAAATGTTGTAAAGAAATAATTAAACTTAAAAGCTTTGTTAATAGTCTTATGAAATTGTCCCATCTGAGTGATTGATTCTGTTAAAATTTTAAATATAGAAAATTGAAACAATTGGATTGTTTATTTCAACTTTCCACTTTGATTTGAACATTTGATGGGATTGAATTTAGAGATGGTTTCTATGGAACAAAATTCAGAATGTTTTTGAGTATTCTGGTTAAAGGAATTGTTTGTTTTTTTTTCACCTCAGGACAACAAAAGTAGATTAAGTTATTTAATGTACTGTGTATGTATAATAAATTTGTAACATTCTAATTTAACTCTATTATTAATGAATATTAATGAATCCTGCTCAGAGTTACCTTGAGGTAAGATGGGCTGTGTATAAAATTTATAACTAAATATACATTATATTTATATTATATACATTAATACATGAAAATAAAAACCATCCTATTGCCCATATTTCTGCATTCTGTTGGCTGGCAGGTAGCCATCTGCATGGCCTTATGAATTAGCATGTCAAATTTTTATTGTATTTATCATTTTTATAAAAAAACTTGATATTGGAAGCTAGTCACTAAGGTGACAAGAGATCTCTGAGAGAAGTAATAAAAGGAAGCCTTGACTGAAAATAAAATATGATGTGTTTTGCAGTGTGAAAAGTTGCATGGTAGTATAAGTATAGAGATAATTAATTAGAATCATTCCCAATTAAACAAGCACATTCTTTTTGATAGTGATAGAATTTTGGAGAAATATGTAAAAACTTTAACTTTCCCGGTGACCGAAGAAAAGCCAAGGTGGGAAAAATCTCTCAATCTTTTCCTATTCCTTCAACTTACCATTCCTTACAGTGCTTTAAAACAAAACTGAAATCACATTAAGGGCCTCCCCCCCGCTGAGTTAAAGTCCTATACACCATTTCTTAAACTAGCAGAAAACTACACCAGCATGAAATTTGCTGCTCTCATTGTTGATCTCTATTCTTACCTTATTGCATCTGTTCCATGTCATTGCTGAATGCTATTATCCTCATTATAATGTTATTTACAATGCGCGTGCATACATGCAGCCTCTGATAGGCAAAGCAATTAGTTCGGTGTTCTGGGTTTGCTGCTCTACCTCTTTAGTGTATCATTAGCTTTGTGTGTGTGAGTGTGGAATCTACAAACATGGCATTACAGGGAGAGTGGAGTCTAACACCAAGACTCTGTCAGGAGTCTCTTGGCAGCATTGTCTGTTTCTCCTTCCAGATCCCATTCTGTCTTGACCCAAATCAAATAAAATGAGAGAGAGAAAAATCGTGAATAGAGATGAATGGTTGGCAACAATTCTTCAGAGAGAGAAATTTTATTGAAGCTTTCATGCCCTCTTTTTCTATACACTGACCCGGTGCTGACCCATAGATTCCTTTGTGTTATGTTTGGAAGCAAAACTAAGTCATTTCCAATGAACTGGTGGGTCTGACCAGCAGATTGAAACTATGACAATGTTTACAGCTATGAGATTTGTGTGACCCACATTAAAAGGGGACCTGCTTTGATTTCTCATGCTTGTCATTTTGGTATTGTTGACCTTATTTGTGGACTCCGTTGGCAGTTTCTGAATGTTTTGTGTTACTGTATCCAATTATTTAGAGAGCACATAACAAAATTTCAGAGAAAACACTTACCAAAGGCCAGAACACAGCAATGTGCCAACCTCGTCCCCAAACATCTATTAAGCACTCTGTGATATTCACCATAGTAGTCAATGGACTTTGTCTCTAACTTTAGGGGTGGAAAAACTGAACATATTACATGCTTTGAAGTTATCCCAGACCAAGCTGGAATAAGGAAGTAACTGCTACTTTAATATCAGTACAGCAAAAGGTTGCTTAAGATTATGTTTACAGTTATAAACAGTGACATAATATATTAACCAACATGATTCACTGGAACCTCTATAAACATTATTGTATGTCAGTAATAAAAAAAATGGTGGGAACGTAGAGATGAAGAAGTAGTAAACAACGAACAGGTTAAAATATTGTGGGATTTCCAAATACAGATCAATAAAGAATTGGCTCATAACACACCAGGTTTAACTGTGGTTGAAAAGGAGAAAATGAAGATAATTGATGTGGCAATACCCAGGGATAATAGAACAGAAGATAAAGAATTGGAGAAGATCACAAAGTATCAAAATCTGAAAAGTGAAATTGAAAGATAATAACATAAACCATCCCTGATGATCCCCATAGTTATTAGCACAATGAGTACCATACCAAAAATCCTTGGACAACACTTAGAAAATCTGTGCATTGACAAAATTTCTATCTGTCAATAACAAAAGGTTTGGATCTGAACATATACTATGCCAATACATAAAAACATCCTAGTTCTTGGGAAGAATTCAATGCAAATGAAGGCCAACACCATTAAATGATTGGCAGCTGTGGTTTCATTATTGTATATATAATAAAAATAGTTTATCTTCTTTCCCTTGTCCTTCTCTCTAGGTATATCTGGAGTACCTCTTGAACAGTATTGGCACTGACAAAATTTACTATAAGTAAATTGCTAAATACTTTTCTTGAAGCAGCTTACATTTAATTTTGATTAAATCAAAAGAAGGATTCAATCAAGATCACATGAGATACTAATGCCACTCTATAAAGACACATCTAGAATACTGCATGCAGTTTTGCTCACCACACTATAAAAAAGAAGTTGAGACTCTATAAAGAGTGCAGAGAAGAGTAACAAAGAGGATTAGGGGACTAGAGGCTAAAACATATAAAGAACTGTTACAGTAACTGGGTATGTCTAGTTTAGTAAAGAGAGGGACCGTGGGAGATATGATAGTAATGTTCCAATATTTGAGGGGCTGTCACAGAGAGGAGGGGGGTCAATCTATTTTCAAAAACTCCTGAAGACCAGACAAGGAATAATGGATGGAAATTGATCAAGGAGAGATTCAACATAGAAATAAGGATAAATTTTCTGACGATCAACCAATGGAACAGCTTGCCTTCTGAAGTTGTGGGAGCTTCATTACTAGAAGCTTTCGGGAAGAGATTGGACTGCCACCTGTCAAAAATGGTCTCCTGCTTGGGCAGGGGGCTGGACTAGATAACCTACAATGTTCCTTCTGATTCTTTTATTCTGTTATATTCTGTTATATTGTTATATTACTAAACAACACCATCTTATCCTATCTCCTTGGGAAGAACTGTATAGATTAGTGGTTCCCAAAGTGGGCAATACTGCCCCCTGAGGGATGTTGGGATGCCTTAGGGGGATGCTAAAAGGCAAGGGGGCTGGCAGGGGGGTGCTAAGAGGTGGCAGGGGGGCGTTCGAGGCGCCGGCACCACAGGCTCAACCCATTGACTGTTTCTCCGTTCCATAGCTGGCGCCTCGAATGTGGAACCCGCGCACGGCGAGCTTTGCCAAACCTGGGGGGAGAGGTGGGAGGGGATGGAAAGGAAGCACCTTAGCTTGCAGGGTGCCCTCTCTGGTGGAAGTGGTGGAGGCGCGCCAGAAGGCCCAAAAGCAAAACCTTCCCAAGGCGCGCAGTGGAAGGGGTGGGTGGTCTGGCATTAGGGCCCCTTTCCCTGGAGGAGAACAAGGGCGTGCAGTGCCCGCCTGGCCTCCACCTCTCCAGCCAGCTGGATTTGCATGCAGGATGGGGTGGGTGCAGCTGCAGGCCTCTAAGGCGCATGGCTCGGTTCGGTTCGGCTCTACGTGGTCAGCCTTGCCATAGAACCTAGCCTCCCTCTGCAGCCCGGTTCTTCTGACCAAGCCCTCCGCTTGCTTGCTTATTTACTTTCCAAGCAATCGTTCCCTCTACCTCCGCTGGTCTGGGTTGCTTCCACATGCCTTCCTCCTCTCGGGTGGAGCGTAAAAATGGACGGAGCACTTCCCCGAAGTTGGGAATCTCTGAGCATGTGCAGAGTGCCTCCCCTTGCTTGGCCCGATGGAAGAGGACCTTGGGTTGAAGCAAAGAGGATCAAGTCAGCTGCATCGCTGCCCTGGGGAGGTTGGCATTGGATGCCAAAGAAAGAATTGGGCAGGGGGCTAGAGAAGGGGCAGAGAAGCAGCTGCATTAAGGAATAGGAAGATCTTAGCCCTGGTTTATTGACTATAAGTTTGATATAAGTCTTGATATAGGAGTTTTATATGCATCTTCTATTTAAACCTCAATGTCTCCATAGATGATAACTAGAATTGTTGACAAAATCCAGAAATAGAACTTTATGATGATTCTTCCACCATCTTATCTTATGCTAAATTATCTGATATGAGGGGTTTACATAGATTTTATAGAGATGGAGTATTGGATACTGTTCTTAAACTTGATTAGATTAGCCTTCAGATCTCCTCCAATTTTTTTGACAGCATCTGATTGGGCTGTGTCAAATTCATGGATGATGGATGCAAAGATGCAGTTTGTTTTCATTGACCTTTAAAGAATAAGATTAGCCTTTTGACCCACTTCATTTAATATTTCAAGCATATTGTTTCTTTATCTCATTTGAAATACATACATACATACATACATACATACATACATACATACATACATACATACATAATAAAATATAAAAAGAACACATACAGTAGAGTCAAAGCTGACTCCACTTTATCATATTCCCAGCTGGTATTGATACCATTCTTTTATACAGTGTATAAGAGAGATATAGTCACAACCAACTCATATAGGATGAGCAAACAGTGTGCAAACAGTGTTATTCTTGTTATTTTCAAATTGCATTCCCCCCTCAAGGCAATTAATCAGATTTTCACTATATTTTATTTTTTACTATTAAAGCACCTTGTTTCTTTCTTGCTGACATGCTATTTTGGCAGCATGAGTTGGGGATGGGTACTATTCTATCCAGAAAAGGCTAAACTGGAATTGGGAGGGGGATATGATGTTATCCAGTTTCCTACTGATCAAACATTGAGTACATAGTCAGTTTTAGGCAGGGTGGGATTTTACCAGTTCAGGCGAACTGGGTGTAAAATTTGCATCTGGTTTGCCAAACCGGTATTTGAACTGATTGACTGGCCCCACCCACCCTGCCTCTCCACTCCCTGGTATCTCCACATGGCCCATTTTTGATGCAGGTAAGTCTGTGTGATGCTCTGGGAGGGGAAAAAACTTCTGGAAGTACTAGAAGTCCAGAAACTGGCCTGTTTCTGGCTTCTGGAGGGCCTCCAGAGCCTGGGGAAGGTCATTTTTGTCCTCCCAGAGGCCCAAGGGAAACCTCTAGACCTTTGTGAAGGTGAAAAACGGTCCTCCCTGAAGTGTCAGTAGGCCATACCCACAATGGCCACACCCACCCAGCAACTGGGCAGCGAACTGGTTGCTGGGATCTTTGAATCCCACCCCTGGCTTTAGGCTAATTCAAATTCAGCTCCCCAGAAATATTATGTGTGTGTGTGTGTGTGTGTGTGTGTGTGTGTGTGTGTGTGTGTGTGTGCATGTACATGCATGCGTGCGCATGCACCCACACCCACACATTCTTTAAAGAATTTTTTGGCTATAGTAGATGTTTTGGTTTCCAGTTTCTGTAGTATCCCCACCATATGTTGAATACCACATCTTTAGAAGACATTAAGTTAAGGAACACTGGGGTAGAGGAAAGAAGAACCAAAGCATAATGTGATTTCTTCTGTTTTGGCATTGCAACATTTCTGAATCTAGCTTACAAAAATCTAGTCTGTAGCTTAGCATATAGTGTAAACTTAACAAATTGCTTTTTGTCCAATCAACCATTTTAAAATAAACTATGGCTTGGCATGTGGTGGGAATCCAGATATTATGTTTTGCAGGTGTGCTCTTACTTCAGGCTTTGTCTTCCTTTTTCTTGTCTCCTTCTGGCAGTCTTTCCACACATTCCCTCTGTTGATGATACAATGAACACTTCCTCTGAGCTGCACGTGTTTCTGGCAGCAGGGAGTATATTGTTTGCATTCCAAATCTTGTAGTTTTGGCACTTTAATAAATATGAGAATATTAAATGAATTAAAATATTTATACATTATTGTCTTAATTTATTATGGAATGCTCACTACATTTATGAGATGGCTTCCTTGCTGAGATCATCATAACACTGTTATAGTGCCTATTAACTTTTACAGCCGAAATTTGGTTATCATCAAGAAAAGCAAAAGTTAAAAATAAAGCACAAAAAAGCCAGTTGTTATAATTAATGGGTGCTGTAGCAAAGCACACAGAATTAATGAGAAAGATTACCTTTTTTAGTGTTCCTATAAACTGCTAGATTGAAGGGATGTGGAAAATGAATAATGCATTTGCATAAATATCCACCAAATGATTATGCATTTGCTGATTTATGTAAGGCACTCAGATGCTATGGTGATGAGCAAAGTATAAATAAAAAAGAAAGGTGATTGGTAGATAGTTGTCTCAATGAATATCAATTGAAAGGAAACGTTAAATAGAATGTCAATTGGAACAGAGAATGCTGCTGGATATTTACTTCCATCAGCATAATAATCATGTGCTTCTCAACTTTCCAATGTTCTTTTTGACAATCTGTAGAATGGGAAAATTATTTTAGAATATAGCTTCACGCTTATCCTGAAGATGTATAACAACTAGATAATATTAGACACTCATGGGCTATAAAAAGAATCTAGTATTGGGCTCAAATCTTTTAGAAACGATAAGGCAAAATACTCATTCTGGAATTAAAGATTTGAAGGGTAATAATAATAACAGATAATAATAACAGATAGTCAGAGTTGGAAGGGACCTTGTAGGTCATAGTCCAACCACTTGCCCAAGCAGGAGACCCTACAACATTTCTGACAAATGGCAGTCCAATCTCTTCTTGAAAGTCTCAAGACAACTTCTAACTTCCGAGGGCAAACTGTTCCATTGGTTGATTGTTCTCACTGTCAGAAAATTTTCCTTTATTTCCAGGTTAAATCTCTCCTTGTTCAGTTTCCATCCATTATTCCTTGTCTGGGTATGGCATGGTAGATGACACAAAAGATAGGTATTAATGTTACATGTATTAGAAATTAATTGAGAACTTATATTTATCAGCAGAATGCTATTGGGATGTCCCTCTTATGGAACTAATGTTTTGATTTGAAACTGTGAAATATTTTAGCTTTGTTCCCTATTTCTTTATCAAGAACCTCTTAGACAACAATTGGCCAGTCTGTTGATTCTGCTGCTAAAGCTCTAAGCTGTCCTTTTAATTTCTTCAGAGTAGTATTTTTGAGGTTCTTTCCTAAATACCAAGTAAGAGAATTTCAAAAGTTGACTAATATCTGACTAGGTAGACACTGGGTTGGAATTAATATTAGCTGAATTACAAAAAAAGGTAGACATTACAGGAGGACAAGTGTCTATTGTGGCAAAAAAATCAGGAGCAGAGAGAGAAAAACTTCACTGCAGAGTGCACAAGGTAGAAATCAATCAGCCTTTATTGTCAGAGTACAATATGTGTACAATGAGATTAGCTGAGCCTCCTTTTGTGCACGCCCCCCAACACGATTCACAGTGAAGACTAACCCAGTCTTATTGCACCATGTGACTTTGTTGAACAATGCGCTAGTCCCACAAGTCTATCATACTACTTTGACATGAAGTTATTTTCCATTCGGGGTCTGACATCTAGATGAAACCTAGATGATCCATCATATTTTGGCAACTTGCATCAATGGTAGTTCAGAGCCAACTTAAAAATGGAGCATTGTCTTGAAACAACCAGACTATGTTCACAGCTGCATTTGTAAATTTGTTTATAGAACTCAGCCACCTGGTTATATGTGAGGAAAGCCCTTGAATTTGGTCGAGAAGTTGTACCTGACTCTGAAAACTAGTGCTGATTAATCGACTGGCTTATATGCATAAAACATTTCATCTTAGGAAACTGAATTGGTTACTTATTGACTGCTTCAGTTCTTCAAAGCTTTGTTGCTAACCCAACAGGCTTTCAGCAACATGGGACAAGGTTCTCTGAAAGATACATGATGCAAGGAAGATTGTATTGGTTGACTTATATTCAGAAGATTATGGTTGTGATCCACTTGTTAATTGATGCGAGTCAGATCCATACTCAGTACAGAGCCATGGTGGTGCAGTGGTTAGATAGAATGAAGTACTGCAGGCTACTTCAGCTGACTGCCAGCATGCCAGCAATTCGGGAGTTCGATTTTTATCATCTCAAGGTTGAGTCAGCCTTCCATCTTTCCGAGATCAATAAAATGATGACTCAGATTGTTGGGAGAAATATGCTGACTCTGTAAACAGCTTAGAGAGGACGGTAAAAACTGTGAAGTGGTATATAAGTCTAAGTGCTATTGCTATCCACTTTAAGACACTGCATTTTAGGGATGACATTGTTAAAGTGGAATATGATCAGAGGAGAGCAACCAAAATGATCAGAGGGCTGAAAGAAAAACTTATAAGAATGGTTGGAGGCACTGGGTATATTTAGTTCAGTGAAGAGAGGACTATAAGGAGACAGGATAGTTGCTTTTCAAGTATCTGAAAGACTGTTATGTGTAAGATGGAATAGCCAGTGTTATTCAAGAAAAATAGCAAGAAACATTAGGTTTGAATTACAAGAAAGCATATGGGATTTGAGGAAAAATACAGTACAAGCAATAGTGGAAACTTCTGCCTCTTTTACTGGATATGTTTAAACAGAGACTGGATGGCCATCTAGAGAGAATGATATAGTAATAGATTCCTTACACTGGGTAAATAATTAGATTACATTACACACCCTTCAAAATATTCTCCAATCTTTACATTCTAAAATTGTGTGCCTCTGTTCTATAGATTCCTTTATATTTTATGCTCTATATAATCACATAGTTTATAGATTAGGAATTATTTTAATATAAGATATGGAAAAATTTCAAAATAAATGAATAT
Organism: Bungarus multicinctus; assembly: GCA_023653725.1. Taxonomy (NCBI): domain Eukaryota; kingdom Metazoa; phylum Chordata; class Lepidosauria; order Squamata; family Elapidae; genus Bungarus; species Bungarus multicinctus. The sequence goes on from CM042836.1 coordinate 86,195,104, forward strand.
GTAATAAAGTGTTATAATAAAGCATAGGTATTAGCAATATGTATGCATTTTTTCTCTTTTATAATGGAAGGGTATAAATGTTTTAAATTAATTTTATGGTTCCATTATTAATGTGTATTTTATTATTTTAAACCACTGTAAGTGCCATTATTGGTGAAGAATGCAAATTTAATTCATCCATAAATTAAATAATATGTAGGTATGAATAAGATTCAGGACTTTAGATTCTGCCAAAAATCATCTGGAAGAAGTCCATGGCAAAACATTTTCCTATTGTTGCCAAAACCTTGAATTGAACTTTTCCACTTATACTTACAGTAGAAACCTGACCTAGCAATATATTTTTCTCTCATATTCCCATCATTCTGCTTTCATTTTGTTCCCAACTCATAAGTGAAGCAAAACTAAACTTACAAAAGTTATATTGTTGTTGAATGAGTGTTTTCTCCCTTAAATAGACAGTATCTAATGGCAACCAAATACTTTTGCCACCCATTTAGAACAGAACAGAGTAACAGAGTTGGAAGGGACATTGGAGGTCTTCTAATCCAGCCCCCTGCTCAGGCAGGAAACCCTAACCATTTCAGACAAATGATTGTCCAATATCTTCTTAAAAGCTTCCAGTGTTGGAGCATTCACAACTTCTGGAGGCAAGTTGTTCCACCTATTAATTGTTTTAACTGTCAGGAAATTTCTTCTTAGTTCTAAGTTGCTTCTCTCCTTGAGTAATTTCCCTCCATTGCTTCTTGTCCTGCCCTCAGGTGCTTTAGAGAATAGCTTGTCTCCCTCTTCTTTGTGGCAACACCTGATATCTATACCCTCATTGAAATCATTGAGGAATATGTTAAAGAGTACTGGGCCTAAAACAGAGCTTTGGGGTACCCACTGTATACTTCCATCCATGTAGATGCAGTTCCATTGAGAACTACATGTTGAGTGCGGTTGGTTAGCCAGTTACAAATTCATCTGGTGGATCCACATTTTTCTATCTTATCAAGTAGTAGGTTGTGGTCTACTTTATCAAACGCTTTACTGAAATCCAAGTAAAGTATATCCACAGAATTCTTCTGGTCCACTAATTTGTCACACTGTCAAAGAATGCAATAAGATTTGTCTGGCATGATCTGTTTTTGACAAACCCATGTTGGCTCTTGGTTATTACTTTGTTTGCATCTCATTGCTTGATTGTCTTTTCCAGAATCTTCTGAGGTATTGAGGTCAGGCTGATAGGTCTGTAGTTTCCTGTTTTCCCCCTTTTTTTGAAGATGGGAACTACATCAGCTCTTTTCCAGTCCTTTGGCATTTCCCCAGTGCTCCAGGATCTGAAAAAGATATAGTTCAGTGGTTCTGAAATCATGTCTGCCACTTCCTTTAGAACCTTGAAGTGTAATCCACCTGGTCTTGGTGATTTGAAAATATGTTGGAGGTAAATTCAGGTGACAGACCAAGTGTTAGATCAGAGTAATGTTTGGTGGCCATTTCAAATTGATGGAGGCAATTGACCTCATTTCTTGTTTCTTGTTAGTCTTGCTTCCTTCATTCTGTTCTATTGACCTATAGATCTGGATACAGCAATATGTGTTTGTAATCCATCCAAATTGCACAATATTGTTTGCTAGGTTGTTTAGCTGGCAATTCATCCTTTAACTCTATGAACCTTACTTATCATAATATTGAAGTGGCAAAACATGGAACAGTAGAAGAACCTTGCACCCCTTTAGGAGAAATCTGCCTCAACACATCTTCTGTCCACAAATTTTGACAAAAATTTTTCAATTTAGATCCAGAATTTTCAGACCATCTCACTACTCCAGTGGTGGATGATCCCATCATTTCTTTGGCTTCCCCCTTCTCTGTTCCCATGGAATCAGAGGATGCCCTCAGAGCTGAGGACAAAAAAAAAAAAATCGAAATCACACTTAGGAAGGCTTATGTCTCAGATGCTGGGGTGATAAGGGCGGCTACCGCTGCATCCTTTTTTACCAGGACTTCTCTCAGATGGCTTTGCCACCTGAAGGATGCTATTCCTAGCTCCAATCTCAGAGCCCATCAGGATGTTGCCAAGTTAACGGCGGCTGCAGAGTTCTCCGCTGATGCCACCTTCAATTCAGTAAAATTCTCGGCTCGAGCCATAGCCTCCCAGATGGCGGCCCGTCGGTTGCTATGGCTCAAGAATTGGCAGGCAGATTCCAAAAACAAGTGGAAGCTAGCATCTTCCCCAGTTTCAGGAAATAAGCTGTTTGGCGCTGCTTTGAATCCCTTGTTGATTGAAACAAAGAATAAAAAGAAGATTCTCCCCTCCCTTCTCCGTCGCTCTGACCCAAGATCCTTTCAGCCCTTTCAGAGGAGTTCCTTTCATCCCTTCTACAGGGGATCGTTCACCAATAGGTTCCAGAGGGCTTCTGACTTTAAGGAGGGCCATCAGCCAGAGGGGCCCGACTTCGGGGATAGATCCCGCTGCAGAGGACAGGGGATGAGATCCTTCAGGGGCCCTGGAGGAAAAGGGTTCAGGCGTCCAAGATAGCTGCAGTCAATCACTTCCCACTGGAGGTCGATTGAAAGGGTTTGCAGATAGCTGGGATTCCATTACATCAGATTCCTGGGTCCGTGACACGATTAGATTTGGCCTGGCACTGGAATTCTCCTCCACCCCACCCCATTTTTTTTTTTATGAGATGCCCTATCTCCAGAGATCCTATTTAAAGGAACCTTATGGAGACGGCGATTACTCATCTTCTTGAAATCAAAGCCATCCAACCTGTTCCTACAGAACAGCAAGGCCAGGGATTTTACTCCCTTCTTTTTGTCATTCCCAAGAGTTCGGGGGGATGGAGGACCATATTAGACCAAAAACGATTGAACCGTTCCTTGGTTTATCGTAAATTTAAGATGAACATGTTGCAGTCCTTTCTTCTTGGAGTAAGGGAAGGAGACTTTTTATCTCCCATAGATTTGACAGAAGCATACCTACACATTCCAATTCGGCCCTCTAACTTCAAATTTCTCAGGTTTTGTTACAATAACAGGCATTTTGAGTACGTAGCCTTACCTTTTGGTTTATCATCTGCCCCAAGGGCCTTCACAAAGGTCTTGGCGGTTGTGGCCGCTCAATTACGGAGTCTCTCCATCCGGCTACATTGCTATCTGGATGATATTTTACTATTATCTTCTTCCATTGAACAGGCTGAATTGGATTTACAACTAACAAGGTCCTTAGCTCTCAATGTCAGAACGCTGAAACGAGTTCCCCTTGCAGATTTCTCCAAGCTGTTAGGAAAAATGATTTCCTCCATCTCTATTATTCCTTGTGCTTGGTTCCATACCAGATCACTACAATGGTTTTTACTTCCTTACCAAAGACCAGGGTGAAGCAATTCCAGAGTCAGGGTGCTGGTCCCGACAAGTGTTCGTCTCTCTCTTTATTGGTGGACCGTTCCGACAATCAACAAAGAAGCCCACAGGCTGACCATTACTACAGATGCCAGCCTGTCAGGTTGGGGCGCACACTTCCAGAATGTTTAGACTCAAGGACTCTGGTCAGTACCTGACCAATTACACAACATCAACTGGTTGGAGCTCAGGGCAGTTCATTTAGCCCTTTGCAACTTTCTCCCTCACGTGCACATGAGTCATATTCTCATTCTCATGGACAATGTCACAACCAAGGCCCACATCAACAGGCAAGGGGGTACACGTTCGAGACAGCTCACAACAGAATCAGAGAGGCTATTCTGTTGGGCAGAAAGGAATTTGAGTTCCATTGTAGCGGAACACATTTCTGGGATGGCAAACACGACAGCCAACTGGCTGAGCAGGGCCATGGTCGACCAGTCAAAGTGGCACCTGCATCGGGATCTATTCCAGGAGATAATTTGCAGGTTCGGCCTCCCGCTTGTGGATCTGTTCACCTCCCCCCAAAATGCACAGCTTGCCAGGTTCATTTCGAGGTATCCAACTCAAGGGGCGGAAGACTTTGACGCCCTCCGTTGTCGGTGGCCCCAGGGTCTTTCTTTACGCATTTCCACCTATTTCTCTGATACCCAAGGTAATCCGTAAGTTGTTGGAAGAGAGATCGGTGCTGCTCTTGCTGGCTCCACACTGGCCCAGGAGAACGTGGTTTGCGGACCTCAAAAAACTGTCCATAGCCGAACCTTGGAGAATCCCACCTCGGAAGGTTCACCTTACACAGGGACCGATCCAGCACCCCGAACCTCAATGGCTACAACTAACTGCCTGGAGGTTGAGTGGAATCATCTGCCTCAAGAGAGGTTTATTGACCGAGTGATCGCTACCATTCAAGGGGCCAGACGCCCTTCCACAAATCGCATATACAATGCTATGTGGACCATTTTCCATAAATGGTGCACCAAACTCAAGATAGATCTGTGCTCGGCGTCACCAGCACAGGTTTTGGAATTTCTGCAGGACAGCCCAGATAGGGGGCTTTCCTCAAACACTTTGAGGAGATAAGTGGCGACTATTGCCTCAGTGGTGAGATGGGCTGGTTTTTCATCTATTTCTCATCACTCAAGGATAAAGAGTTTCCTGAAGGGCGCAATGAATCTACGCCCTCCCATGATCCACCGCTATCCCACCTGGGATCTCAATAAGGTACTCTCCACTCTCACTGGCAGCCCATTTGAGCCCCTGAGAATGACAAGCCTCTGCTATCTCACCTATAAGGTGGTATTTCTTGTAGCAGTCACATCAGCCAGGTGCATTTCGGAAATAGCAGCCTTGTCGGTCCGTAAGGACCTCTGTCTTTTCTATGCAGACAGAGTGATGCTTCGACCCGGTCCGACATTAACTCCTAAAGTGAACTCAGCCTTGCATAGAGCACAGGAGCTAATTCTCCCGAATTTCTGTCCCAACCCTTCTCGGGGTCTGGAGCAACAACGGCTCCAACTGGATGTCCGCAGGGCCATCTGCATATACATTCACTTCCAAAAGACGGAGGCCTTGTTTGTGTCCTTTCAACCCTCCACTCAAGGACAATAGGTATCACCATTGACTATTGGCAGATGGTTGAGAGCCACGATCGCCAAGGCGTATGAATCTAGTTCATTACAGGTGCCGAAAGGTATCACCGCACATTCCACTAGGAGTGCGGCAACTTCGGCAGCTTGGGCCATGCAGGCTCCTATCTCTTGTAGGGCGGCTATATGGGCTTCTCCATCGCCTTTTATTAGGCATTACAAAATTGCTACATTTGCCTCCGCTGAGGCCTCCTTGGCAGGAGGGTTTTGCAACAAGTCCATTCTGACAGAGAGGGAGTTCCAAATCAGACCTCCCATAGGACAGCCAATCTTTGGTATGTCCCAATCTACGGATGCTCAGAGCAGCTCAATGGAGAAAGGGCATTGGTACCTACCTGATACGCCCATTCTCAGTGAGCTGCGACGAGCATCCGTCCCCTCCCAATGTCCGTCTGTTTGTTCCTGCTCTGACCAACGATATGGTTGTTGTTGACTTCTAATTTCCATCAGTCTGACTTTCCTATGGGTGGGGTTTCATCTCCTCGTCTTCATCAAAAACTGGGGACGCTGGGCAGCAGATGGGGGAGGAGCCACAGCATCCTATTAATTAAGCTCAGCCTATCGTGCAGGAGACTAAGCACTTCCCAATCTACGGATGCTTATCGCAGCTCACTGAGAACGGGCGTATCAGGTAGATACCAATGCCCTTTCTCTTCACACTTTCTTGATAGATCACATATTGTTTTGGGGGTAGAATACTGAGCCAAAATAGAAGTTGAGTTTTTCCTTTGTTGTCTGTTAGTATTTTGGGCAATGTTGCTGAGCAACTTATCCCATCTCTTCTCATTGTAAAACATTCCCATTTAAACAACAGTAACAATAACCTTAAAGCATTTTAACCTAATTGCGCTGAAGCTATACTTAAGTCTCTATCTTTACAAAACTTATTTATATTTTAGTCAAAACTCACCTGATTTTTGCTGAGCCAATTTGCCGCAAAAGGAAGGAAGACATTCTGTCTTGATGAGGTTGCTGTCCCTTATCATGATGATAAATGTTTGAATAATTTACCAATGGGTGCATGTATATATACAAATGCCTATGCAAATACATTCTCTATGCAAATTTCTTCACCCACAGTACATCTTGGATCAGTTTAGATATATTACAAGATAGCGGCTACAATATTTTCCCCAGAAATTGAAGAGACAGGACATTTAAAATAAACAATACATTTCTTTTAATTTTTTTAAATCCTTTCGTAATGACCCTGTGGTATATACATCTCATAATTGTTTTTTTTTTTTTAATTTAGAAAATATTTCTATCACAAAAAATCTATGAATGAGAGGAATACTCATTTTGTTGGTGGGTTTAGTTTGTGCTTTCAATAACATTTTAATGTAAAGGCATCTGTTAGTGAGAATGCTCCACTGTGTTTCTTGGAAAAATTATAGAAAATTATTGCATAACAAAATCCCTCATTTAAAAAAAGTTTTCCTTTTTAAATTTCCCAGCAATATCAACCTTTAAAGGCAGTGATGAATAAAAGTGAACATTATCAGATCCATGCAACCATAAAGTTAATTAGCATGTTTTGTTCCACTGGAGAGCTGCAATTAAGAAAAAGATTGTGTCCTGGTGTATATTTCTGCTAATTCACTTGCTAAATTTAAAGTAAGGTAACATATTTTTTTCTGGCAGAAAATTAAAAATGAAGAGGAAGATTTTTTTCCATAGGACACCAAGTTGCTTACCATCTGTTCATGCAATACATGCCAACGTTTGTAATTTATGAGTGCTGATCTCTAGTAATTAAGGCAAAATTGTAAAACTTTATATTGTGGTTATCAAATTTATTAAAACAAAATAGCTAGAACTTCTGACCACTGCTTACTGAGAAAATGTTCAATCAAATCAAATGAAATCTAGAAGAGGAAAAACTCGTACATAATATTTTCAATAACTTTCACTCATTCTGACTTTTAATGTTCATGTGCCTCTTGGAGACTGAGGAGGAGGAATAATTTTCTATAATGGTCATTTTTAATTTGTTATCCTCCCCAAGACAATGCAATATATAATTCAGAACATCAAAGAATGAATTGACAAATATGAATTGTAGTCTGTACTTCATTTGGATCTCCATTCCAGTCGTTGCATGTTAGGACAAACAGAAAAGACTGGTGTGGGGGGAGGCTTTTTGAGCATGTGGTGTGCTGAACACTTTTCTTTTAGGCCATCTGTTAGGAATGGATGATTCTGTCAGTTTTTTTCCCACACTCCAATTTTTTTTATTTCTTAAGTTCGTTTCAGCTTGTATGTGTGTGTGGTGTGAATGAATGTATGTATACATGTATACGTATGCAAACATACACGAACACACATATATACAGATACACATACAAGCACACATCAAAGGCTTTACTAAAAGATGACCTAAACAAAAGTTTCATTTGCTGGCAATCTTCTGATCAAATACAAGAGTTGTTGCTCCATTTAGAATTTCACATTTGAGAAGATCATTTAGCACCTGCCTGCATATAGTTGTTAAAATTGCAGAATGGTAAGAAAAACAAACTGGCAACCTTTCTTCTCCCCTGCAAAAATGACTAGATAAACAGGGAGTATACAGAGTCAAAACTAGACTTGGTTCAGTTTCATTTTTTTCTACATTTAATACAAACTTGGAAGATATGAACTGAATTAATCCCACTGTAATTTACGCTCTACTTAACTTGTGGACCCTGTTAGATTAGATGTATAGAGGTATAGAAGACATGTGGTCATTCTGATTCCTTATCATCCCTGTCTATTGGTTCTAATTGTGGGAACTAGCATTTGATAACATCTGGAGGGCCAGATTCCCCACCTCTGGGCTCTATTATATTATATATATATTATATGGCAATGAAAAAAGAATCTAGTTTCCAGAGAGAAAGCTGATTGAGTCTTTCTGAAGCAGCCACACAGAAAGCAGAGAGAATCTGTGTCATACAAAATGTACCATGAAAGGAGTCTGGAAAATCACCCACAAACAGAATATAATGAAATTAACCTTCTGATTCATGCATATAAGTGTTCATGGATTAACATTATGATATCAAATAACTGATACAAAACAAAGTTGAATGTGAATTACTCACCACTCTGATTGCTACACAAATGTTTTTTTTTCACATATGGTTCAAAATGGCATAGGATGGCTATTGTAAATTATATCAGATAGGAGGCATGGAGAAGAGCCTTTAGCAATGTGTGAGAGAATGCTTAGACTCTTGATCCTTTGCATGAAAACAGTTGTTTTATAAACAGCTTGCTTATATTTGAAAGAATGGATTTATGATACTTGTGTAACTGCAGATATTCTTGGGAAGAAACAGATTTCCTATGATTCTACATAATATGGAACTGATATTTTCATGATCTAATGCATAATAGATTAGTAATGTATGGGTTATATGATTAGATACTTGGATTCACCCTACATTCCTAGTCCCTTTCTCTATAAATTTGGCCAGTGCCATGGCTCAGTGGTTAAGACACTGACTTGTTGGCTGGAAAGCTGGCAGGCCAAGTTTGAGACCCAAGCATCGTATGATAGGATAAGCACTCATTTTTGCTTAGCTCCTGCCCATTTACTATAGCAGTTCAAAACCATGCAAATGCAAATAGATAAATAGGTATCACTTCAGTGGGGAGGAAACAGTGCTCAACAATGTCATGCTGGCCACGGGATCATAGAAATGTATTCCGACAATGCTGGCTAAGGTCTTGAAATGGAGTTGACCCCCCCCCCCCCAATACTCAGTAATGACTACTAGCGTAAAATCTGCAGGGACTCTTTTCTTCCTTTCCCCATAAATTGGCAATTTGTTATTGTTAGGAGATATTGTGGTCAGTAAGAGTATGATGGTCAGGAAGAAGGGGCATCTCCATGGTCCATTCCAAATTCAATATTTCCTTATTTCAATCTTTTACTTTATTTTTAGTGTAGTTGGGGGATTTGGGGAGTTGAAGTTCACATATCTTAAAGTTATTAAGGTTGAGAAATGCTGCAGTACCTATGATACTCTATTATGTGTAATTCATCCAGAGTTTCATTTAAATGGAAGGATGGCGGATAAGAAGGATGCCTAAACTTGATTCCCATTCTCGGTTAACTGATTCCTCCATCTCAACCCTTGTACTTAGTTAGGATGGGATTTCTGCATCTAGAAAACTGTGTTTTCTCTGTTTTCTCTTCAAGTGCTAAGATGAAGAAAGGTAGTGTGATTTCCTTTATATTCAAGTGAACAAAATTATGTGGATATATGGGTATATTAATTGTTCAGGATGGCCCAAGGGGAAAGAATATGTTGGCATGTGGAAAAGAAATGGGTGGAGACAGATTTTTTTCTGTAAGTAAAAGGAATATTGATTCTGCTTAGCTTTGTCTATCTCTGAAATTCATTCCCAAATTTACCACTTAATAGTGCATATTGCACTGTGGACATAAGGAAAGACTCCAGGATCAAACCAAAGACCAATTTGCTCTACTTTCTGTGTGAGGTGCAGGATAACCAGATACATCAAGGAATTCCGCAAGGACATGCAGGTGCTGGCCCTTTTTACTGCTGGTTTCCAGAAGCTGTGCATTTTGCTATGTTGATTCAGCAGACAGGAGCTAAACATCTGGAATACGAGACGTTGTGAAATCTATCCTCTCTTTTATATCAATTGATGATCAGTAAGACCAATGGTAGCCTATAGTCCTTTGGGCATGTAAATTTGGCCAAAAAGATTCTCTTTCAACATGCATCAAGCAGCCAAATGGTCTGTTTTGAAGTGAGGAGGGTCTCCAACTGGACAATGCCCTGTGGAAAGCCCTTCTCAAAGAATTTCTCTGCAGCAACTTCACTAAACTCAAAGCAACAAATATGTTATTTTTTTAACTCATGCATTTCATAGTGTTAGTTCAGAGTATCTACAGGTTGCTGGAGTGGGGTGAGGGAGAAAAAGGCAAGATGGCTGCAACTGTGCAACGGAAGTGCCATAATAAAAGTAGAAGAGCTGTGGTGACAGTGGTCAGAATGCGGTATTGCAGGCTAATTAAGCTCATTGCCAGGAATTTGATCCTGACCGAGTCAAGGTTGTCTTAGCCTTCCATCCTTCCCAGATCAGTAAAATGAGGACCCAGATTGTTGGGGGCAATATGCTAACTCTGTAAATGACTTAGAGAGGGCTGTAAAGACTAAGTGCAATTTGCTATAGGCCAACAATTAACTTTTTGACCCCTCCCTTTCATCTCTCGTTAAGATTAATCTACCAGTTTTGTTTTGTTTTTTTCTTTTGGTCTGCCTTACTGAATTAATTATTTCACTTATTTCATTTTCTGAATCACTATGTTTGCTTGTATGTCTTCTTTTTTTGGATAGGTTTCTTCTGCAATTTAATGAAGGGCAGACTGTTTATACATGTTTCAAATCAAGGAATTTATTTAAAATTATTGCATTTCTACAGGAATAATCTCCCTAATGAGAAGGTATCAATGAAGCTTGTATCAGATCGTATAATCTCTCATTCAGCCATTACTCTTCCTTGCACCTCAAGCTAATTTTAATCCATAACCTTTCAACATATTGTTGATAAGGTGTTTCATGTAATTAGCTAATAACGATATTAGCCAGGAGATGGCCAATTGATTTTGAAAAGTCCAGTAGATTGACAAAACAACATATTTTCTAAAAGTTGTTCTTAAAACATATTAGTACATTTTCCTAGTGCATTACTGAAAGACTCCACCTGTATTTCAATTAGCCTCCTGCTAATTCATCTGTGATATTCCTTAATTTATTCATTTACAGTGATTAAACCTTCAGCAGGTACCTTCTCAAACTTGACATTCACAGCCTCTGGTAAGACGTCTGTATTACTTGAAGCACTCTCATTTGCTTAGAATATCATATTCATTGCTGAGTAGCAAGTGTAGATGTATGAATATGAGTTCTAAGTATGCGCTTCAAGTTAGCACAGTGCCTCGGAACTCAATCAGACAGGTGGTGAAAGGTATTTAGCATGCATCTCACTATCAATGTCAAGATGCAAGGACAATAAAATGCTAGGAGCATATTTCCCTATTGGTTGTTTGACAGATTTTAAATGGGTTAACTCATCCAAATGTCAGAAGGCTGCATGGTGACTTAAAAAAAACAGGAAAATATGAAGGGATTGTTTTCCAATGTAATATTTGCATTTATTTTTGGAAAAAAAATATAGAAATACCAAGAAGGTACGTTTTAGAATACTATTCTTCAAACTTGGCAACTTTAAGATGTATGGGCTTCAACTTCCAATATTCCCCAGTCATCCAATTCTGGGAATTGAAGTCCACACATCTTAAAGTTGCCAAGTTTTAGAAACATCCCCTTTAGAAATATGCCCTGAAGTGATTCATACATGACTTAATTCATTCCTTTCACAAAGCAGGGAATGGATTCATACACAACAAGGTTGACAGTGGAAATACATAAATACTATATTCCATGAGCATTTTATATCAGATGCTGTTCTATGAAACTAGAGACAACAAACCATTAGAGTCTTATTTATTGGCTGATTTTACTACATGAGAGGAACAGGTTGAGCTTAATTCCAGAAATATGGAATGGCTCTGAATTCATAACCCATTTGATTCTAGGGAGGTACTACCAGTATTTTTGGCTTTGGAAGGGGTTACACTCCCACACCCATATTTGACTTATGCCTGGGTCAACTTCTGATTGAATTATTGTAATGTGCTATGCATGGAATTACTGTTGAAGAGAATTTAGAAACTACAACTGCTCCACATTGTAGGAGGTGGCTTGAGTACTTATAGGCAAGGTATAGCCACTTAAAGAACTGTGGTTAAAAAAAAAAGTTTAACCTAATTTTATGAATAGGAGGAACTCAGAGTTGGTTTTGATTGAAGTGTCTTATAAGAAAAGTATTTTCCCCTTAATGCTGCCTTTGTCCCTTTAGCAGCTTTGTAGAATTTGTGAGGGAAGCAACTGTAGAAAAGCTGCCATAAAATAAAAACTTCACACTCTTATTGTTAACATTATTACTTATAAATATTTATTTTATTTGTATTTCATATTTCTAAACCATCTCTGTTCCTCATGTACATATACAGGCACACACACACACACACACACACACACACACACACTGAGGAAAAAGATATATGAATTCATATAAAAATAGAGAAAATAGAATGTGAAGTGGAGAATCCATCAGAGTACTTAATGCAAAGACTTATCTCTACGAAAGAGACTCTGTACTTTTCAAAGATCAAAACTTTGCTGAATAACATGCTATTCTAGGGCAAGAAACTGTAGAATGGAACTATGATTACTAAAAGAGGATGATCAAAATAGTTTGAGAAGCACAAGAATTGCCACACACTGTAAACTCTGGCTGAGCAACTTGTTTACCATAGCTAGCACCAGATGCTTCAGAGAGGCTCAGAAGAAGGCTGTTGTTCATCTCCAATTTTTTATTGTCAAAATATGGCTAAATTAAGGAAGTCAATAAACATGTCTGATTAATTTTAATGTTTTTGTTCTTTTTGGCCATGCTTTAATATGTATACAGTAAATAAGCATTCATTAACAAAATAAGAAAAAATGACATAATTATCAGTAGAATATACAAGCTTTGAAATAATTTTTAGATAACATTATACTTAAAAGTACTTACCTTACAACTGGAACAGGAAATTACCTTTACTCCCTATGTTTTTGGGAATTCATATAGATCTTATCTGCAGCTGGGAGAACTGGGTCTTGGACAAATTGTACTACCCATTGTTGGGGATGAGAGACAGGAGTGGCTACTCACTATGAGGCTTTCACTGTACTTCAAAGCCCTTCCCTCCTTTACATTGGTATATGACCATTACTAGGAGAGATTGTGATTTGAATGTCATGCGTTGCAGTCATTCCTCATGATGAAGCCCAAATGATGAAATATTCCTTGTGATATCATGGAACATCCTTTGCCCATTCTTACTTGCATCATGATATCATACAAAAATAACATAAGGGGTAGAGTTTATAATCCCTGTGGTGATATGTGTACTATTACAGAACAGAGTAATTTAACATGATTAAAACACAACTCACCCAACTCATCCGATAGGGTTATTGTTGTGAGAAAATTGGAAGAGAAAGGTGTGTTGGATATGTTTGCCATCCTGATTTATTTGGAAAAATAATGAAGGCAGGATACAAATAAATAAATTGTCACACTGTATAGTTGCATATTTGGATAATGACTTCTAGGAAGAGATGCACAGTTACTGTGAGTATGGTAACTTCCAAGACAATTATTTGCAAAACTGAATGACAGGAAAAAATGAGTTCATCTTCTTGTAGCCATAAAGCTCTTTGGTTGTAGAGAATAAGGAAGATGACTTTGACAGAGATAGGCAGGTTCTATTACCTAAAGTGACAAGGAGGAAACTCTATTTTTAAGTCCAAAACAAGTAGTATAAAGTCTATGGTAGCAGCTCAGACAGATATCTTCCTAATTTATATGGATACAAGTACAAGAGAAGACACAACCCAATCAGACCTGCAAGATTCTATTATAGCCACACTTCACAAAATAGTTTTAGCTTTTCTGTGTAGTTGATTCATGGTCTGATCTAACTGGTGGTACTGACATTGGACCAATCTCAGTTTTATTTACTCTAGAAGTTGGTTCTGAAGTGAAGAAATATTTTCCTTGAAAACAGGGTAGGAAAAAAAAATAATATGTCAGAAAAGTGGAGATGAAAATAACAAATGGGTAGAGCTTACTTGGACAAACAAGAATCGTATTTAAAAGAGTATTATATGCTGTTGCTTCAGATGGTTAAAATTCTATACATTTTACTTGAAGGAGGCAAATGAAACTGGAATGAATTTAAGTGAGGATAATCAGAGCTATAAGGGCAGTGGAAACTAACTAGGATAATTAGAAATCTGGTGTGCAGAAAAAAACAATTACTACCAACCTGCCTTCAATCAAGAACCTGTAGTCAAAAAGAGGGTTGTGAAAATCAAAACTCCTCTCAAAACAATGCTATAGAGCACTGCACACCAGAACAACTAGACACAACAACAGTTTTTCCCCGAAAGCCATCACTCTGTTAAACAAATAATTATCACAACACTGTCCAACTATTTACAAAGTCTGCACTACTATTACTATTAATTTTCTCATCATTCCTTATCACCCATTCCCTCCCACTTGTGACTGCATGACTGTAACTTTGTCGCTTGTATCCTTACAATTTATATGAACTGTTTCCTAGTATAATTTGATTGCTTATTGTACCCTATGACTATTATTAAGTGTTGTATCTTATAATTCTTGACTCTTGACGAATGTATCTTTTCTTTTATGTATACAGAGAACATTTGCACCAAGACAAATTCCTTGTGTATCCAATCACACTTGGTCAATAAAACAATTCTAAATTCTAAAAATTCTAACAAATTTAGTTATGGAACACTTGCAAATGTTAACAATGGTTGAACCAATTATTGCATAAGTGCTAGTTCTCTTCGTGAAATGAGTCTACACCTATCTCTTGCTATACTTTAATCTGGCTTCCTGCATTAAACAAGTGGACATGACTAAATGGTACCTGATGATGATATGTAATAAATTAGATACAACATTATCTAGTTTTTTATGGCCTGAGCTCCCAATGTATGCATTTAAACTATCAGCCAATCTGCTGCTTATTATTTTAGAACACAGAGCCTCTAACAAAAGAGATGTCTGAAATAATAACCATGGAGGATGTATCTTGCATAAAAACAATAGCTGGAGCTCAGATCTAAATAATGTTTCTTTAAAAAAGCAGGAGAATGTCCTCCTGTTGGCATCTTTTCTCACAGCTTGTACACCAAGTTCCAGACTAATGCAATTTATAACATTTGACTTATAATGTCCCCGAGTAAAGAGGTTTCACAATGCAAAACCCAGAAGAAATTGAGTACATCTAACTACAGTTTGTGAGCCGAGTCCTTCTATAATAACAGTGGTAATGAATGATGAAAGAATGTTCTGTTGAACAGCTGAGTGGATACATACTACATTTGGATGTAATTACAAAACAGCTGTGAAGAGAGAAAAGAAAAGAAAAAAATCAATTGTTCCTGCTTGTCAATGGCCAATTTTCAACAGTAAGGAGAAAAAAAAAGAAAAGAATGCAGGATGAGATGTTGCAATGAACAAATCATCATTTATCTTCTGTTGATTGTTTCAATACTGCTGGACCCATGTTATATGAATTGTCACTTAAACTAATGTCTCAGTGGGGAAAACTGCAGAAGACAGAGGATACAATTTTCTGTTTATTTTATTCTAGACTGCAGGTGTACCACCATTATTTCTAGAGTATAAACAAATGCATTAAACCATAAACTCCCCCTATTTTCTTTTATTGCCTCAAGGCTGTTTTCAGTAGAGCTGTGCAAAGATTCAAGGTGATGCTACATTTCAGTAAAGTTTAGAATTTGCATTGTGAAGCAAGGTGGACTCCCACTCCTTAGAAAAACAGCATTGCTTAGCTTCTGCACATGAACAGACATATGGAGTCACCCGTCATTTCCACATGAAAAACACTGTTGAAGTGAAACTCAACTTCAACATGTAGATCTGTTTTCAGCCATGTACAAAATGGGGAGGATTCAAGCAGAAGGAATGCTTGTGGTTATGTAATTAAGCCCCATTTAACTACATGTAGTCCTTTTACATATTAGACCCCATTTCCACAAAGCAATTAACTTGGTTAGCCCTTAACCTAGTAAACTTCCTTACCAAAAACTGTATGAAACATCACCAGGTAGATAAAATCCCTACTATCTTTCACCTGAAAAAGTATTGGCAAATTTCATCTTATCATTACTCTTTTTCTTGTTAACCAGGTAAGCAATAGTAGGCACGGGCTGGCCGCTGCAACCAATCCATGTTTGGGAGGTCCCAAAGATAAAGAACTGAAGAAGTTTCTTCGATGAGAAGTGAAAGATTTTCAAGGAAAAAAACCAAGAAAGTCCAGTTGCCTTTTGACCAGAATCTTTGGGACAAACATGATTTGGATGATTGGAAATCTCCATAGACATATTTGGGTGGGTTTTTTAAAATATTTCCAAGCATAGATAATTTTGTAATAGATAGACTATTTTTTTTTCAAATAAACCTTCTCTTCAGCTCTTATTCTTGGAGGACTAAATAAACAATAGATATTAATTAAAAGAGGCATCCCCATATCATAGCTAAGGAGTTAGCTTATTCCTCTGCATGAATGACTCTTCTATGAACTAGATTTAACCTTCTGGTGGTAACCAGGCCCAGGAAGTAGGGTTTGATCTTTGTGACACCTTGTCTATGACAGTTTCTGAACTGGAAAAGTATGTCAATATTTAGGTAAAAGCTAGGGATCTTCTGGTGTGCTGGCCATCTGCTGCCCACCTGGTTCCCTCCTGGCTCCTGGACATGGTTGTTGAGCTAATGGTTGCATCCTCTAGTTCAGGGGTGTCAAATTCATGTTGCCACATCATTGTCACATGACATATCCCGACCCGTCTGGCAGGCCTGGTTGTGCAGAGTCTCAGGCCCTGAGTACCCGGCTGATGTTATGTAATGCCAGGTCCGTCGTTAACAAGGCCCCCCTGATTTGCGATCTCATTCAGGAGGAGGGTGCGGACCTGGCAGGGGTCACCGAAACCTGGTTGGGCCCAGAGGGCGGTGTCCCTCTGGTAGAGGTATGCCCACCAGGTTTCCAAGCATTCCATCGACCGAGGTCTCAGGGAAGGGGTGGTGGGGTGGCGGCGATTATTAGAGAAGTCCTTTGTCCTAGGGAGGCCACTGTTCCTCAGATGGCTGGTTGTGAGTCTCTCTTTGTGAAGTGGGGTCGGGGGGTTCAGATGGGCCTGTTGATAACGTACCTGGCTCCCTGCCACGTGTCATCGGCCCTGCCCGGGCTCCTCGAGGTGATAGCCGGGCTGGCGGTTGAAACCCCCAGGCTTTTAGTCATGGGTGATTTCAACCTGCCTTCGCTCGGGGAAACCTCTGGGGTGGCCCGGGAGTTCCTGGCTTCCATGACGGCCATGGATCTGACCCAATTAGTTTCTGACCCCACTCACACGGGGGGACACACACTGGACCTGATTTTCACCTCTGGTCAGTGGTTGAATGATCGTGTTGGAGACCTAGTTATAAAACCCTTGTCATGGTCCGATCATTCTCTTCTTAGACTGGACTTCGGTGCCGCCACCCCCCATCGCAGGGAGGCGGAGCCGAGGAGATGGTTCCGCCCCAGGCGCCTGATGGATCCGGAACGGTTCCAGATGGAGCTTGGGCCATTTCCTGAAACTCTGGCTCATAACTCGGCCACAGACTTGGTGGCCACCTGGGATAGGTTGGCCGCTGAGGCTCTGGACCGAGTTGTGCCTTTGCGACCTCTGACTCGGCATAGATACCACCTGGCTCCGTGGTTCACGGGGGAGCTGAGGGGGATGAAATGCCGGAAAAGACGTCTGGAGGGCATCTGGAGGGCCAGTCGTGCTGAGTCTGACCGGACACAGGTGAGGTCCTATATTAGGACCTACCTAGTGGCGATAAGGGCGGCGAGGCGTTCACACTTCTTCGCCCTTATTGCGTCTGCAGAAAATCGGCCTGCTGCCCTGTTTAGAGTGACCCGCTCCCTGCTTGAGCCGAGAGCGCGGGAGGACCTCTTGCAGGGTAAGGCAGAAGAGTTTTCCCGATTTCTGCATGATAAAATCGCTCAGATTCGGGATGGGCTGGACTCCAGTTGGGTGGTCCCGGGGGAGGTGTCCGGGGCAGGTCTTGAGACGGTTATCTGGGAAGAGTTCGATCCTGTGACCGCCGAGGGTGTGGACAGACTACTGGGGAGGCTGAATGCCACCACATGTTTATTGGACCCGTGCCCTTCCTGGTTGGTTTCTACCTCCAGAGAGGTGACACGAGGCTGGCTCCAGGGGATTGTCAATGCTTCGTTGACGGAAGGGGCGCTTCCGACAGCCCTGAAAATGGCGGTGGTGCGGCCCCTCCTCAAGAAGCCTTCCCTGGACCCGGCTCTTTTGAATAACTATCGTCCTGTCTCCAACCTTCCCTTTGTGGCGAAGGTTGTTGAGAGTGTGGTGGCGCGTCCCTCAGTATCTGGAGGAAGCATCCTATTTAGATCCGTTCCAATCGGGCTTCAGGCCCGGGCACAGTACCGAAACAGCATTGGTCGCGTTGGTAGATGATCTCTGGAGGGCCCGTGACAGAGGTTATTCCTCTGTCCTGGTCCTCTTAGATCTGTCAGCGGCTTTTGATACTATCGACCATAGTATCCTATTGCGGCGGTTGGAGGGGTTGGGAATTGGGGGCACCGTCTTGTGGTGGTTCTCGTCCTTCCTCTCGGACCGCTCGCAATTGGTGTTGACGGGGGGGAGAGGTCCACCCCTAGGCCTCTCATGTGTGGGGTGCCTCAGGGGTCGGTCCTCTCCCCTCTTCTGTTCAACATCTATGTGAAGCCGCTGGGAGAGATCATCCGTGGTTTTGGGGTGAAATGCCATCTTTATGCTGATGACACTCAGCTTTACATCTCCACCCCAAGCCACCCCAACGATGCTGTGGAGGTTATGGCCCGTTGCCTGGAGGCTGTGCGGAACTGGATGGGCGAGAAGAGGCTTCGACTCAACCCTTTCAAGACCGAGTGGCTGTGGTTTCCGGCGGCCCGATATAGTCAGCTGACTCCGTCGCTGGCTATTGGGGATGAGATCTTGACCCCCACAGAAGGAGCCCGCAATCTTGGTGTCCTCCTGGATGTACGGCTGTCTTTGGAAGATCATATTACGGCCGTCTCCAGGGGGGCTTTTTATCAGGTTCGCCTGATACGCCAGATGCGGCCTTTTCTTGATCGGGACGCCTTACGCACAGTCACTCATGCCCTGGTCACCTCCCGTCTGGACTACTGCAATGCCCTCTACATGGGGCTCCCTGCGGGGAGCACCCGGAGGCTTCAACTGGTACAAAATGCAGCCGCGCGGGTGGTTACGGAGGCGTCGAGATACTCCCACGTGACGCCCCTCCTGCGCGAGCTGCATTGGTTGCCAGTGGCCTTCCGGGTTCGCTTTAAAGTACTGGTTTTGGTCTTTAAAGCGCTCCATGGCATCGGACCAGGATACTTACAAGACCGCATTCTGCCAGTAGTCTCCCACCGACCGGTGCGCTCCCACAGAGAGGGTCTCCTCCGGGTCCCGACGCCTTCTATGTGTCGTCTGGTGACCCCGAGGAATAGGGCCTTCTCTGTGGGGGCACCCGCCCTTTGGAATGGGATGCCCCCTGGATTACGAACGACCAGTGACCTGAGGGCCTTCAGACGTGACCTGAAGACCTGACTCTTCGAGCAGGCCGGCCTGAGCTGTCTAATGGGATTTTAAATGGGGTTTTTAGATTACTTGGGACGGGGTATGAAGTTTTATTGATTTTAATTGGGGTTTTTAGATTTGGGACAGTCTAGTGTTTAATTCTCTTTTAAATAATTTATACTTTGTCTACTTGTATTTTAGTTGGCTGTTCACCGCCCTGAGTCCTTCGGGAGAAGGGCGGTATATAAAACTCAGAAATAAATAAATAAATAAAATAAATATTGGGACTTTTATCCACTTCATTAAACCAGGTGTGAGCGTGGGCATGGGGGTGGCCAACATGTATACATGTGGCCTGCAGGCTGCAAGTTTGACAGCCTTACTCTAGTTGATCAACCTGTATAAGGTGAGGTGGGGCTGATAAACTGTAGTCATTCATAGTCCCAGGTAATTTTTCATTTAACACATATGGGTGGTCATATATTAGATTTCATTTATGCCATGGAACAGTTGTATTATTATTTAGCTATGGAGGGTATTACCACCATTCCTTTATAAGGAATGTTAGATCATTTCCTGATCTAACTACAATTATGAAGCTATCAATATCTTCTGTATGGCTGGACCCATTTGGATGACCTGTCTCAGGTGCCTCATGCATACACAGGGTCTCTGGTGAACACTAGGAAATTTCTCAACTATCTGTCAAGTGAGCTTCTCATGGGCTGACAATAGGTAGAATAAGCTTATGCACTTATTCACATAAGCATCTTCACTGGATCACTTCACTGGATCACTTCACTGGTCATGAAACATGATATTTTGGGTTGAACCCTCCCATTCAAATTACAAAGCCAGGCATTCAGGCAGTAGGGATATAGGGAAAAATGCAAATTTTATTGATTTAATAGTTTGCTTTAGAAACTGTTTAGATATAAAGAGTGGGGCTGGATTTACTTTTTCAATTTACTTTTTGCTCGTTTTTACATGGTAATTTTAGGAAGCACTTCAGAAAAGCAGCAGTTTCTGAATAGTATGCCAGGCTGCTCCTAGGCCACAGATGTCAATCACTACATTAATCATCAAAGTGTTTGCAAATTAGCATCTGTATGGAAATAAAAAAGGATACCACTATGATGATATTGTATGATTCTGTTGTAATCCCAGGAAAAGACCCAGTTATTTTATGAAAACTAGTTTTTGTGCTGAATCTAACACAACAAACCAGAATATTTGTGCAGTTTTACTTACAATGTAATTGCATAATGGCTTATATCAATGATTTCTGAGAATTGTTTTAAATATTTAATGTCCCATATAACATATGGCCTACCTATCCGAAACTATATGGAATTGCAATGCAGGGCCTTCTAAATACAATCATTGCTTCGCCATTTCTAAACTACAAAGTTCATTTTCTGAAACATTTTCTGATTTCAGAAACAGCAATGAAAAATACCTTTCTAAAATTAAATCTTGCCTACCAAGATTTTTTTAACAGAGAGCAGAATTCCAGTGTTTCACAGCAGTTGTGTTGCTTTTAAATAGGTGCAAATTATATTTTTCAGAAAGTTGTGTAAAATAATTTAAATAGATTAAAAATACATAGCTCTACCCCAGATTCATTCATTTGTTGTTTAATTTGTTGATGAGGTTGAAATTGGCTCTCCGGTATTTCATACTTGAGTTGAATAATAAAGATCAGAAATTTGCCAACTTTTGAGAGGGTTTTTTTTTTAAATAAAATGACTTGTAAAGATGACATTTGTTTAGATTACTAGAGGAAAGTACTGCTCTCAAAATGATGGTATCACCACTTAAAGAGGATGCATCTCTTTGGACTTTAGTCAATTGGTAAAGTCTATTTATTATATTTTTGTAGTAAAGGTTATAATTTATGTTATCTTGGTTTCATTTGAGAAAAAAAATTCTAGATAACTACAATTACTGCTGTTATTTTGATGTGGTACATTTTTCATTTTGTTTGTTTGTTTGTGAAGGTGTTCTGATGCCCGAAGCACATCAAAACCTATTTTAAATAAATAAAATGTAACATAAATGAACAAAAAAATAAATCACAAGTCCATAATGCAAGATCTACGAAATATATAAAATCCTTTACTGGGGTATCACAAAAAAAGAAAAGAAAAGAACTTCAGTATCTCTTGAAGCACTTTAGAGATTTCAGATTGAGTATTAAATCTCTGAAATGTTCTTAAAACGTAAGTTACCATCAACATTCTGACAATTGCTGTAGCCTAAATATTCTATTTTTGACCCTCTGAATGGTGAAATTCAATAGGCTTAGATGACTCAGAAAACTTTTATGTACTGTAAAGGCATAATAATTCATGAAAATAAACATGCTTTGGATAAACTAATATCAACCAACAAAAAGCAATCCGGCAACAGCCAACATTCACCTGGGATAATCTAACCATTTTAAAAGTCTCTTACTGTGATATCTCCCTCTCTCTCTCTTTCCCTCCCTCCCCCCTCTATGTGTGTGAGAGAAGGGGGGAGGGAGAGAGAGAGGGAGAGAGTCTATGAGAGAGTAGGAGAGAGAGAGAGAGAGAATGTATGAGAGAGAAAGTGTATGAGAGTAAGTGGGTATGAGAGAGAGTATGAGAGAGAGTGTGTGTAAGAGAGAGGGAGAGAGAGAGAATGAGAATGTGCATGTGTATTTTTGGCAAGGCATTAAGATTCCTGAGCAGACAGGAAAGCATCATGATTCTCTGCAGGCACTGAAAGACGGTCCATTGATTTATGGGTTATTTCACAGTGCAGTCATGCAAAGCAATGTTACACACCAACGACAGATCATGGAGACCACAAAATGGTTTTATATGATTGGGAAAATATGTAAATGTTAACTACCCTTTTATTATGGGTCAGAGGGGCTTGGTAAGCTAACATTGTGCTGCTTGTGGTTAGGAAAACTAGTCCCCCACTTCCTTTCATTCCCCAGTTTAGCTTGTCAGCCTTTGTGCCAAATGCCACTGATTTGTGTACAGAATTTTAAAGTAAGGGAGAGGCAAGGTCTGATTTTAAATCCTAAAAAATAGTGGAGATGGGGCAGGATGAAAAGGGAGGAAAGTAGACACTTGAAAAATTTTTCAAGCATGATTCCTTGTCTTCCTGAACTCTGATTTCAAGGTTGCATAGCAACCAGTGCAGTAACAGCTGGGACACCCTTGATCTTGTTGTGTAAACTATTAAAAATAGGTGATGGAGGCTGGCACCATGGAAACAATGACAATTCCAATGCAGGTGTCTGCAATGCTTCTTTGCAAGTTAATGTCAGAGGTGAACATTACAAAAAACTTCTTCCCTTCTTTAATCCGAAGCTTCAAGGATGAAGGATTATTATTGCCTTCTATTTTATTTAATCTGACTGCAATAATATTACCTCTTTTGTGGCACTGGCTTTTGATAGATCATTTTACACAGGGACTGCAAAGACTGAATAGGAAACATTTGGGATATTTGTTCATTTCTGGCTACACTGGAATATTCTCACCATCAATCTCCATTGGGAGTAGGCTCATAACTTGGATTTCAAAGTTTAACCCTTATTTCCAGTAAATTGCTATTATAATAGCAACTTGAGGATGCTTTCGTTTTATGGCATAATAACCATATTCTTGGTTGGATAAACAGAGCAAATAAGGAACACATTTCATTTTTTCCCCAACAGGAAATTGCACAGGTCTTTAGAATATGTTTTTTAACATTATAGATATTTTAAAAATGCGTATCTTTGTATAAGAGAGGGGGGGAGGGGGAGAGAATATTATGTAAGCAGCTATTGAGAAAAATCTATACTCTGAAAGTTTTGAAACCAATTGGCATAGTTTTGTAAAAATACAAATCTAAATGCAATTAGTAAAAAAGTCTAAAATAGGCATGGAGAGGATTGTTCCCATTTTATATGAGATTACTATTTTGGCAGATAGCAAGCCAGATATCCTATTATCTTCTTCTTCTTCTTCTTCTTCTTCTTCTTCTTCTTCTTCTTCTTCTTCTTCTTCTTCTTCTTCTTCTTCTTCTTCTTCTTCTTCTTCTTCTTCTTCTTCTTCTTCTTCTTCTTCTTCTTCTTCTTCTTCTTCTTCTTCTTCTTCTTCTTCTTCTTCTTCTTCTTCCTCTTCTTCTTCTATATATGCACACACACACACTCACACACACACCTTTGTCTGCTTTTGTTTTTTGCCTGATTTTGCACTACCTTTCTTCCCAAACAATACCATGAAACTTCCATTTAAAAAAAGGACTAACAATACAAACCATAAACAACAAAGAAGGAAAAATACAATCAACACAGCCTACTAATTACAAAAATGATGCTTATAGCAACACATGTTACTAAAAAGCTACTAATTGAAAAGCTAACTATGATGAACTTTGCCTTTCTTCACGTTGGCATTTTGTACTAAGTTGGAGGTGGTGTTATTTTGCTGAAGCAGTTGTGTTCCTTTTCTTTATTTAGGCTCAGATGTTATAAGAGTGGACAGAGTATCCTTGTCAAGGTCAAATGTTTTAATTCCCAGACTGAAAACAAAACAATGATTAGTTAATGAAGTACTAACCCCATAGAGGCACATATTTTAAATATTATATTCCAGCACAATTTATTCACACTTAACTGATAGGAGGCAGATAGTAGGTGCTAATTTTCATTTTCATAAAACGAAGTTTTCATAAGAAAGAAGTTGCCACTATTCTTTCCAACTAGAATTAGTATTAGGTTAAAAATAAAGTAGTATCACCTCCTGCCCATACGTCCTATTGGACTACATCATCATGGCAGTTAATGTGTGTTTCTGGGAGGGATGGCAATATAGGTTCCCAGCAGGGTAACCCAATCTGTGAAGGTCATCCTAGCTGTCCAACTAGGCTCCTATATTTGCAACAGCCATATAAAAAAGTGCTAGAAGCAGATGACCACTTTATTGACAAAATCATTTTATACCGTGCAGAAGAAGGCAGCAGTAAACTACCACTGTATTTTAGTAAGAAAACCGCACAGTGATATAATACTGCACAATGGTCCCCTCAGGTCAGATGGCACTTAACTTGCTGGGAAGAGCTGAGAATCTCTTGGAGAATTAATGGAGTTTATGACAAAGCCTTTGGGATATCTAGTTGTTGATGTTGCCATGCAGGAAAAGAAAATCCAAAGCTGCAAAGGCAAAGGGAGAGTAAGTAACATGGGACATAAGAAGCATAAGCATGGGAAAGTTCAACACAGTGAAAAATAAATCAATTATATATTGGCGATGTAGACATCCCATGCATTGATATGGAAGGAAAATTTATTTATTTATTTGTCAATTGCTTACAAGATAATAGGTAAAAATAAAAACATAGTTATGAATACATGGATACAGATAAGAAAAATAAAAAAGAAACTATAGGATAGGGATGGTAGACACATTGGTACACTTATGCACGCCCCCTACAGACCTCTTAGAAAAGGAGTGAGGTCAATAGTAGACAGTCTGAGGTTAAAGTTTTTGGGGTTTGGGGAAGAAACCACAGAGTCAGGTAAAGTATTCCAGATATTGACCACTCTGTTGCTGAAGTCATATTTCCTGCAATCAAGTTTGGTTTGATTAACCTTGAGTTTGTATCTATTGTTTGCTCTTGTGTTGTTATGGTTGAAGCTGAAGTATTCATTGACAGGTAGATCATTGCAGTGTATGATTTTATATTCCATACTTAGATCGGACCGAAGGTGGCGTAGTTCTAGGTTTTCTGTCAGAAGATCAAACTATTTAGTATTCAGGCTATGAAAAACAAAGGAATGGCATTGCTTTCATTGTTAGGAAGGATGTAGAAAGAACAAATCTTAGCTACAATGCAGTCAGTTACTGAATATTATTAATTAGATGTTACAGACAACTCTTCAAGATGAAAATTATCCAAGTGCTAGTCTGTGGCGTTTTTAAAATGCTGGTTCCTTTATTCTTGATGGTTGATCTCAAAAGAGAGATATTTTGATATAATGATTAAGGTGCTGACCTAGAAACCAGGATTTTGTGACTTCTAGTCCCACTTCAGATATGAAAACCTAAGTGACTTTGGGCCACACATATTCTCTCATCCAAGCTCACCTCACAGATTGTTGTTGTGAGGAAAATAGGAAAAGGAAGGAATATTATGTATGTTTGCTGTCTTGAGTTTCTTATAAAGTCATAAAGGCAGGATTAAAAACAATATACGGTATCAAATAAATAAATAATTACATATATATATATATATGCTTTCGGAGATTTTCGCGGGTATTTGTATGTAGATCTTTGGTTCTTCGGGTTTTCTCCCGTGTAGAGTTGGAAATATCTAGGCGACGTTTCGATGAAGTCTCATTCATCATCTTCAGGCTTGTGTGTTCGGCCTTGTGCTTCTCAGAGTGAAGCTTCTCACTCTGAGAAGCACAAGGCCGAACACACAAGCCTGAAGATGATGAATGAGACTTCATCGAAACGTCACCTAGATATTTCCAACTCTACGCGGGAGAAAACCCGAAGAACCAAAGATCCATATATATATATATATATATACACACACACACACACACATACACACACATACATACACAGTATATAAAGCAGACGCTTACCCCTTCAATATATTTTCTGTCAAGACTATATGGTTGGTTGAGGACTACCTGTAATTGTCATTACAGGTAGTCCTCAACTTACAACCAAAATAGAGCCCAAATTTTTTTTTGCTAAGCGAGACATTTGTTAAGTAAATTTTGTCCCATTTTATGATCTTTCCTGTTAAGTGAATTACTATAGTTGTTAAATTAGTGGCATACTTGTTAAGAGATTCTGACGTCCCCATTGGCTTTGCTTGTCAGAAGTCGCAAAAGGGGATCACAACACCCAGGGACGCTGCAATCCTAAATATGAGTCAATTGCCAAGCATCTGAATTTTGATCATGTGACCATGGGGATACTGCAATGGTTGTGATGGTGGAAAACAGTCACTTTTTTCAATGCTGTTGTGACTTTAAACGATCACTAAATGAACTGTTGTAAGTTGAAGATTATCTGTAGTTTGGTATTCTTTATATTTATTTATTTTATTTATTTATTTGTTTAAACTTCTATACCGCCCCCTCTCCCAAAAAAAGGGACTCGGGGTGGTGTACAGCCTACTAAAACATACAAGATATACAATAAATACAATTAAAAATAAATTAAATAATTTAATCCGGCTGTCTAATTCAGATTCAATTTAAAAGTTAAAAACTAAAAACCCCAATTAAAATTTAATTAAAAACCTGAAACACAGTTACTGGGCCAGGCCGGCCTGATTAAAAAATAAAGTTTTCACCGCGCGCCGGAAGGTCAGGATATCCGTCATAGACCGTATCTCCGGGGGAAGATCATTCCATAGGGAGGGAGCCCCCACAGAGAAAGCCCGAACTCTCGGGGCCATCAGCCGACAACGGCCAGACGGCGGTACCCCAAGCAGGGCAACCCTGTGGGAGCGTACTGGGCGGCGGGAGGTTGACGATGGCAGTAGGCGGTCCTGTAAGTACCCAGGTCCCGAGCCATGGAGCGCTTTAAATACCATCAGTACCACCTTGAATCGAATCCGGTAGGCCACAGGAAGCCAGTGCAGCCTGCGAAGCAGCGGTGTAACGTGGGAGCTCCGAGGGGCACCCACAATCACTCGCGCGGCTGCATTCTGGACCAGCTGTAACCTCCGGAGACTCTTCAAGGGGAGCCCCATGTAGAGAGCATTGCAATAATCCAGGCGGGAAGTGACGAGGGCGGACGTGACTGTGCGAAGTGCGCCCAGATCCAGAAAGGGCCGCAACTGGTAAATCAGACGTATCTGATAAAAAGCCCCCCTGGCGACGGCTGCAATATGCTCTTCCAAAGACAGCCGTACATCCAGGAGGACACCCAGATTGCGTGCCCTTTCCACGGGGGTCAAAACCTCTCCCCCCACGGCCAGCGAAGGAACCAGCTGGCTGAATCTGGGCGCAGGAAACCACAGCCACTCGGTTTTAGTCGGGTTGAGCCGGAGCCTGTTACGACCCATCCAACTCCGCACGGCCTCCAGGCACCGGGACATTACTTCGACAGCTTCGTTGGGGTGACCCGGGGTGGAGATGTACAGCTGAGTATCATCAGCGTACTGATGGAACTCCACCCCGAAGCCACGGATGATCTCACCCAGCGGCTTCACATAAATGTTGAACAGCAGGGGCGAGAGCACCGACCCCTGAGGAACCCCACATAGTAGGGGCCTCGGGGCCGACCTCTGCCCCCCTGTCAACACAAATTGCGAACGGTCGGAGAGGAAGGAGGTGAACTACCGTAACACGGTGCCGCCCACTCCCAACCCCTCCAACCGCCGCAATAAGATACTGTGGTCGACAGTATCAAAAGCCGCTGAGAGATCTAATAGGACCAGGACAGAGGAACAACCCCTGTCCCGAGCCCTCCAGAGATCATCAACCAACGCGACCAAAGCCGTCTCCGTGCTGTGCCCGGGCCTGAAACCCGATTGGAGGGGGTCAAGATAACTCGCTTCATCTAGGCACTGCGGGAGCTGACGTGCCACCACACTCTCAACAACCTTCGCAACAAAACGAAGGTTGGAGACGGGACAATAATTAGATAACAGTGCTGGGTCCAGGGACGGTTTCTTGAGGAGGGGCCGCACCACCGCCTCTTTCAAGGCAGCAGGTAGCAGCCCCTCTCTCAAGGAAGCGTTTATAATACCCTGGAACCAGCCTCGTGTCACCTCCCGAGTGGCCAAAACCAGCCAGGAGGGACACGGGTCCAACAAACAGGTGGTGGCATTAAGCCCCCCCAGTATCCTGTCCACATCCTCTAAAGTAACAGGGTCGAACTCAACCCAACCAACTCCACCGATATCCACCCCCACCCCCCCACCCGGAGATGGCCAGTCGGAGTCCAGTTCGCTCCGGATCTGAGCGATTTTGTCCTGCAGAAACCTAGAAAACTCCTCAGCCCGTCCCTGTAAGGGGTCCTCCCGCGCTCCCACCTCCAGGAGGGAGCGGGTCACCCTAAACAGGGCGGCTGGGCGGTTTTCCGCAGACGCGATAAGGGTGGAGAGGTAAGACCTCCTCGCCATCCTTATTGCCACTAGATACGTCTTAATATAAGAACGCAGTAGTGTTCGGTCAGACCCAGAGCGGCTGGACCTCCAACTGCTCTCTAGGCGTCTTTTCCGGCGCTTCATTTCCCTTAGCTCCTCAGAAAACCAGGGAGCCAGATGGGATCGGCACCGGGTCAGAGGCCGCAAGGGCACGACTCGGTCAAGGGCCCCAGCAGCCACCCTATCCCAGGTGGCGACCAAGCCCTCAACCGAGTCGTGTGAATGAGCTTCGGGAAATGGCCCAAGCTCCGTCAGGAACCTATCAGGGTCCATCAGGCGCCTGGGGCGGTACCATTTTAATGGCCCCGCCTCCCTGCGGTCAGGGGGTGCGGAACGGAAGTCGAGCTTCAGGAGCGAGTGATCCGTCCATGACAGGGGTTCCACAACTATATCCCCTATACCCAGATCACTCTGCCACTGATCAGAGACAAAAACCAAATCCAAGGTGTGACCTCCCACGTGAGTAGGGTCCCGAATTAACTGGGTCAGGCCCATGGCCGTCATGGAGGCCATGAACTCCTGGGCAATCCCCGAGGTACCGCCGGCAGATGGCAGGTTGAAATCCCCCATGACCATAAGCCTGGGGGTCCCAACCGCCACGCCAGCATATTTAATGTTAGTCCCAAATTTTCACTGTGTTTACTGTGATTGACTTTCATGGTCTTTTTCTTCCTCAAATTTACCCTGCTTGTGCACCATGACTCATACAGCTTTTTCTCGATTGCTGTCTCTTTCTACTTCCAGGAACTATACCAATTGTGATTGCCAGTGCTGAAAGGAAAGAAGACCACCTAAACCACAAATACCATGCAGTGACCATCACAATGAGCCACAAGAGCATCAGTAATCAGTGGTGCAACCAAGAAGACCCTTAGTGGTGTAAGTGGGATGATGCCTTCTATCACTAGCTCAGCAAGTTGCTCTGAACAAAGACCAGTAACATGTGGAACATCACTATTGAAGTCCAATGTGAGGAGTGAAAAGGAGGAGCAAATACATTGCACAAACAACCTAACCATTTGGAAAAACACACCTGCCCTTTATGAATGCATAAAAATATAAGAAAAATGATTGATCCAAACAACAAATGCACAAAAACCTTTATGAGTGTTTTTCAATATGAATACACAAAACCATGAATAGGAAAGTTGAAGGTAATTAGAGTAATCTGTACCAGCTTCTTCTGCCATACTGTAAAATGCTTAAAAATACTGCATCCTGTGAACAAGTTAGAGACAATGAGGCCTCTTCTTTCAGGTAATATTTTTTTTACACAAAACTGGAAGGCATATTTTCAACTATACTAATCAAAACTAGTAAAAAATAGTTGTTATTAATGAGAAACCAGTATATATAAATGCTTAACAAGTGAGAACATGTTAACATTTATCCTTTTCATCCAATAATTCAAAGTTTTCTAACGCACAGGCATAGAAAAATAGAAAGAATACTATCCAATCCATTTACTGTCTATTTTCTGATCATCTATTTTCCCTCTTCCTTTCTAAATTCTAAAGTTGAGGGGGAGGGGCAGCCAAAGAGGAGAGGTTGAGGTGAAAGTAAACAACAGCTTGGAGAATGATTCCTTAATGCTGTACTTCCCTTAGTTTTCTCTGCTTCTGTCTGGCTCTTATTCTCCCACCAGTGTTGTGGTTCTGCCTTGTGATTATGTTTCTATTTAAGGTTGTTTTGCTCCATAATTTAAGGATGCTCCCAAACCTCATGCTTTGTGAGGTTGGTCTATCAATAGTTTATATAGCAAGGACAATATCAATAGAAAAGCCATTAAGGAACAAAACTGTGAGTAACTCAATCTCATTTTAGGAAGTGGAGCCTGCAGTTTCAGAAATAGGTGCTTTGGAAAAGGTTTTCACAAAAAGGAAAGAGCAACATCACTTTATTCGAGAGGTCAAATGTTCACCTTAAAGAAGTGATGATTCCTTCCCGCCTTTCTGGCTTCTAGAAAAGTCTAGCTTTACTCCTACTCTGATAACCTACAGTTCCAACTTTCCTTCTTTTCACCCGGCTGTCCCTCAGCCTCCATCCACTTTGCTTGTAAGAGTGGTATGGAAAGTCAAAAAGTATATCCTGTTTAAGTAGATATGGCTGAAGGATTTGGTGACGTTCAAACAGAGGTGGTATTCCACAGGTTCTGACCAGTTCTGGAGAACCAGTAGTGGAAATTTTGAATAGTTCGGAGAACCATCAAATACTACCTCTGACTGGAGATTTTACAGTATCCTTCCCCTGCCACACCCACCAAGCTACGCCCACAGAACCGGTAGTAAAAATTTTTGAATCCTACCACAGCCTTCAGAGTTATATTTTTTCCCCCAACATGATTCAGCACTTGGAAGGACTTACATCTTTTCCCCTTTTGCACTGCTTCAGGCCCACAAGGGAAGTGTAGGAGCCAATTCTTTTTCCTGAATAAAGAACTTTTTTTGGTTGCAATTGTAACCTGTTAAGGTTGTTTTAAAGAGAAGAGGATTTGAAACCTAGGATGGAAATCATTTTAGGGGTTGAAGTGCCAAGATGAAAGAGATGGATGATTTCCAAATTCCAATTGGTTTGGGAAATGTGCCAAGATCATGTTAAAGTTTTGCAGGTAAATAGTTCAGCTTGTTCCTAAGGCAATTTGATGAAAATGAGCACAGCTCATTTGTCTCTGGGAATTATATGTGAAAACTACAAATGTTATAAATTAATTTCTGTATGTATAATTTACAATTAGATTTTCTTTTCATAACTTGGGTGTTGATGAGATACAGACAATCATATGCAGGCCCGCAAGCTGATTTCTAGATTAAAGCCTGTATAGAATAGGATTCAGAAGTAGCATTAGCTAAAATGTGCTCAAACTGGCTGGAATTAAGGAAGATATTCAGACTGGGAAAAGTAGTTAAGAATTCGTTGATTCTAAAAGGTGGAGAAAGGAGAGAAAAGATGAAAGTTTTAATCCTGGTTCTGCATATATACATATAAGTGTTCACTTCTATATACCAAAGGAGGGTGATGTTCTATAAATATAAGACTTCTTTTGTATCAGCAATAAAACAATTTATAAATGCAGGGTCAAGTTTCTAGACAGAAAAGACTTACTGTCAGATTTGGTGTGAAGTCTAACTATCATTAGCAAGACATTTTTCATACGGCAAAGGTATGATTTAGCCTTCTACTTCTCTTCTTACCTTATTAAAATGCATTGAAAGCCTTCATTGACAAAGTCATGATGGGTAGCAGAGATCAATATTTACAATGATCATAGCACCGGTCAATATTTGGTGATGAGTATTACACATGGAGGATTGTGTTTTGGACTGAAAAGGCGTAAAATGTAAACAGTGTAAGAAAGAAAGAAAGGAAGGAAGGAAGGAAGGAAGGAAGGAAGGAAGGAAGGAAGGAAGGAAGGAAGGAAGGAAGGAAGGAAGGAAGATTTATGATTGGGAAGCTAGAAGAAGGTGATGTAAGATTTGAATAACAGGATCTAATCTTTCAGCAAAGGAAATGAAAATGTGAAAGGAAGTGGAGATGTAAGTTTAATTATGAATGAAAGGACTAAAATATATGTCAAAGTCTGAATGATTGCATGCAAGGAGGAGCTCATATGTTAGTATGTTTCAGTTAGTATTTCAGTGAATGGTGATAATGGAAAAGAACAAAGATCTGTTTGGGAAAAAAATGTACAACTTTCTGAATGAATGTGAACTAGAAGAAGAAGTTTTTCTCCCTTAGGAGACATAAATAGATGATGCGAAATGACAGGAAATTAAAGAAAGAGTAATTGTGACATTTTGGAGAAATGAGAATGAATGGAATTGTGATTGTTTGGTAAGTATCTGCTTAAAAGTCTGTTTTTTGTGTAACCTTTATGTATATGCTAAAAAGGAAATGAATCAAAAACATGATTAATTGTATTGTTTATGATGAAAGGCAGAGAATTACTGAAGGGCAAAGTTCATGGAGGATTCTAAATAGGAGACAGATTATTTTTGCTAGTGGCAATATTTGATGGGAAGAAAAGAAATATAAAGTAAAAAACCTTGAAAATAGAATAAATACAGAGAGAGAGAGATGGAAAAGGCCTACATGACAAAAATATATTAGTAGATACAGTATATCAATCTTCCAAAAGAAAAAAATGGGAAATGGACATAAAGAAGAGATGTGGAAGCTGTTTGAAACAGAATGAAAATAATTTTATTTCAAATAATAATATAGAAGTATGTGACATTATGGAAAGTATGAAGGAGGAGGATGAAGTGAAAGAGACTATGAATGAGGAAATGTTTCCGTATAAAAGAATGATTGTTGCAAAAGGCAAGGATGTGAGAAAGCTACAATGTATACATAGAGAAAAACATGACACACAAGGAATATAATCAAAGGCAGTATAGAATGATTAAAATTAAAAGAGGAAAGGTGATTTTGATAGAAACTTTTTTAAAAAAATATTTTGAAATAGGTGAACATTGCTAAACAAATATCCTCTAAAAAATAAAGGGATCTTTAAAAAAAAAGCAAGGAAATGATTTGGGATAAAACCAAGTGAGGAAATGTTAGAAGGAGCATGTTAGGGACCTTTACCGGAATACTGAAAATTGGAATTGAAATGATATAAATATTGATGTCCAAGAGAAAAGTGATAGAAAAAAGAATAGCATAAACACAAAAATGTTGAAAATTTGTAAGATCAAATATATAGACAATGTAACTGGAGAAAATTTAAACTACAGATGCAGTGTATACAAAATAGCTATGCTACTTGTTTAACATATGCATGTAATATTGGGAAGGATGCTATTGTTGTTCCCCTATCTAAAGGAAAAATAAGAATGGACACAAACAGAGATTTATTTGTTAAGTTTGTTATGAGTGACAGTATGGAATATAATTCTTTTGATTGAAAGCCTATGAGAGTGACAAAATGTTGGAACTTTATAGTAGGAGAGAATGTGCAGTTCAGATGGTTGCTCTTCACCAGTGAGAAATATATGAGTATGAGATTTATTGCTCATTTATTGATGTGAAGAAAGTGTATATAATAAAGTGAAGTAGCATGAATTATGGAATATCTTGAATAAATATGAAGGCTGATAGCTAAACTCAATAAAAAGAGTAAGGAAGTAAAGCACATGTGAGAGTAAATAGAATATTTAGCTAATGGTTATAAGCTTCTTGGGGAATAAAAGGAATTTGTTGTTTGGATGTTTCATGAATTTAGGGATAAATTTGCAAGGATTGCGAATGCTACAACTATAATAATGTGCTTTTGCCCACTTTGTTATAGAGTAAGATATATCAGAAATCATAGAAGAAGTTGAATATACAATTATTTAAGAAATACGTATGATAAATAAGAAGAAATAGAATCTAGGATGAATGGTTCATTAATGTAACATAGATTGAATGCAAAAGTGATTGAACATTATGTAAAGAGTATGTTAGGGTAGTTTAATGATGTGGAGAAAATAAATAAAGATCAAATAGCGAAAGAAATATAGAAAGGAAGAAGGAAGGGGCTTACTATTGCTGGACCTTTTTTTTGCTTTACATTTATTTATTTGTTTGTTTGTTTGTTTGTTTATTTTCTATAGCTGCCCATCTCAGCCAGTCACTTTGGGATGGGGTATAGTTCTAAACATATAAAAACAGTTAAATATTAAAAATATTTAAAATAAACATATTTTTGGATAATTTTGCATATTGTGAATGGGAATAGGTTGGCTATTTGAAGAACTTATTTATTATCACTAATCAGTTATAATTCTGTTTGGGACTATTGCTATTAAATATATTTATTTTCCCAACTTTGTATTTAATAATTAAAATGAAGCAATTGCTCACTTGGTCACAAGAAGTCCCGTAGTTTGGTTTCATTGCTATAGTGAATGATCTACACTTGGAAATGATAGATGATAGCACTCCTATTACTGTGATCGTGTTTGGTCATACATGATATTGCTGATGGGTTTGTAAAAATGATGGTTGGTACTATTGGAGTATAGTTTGTGGGCTATTCATCTTCAAATTCTTTTCATACCTGAACAGTGATGACTATTGGGTAGCAGACAGGATTGCAAGTCTCTACCATTTCATATGTTTATACTTCCTATCCTAACTTCACAACAACTTGTAAGCCTAAATAACTCTAAAACTAATCCTACATGATGAACAGCCTGTAAGATTCAAGATCACCTAAGAAGCTCCATGGTAGAGTGCAGAGTTAAATTCTGATCTAAGTCAGAATTTCATTGTGCCACACTTAATAGCAATAGCACTTAGACTTTATACCACTTCACAGTGCTTCACAGCTCTCTCTAAGAAGTTTATAGAGTCAGCATATTGCCCCCAATAATTTTACTGACCTCGGAACCTTGAGTCTGGTGAGATTCGAACAGCCAAATTGCAGGCAGCCAGCAGGCAGCAAAAGTAGTCTGCAGTACTGCTTTCTAACCACTGCACCACTGTGGCTCTTAAGAATATCAGTATTGTTGCCAAGAGTTACAACTAAAGGAGATATGCTCAGTTTTAGTCAAATACATATCTTCACTGAAGGAGATGTTACCCCTCCCCAGTTATGCGCTGTATATTGGATCACTGTTCTTGAATGATTCATATAATACCTCTTCAATTATACAATTGGGGGAAAAAACCCAATATCAGTAAGGGAAAGATAGTTTGTCAGAGTGGCATGATAAATTATTCCGGACCTGCCTAGCAACAATATTTTTTACTAATTCACAAAGGGAATCTGTTAAATAGAAATTTCATCAGTTAATGGTGTTTATTTAAAGACATTACAGATCAGAAAAAAATATGGAGGTCTGGGCATTGAGGACTGAGAATCTTATTTTGTTTGTTTTTAAATCAGTTTTCCAAAATATGAAATGAAAAGCTAACCTTCAAATGCTCACTTTAAATTCACCAAGGTTACTTGATGGATAAAAAAAGTGATCACATACATGCAAGAGATTTGCTATTGTACTTGGGAATGAAGAGGTAAGTTGGAATCTTAATTGCATTTCTAATGTAATATCTATTTCATTTCTTCTGTTACATATTCATCAAATCCAAATCAGTAGAATACCCATCCCCAGTAGATGGTTAAAAGCTAATTAGTTACAAATCAGAATGCAGAAGCAGGGATAAACAAGTTGTATATAAGGCATCTTATTTTAGGCAACATCAGGGAAAAAAATGACAAAAAGAAAAGAAAAAACAAAGCATAGCCATGCTGTGTAGAAAAACAGAACATGCTATCTTTGGTCATTCCATTTGTTCTTGTGACTCCACTAAAGTGAAGGCAATGTTTTTGAGTTTTAAAGAAGCAGGATAGTAAAGGCATTAGTGAACATTAACATCAGATAAATTCCTGAAATACCATGGATAGCCATAAAAACAAACAAATGTATCATGGAACCAATCAATCCAGTGCTCACGTTCGAGGAGCAAATAATCAGAACAGCAGAATAAGTACAGTGGCAAGGGACCTTAGAGGTCATCTAAGTCCAACCCCTGCATGAGCAGGAAACCCCCTACCATTCTATGACACCTTCTCTGCACAAAAGAGCACTATTGAGTCATGAGAGCTGCAAAGACATCCAGAAACATCAGCCTATTTCCACAGCACATTTCATCCAGCCATCTACTGACCAAGTAAGATTTTTGACTGCTTACAACTATTCCTCCTGTGTCTAAATAAATAAATGAATACATAATCATCAACTAGGAAACACAAAGCCCTCAACCACTTCTGACTAGAGTTAATTCAAAGTTTCTCATAACTGTAACAGAATTGGAAGGAAACGTGGAGGTCTTCTGGTCCAACAATCAGGAGACTCTACTATTCTGGACAAATGGCTGTCCAATCTCTTCTTTAAAACCTCCACTGATGGAGCACCCACAAGGCAATCCCACTGGTTAATTGTCCTCACTGTTAGGAAATTTCTCCTTAGTTCTAGATTGGTTCTCTCCTGGATTAGTTTCTATCCATTGCTTGTCTTGCCTTCTGGTGCTTTGGAAAATAGATTGACCCCGTCTTCTTTGTGGCAGCCCTTATTGGAACCCTTATTATGTCACCTGTCCATCACTGAATCCTTTGTTGTCTCTTCCCAGCATGAAACTAAATCAGCCTTAGTTAAATTTAATTGACTGGGTTTTTTATTGCTTTTTTTGTATTCCCACAAAGCATTAGTCCTTGTATCATTTTTCTATTGTTAAATCTACTGTAGGAATACCCAAGGTTCAACATTTGTTTTGACTGTTCTATTACGTTTAATGGAAATTTCGATAGAAATTGGAAGCATCTCTGCTTAGTAGCCTTCCTGTCACCATTTAATTTTAGTTAAATAGTTAAAGCTAACTATTTTGTCTTTTTGAATAAGATAATACTGTGTCTCTTCCTCCTTCCTTTGCTGGGCCAAGTCTCTAGAGCAGAAACTCTAGTGCTCATTTCTCAGATCTCATACTCAGATCTCAAACCAGTTTTGTCTGTACTGGAGCCTCCCTGATTATATTTACACATTCTGCCCAAACCAGATAAATTTCCCTTCTTATTTTGGTGGGAGGGTATAATATTTTAATTATTTCTTCCCATAAAACTCCAATGATGAATAAATCTTTATGCTGTACCTTAGGGTTAGGGTTAGAGTTTTCAATTTTAGTTTTCAATTTTCCTTCTTCTGAACTGTAAACCTAAATATGCAATAAAGACAAATCAATGCATCCATTGTCCTTAAACATTTGAAAGACAGCCAAGGTCCTTATTTAAAGACGAGGAAGGGAAACCTTTTTTCTTCTTCTCCTTTCCAGAAATTTCCTTTGCTTGTTTCCTGTCCAGAGATTGAGAACTGTGTCATGGATTATTTAGACTTGCCTGTTTTAAAGCATTTACTTGCTGCTTTTCTAGATCTATTTCCTTCATGCTGGGTTCTGCATTCCTCCTCTCTCAGCTCCCACTGCCTCTCTTGCATTTGCATCATTCAGCATTTTTCACAAACTGGGTATGTGTTACTGTTTTCTATATAAGCTGGCAAACAAACATATGGAGCAACCCAAAAAAAATCTATGCTCTTGCTGATTTCTTTGCCTGCTGGGCAACATAATGAATAAACTGCTTGCCTGTAATATTTTAATTTTATTTTTATTAAGTAGGCAAAGTCAAACAGCAAATGGTTATCAAGGAAGGCTTAAAACCTACCCTGCCCTTCTATCCTGTTCTTTTTGGGAAAGGTGCTGTGAAAATGTTCTGAATTATGAAAACAGTAACCATTTCCTTCTTGCTGTTTTTCGACAGCTGTCTTCCCACCAGGACTGGGAATTGCACTCCAGAAATTAATCAAATGTGCTGGATAAATTTAGAAAAATGTTCCCTTTCAAGTGTTTGTGTGACTCTTGCTTGGATTTTTCCAGTGTTTAAGGAAGTAGTTTTTTCCTTTTACCAAACACAGGAAAGTCTACATAATCTTAATATTTATTTTGAAGGGAAATACATACTCTCTCTCTCTCTGTCTCTCTCTCTCTCTCTCACACACACACACACAGAGAGAGAGAGAGAGATTCCAAACAGATATTGTAAAGATACCTGTTCAAAAAAGCATTTTAATGTTATTTTTTTTTCTGCTCTCTCTCCCTCTTCTTCTCCCTCCCTCTTTTTTATTGGAGACAAATGAGGAGGGGGAAAACAAGATCTGAGATTAGTCTGCTGAGACCTGATGGAGGTTTGTCATCGAAATTATCTGAAGCCTGACAGCTCCTATTCAGACTAACGAATTGTATTAAAAGGCATAATCTTTCTATAAAACTACAGCTTACAATCAGATGCAAGGAATGGTTAAACTGATATAAGATGTAAATAGGGACAAGATGTA
The DNA here is from genome assembly GCA_023653725.1 of Bungarus multicinctus. Classification (NCBI taxonomy): domain Eukaryota; kingdom Metazoa; phylum Chordata; class Lepidosauria; order Squamata; family Elapidae; genus Bungarus; species Bungarus multicinctus. Next base: position 86,233,492 of record CM042836.1, read on the forward strand.
GAGAGGTAACAATCAGTGTTGTTCTGTTGCTTTTAATTGGTCTTCCCTGAGAATTTATCTGGTTGTATTGATTTATCTATTGATCTCATTGGGTTGGTAGTTCAGTTTCCTAAATGCCTGGTTTAATTCCACCAGTTGAGCGTTTTTGTCAAGCAAGTCTGAACCAATGTGATTATAAAGAGGAGCCTGGCTATAGATAATAGATTTGCTGGTGAGTTCTGACAGAAGTTGGAAGCACAGAGCTATGGATGGTGATTTGTAAGTTTTCTGTGTCACATTATAGATGACAATTGTGTATTTTATGATGCTATCAAGGAACTGGGGGTGCAATGGCTCAGCAGTTAAAGACACTGAGCATGTCAGCTGGAAAGCTGAGAGCCTGGGTTTGAGACCCGAGCACCATGCAACAGGGTGAGCTCCTCTTACCTGCCCCACCTCCTGCCTATCTAACAGTTCAAAAGCAGGCAAGTGCAAATAGATAAATAGGTACCACTTTAGAGGGTAGGCAACAGCATTCCACGCACCTTTGTCATATAGTCTTGCTGGCCATGACCACAGAAATATCTTCAGATAATGCTGACTCCCTCAGCTAAGAAACAGAAATGAGCAGTGCTCCCTACAGTCGGACATGACTGGACAGGGGAACCTTTCCCTTTACCTGTCAAGGAACTGGATTTGTTTTATAGGTGGTTGTAAGCTAAGGTTGATGGTGGGGTGGAAATTTTGAGGAATTGATGAAATTTGAGGATTTTTTTTCAAGTGTCTAGATCATGACAATGTCATCAGATAGTATCAAGTGAAGGAGGAAGTTTCAGAGTATCAGTTGATAAAGCACTGTTGAACAACCAACTTAAATTCTTTATTTACAATAGAAAATGTGGTCCTTATTGTGCAATCAAACTGCACCTTCTCAGGTATACATGTGGCCAGCATGACTATTATGCCAAAAGTGCATGGAATGCTGTTGACTTCCCACTAAAGTGGTACCTATTTATCTAGGTACCCATACATGCATATTACACAATCTGAAGCAGATTTTCACAAATGCCAGAGCAATTAACATAACTAAAATCCAAAAACTGAACCCAGTTGAGCACTGTGCTCCTACATTTACCCAAAACAACACTATCACGGGCCTCAACCACTTCATATCCAAGATTAGAGATACTTTCATATGTCCTTCATCTAAGTCTAAGATAATGTATGCCTTCCATAATTAAGGGAGCTGAGTTGAAACTTTGAGAGCTTGTTTGCCAAATTCAGCACTCTGAAAAATTAATCCATAAGAATAGGAAAGAAGAAAATTAAAGATCTGCAAGTTGGCTGGGTTCTGCCCTATATTTTATTTTGACACTATGAAACTATTTGAAACCATACACCCATAACTACCTACAAAATTCATTGTATTTATTCCCCAAATATATGTCTTATCTTGAATCACATTTATATTGTTAAAGAGATGTGTCCATATCAGTTCCATCTGCCTAGCATCTTTGGAAACTGGTTCGGACCCAGTTAATCAGTTGATCAATGGAAAACCATCCTTTCCTAGGTACATTTCTCAAGAGCAAATTCCATAATGTACACTGAATAGCATTTCAGTAATTAAGATTATTGGGAAAACCAGGAAATTAGAGATTTGTATTTACATTTTCCTTATGTTGCAGCACAAATTCTGACACTTAGTTTATATTTAATCCACAAATTTTTGATACTGAGAAAAATGAAAAGGAGCATTTAAAACAGGACGTACTGTTCTCCTGACAATGAATGTATAGCATATTCCTGTAGAGAATGATCAGTTCACATATGAGGGGCAGCTTTGGCGTATTTCTTCAGACTTCGATTTATGAAATCAATCACGGAGAAACACAGTCAAGCATTATTGATTGATATATCTGTAGCTCTGATTGTTTGAGTCCAACTCTATCACACTCATTTTAAAACTGAAGGGATACTTCCCACAGACATTTGACATCTGGCACATAGACTCTGATTTCTAGGCAAATCTGGAAGAAGACTTTTCCACATCTATCCTTCAAATGGAGGATTTAGATTGCACTGCCAGCCTGCGGAGGTAATCCAGACTATTACATATATTATACTTACAATTTGATTTAACAGTCTAATTAACAGAGTAGTCAAAGTGGGATGCTTTTGTATTAAAAAACCGATGTTTGAGGCATGATATTTATGTAACTATTGTCAGTTGCTTGATATAATCCTGTAAGAATGGAGAGAAAGCAATTCAAAGGTGCTTTGGATAAAAATGTTTGCATACTTCTGCCAGAAAGTTGGTTAATAATTATGGGCTTTTAACACCTTGAAAAGGCCTCAGACATAAAGCTGTAATTTAACAGTTGTCACTCTCCTATTATTTGCTAAGGAAGGCCTTGACAGACCATGAAGCCGAAAGTGCATCTTTGGGCAAAAGCAGATACATTCGGGGAGGAGTTGGGGGAAGGGGTTGAACAGATTGGTGGAATTTAATACAAGCATGTCTAATTCCATGTCTGATAAAGTGTAGCACGATGTGGTTTTAATTGAGCAAAAGTCCTGTAAATTTAATTTCAGACTAATTCCACTGAATCTACTTGAGGCAGAATCATAACAGAGGTAAACTCTGGTAGACATCCTTCATTCCCTTAAGCCAGTGGTAGGGAACCTTGGCTCTTTTATCACTTATGGACTTCAACTCCCAGAATTCCTGAATGAGCTATAAAAAGTTCCCCATCCCTGGCCTACTGGTTTTTCAGTTGTGAGGGAAATCAATTTTTGATTTGAATGGGATTGTTCAATATACAAATGTCCTAATTTTTGACTTGGATGATCAATATTCTTTATATGTCCTACATTTGTATATTAAACAGTCCCATTCAAGTCAAAAATTGATTTCCCTCACAACTGAAAAACCACTAGGCCAGGGATGGGGAAACTTTTATGGCTCACTCAGGAATTCTGGGAGTTGAAGTCCATCAGTGATAAAAGAGCCAAGGTTCCCTACCGCTGCCTTAAGCGAAAAAGGAAGAAAAGGGATGCCTACTGTCAGCCTGTGAAACTGTCTAGAAAGAAATAATAGTCTATGGTATTGAAGCCAGCAGGCCCAGGAGGATATATAATATATAAAGCTCTCTACAACTGCAGACCCATCACTTTTTCAATGAGAAGTTGGAAATTGGTCAATAGTCGTCCAGGATTTCTGGGTTAAGTGATTTCTTGTGGAAAGTCAAACCACCACCTTCTTCATTTCTGACAGTATCACCTCTTTTCTCAAGACCTGTATTTAACACAATAAATAATTTTGCTGCTCTAAAATAAAAAAGTGAGGCAGGTGGTTCTAAATTCTTGGGAGAGAAGACAAAGACAAAAACCTTTGTATCAGAAATGTAACTTCATAAGAAAGATAGCTAAGGCTCCAATTTGTAAAAAAAATGAAATTAAACAAAAGAATATGTATCAATTGCTGTGTGATCGACCTATCCTGTTAAATAAACAATATCATGGCAAGCATAATCAAGTTTTAAAAATCATTCACTGTCAACTGAGTATGCATACCAACTAATCTGGTCAAAACCGCCCCTGCAGAATAATAATTATGTCATGTTTCAGAATAAACCTATTATTATAGAAGATCAGCATGGTTTACAATGATTATACATAATTCTAGTGAACAACAAAAACTTTACAAGTGGTAATAATGAATGCTCCAATATTTCAAACGAACAGCATGGGAAAAAAGCTGAAATTAATAGTAAACAAATATTAAATGCACTGGGTTTTTGAAAGAAAGGTTATCTGAAGAGTTAAAATAATTCAGTGTCATTCTCTCTAGCTAAGCTTCAAGAACAATTCAAAATATCCTGAAGCAAAATATGTCATTGTTCTCATTACAAAGCTATTGTTCTCCAAACCTGCCATATAACTAGAAACATTCTCTAAGACAATGATGAACGTGTCCCATTGAATGAATCTGCTTTTGCTTGGGTCATCCACTGAGAAAATACATGGTGATGGATTTTTGTAAGTCTACAGGATATTTACTTACTTTATCTTGATAATCCTTAGAACAATGGTATGACAGAACAGTGCCAGAGCTGACATACCTAATATAATCCTATTGTAGAAAATACCTTTTCAGAAGTGAAAAGCTTCTGATCACTATTGTAGAACTAATGTGTTTAGTTGGAGAATCTTGGAGAATGGAGGCTGAAGCCTGGATAACATAGAAAATAGCTTTGATGTCAATACTAGAACATCTAGAATAAATGATTAAACAGCTACTATGATATTGATTGATGGAATGAGCTCCATATATTAACAGCCACAATGTTCTATGAAGGGGCTGTTGTTGTCTTCTATCTAATTGAGAATTGATTGCCATAAATTCACATCCTCAAGCATTGCATTCAGCTCCAACATGAATGCACGATTAGAAAAAGAGAGGCTAGAGATGTCCTTAAAATGTAGCACTGTAGTAGTGTAACCATGAGGGGACAGCCTAGGTGGTGAACAGGATGTTGGGAACAACATAGCTCTGTGTGATCATAACCCTTTAAAAACTTCCATTGATATGAGAAGGGAAACAACTACTGTGGTATTTTTATTTTATTTATTTAATCAAACTTTTATACCGCTCCCTCTCCCAAAAAGGGACTCGGGGCGGTGTACAGCCTACTAAAAAACATACAATAAATATACAATAAATACGATTAAAAATAAATTAAATAATTTGATCCGGCTGTCTATTCAAAATTCAATTAAAAATTAAAAGCTAATAAAACCCCAATTAAAATTAGTTAAAACCACAAACACAGTTACTGGGCCAGGCCGGCCTGTTTAAAAAATAGGGTTTTCACTGCGCGCCGGAAGGTCAGAATATCCATCATAGCCCGTATCTCCGGGGGAAGATCATTCCATAGGGAGGAAGCTCCCACAGAGAAAGCCCGAACTCTCGGGGCCGTCAGCCGACAGCGGCCAGGCGGCGGTACCCCAAGTAGGGCAACCCTGTGGGAGCGTACTGGGCGGCGGGAGGTTGACGATGGCAGTAGGCGGTTCCGTAAGTACCCAGGTCCCGAGCCATGGAGTGCTTTAAATACCATCAGTACCACCTTGAATCGAATCCGGTAGGCCACAGGAAGCCAGTGCAGCCTGCGGAGAAGCGGTGTAACGTGGGAGCTACGAGGGGCACCCACAATCACCCGCGCGGCTGCATGCTGGACCAACTGTAACCTCCGGAGACTCTTCAAGGGGAGCCCCATGTAGAGAGCATTGCAATAATCCAGGCGGGAAATAACGAGGGCGGACGTGACTGTGCGAAGTGCGCCCAGATCCAGAAAGGGCCGCAACTGGTAAATCAGACGTATCTGATAAAAAGCCCCCCTGGCGACGGCTGCAATGTGCTCTTCTAAAGACAGCCGTACATCCAGGAGGACGCCCAGATTGCACGCCCTTTCCACGGGGGTCAAAACCTCTCCCCCCACGGCCAATGAAGGAACCAGCTGGCTGTATCTGGGCGCAGGAAACCACAGCCACTCGGTTTTGGTCGGGTTGAGACGGAGCCTGTTACGACCCATCCAACTCCGCACGGCCTCCAGGCACTGGGACATCACTTCGACAGCTTCGTTGGGGTGGCCCGGGGTGGAGATGTACAGCTGCGTATCATCAGCGTACTGATGGAACTCCACCCCGAAGCCACGGATGATCTCGCCCAGCGGCTTCACATAAATGTTGAACAGCAGGGGCGAGAGCACCGACCCCTGAGGCACCCCACACAGTAGGGGCCTCGGGGCCGATCTCTGCCCCCCTGTCAACACAGATTGCGAATGGTCGGAGAGGAAGGAGGTGAACCACCGCAACACGGTGCCCCCCACTCCCAACCCCTCCAACCGCCGCAATAAGATACTGTGGTCAACAGTATCAAAAGCCGCTGAGAGATCTAATAGGACCAGGACAGAGGAACAACCCCTGTCCCGAGCCCTCCAGAGATCATCAACCAACGCGACCAAAGCCGTCTCCGTGCTGTGCCCGGGCCTGAAACCCGATTGGAGGGGGTCAAGATAACTCGCTTCATCCAGGTACTGCGGGAGCTGACGTGCCACCACACTCTCAACAACCTTCGCGACAAAGCGAAGGTTGGAGACAGGACGATAATTAGATAACAATGCTGGGTCCAGGGACGGTTTCTTGAGGAGTTATTCTTTTAATATCTAGGTTCCATCAGATAATATGAGGAATGCATGAGAAAGATACCCATCAGAGGGACAGAGACACAAAGCAGCAGTTGTGTCTTTTGCATTCTATTCTATTTCTACCCCCACCACTTTGAAGTGTACATTACTCGATTATTGGACATATTTTCATACAACAATGGATTTAATAGAATACAATAGCAGAAATAAGCTATAATGATTTTTTTTCAATTGCATGCAAATGACCACTGGCAATTCTAATTATTCACTATGTTAAGCAGCTAATATCTTTTCACATGTAGGTGACCAATTGGAGCCAATTACTGCATAACAAAAGATCCTCATTATTTTATATCTCCCAGCACAGGGAATTTAAAAAGAATAAAGTACAGAGACACAACATGGATAAATATTAATTTATGTAGAGTAAATAGGAGAACATTTAGCCTAGAAACAAGAACCAGCATCTCTTTGTATGAAATGGATCCATTTGATCTATAGCATCCATTTATTATATGGTATATTGAGGATGGATGAAACAAATGTGCTAAGTGGAAAAATAACAGGAACAATGAAATATTTTGCCAATTAATGCAAAACAGCCCTAGAAAATACAACGGGGAAAGAATGATCTGTGAATAGTTTGGTTGTTTATCACCCAGTTTAAAGTGAAAGTAGCAAAGACTAAAATATTTTAATTATTCCCAAGAAAGCTGAACTGAGCTTGATTTCTGCTCTTCTATTCATTTCATTGGCACTTATGCTGGAGAGTTTACCAGTGGATTTGCCAATATTAGCAAATGGGTTCATTTCACATAATGTTATAACCCTACATAGCTGGATTTCTCTCTGTGTATAGAATAACCCCAGTTTTCAAAAACAAGTTGAGACTATCACCTTTTCTTTTCAAAAAGAAAAAAAACAATTACAAAGGATGGCAACTAGAAATAGGTACTGCTGCTATTAGCTAAAAAGTGGCGCTGGTGCCCAGCATGATGCTAAACACAGAGAAATTTCAAGAACTGAAATATTGTAAGACTCAGAAGGTGTCTACAATTAGCACATAGATATTCATAAATTGGAAGAAGGCTAGCTAGAAGTTAGATTGTGCCAGAGAATAGCACAAGGAAGCTATTCAGAAAGAAAGCTGTGATGGGTGTGAGCCATGTTGTTTCCCCACCCCGAAACACTGCTGCTAGAATGTGAGTTTATGGGATTATTGGGCCAGTATTCAGAAAGCAGAGGAAAGAAAAGTGTATCAATACTTCCATATATCATCAGATATTATACTTATTGGGTGGGATGGATGAAACTGTCAGAACTGATCTCCTTCAGTTACTCATTTTTTCCACTCTTAAGTTTGTTCCATCCTGTTTCGACATTAGCCTACATATTTTTTTTAAAGGAAACATATTCATCCTAATATGTGTTTTTGCATTCACTTCTTGCACTTTTTCTGCACATCAATTCCCTACAAGAAATCTATTTTTGTACATTTTTTTAAACTGCAAAACGAAACCCAAAATTTTGAAAAGCATAAATAACTGTGTTTTAGTTCACACATGGGTATGAAAAGTATAAACTGAGAAAAGTTAGAATTTAAATGTGAAACAAACATTTTCAGCTCTTTAGTAATGATAATACCATGAACACTAAAAAGCTCTTGGTTTCGGCTTTCTTCCTTCACATGCTCTACTATCATCCCAGTGCCAAAGAAGCCTTCCATCAGGAAACTGAATGACTACGGACCATTTGCTCTAACATCTGTAGTTATGAAAACCTTTGAAAGGCTAGTGCTGCCCACCTAAAAACCATCATGGATTCACCGTTAGATCCCATGTAGTTTGCATACCGAGAAAATAGATCGACAGATGATGCTGTTAATATGGCTCTGCACTACATCCTACAACACCTTGAATCTCCAAACCTGAACACGCTTGTAAGTGAATCATAAGCTTCCTAAGAGATAGGAAGTAGCAGGTAAATAGGTAAATAGGCAGAATAACATCTGATATCTGTACAATTAATACAGCCCCCCCCCCAAAGCTGTGTGCTTTCTCCACTTCTCTTCTCCTATATACCAATGACTGCATCTCAAACGATCCATCTGTTAAAATACTGAAGTTTGCAGATGATGCAACAGTGATTGGTCTCATTTGAGACAATGATGAATCTGCAAACAGACATGAGGTTGTACAACTAGCCTCGTGGTGTAATCGGAACAATCTGGAACTGAACACACTCAAAACCGTAGAAATGGTGGTACACTTTAGGAGAAACCCTTCTATACTACCACCTCTTACAATGCTAGACAACACAGTATCATCAGTAGAGACCTTCACATTTCTAGGTTCTATCATATCACAAGACCTAAAATAGACACCTAACATCAAAAACGTCATCAAAAAAGCACAACAATGAATGTTCTTTCTGTAACAATTCAGAAAGCTCAAACTGCCCAAGCTGCTGATACAGTTCTACAGAGGAATTATTGAGTCTGTCATCTGCACCTCTATTACTGTCTGGTTTGGTTCTGCAAACCAACAAGACAGACACAGAACTTCAGAGAGTAATTAGGACTGCAGAAAAAACAATTACTACCCACCTGCCTTCAATTGAGGACCTGTATACTGCACAAGTCAAAAACAGGGCTGTGAAAATATTTACAGACCCCTCACATCCCGGACATAAAATGTTTCAACTCCTACCCTCAAAATGATGCTATGGAGCATTGCACACCAGAACAACTAGACACAAGGACAGTTTTTTCCTAAATGCTATCACTCTGCTAAACAAATAATTCCCTCAACACTGTCTAACTATTTACAAAGTCTGCATTACTATTAATCTTCTCATCACTCCTTATCGCCCCTCCCCTCCTACTTGTGACTGTATGACTGTAACTTTGTTGCTTGTATCCTTATGATTTATATTGACTGTTTCCTAATATGATTTGATTGCTTATTGTACCCTATGACTATCATTAAGTGTTGTACCTTACGATTCTTGACTCTTGACGAATGTATTTTTTCTTTTATGTATACAGAGAGTATTTGCAGCAAGACAAATTCCTTGTGTGTCCAAATACACTTGGCCAATAAAGAATTCTATTCTATTCTATTCTATTCTATTTGAAACCTTGGATTGGTTTCTCTTATAGTACTCTGAAATTATGTGATATAGTAGAAGGAGAAAAAGGGAGCTTGTAGCATTATAGAGAACAATGAACTGGGAATGAGAATCAGTAGAGAACAGCATAATTATATTTATTTATTATTGAATTTATACCCACTTTTCTACTTATTCCAACATTCAAAGAGATTTCTAACTATAAAAACAGTAATGAACTATAAATGTGGAACAAAATTGTATTAATATAATCCACTTTAAATTCAATCCTCAAAAAAATTAAAACTATGAAAAGCTTGACAAAAGGCCTATATTTGGATCATTTACTTAAATACAGGAAGAGTGGGACCTTTCTCACATATCCAACAAAATTTCACCTGCTGATCTAATAACAAAAGGAAGATGTATAATAAGGGGTTAACCATTTGGGGAATGAAATTCAACTAATACACCTATTAGAAATCAATAGGCAGTGCCGATCTTTTACTGTGGGCGTCATAAAATACCTGTACCCTGCAAAGAGGCCCACCTAGAAAATTTCAGCAATTTGAACCTGCAATAAAGAAACAAACAAACAAACAAGATACAGTGTTCATTCTCCACAATGGACACTGTAGTCAACAGGCATAGGTTAGCATCATCTCAGAATAGAACAGAATAACAGATTTGGAAGGGATCTAGTTTTGCTCAAGCAAGAGACCCTAAACCATTCCAGAGAATTGGCTGTCCAGTCTCTTCTTAAAAATTTCCAATGATGGAGCTTCTGAAGACAAGCCTTTCCACCAGTTAATTGTTCTCAGGAAGTATGATGATGAAAGGAAAGGGCAGGCCACTGACAAGGCTTTTATTTTATTTTATTTTTCTAATTGCAAACATATTGCTGTTATCACCTGTTTTCCTTCATTATACTGGCTAGCACATCATGCTTTAATTACCCACAAGGATATTGACATATGTACATTGTCATTTACAACTGTCATACCATTTTCTATCTTTTTCAATGAACTAAGCCCAAAATGATTAACTATTTCGAGTTTGAGAAACTAGTTGCAGTGGGGGTTCCTTTTTTCCTACTGTACCTCCCTTTAGTGTATTCTTAATGTACACAACTCTGTTAAAAATCCAAACACCAAAATGAATAGAAAGGAAGAATGAAAACAATACAGTGAAACTTGGGGAAAGGTGGATTTATTGTAACAATGTACAACTAAAAGAGTATTTACACTGCTTCTAGACCTTGTTTCTACATCCTAAAGCAAAGGTCTTCAAACTTGGCAAGTTTAAGATTTGTGGTCTTCAACTCCCAGAATTCCTGAGCTAATGTGACTGAAGGAGATATTCTGGGAATTGAAGTCCACAAGTCTTAAAGTTGTCAAGTTTGAAGACCCCTGTCCTAAAGAGAGATACATTTTACAATTTGGAGAAACCCTGAGTTACAGAATCAGAAAATTAGGTGGAGAGTGCCACCATCTTAGCAGCTATAAACATAAATACTAAAAAAAAAAAACCCCACTCAGTTTCAACCAGCTGAAACAGTGTTAAAAAGGAATTGATTGATGATATTTATATGATAAATGGACTTACAGAAAAGTTTTACACATAGTCTAGGAATCAATGTTACTCTGTTGAATAATACTTCCTGGACATTTTTCTTCTTTCCTTTCAGAGCTTTGTTCCTTAGTTCAGTTTCTCTTTTTAAATTTCCATTTTTGCTATTACATTATAGTCTCATCAGAAATTAATGAATCCTAGTGTAACCTGGGATGATCATCATTAAGTAGTGTTATATGTGTCATGACATCATCATGTAAAGGTGCTTTATGTAATGGGATGACATGCCTCATATGATATCATCATGGCTTGTCATGGGCACATATGTTAACAATGATGAAATTAACAATGACTCTATTTAAGCTGGGCAAAAGTGCTTTTGTCTTCAGCTACTATCTGCCAAAGCACAGTGATGTGTCCAGATAGATTCTTGATTTGTGAACTTGATTATTAAGAGATGGGAGAAATGCCACACCAGAGTGAACATTTTGTATCACATTAGCTCTTTCCAATTCACAGTTCTCAGAAGTCAGATTGGATTTTGATGGCTTCTTTGGAACTGGATAGAAAGAAAATACAGTATCTGCACTCAAAAGACAATCAAGCGACTGAGATACATATTGAAACATTTTAAAGAGCAATAGAGCAATACTATCTCTATATCCGTCCCACATCTCTAACCAATTTTCCAGCATTTCACAGAAAATAAGGCAAAACCCCAAAGATAATAAGCAGACATCTATGGAGATTCTCAGTCATCTAGGTCATGGTTGTCCCAAAAGTGCTTTTTCAAAAGACAACTGGATTTTCTGGTTTTTCTTTGAAGTCGTTTTGCTTCTCATCCAAGAAGCTTCTTTAGCTCTGAAGAATGAGCTAAAGAAGCTTCTTGGATAAGAAGCAAAACATCTTCAAAGAAAAACCAGAAAGTCCAGTTACCTCTTGAAAAAGCACCTTTGGGGCAATAGGAAGTCCCTCCTTCTTCAGGCAAAAGAATTAGGTTGTTGTCTATAAGATTACAGCACTGAGAGGCCCAACAGTAGCCCAAAGGGCAAATGGAAGGGATAATGATGCAAGTTTAAGGCTCTTCTAGAGCAAAGTACTACTCTACTAGTAGGGCAAGAAAAACCACTGCTAATCATACAATGGGTCTTCCCATGGCAATCATTTTCAAATTATTCTCATGTCGCAACTTTCTATCTTCCTATGAAGAACTTCTGATCCAAGCTCTGTATTCCAGTAACAGTAGCAAATTCTATTTTAAGAGTCAAATTACTCTTTCTTTGGAGTAGGAGTAAACAGTAGAGTTCCCTTGCTTCACAACTATGAATCTTATAGCACTGGTTTGATTAATTGTTTTCAATACAGAACTGCCATCATGAAGTTTAGAGCAGTGGTTGCCAATTGGTGAGCTGTGGCCCTCCGGTGGGCCACGAGAAAATTTTGGTGGGCCGCAGAGAAATCTTACCCCCAGAGCACCCCCCCAAAGCAATTAATCCAGGCTATGCAGAAACACAAGGCTGAGCTGCCCACATGGCCTGCCAGAACCCTCCCTGCCCACTCACTCCTTACCTGGCAAACTTGCCTGCTAAATTGCTATTTTTCCGACCATCAACTGTTCTGCTGTGCTGGAAGATTTAGATTAGCTAGGAAGCAGGAAATGGTTGGATTTCTTGCTTTCTAGCTAGTCTTTAGATCTTCAGCACTGCTTTTAAGCACAGCCAAACCTCCCTTAGGACTGAAGGTTCTATTATTCAGTGCAGACAAACGGCAAGCAAATTTTATGTGACAGACTAAGCTAGCCAATGGCAGATAGATAGATCACTTAATGATTCTGTGAGCAACTCAATCTGCCTGCCTGCTTTGTCTGATTTTGGGTAAAAATTGCTCCTTTTTATATAAAAAATTCAATATTTATATACATGGTGTGAGTTAATTTTGTGAGTTTGCTTGCTAGCAAATTTTATGAGTTTGCTTGCAAGCAAATTTTATGTGACAGACTGAGGTAGCTGATGGCAGATAGATAGATCTGAATGAATCTGTGAATCTGAGAGCAACTCAATCTGCCTGCCTGCTCTGCCTGATTTTGGGTGAAACTTGTTCTTTTTTTTATAAAAAATTCAATATTTATATAAATTTTGTAATATTTACATACAAGCCATGCCCAGCCAGTCACATGACCACCAAGCCACACCCACAAATTAGGCCACACCCACAGAACTGATTAGTGGTCCCTGGGATTTAAAATTATGAGTTTGGTGGTCTCTGAGGTCCAAAAGGTTGGCGATCCCTGGTTTAGAGGGCAATGGAAATCAGCCACTAGGGAAAGCATAGAATCACAATATATTTCATTTCAATTTTATTTTGAGAAGGGTTGTGTATTCGTACACAAAACATAGAGAACAGGATAACTCCTTTCTTACCAACTGACCAGCAAACATTGATTAGGGTCTCCAACCTTGGCAACTTTAAGACTTGTGGACTTCAACTCTCAGAATTCCTCAGCCAATTCCCAAACTCTGGGAGTTGAAGTCCACAAGTCTTAAAGTTGCCAAGTTGCCAAGGTTGGAGGCCCCTGGATTAGATTACTCTTCTATGTGGTCCACAATTGGTTAGGCAAGGTGAATGCTGGTTGCAAGTGGTATAAGGATGGCAGAAATATAAAAATGCCTATGCTCAATGCATTTCAACCCTGGTCCACTAAAGCTGTTTTAAAAAATAAAAACAGAAGAATCCTTGACTATTGTTCTCTGTTGTCACATGAGCTTTCTCCTGTTCAAGACATTCAAACTATTTTAACAGTGAAAAACAGGGAAGAACACTTAAGATGCTTCTTAAGTGTTTTACTTCGTGTATCCTTATTCTTTTACTTTGTGTATCCATATTATAGATTGGGTATCTCTGTTTATTAGCTCTAATGCTTGCCATTCAGATTAGAAAAACACATGAGATGAATCTGACGGAAATAAATAAAAATAAAACCACATTGTTTAATACATTTTGTATGTTGGGAAAAGAATGTTGGGAAAAGAATGAAGAAGAGGTCACAAGCATTATTGATATAAAAACTGGGCAAAAGAATTTAAATTTGGCTAAAGTTAAAGAACAAGAGAAATGTTCATCCAAATCAAACTTTTTGACACTGCAAAAATATTTAGATAACTTTTTGTTCTGGGGTTTTGCAATTTTACTTGTATCTCTGCAAGTAAAATCTAGCCAAGTTTATCTACCAGTGAATGTGAAGCAAAGGTTATAGAGACGAATGTTTGAGATTGAAAAGCATTTAAATCTTCAAGGTTGAATGCTGTACTTTAGAGAGAGGAAGAGGCATTCAATTAATTAAAACCTCAAACTGGCAATAATAAACATTAGCTAATGTAGTAAAAATAGCTTAAGAACTCCTGAATTTCTCCTTTTCCCCCAATACATTTTAATTTCATTTATAACCATTGAGATTGATCAAAGTCCCAAAAGAATGGAGGAGTCTGATTTTTCCAGCCTCTTGCTTCAAAATACAGGTAAGATGGTAACATTATTGTTTTTATTTCATCAATCTAGTTTCATCAATTCATCAAAAAAGTTTATCAATTTCTTATTTTTTTGTCAATAAGGCAGACAGGTTGTGGAATAGCACATAGCTTTAATTAATTAATTAATTAATTAATTGATTGATTGATTGGATTTATATTGCCACCTATTCGCCCATGGCAACTCAAGATGGCTTGAGATCGACTATAGCTGAAGGCATTCTCTGAAAGTGGTTCACCAAAGTAAGAAGTAAGGGTATGTGTATATCCTGAATTCTTCTGGGAGAAGTTGACATGGTCTCAGCTTTGCCTCTGCATCATCATCATCATCATCATCATCATCATCATCATCATCATCATCATGAGGTCCAAGTCTAAAGTAGACACCAAATCTTGCAAGGCATGGGGGTAAGAATGGTCAATACACACAAAATGTTAGCAGTAAGGTTATTGAAGCATTTTGCAGTCTTATAAAATTTTAGTCATTTAAGTTTTTTTTAATTTTGATATGGTTGGTGTTTGAAAGTGCTGTGGACATTTGCCTTAATACTGACTTGGATTTCTCCTATTTCTTCCCTGGCCTTTATAGCTATTTTTGACCATGAACTCAAATCCTGAAAAAAAAAAGGGGCTCAGCTATAAATGAGCTAAATTTTTACTGAAAGGAGGTCAGTCTGGAAACTATATAATGGCTCTGTTCTCTCCAGGATTTTCCCTCCTCTCTTTGTGCAACACACTTAATCCAGTCATTGTGGTTCTGTCAGCAAATGAACAAAGTAACTAGTCAAATATTGCCTTTTCAGAAATTCTATCCAGCAAATTCCTGATCTCCCATGAGCCATGTGCAAAGATTTCAGCCAGGAAGCTTGCAATGGGCAACAGAGGGAAGGGAGGAGGAGGAGGAGGAGAATAATAATAATAATAATAATAATAATAATAATAATAATAATAATAATAATAATAATAATAATAATAATAATAATTATTATTATTATTATTATTATTATTATTATTATTATTATTATTATTATTATTATTATTATTATTATTATTATTTTAGGGTCCAAATGTCTAATTCACACAGTACCTTACAACTCTCATACATCCTGATTGCATCTCTTTTCTTCTAATCTTCCAGCAATCTGCTTCCCTTCAATATCACATAGTACAGGTTTGGTCAGTCCCTAGTTTACTCTATTGTCTATTTATTTATTTATTAAATAATTTTATATACCGCCCTTCTCCCGAAGGACTCAGAGTGGTGAACAGCCAACTAAAATATATAAATAACAAATTACAAGATTAAAAGAGATTAAATTATGAGGCTGCCGTTAAAAAAGTTAAAACCCCCGATTAAAATAAACTAAAATTACCATACCCCAACTAAAATCAAATTCCAAAACCCCTCATTTAAAATCCCATTTGAAGTCAGCCCAGGCCAGCCTGCTCAAAGAGCCAGGTTTTCAGATCACGTCTGAACGCCCTCTGGTCAGTGGTTGTCCGTAGCTCCGGGGGGAGCCCATTCCAAAGGGTGGGTGCCCCCACAGAGAAGGCCCTATTCCTTGGGGTCACCAGGCGGCACATAGATGCCGTTGGGACCCTAAGGAGACCGTCTCTATGGGAGCGCACCGGTCGGTGGGAGACTACTGGCAAAATGCGGTCTTGTAAATATCCTGGTCCGATGCCATGGAGTGCTTTAAAGACCAAAACCAATACTTTAAAGTGAACCCGGAAGGCTACTGGCAACCAATGCAGCTCGCGCAGGAGAGGCGTCAAATGAGAGTGTCTCGACGCCCCCATAATCACCTGCGCGGCCGCATTTTGCACCAGTTGGAGCCTCCAGGTGCTCCTCGCAGGGAGCCCCATGTAGAGGGCGTTACAGTAGTCCAGGCGGGAGGTGACCAGGGCGTGGGTGACCGTGCGTAAGGCGTCTGATCAAGAAAGGGCCGCATCTGGCATATCAGGCGAACCTGAAAAAAAGCCCCCCTGGAGACGGCCATACATCCAGGAGGACACCAAGATTGTGAGCCCTTTCTTTGGGGGTCAAGATCTCATCCCCAATAGTCAGCGACGGAGTCAGCTGACTATATTGGACCGCCGGAAACCACAGCCACTCAGTCTTGGAAGGGTTGAGTAGAAGCCTGTTCTCGCCCATCCAGTTCCGCACAGCCTCCAGGCAACGGGCCATAACCTCCACAGCATCGTTGGGGTGGTTTGGGGTGGAGATGTAAAGCTGAGCTCATCAGCATAAAGATGACACTTCACTCCAAAACCACGGATGATCTCTCCCAGTGGCTTCACATAAATGTTGAACAGAAGAGGGGAGACGACCGACCCCTGAGGTACCCCACAAACGAGGGGCCTAGGGGTGGACCTCTCCCCCCCATCAACACAAATTGTGAGCAGGCCGAGAGGAAGGAGGAGAAACACCGCGAAACGGTGCCTCCAATTCCCAACTCCTCCAACTGCTGCAATAGGATACTATGATCGATAGTATCAAAAGCCGCTGATAGATCTAATAGGGCCAGGACAGAGGAATAACCTCTGGACCGTCCAGAGATCATCAACCAACGCAACCAATGCTGTTTCGGTGCTGTACCCAGCCCTGAAGCCCGATTGGAATGGATCTAGGTAATTGCTTCCTCCAGATACTGAGGGAGCTGACACGCCACCACACTCTCAAAAACCTTCGCCATAAAGGGGAGGTTGGAGACAGGACGATAGTTATTTAAAAGAGCCGGGTCCAGGGAAGACTTCTTGAGGAGGAGTCGCACCACCGCCATTTTCATGGCGGTAGGAAGCACTCCCTCCGCCAACGAAGCGTTGACAATCTCCTGGAGCCAGCCTCGTGTCACCTCCCTGGAGGTAGAAACCAACCAGGAGGGGCACGGGTCCAATAAACATGTGTGGCATTCAGCCTCCCCAGCAATCTGTCCACACCCTCGGCGGTCACAGGATTGAACTCCTCCCAGATAACTACCCCAGGGGTCTACCCCAGGGGTCTCCAAACTTGGCAACTTTAAGGCTTGTGGACTTTGTGCTGGTTAGACAGTACATAGTTAGTTGGGAATTGAGAGCTGTCCCCTTAAGGGAATGCCTCATGGGAGATGTAGTTCATATCATTTGGTCACATCTGTAATCCTGATTGGTCACTGAATTGACCTCTAGTTGGTTTGGGAGGAGCTTTTGTTCACTCTTGTCTGGACCCAGCATCATGCTGGAGCTTCCCTTGCTGTATCATTATGGGCTGAAGGTAACCATCTTTTCACACTATGAAGACGACTATGCAAAGTTTAGACATTAGATGAATCTCAACATAACTGTGAGTTATACCTTGAGGATGCCTAATATAATCCAATGAAGAAAACTTTCTATGGAAACTTTTGTAGTGTTTAACTCCTCATGTCAGGTATTTTGGAAAGATAAATATTGCCTGGGGCATTCCTGAGATGAGACTGACTTCAAATCCCAGAATTCTTCAGCCAGCTGGCTGAGGAATTTTGGGAGTTGAAGTCCACAAGTCTTAAAGTTGCCAAGTTTGGAGACCTCTGGTCTACCCCCAAAGACTGACCCAGAGAAGGATCTGAAAAGTCTCCTGTTTTCTCCTGTACCATCATGACTCTCAACCAGTTTCATGAAAATAACTTACGTTGTCTGTGAGGGCCATTCTTATACCCATTGCAAGGAAACCACATTCTTTAATATGGGAGAAACACAACGGTAAAGGAAGACACTGACCCCAATCATAAACCTCATAACAATCCATCAAAAAGGGGGAAAACCTAGGTAATGTTTGAATATCATATAATTGTAAATCAATGTTTTTCAAGCTTGGTCACGTTGAGAATCATGGATTTCAACTCCCTGAATTACCAAGCCTGCTGGGACTTAAAGTCCACACATCTTAAGGTGGCCAAGTATGAAAATCACTAAAAAATTTAGGGCACATTTTGGGTATCCAGAACATCTACCCAAGCCAGACTCCTTGCCCATAAGCAATACCAGACATTTATCATTTATTTATTTATTTGAGTTATATGCAGGGGTGTGCTTCAAAAATTTTATTATGGGGTTCTCTATCCGATTGCTGGGTGGCGTGGTCATGGTGAGTGTGATCTAGTTGGCCACCTGCATAACGGCAGTGGGGGGGCGTTTTCGCCTTTCCTGGGCTCTGGAGGCTCTTTGGAAGCCAGAAGCAGTCCCATTTCCAGCCTTCCTGAACTTCTGGGAGGCCCATTTTTCACCCTCCCTGAGCCTCCTACAGTCCCTGCACTTACCTAGCATCCAAAACAGGCCGTGTGGGGACTCCTGGGTGGGGTGGGGTGGGGTGGGTGGGGCCAGTCAGGTGTGGGATTTGGGTGTTTCTCCATCTGTACAGAATCTCAGTTAGGGGCTCTTCCAAACCCCCAGCAGCATACCCCTCCCCCTTCAATCTTATGTCCCATGTTCCTGGGGCAATATTCCCTTCACATTAGCATTCCACTTCACTGGATTCCAGTCTCATTCTCCCAATATTTGTGGGAAGAACCAGCTCTTCAAGGTCTTCTTAAAGGCTGGAAAATTCAGGGCTTGCTGGCTCTCAGGAGAAGAAGTTTCCATGGAGTAAGGAACAATACACAGCATACCTCCCAAATGCCTCTTTGAAACATTGGGAAGAATGTAAAAGCTTATGTGTCCACATATCTCTGTTGAGGGTTCTTCCCTTATGTAGAATCATTGCCAGAAAGAGTAATGTCTTGGGCTGGGGAATGGATATGTGGAGCCTGATTGATGTCTGCAGCCAATCAAAGAGTTGTGGTTAGTAACTACCAGGACTTTGACAGTAAGTTTTGCAATGGGAGGCTCGGATTTTGCAGGAAATTGAGAGCCTCAAGTCTTTTGGAAGGGCCAGGCTGGTTTACTGAATTCATAGGATACAGCTGATCACAGAAAAATACTAAAAGCCCAAGCCAACTGGGATTGTTTTGAATTAAAAACATTCTTCCTTAATCCCCTGACTGAAGGAGGTAAGTATTTAGCACGTTAACCTCACCCAAGCCTGAATTAAGTGTGCGTCTGAAATGCGGTTGTTTATTTTTGTGGCACTTAATTGATAGTCTGCCAGGCAGGTGACAGATGCATATGGCTTTAGCAATGAAAATGGTAGATTATTATTATGTGAGGAAAATTATGTTGGATTTATAGTTGGTGCTGACATTTAAAATGGACAAGCATTTTACAAGGCTTAAGGAGTGAAAACTCCATCACTATTTGTTGCTCTTTAATTATAGACTAATGAACTTTCACAAATGAAGGCCCATATACGTGTCCCAGGATAATGTTGCAGGATCCAATATGGGTCAGTCCCTACGACCAGAGGTTTAGACTAAATGTCTTGTCCCAGTGACCAACCAAGATTGGATCCTGTAATGAATTTTCAGAACTTTCAACAAATTTTGATTAGATGAGGATTTTGAATGGACAGAATATATGACCACAAACAGATCTGTCACTGAGATTTGTAAAAAAAAAAAGCACACTTCAGATGTAATGAAGATGAAGTACAGCTGAAAGAAAGAGAGTCAATGGTAAAGGAGAACCCATTTAAAGTAAGAATAAAACATAGCTGGTTAGGAAGGCAGAAGGTTAAAAACAATGTCTTAAGATACAGCTTATTTTGCTCAAGAAGTAGACTCATCAGGTTTCAGTCTTTTTTATATTAAATCACTTGACCCTGCCTAGAAGAAAAATTTCAAGCCTAAAACCAATGATGTGGGTTGAAATATATGTTGCTGCATGAAAAGCTATTGTACAGATAGTCCTTGAATTACAACTGGTCACGTAGCAACCATTCAAAGTTATGCCAAATATTACCTCCCAAATGACCTGATTCAAAAGTTATGATGGTTGCCATTCCATCATGGTGTTGTGACCAAAATTTTCAGTATTTTTTTTTTTGCTGATTGCTGATATTTATTTCCAATTTCTGGCAAAAAAATGCATTGGGTTTAATTGATTTGCTTAACAATGATAACATTTGCTTAATGACTTCAGTGTTATTAAAAATATATATTGTAAAGTCGGATCTTGTTTTGTGGTAACCTGCTTAATGACCACTGAATAACTGTAAATCCAGGCTTAATTACGGTCATACAGTGGGGGACTATTTGATCCCCTGCTGATTTTGTATGTTTGCCCACTGACAAAGAAATGATCGATCTGTAATTTTAATGATAGGTTTATTTTAAGTGAGAGACAGAATAACAGCAAAAAATTCCAGAAAATAATAACTAGAGAATACAAAACCTTTGCTAGACCAATACTCGAATATAGCTCATCAGTTTGGAACCCACATTACGTATCTGATATTAACATAGTTGAGAAAGTCCAGAAATATTTTACAAGAAGAGTTCTCCACTCCTCTACTCGTTGCAGAATACCTTGTGCCACCAGACTCGAAATTCTAGATCTAGAAAATCTAGAACTATGCTGCCTTCGGTCCAATCTAAGTATGGTATATAAAATCATACACTGCAATGTCCTACCTGTCAATGAATACTTGAGCTTCAACCATAACAACACAAGAGCATAGAATAGATACAAACTCAATGTAAACCGCACCAAACTTGATTTCAGGAAATACGATTTCAGCAACAGAGTGGTCAATGTCTGGAATACTCTACCTGACTCTGTGGTTTCTTCCCCAAACCCCAAACCTTAGACTGTCTACTATTGACCTCACCTCTTTCCTAAGAGGTCTGTAGGGAGCGTGCATAAGCGGACCAACGTGCCTACCGTCCCTGTCCTTTTGTTTCTTTTATTTTTTTAATTTTTCTTA
Organism: Bungarus multicinctus; assembly: GCA_023653725.1. NCBI lineage: Eukaryota > Metazoa > Chordata > Lepidosauria > Squamata > Elapidae > Bungarus > Bungarus multicinctus. Next base: position 86,254,701 of record CM042836.1, read on the forward strand.
TATGTATCCATGTATTCAGAACTATGTTTTTACTTATACCTATTATCTTGTAAGCAATTGACAAATTGACAAATAAAAATAAAAATAAAAATTTAATGAGTGAAATAAATATTTGACCCCTTCACAAAACATGACTTAGTACTTGGCAGAAAAAACCTTGTTGGCAATCACAGAGGCCAGAAGTTTTGCACACATCTCAGGAGGGATTTTGTCCTACTCCTCTTTGCAGATTCTCTTCAAGTCATTAAGGTTTTGCGGCTGGCATTTGGCAGCTCGAACTTGCAGCTCCCTGCACAGGTTTTCTATGGGATTAAGGTCTGGAGACTGGCCAAGCCACTCCTCAATGTGCTTTTTCTTGAACCACTCCTTTGTTGCCTTGGCCATGTGTTGTGGGTCATTGTCATGCTGGAATACCCATCCATGACCCATTTTCAATGCCCTGGTTGAGGGAAGAGGTTCTCACCCAAGATAAGATGGTACATGTCCCCATCCATCGTCCCTTTGATGAGGTGAAGTTGTCCTATCCCCTTAGCAGAAAAACACCCCCAAAGCATAATGTTTCCACTTCCATGTTTGATGGCAGGGATGGTATTCTTGGGATCATAGGCAACATTCCTCCTCCTCCAAACATGGCGAGTTGAGTTGATGTCAAAGAGCTCAATTTTGGTCACATCTGACCACAAGATTTTTACCCAATTCTCCTCTGAATCATTCAGATATTCATTGGAAATCTTCAGACAGATCTGTACATGTGCTTTCTTGAGCAGGGGAACCTTGTGGGCACTGCAGGATTTCAATCCTTCATGGCATAGTGTGTTACCAATTGTTTTCTTGGCAACTATGGTCCCAGCTGCCTTGAGAGCATTGACAAGATCCTTCTGTGTAGTTCTGGGCTGATTCCTTACCGTTCTCATGATCATTGAACCTCCATGAGATAAGATCTTGCATGAAGCCCCAGACCAAGGGAGATTGACAGATTTTGTGTTTCTTCCATTTGCGAATAATCATACCAGTTGTTGTCACCTTCTCACCAAGCTGCTTGGTGATAGTCTTGTAGCCCATTCCAGACTTGTGTAGGACTACAACAGGGGTCTTCAAACTTGGCAGCTTTAAGACTTGTGGACTTCAACTCCCAGAATTCCTAAGCTAACATGGGAGGAATTCTGGGGGTTGAAGTTCACAAGTCTTAAACTTGCCAAGTTTGAAGACCTCTAGTCTACAATATTCAAAGACAGCTCTTTGATCTTAGCCATGGTGGAGAGTATACAGGTAACAAGATGAGATTAGGAGCACTCCCTTTAAGAAAGTGCTCTTAATCTGAGTTGTTTACCTGTATAAAAAGACTCCTGGGAACCAAAAATCTTGTTGATTGATAGTGGATCAAATACTTATTTCACTCCTTAAAATGCAAATCAATTTATAACTTTTTTGAAATGCATTTTTCTGGATTTTTGTTGTTGTTCTATCTCACGGTTAAAATAAACCTACATTGAAATTCCAGACTGATCATTTCTTTATCAGTGGGCAACATACAAAATCAGCAGGGGATCAAATACTTACCCCCACTGTAAGTCAAAGACTACCTATACTAGGGAAACTATTTATCAGGGATCAACAGGTGTGGTCAGATCTTGAGTAACTGTCAAATTTTGTAAGACCTTGGAGAGACATTTCGGGGGGAATATCCCAAATGAACCTACCAACAAGCTGAAAAAAGTCAGCACTTTCTTGTATTTTAAAACTTCAGGCACTTCAGAACAGTAAAAAGCACCAGGGTAGAAAAATTGCATCATATGTAGATACGTTTCCAATATATATTTTCATTAATAATTGGATATTAGTTATCAATTATATATAATTCATAGAGTCAGCCAGCCAGGGTTAAGGCATTAGACTAGAAATAGGAAACAGTGAGTTCTAGTCAATCCTTAGGCACAAAACCAGCTGGGTGACCTTAGACCGACTATTTTCTCTCGGTCCTAGGAAGAGGCAATGGCAAATTATTTCTGAAAAGCTTTGCAAAAAAAAGTGGCAAAAAACACTTTTTCTGAGAATTGAACCCAATTAAAGAATATACTGCATGTGTGTGTAAATTAATTAACTGAATAATTAATAATAAGTAAATAAACAAATCAATTAATACAGCATATTAATAAATTAATTATAGGTAGCCATATTACTATATTCCAACACAATCTCAGTACAGAATATATATTTATAACTTCTTCTTTACTTTCCCTTTTATTGTTTCGGGTGTTGAAGGATATATTTGTAACTAGTACTTTCAATCTAGTGAAGTGACAGATAGCAACAGAAAACAAAAGATGCAGCATTATGTTTACTTTGAGTTGCTTGCTAGGATAATAACAGCTTTGGCAATGGAGCAACCTTCTGAGATTCTTCTTCCCTTACCAAGTGCATTAAAATGAAGTATTAACAGTACTCAGCATTGTTTCCAAGTATTACAGCATTCAGAATCAAATAGTCAGGAGCACTGAAGAAAACAACTCATCATGTTGTTTCTAACTGCTAGAGAGTTTTTAAGTGACTGAATATTTGGTAATATTTGTTATACCTATTCAGTCCTCATTTATTATATCTCCTCTGAACAACACATTTGAAACCTCTCTTCCCTTCTTCTCAGAATGCACCATTTTGGACCACTTGTCTGTATTTTATTTTCCTGTAGTTTTAATTAAGTTCTTGGGATGATTGCAAGATTTATGACATTTCAGCTTGGGGCAAATGATCCACAGAGCTGAGAGTGAAAAATCTTTCTGACAGCCCAAATGGGGATAAGGGTAGATGTTTGCTATGGGTTCATAGCATGATGGCCAGTCAGAGAACTACAGGGATGAAGCATATGAAAGAAATATTTGAATAAGGATGCTCCCTCCCTCCCTCCCCTCCTTCTGTCTTTTGTTGATGCTAAAAATTTCAAAGCTGAAAATCGCAGTGTTCTTGGGCTTCTGCTTGTTGAAAACGTCTCTACATATCCTGATACTATGAAAAGTTAATTTTTCTATTGGAGATAATTACAAAAGAAATCAAAAGAAAAGACCAAGACAATCATTTCTGTTCCAACATCAGATGACATCAGGATAACAGCTAAGAGTTACAGTGCTCTTTGTCCAGGGGTGCGATTCAACCAGTGTAACAACTGGTTCAGTGAGCATATACTTTGAGCACTTTTTGTGTGCGCACAGAGCATTTGCTACTGACCTTCTCCAGCAATCCCTGTCTGTTAAACAGCTGGTGTGAGGCAATCCACTGTGCCGTGCGAATCAGCTGAGTTTGAAAAACAGTATATGAAGCACAGTCCAGAGCCTGGGTGGGTGGGCGGGCCCAACAGCTGATCGTTGGAGCAAACCAAACCAGTTCGCTCCTAGCTGATCCTCAGAGCTACCAGCTCACATGAATGGGCCAACCCGATAGAATCCACCCCTGTCTTTGTCTCTATATTATCATCTAATGGTTACCTGAACATTTTCAACACAAATAAAGTAAGATCAGCATAACTAAACTTTTTTTAAAGCAACAGTGGTCTTTTTAAAAACATAATGTTAAGCTTTAATAGAGGGTCTTATCTGTGCATCGCACTAATAAAAACAAAGGAACTACAGCTAAACCTAGAACTTCTTTCATATAAGCAAACAGATGTTTGGGGACAGTGCAAGTGTCTCCCGCCTGCTTTTTATTCTGCTTGCTAGCAAATAAATACTTTAGAAGAGCTAATAAATATTTTTCTATATACAATCAGGGATTACAACAAAATGTTATGCTTTCCCCCCTTATAAATATGTTTTTTATGCTTCTAAAATATACAGCCTTTCCTTAAACAGAGTGATACCTTGATTTTCTTTATGGTAGTGTCGTTGGCACCATATATAATTCCGGCACTTCTAAACATGATGTCTATTTTACTTGCCATTTTAATGTTCCATGTTTTAGGGTGTGCAATTTTATTCTCTTGATTGTGCTTAGTCTTTGTTTGAAATTTTTATTATTAATGTTTTAAAATGAAAACTGTGTCCTGCTACTCCAAATAACTTTAGGACTAGTTTACATTTTCTCATTTTAACTTTAATAAAAAGAATGTAAATTGTTTGAGAGATTTTACTAGAAATAGAATAAACTCTGCTTGCTTTGGCTTCTTTGATATAGTGTGTGATACTGAAAGAACTGAATTCAGTATTAATGATATACATTATGTGATATAACTCAACAAAAGAGAGGAATGCATATGAGGCTAAAGATCACAAAAACCAGATGACAATCAGAATAAAAAAGATTTTAAACCATGTGTCCCTTAAACCGTATAGCTATCCATTTATACAATTTAAGAAATTAGTTTTGGAAAATTAGATGAAGGTAAAATTGACATTACAAACTGCTAAGAAGGAACTGAATATCAATCATATATTTACTCAAAACCAATATTACATATTTCACCTCCAGTTGAAAAACAGATATAATAATAATGGCTTATACCCTAGCAGGTTTTCCTACTTGTACTAACCTCAGCAGAAACATGCCTAGCCACTTCTTTATTCTGTCACAACTTCTTGATGTTGCTTTCATCCCCAACTCATACCTAAGGCAGCTTAAAGTTTTTAGCTTTTCCTTCTAGGTTTTCCCAATGGTCTCCCAAAAACCATTGTTGATATAATCAAATCCATTCATTGAAGCTAGAACAAAAACTAAATCTGATTTAATTACATTTCTGTTTCATTGGAATTAAATATGAGATTATTTATTCTCTGGTCATGTATCTGACCATTTTCTGTCTCTATGATTATACATTTTAAATGTGATACAGAGGTGGTATTCAGCAGGTTCTGACCAGTTCTAGAGAACCGGTAGTGGAAATTTTGAATAGTTCAGAGAACCAGCAAATACCAACTCTGACTGGAGATTTTACAGTATCCTTCCCCTGCCATGCCCACCAAGCCACGCCCACAGAACTGGTAGTAAAAAAATGTGAATCCCATCACTGATGTGATAGCACTTTTTTGGAGGACTCTAAACCACCATGTGTCCATATCTGATTCAAGTTATATCAATTGCAGGAATCACAAATTGGCAGTGAGAGGGCAAAAAGTGGGGGAAAAAAGAGAGCCATATTTGCAAGGTTACCCTGGCTTTTTCTACTATCATCACTTTTTTTAAGTGATATCCTCTTTTTTCCCCTCTTTTGAGTTCCCCTCCATTCATCTTCTTCTCTGACAAGGGAGTTATTAGCTGAAGAATAGACCATTCCTGCCAGGGGGGCTGAACTAAACACTTGAAAAAAAGCTTCTGAAATTGGACTAAAATGTATACTGAATGTAGCTAAGAATCACATATGACTTTCAGAGTACATATTCACTCCTCATTTAAATACAAGGTGTAGGAAAGGAAGACAGTAGGGTTACTTTCTGATCTAATACAATCTATCTGCATGAATCCTCCCGGAAGTCTGTATTTTGCAAGGTTATGTATTATACAGAAATTACTTGGGCATAATTTCTGTCATGGAAGCTCTTCTAGCATACCCTGTACATCAGGGGTCCCCAACCTTGGCCACTTTAAGACTTGTGGACTTCAACTCCCAGAATTCCTCAGCCAGCAAAGCAAAGCAAAGCTGGCTGAGGAATTCTGGGAGTTGAAGTCCACAAGTCTTGAAGTGACCAAGGTTGGAGACCCCTGCGTCTACAACATCATCATGTACATATCTTCCAGGGTTAGGACTTATGCCATGCAGGATATGAATTGCCAATCACCTCTTCTGCACTTTCACCTTTCCCATCCAAGCCAAAACTACTTAACGAAGCCCAAGGCCTTGTGATTATTTGAACCTGAATCTCCCTAGCCATAGCACAATGCCCTTATTAGTAATGCCTTACTGAATTTGAATCAATCATCATCTTTCATCTTTATCTCAAAGTAGTGTTGAGAGGATGGAATTAAGTTTGTTGCACACTGGTTATGTTGCCATGATCCCCTGGAAGAAAAACAAGGTATAAACATAAATGAACTCATAAATATTTAGTTACATCCAAATGTTTGTTAAGGGGATCCTTTAATTGATATATGTAAGTCATTATTTAGACTGCAGATCTATTTGGAAATAAGTCATCTTAATTAAACACAAGCAGAGCCGCAAGCCTACTGGAGACACATCAAGTGTTATTTTTATGATATTGAGCGTTCTGAGAAACTGAAAGGGGCAGGGCTGGGAAAGATTAAGGCATTAATGGTGGAGACATTTTATGCTCATTTTAATTGATTTGTGCTTGTAACATAATCAAATCTTTATTGATTACTTGTGCAAATTCATTAAACTCAATTCACGATTAGTAAATTTTCTCTGGGATGATATTGCCTTTCCCTCTCTCTCAAACTCTCAGCTTTTCTGTCTTTTGAGCACCAATTTAGCCCGATGAATGGGAAGGACATCATAAAATAACACTCTACAATAATAAATAATGGAAGGCTTGTCCCTTGCCTCCATGCCCAGGCTTTAAAAGTGGGGCTCCCTGGCAGGCAAGAACAGCAGGAGTCGGCTAATGAGGCAAGTGATCCATTATCATTGCACTGCTTAGCTTGATTTAGTTATCTGAATCAGAATGACATATTTAGGAGGAAATCTCCTCCTGGGAACGCGGTTGAAAATGTTATGTTGATGTGGCCGTGCATTGATCTGTCAGTAAGTGCCTCTTGGTTACCATGCCAACTATGAAAAAGAACAACCGTATCCAAAACGCACCCAGGGGTTAAAGGGCACACTTTCAGAAAACTCCTGTGGGGGGGGGGTCATATATTTTATTATCAACAAGTTTAGTTAATCATCATAATAATCCACAAGATTCATAAACACACAGAGATAGGCTCAGGATTCATTGACATACAAAAGATTTCAAAATATGTTTTTTTGTCTTCTTCTCAGAAAAAAAAATATATATTTTCCCTCTAGGGTTATTGAAAGCATTACATTAACACCTGCAGTTCCAACCTGTACTACAGTTAGCTTATTAATTTTATTCCTACGGGAAAATAAATCAAAATGTAATTGTTTAAAATGGGATTTTATATTCACTTTTTACAAATAACATCAAGCAAGGAAGGTGATGGAAGAAGTCCAAGGATGTGAACCGATGACTGTATGCCAAACTGTAACTGTCCATGAATTCCATCTAGTAATTTCTTTTCCGCCTAAAATCAGAAATCGACTGAATGTAATTCAATTCATGAAAATGATAGTCAGATATTGTGGGTGAGGATTTTTAACTTTTTGCACTCACTAGATCTGGTCTAAACCAATCTGCTTTGACAGAAAAGTGGGCAGTAGCCCAATTACAATGAAGATTCCATATTGAATTGAATTGAACTTTATTTGACCAAGTGTGATTTGACACACAAGGAATTTGTCTCCAGTACAGAAGCACTTAGTGTATATGCAAAGCAAGAGCAGCATCAGCATCAGCATCATCGTCATCATCATCAGGAGCATGCATAAGTGCAACATCGTGCCTCCCGTCTCTGTCCTATTGTCCCTTTTTATTTCTACCTATTTCCTGTATTCTTACTCATGTTTATACTTATACCTATTATCTTGTAAGCTATAGACAAATCAAATAAATAAATAAAAATAAAATAAATCATCATCATATCAATAAAGTGGGTATAAAGAAAATAATAAGAAAAATGAACAATAATAATTTAACCACACTGCATGGGTGGTTTATACATAGACTTTAGATAGCACTGTAAGAATTAGATGTTCAGCAGAGTGATGTCAAGTGTGAAAAAACTATCATTGCATGCAATCTTTACTATCCATTGGAGTCTGTACTTGCCCTGTTTGGTTGCTGTACCGAATCAGACAGTTATAGAAGTACAAATAACAGACTCAATAATTCCTCTGTAAAATTATCAACATCTCTTGGGGCACTCTGGACTTCCTGAGTTAATGCAGGAAGAACATTCTTTGTTATGCCTTTTTAATGATGGTTCTAATATTAAATGTCCATTTCAAGTCCTAGGAGATTACAGAATCCCAAAACTTGGAAGACTCTACTGCTGATACTGTGCTGTCCAATATAGTCTAAAAAGGTGATAAAATAGAAGTGCTCCTCTTAAAATCCACGCTTATCTCTATAGCTTTAAGCATGTTCAGCTCCAGATTATTATGGTTGCACCACAGGGCCATTGTTCAACCTCTTATCTATATACAGACTCATCACCATCTTGAATGAGGCCAATGACTCAATTTTGGTAATTTATTTTCTATTTAATTAGTTAAAAATATTCAATCAATTTCTAATGGCTGATGAATTCTGGGACTTAAAGTCCACATATCTAGATGGTGGCCAGGTGGGGCAAGAGGAGGCCAATAGACTATAGGAGTTAAAGGAAATGCTTTGCAAGTAAAAAAGAGCTGACAATAATCTTTTCCTTACCTAACCATAGTCAATAAGAATGAAATGCACAGAAAAAGACTCCCCAATTCATATCAAAAGGGCTAATAATAATAATAATAATAATCCAGTGACCATTAGATCAATGTCCAGATTTGTAAAAGCTAATGACCTGGAAATATACTATTACAGACACACTTTAAAATGGATTTTCCCCACAGCTATAGCTAACTAATATTCACTTGTGTTTAGTTACAGTTTTTAGAACTTTTTCTTAGACAACTGCTTTTAGGCATAATCCATTCAATGGGGAGTTGGAAAGGAAAAAGATTATTAAATCAAGGATAGCAGATTTTCTTGTGTCTTTTCCCCACTCTCTGAAGGAGAATGTTGCCAGCAAAACATCAGAAATTTCCTCAGTGGACCAGGCTTGGCAGTGTGTGTCTTCCAATCAATGAGATTAATTAAACTCCATTATCATGTCTTTCTAACTGCGCTTTGAAAGATTTACATTTTTCATCCCTATTTTCTTTCTTAGTTGAGTAGACAGTAGTAGGTATAGTGCAATCATAGTATATCGGCAGCACAGTGGTTAACTCTGCCCACAGCCTGGAGTTCGATCCTGATGGCTGGAGATTTTCTTAGCCTTCCATCCTTCTGAGTTCAGTAAATAGGGACTCAGTTTGTTGAGACAATATGCTGACATTGTAAATTGCCCAGAGAGTGCTGTAAAGCATTGTGTGTATATAAAGCTAAGTGCTATTGCTATTATTTTGTGCTCTCTACCAATTTCAGTAAACAGGGATGGCTTCCTTTTACATATATACAACTTGCCCATTCACCCTCCTTTCTGTTACTTCTACTCCCTTCAAATACATCATATCATTTAACTGCTATATTCCAATCTTGCCTTTCACCCTACCACCTCTCAACTATATCTATTAAATTATTTTGCCTTTCTGCATCAACAATTCAAATTATTTATTTTCCACACTCTAGTAATTAGTGTTTAATTAACAAGGCAATGAACTTTCTGAGCCACTATTTTTTCTGATTTCTTCCTTACTTTATTTTATTAAAGGTTTACAGAAGATAAGCACAAATAGAAAATAAATAAAATGAATAAAAGAGTAAAGCACAAATTAGATTGTGATTAGATTAACAGAGTTGGAAGGGACCTTGTAGGTCATCTAGTCCAACTCTTCATCCAAGCAATTGACCCTACTCAATTTCTGACAAATGGTAGTCCAATCTCTTCTTGAAAACTTCCAGTGATGAACTTTCCACAACCTCTGAAAGCAACTGTTCCATTGATTGATTGTTCTCCTTGATCAGTCCATCCCTAATCCATATAATTGGCAGATAACATACTTCAGACCCAGCAATGGCTCCAAGTTAGCCCACATTTCTTGGTAGTGAATACTAAGACAGACTCGGAATGCAAATCAAAATAAGCAAGAAAATGTTAAGACAACATCTGTCCACTAGATTAGTTTAAAACACCAGGATCAGATGTGATCTTGAAATACATCTTTCAAAGATCCTGGAGTATCAGGAAACTGCCAGAGTATTGGAAAAGAGCTGATATGGTTCCCATTTCAAAAAGGGGAAAAAATGGATTCAGGAAACTACAGACCAATCCGCCTGACATCAATCCCTAGAGAAATCCTGGAAAATAGTAGACCACAAGCTACTCCTTGTGGAAAAATGTGAGATAAACAGCATCATCACCAAATGGATTCATCACCGGCCAACAAAGGACACTCAATATGTAATGCTTAATGAAACTTACATCTACATGGAAGGGAATGTGCTGTGGATTGGGTATCCCAAGGTTCTGTTTTAGATCCAACACTCTTCAACATCTTCATCAACAATTTAGATGAGGCAACAGAAGGCAAACTCATGAAATTTGCAGATGACACCAAGGTGGCAGAAACATTCAACACTGGCTCAAGATCCAAAAGGATCTTAATAAACTTGAACATTGGAGCCTATCCAACAAAATGCAATTCAGTGCCAAAAAAGTAAAGTTTTACATATAGGTAAAAAACCAAATGGACAGTTATAGAATAGCTGGTATCTGGCACAGCGGTAATCATGAGAGGGATCTAGGAATCCTAGAGAACAACTAGTTTATGAGCCAACAGTGTGCTGCAGCTGCCAAAAAGGCCAAGTATTAGTATCACTATTTGGTGAGACTACACTTAATACTAATAATGATGAGACCACACTTGGAATACTGCATCCAGTTTTGGTACCACAATACAAAAAAGATGTTAATGCTCTAGAAAGTGCAACAAATATTATTAAGGGTCTGGAGGTTAAAATATATGAAGAATGCTTGCAAGAAGAATGGTTGTGGGAACAACTTGATCAGGGCAAAGCAATAGATGCAATCTACATAGACTTCTGTAAAGACTTTGATACAGTTTGAACACAACAAACTACTCCTAAAAGTAAAATCTTATAGTATCTTTGGATATCTGCATAACTGGATAGAAACATTCCTGTCAAACAGACAACAAATGGTCAAAATTGGGGGCGTCCTATCAAATTCTGTACCTGTCAACAGTGGTGTCCCCCAGGGCGGTGTTCTAGGACCAACATTCTTCATGCTCTACATAAATGACCCATCAAAAAGACCTTGACTATGTATCAGAATGGTCAAACAAATGGCAATTCAAATCTCAACAAATAAATGCTCTGTCTTACATATTGGCAAAAAAATAATAATCAGAAAATAAAATACAAGCTGAATAGTCAAAACCTTGTTGATGATCCAAACTCTTTCAAGGACCTTGGAATACTCATCTCTAATGATCTAAGTGCTAGAGCCCACTGTAACTACATAGCCAAAAAGGCATTAAGAGTTGTTAACCTAATCTTACGTAGCCTTTTCTCTGGTAAAATCACACTACTAACTAGAGTATACAAAACATTTGCAAGACCAATACTTGAATACATCTCATCAGTCTGAAACCCACATTATGTATCTGATATTAATACAGTTGAGAAAGTCCAGAAATATTTCACAAAGAGAGTTCTCCACTCCTCTACTTATTGCAGAATACCTTATGCCACCAGACTTGAAATTCTAGACCTAGAAAACTAGAACTATGCCGCTTTCAGTCTGATCTAAGTATAGTATATAAAATTATACATTGCAATGTCCTACTTGTCAATGAATGTTTATGTTTATGTTTATTAGATTTCTATACCGCCCCCTCTCCCAAAAAAGGGACTCGGGGCGGTGTACAGCCAGCTAAAACAGAAACAGTATAAAGTTATACAATTAAAAACAATTTAAAATGATTAAATTGGAGGCCGAATATAAAATTAACAGATATAAAACTGATAAAAAATTTAAAAATACCAAATTTAAAACCCCACAAATCGTTACTGGGCCAGGCCGGCCTGTTGAAAAAACAGGGTCTTTACTGCGCGCCGGAAGGTCTGAATGTCAGTAATGGCCCATATCTCCGGGGGCAAATCATTCCAAAGGGAGGGAGCCCCCGCAGAGAAGATCCGCACCCTTGGGGCCACCAACTGGCAACACCCAGCTGGCGGAACCCCGAGGAGGCTGACCCTGTGGGAGCACACTGGGCAGCAGGAGGCTGTTGGTGGCAGCAGGCGGTCCCGTAAGTACCCAGGTCCCGAGCCATGGAGCACTTTAAAGATGATCACTACCACTTTGAATCGGATCTGGAAGGCCACAGGAAGCCAATGCAGCATGCACAGGAGCGGTGTAACATGGGAGCTCCGAGGAGCTCCCAAGATCACCCGCGTGGCCGCATTCTGGACCAACTGCAGCCTCCAGACACTCTTCAAGGGGAGCCCCATGTAGAGAGCATTGCAGTAGTCAAAGCGGGAGATGACGAGGGCAGAAGTGACCGTGCGAAGTGCGTCCAGATCCAGAAAGGCCCGCAACTGGTAAATCAGACGAATCTGACAAAAGGCCCCCCGGCGACAGCCTTAATGTGATCTTCTAAAGACAGCCGTACATCCAGGACGACACCTAGATTGCGAGCCCCTTCCATGTAGGGCTTGGAATCTCCCCCCACGGCCAGCGACGGAATAAGCTGGCTGTATCTGGGCACAGGAAACCACAGCCACTTGGTTTTGGTCGGGTTGAGACGAAGCCTGTTAAGACCTATCACGGCCTCCAGGCACCAGGTCATCACTTCAACGGCTTCGTTGGGGTGGCCCGGGGTAGAGATATACAGCTGAGTATCATCAGTGTACTGATGGAACTCCACCCCGAAACCACGGATGATCTCACCCAGTGGCTTCACATAAACATTGAACAGCAGGGGTGAGAGCACAGACCCTTGGGGCACCCCACATAATAGGGGCCTCGGGGTCGACCTCTACCCCCCTGGCAACACAAATTGTGAGCGGTCGGAGAGGAAGGAGGAGAACCACCGTAAAACGGTGCCTCCTACTCCCAACCCCCCCAACCGCCGCAATAAGATACTGTGGTCGACAATATCAAAAGCCGCTGAGAGGTCTAACAGGACCAAGACAAAGGAACAACCCCTGTCTTGGGCCTCCCAGAGATCATCCACCAATGCGACCAATGCCGTCTCCGTGCTGTGCCCGGGCCTTAAACCCGATTGGAGGGGGTCTAGATATACCGCTTCATCCAGGTACTGAGGGAGCTGACGTGCCACCACACTATCAACAACCTTCGCCACAAAGTGAAGGTTGGAGACCGGACGATAATTTGACAATAATGCTGGATCCAGGGACGGTTTCTTCAGGAAGGGCCGCACCACCGCCTCTTTCAAGGCGGCGGGTAAAAGCCCCTCTCTCAAGGAAGCGTTAATGATCCCTTGGAACCAGCCTCGTGTCACCTCCCGAGTGGCCAAGACGAGCCAGGAGGGGCACGGGTCCAATAAACAGGTGGTGGCATTAAGCCCCCCCAGTATCCTGTCAGCTTCAGCTTCAACCATACTTCAGCTTCAACCATAACAATACAAGAGCACACAATAGCTACAAACTCAAAGTAAACCGCACCAAACTTGATTGCAGGAAATACAACTTCAGCAACAGAGTGGTCAATGTCTGAAATACTCTACCTGACTCTGGTTTCTTCCGCAAACCCCAAAAACTTTAACCTTAGACTCTCTACTATTGACCTCACCCCTTTCCTAAGAGGTCTGTAGGGGGCATGCATAAGCGCACCAACGTGCCTACCATCCCTGTCCTATTGTTTCTTTTTTATTTTTATTGTATGTATCCATTTCATGTATTCATAATTATGTTTATACTTATACCTGTTATCTTATAATTGCTTGAAACAATAAATAAATAAATAAAATAAATAAACTGGGAATGTCTAATCTAATGAAGGGAAGGCAGTCTTCTAATATTTAAAAGGCTGTCTCAAAGAAGAGGGGGACCATCTATTTTCCAAAAAGCACCTGAGGACAACACAAGAAGTAACAGATGAAAATTTATCAAAGGGAGATCCAACCTAGAACTAAGGAGAAATTTCCTGAAAGTGAAAACAATTGATCAATGGAATGGCTTTTCTTCAGAAGTTGTGAGTGCTCCATGTATTGTATAGCAATTTGTCCAGAATGGTATAGAGTCTCCTGCTTGGGTTGGGGTTGGTCTAGAAGAACTCCAAGGTCCGTTTCCATTCTGTTATTCTGCATTGTCAGTTGTGATTGTTCCTAAGATATACAGACTAAAACATATCAAAACTAACCAGTATTTTGTCCATGTTATTAAAAGAGAATGCTGATTGTGGCATGAGTACAACTAAGCCTGGTAACATATTAGTATGTTCTTTCTTATAAAAGCAATATCTTAACTGACCAAATCCGAAATGAATTGAGGCCCATTTATTGCCATCCACTGTATATGTTGCTGTCCTCTCCTGGTACCTGGAAACTGTGGGGATCGGAATGGGGGAGAACATGCTTCAAATGAACCTTTGCAAGACTAAATGGCTTTGTGTACCTGGAGTTTTGAGATGTGCCAGTTTAACATTTCTAGTTCTGGATATGGTTGCTATACCCCAGAGAAATCCAGTTTGCAACTTGGGGGTTCTCCTGGGCTCACAACTCCTGCTCAAAGACCTGGTGACAGTCTTAGCTAGAAGAGCCTTTGCACAACCCTGTATTTTGCACCAGTTGTGAAGTTCCTGCACTCAGTCATTCATGTCATGGACATCTCATGCCTGGATTATTGCAATATGGGGCTATCCTTGAAGAGTATTTGAAAGCTACAAGTACAGAAAGTGGTGGCACAGGCAGTTCTTGGAGCCCCTAGGTTACCCATGTTACACCACTGTTCAGTGAGCTGCATTGGCTGCTGGTTTGCTTCTGGGTGCAAGTCAAGGTGTTGGTTATCACCTTTAAAGCTGTTCCTGGCATGGATCCAGCTTATCTGAAGAACCATTTTATCCCAATAGGATTGCCCCCCCTCCATGCTGGCAGAGGGGGCATGTTGCAGGCCCTGTCAGTCAAGGATTTTTGGTTGACAAGGTTCAGGAGAAGAGCCTTTTTTGCCATAACTCCTGTCCTTTGGTGATTGAGTATCTTTTTGTATCATATGAATTCTTTGGGGAATGCATGAAAGTAGGAATTCATAGGTTATCTGCATGTTATATTCCAGTGAAAGTTACAATGAAAAAAAAAACCTGGAAAATTATATAAAATCCAAATGAATTCAATCCAGAAGAAAAAGTTATTATTTTAGATTACAGGAGTGGATTGTGTAGAAACACGATAATCAAGTACTGAAAAAAAATATTCAGCGATTCAAAACCCCAGGAATAAAGGAGATTGGTGATTGATAAATATCTCCTTAGAAAATGGTAAGTTTGCTTTGAATATCTGGTTCAAATGTAAGTCTGTTCATGAATACACATGACATCGGAACGGATGCAAAATCAGGACAGGTTTGATTGTTTATGATAAAAAATTGAGAGTGTTAGTGAAGGACACCAGAATGATTAAAAGTTGTGAATGTAGGGCAGATCATTATTTTGCAGTAGCAAGAGTGGAACTTGGTTTTAAAAAGAGCAGTCAGGGAAGAAAGGGAAGGGCAAAAAGAGTGAGAGCAGAATGAGAACACTGAAGTTCTGTATAAAAATATATTAGAGAATAGATTACTCTCTCAGCAGAATGATAGGACAATGGATGGGATGAAAGGGACAATTGAAGTTCTGTGGAAAATATGGAGTAAAATGATAATACAGAGGCCACTGACAGAAACTATGCAAAAGTATTTCGAGTGAAACAAAGAGTATGAGGGAAATGTGTATAACAGAATGATTGCTCCCAAAAAATGAAGATGAGAGAAATATATTGTACAATATATGTACAGAGAAAAAGATGGTTGCAAAAAAGTGATCAAAGAAAACAAGCAATGTTTGAGATTAAAACAGGCAGAGGAAATTAAAATAATTAAAAAATGCTTTGAGAATGAGTAAAAGGCATTAAATGAGCAGACTCTAAAAGATTAAATGAAATTAGAAGCTTAAGTGATAAAATAATTTGAGATAAAAGTAAAGGAAAGGAATACTGGAAGGCGTATTTTAAATATCTGTCCTGGAATGACAATGGTATAGTATTTCAAAGGGAGGGATTGCAATTATGAGATAAATGTTCATGTCCAATCAAAGATGATGAAATATCACTTGCACATATTAAGAAAATGTTGAAAAATGGTTTTATTGGAAATGTAGACAATATTACTAGAGAATTGTTAAAATGGGGATATAGATTTGTAGTTGTGTTGGCTTTGTGACTTGTTAATATGTGAATAGAGACTGCATATATGCCTGAAAATTGAGACAAAATCATTGTAGATCCCATACACAAAAAGAAGAGTAATAAAAATAAATGCAAAAACAACAGGGAATTACTTCGTTAAATGTGCTTGGGAAAATGACAGAATTCTGATTGAAAGGCAACAAGGGATGACAATGAATAAAAATTGAGAAATATCCTGCAGATTTGTGCTATGTAGGGGTTTGCAAACCAGTTTCTGTTTTTTAACAGGCCGTTAGAGAATATATGATTATGCAAAAGCAAGTTTATTGCAACTTACTGATTTAGAAGAAGCATATGATCAAGTGAAAATCCTTGAATTACAGAACATTTTATACAACTGTGAAAATTGGTTGCTGAAAAAGGATAAGCAATGAACAAAGTACAAAATAGAAATAAAGCATTAGATGACAATAAATGCAATTCTTAATAGAATATTCAACCGAGAACAATGAATAAGGCAAGGCAATATACAGTATTATTTTTAGTTGTTTATTTATGGATAAATGTTTAAGGGATGCTTATGGTGACCTTATACATATACTGCTTGGGATGCAAATATATATGGTAAAGAAATAGCATAATGATGTGTATTTATATCACAATTCTAGGCTGCATAAACAGAGGGATAGAATCAAGATCACGTGAACTTTATAATGCCTTAGTAAGGCCACCCTTGGAATACTGCATCCAGTTTTGATCACCACGATGTAAAAAAGATGTTGAGACTCTAAAAAGTGTTCAGAGAAGAGCAACAAAGATGATTAGGGGACTGGAGGCTAAAACATGTAAAGAACGGTTGCTGGAATTGGGTATGTCTAGTTTAATGAAAAGAAGGACTAGGGGGTGACATAATAGCAGTGTTCCAATATCTCAAGGAAGATATTGGAAAGAAAACAAGCTATTCTCAGAAGCAATGGGTGGAAACTAATCAAGGAAAGAAGCAATTTAGAACCAAGGAGAACTTTCCTGACAGTTAGAAAAATTAATCAGTGGAACAACTTGCCTCCAGAAGTTGTAAATGCTCCAACACTGGAAGTTTTTAAGAAGAGATTGGATAACCATTTGTCTGAAATGATACAGGGTTTCTTGCCTAAGCAGGGGGTTGGACTAGAAGACCTCCAAGGTCCCTTCTAACTCTGTTTATTCTGTTCTGTTCTGTTCTGTTCTATCCTGTCCTATCCTATCTTATCCTATCCTGCATGAGTTTGTCGCGATGCAATCACATAATCTTCTGCAATGAATAGAACATACTCCTTTCAATCTGTAGCATTATCAAGAGATATTTCTTTAGCCCCTTAGATAAATTTACTTTTTTAGTTCAGCTCAGTTAACCTTAAGGAGAAGGCAACCTAAGAAAGCTCCTCTTATGTGTGTGTTCTTTCTTCTTTTTCCTGATCAATAAAAGTGGTGAACCATGAATGCAGAAGGGTGATAGTGGCACAGGAAACAAAAAACACAACCCATACCTGCATCCTCTTGCACTTTGCTATTAAAATAAAACAACACTCTGAATAACATCTGTCAATTGTCCCTCTCCTTTGATGAAGAAAACAAAACCAAAGTCCATGTTGCAATAGAAGGAAATTTTTGGAAAACTGGAGAACAGATCTGGAATATACGTTGTGAGATTCTTTCAGTATGCTGAATGACCTATACATCAAAGTGTTTTATATGTGACTCTGCAATTAATAATATGAAAAGGGAAATTTTAAGAATGTAAAGATCCTTTTATATTAACTACTGTCTGCTATGGATTGCTGTTATTATTAATTTAAACATTACAGAACAAATTGATTTTATTTTTTGGATTCCCTAATCAAGAATTTACTATGTTAGTTTTTATACATATATTGCCTTATAGAAGTCAGTTTGCAGCAAAGTTCATTCATGCTATTTATTCAGAAAAATAGCAGCCATCCTAAGAAACCCCAAAGATAAAATTGACCTGGAAAACCAAGGCATATATGCAGTCCCCTGTGCATCATGCCCTGCTGTTAGGAATGTAAGTCACCTAATGGGCTGGAAATATATAAACCAGGATAGACATTTTAATGCTGTCTCTTTAAGGGAATGCTAAAATTGTAATTGGGTGTGGTTTCTCAACCGGTCATAAGATGGAGCCAGAAACCTGGTTTCAGGAAAAGGAAAAGGAAGGAGAGAGAAAGAAGGAAGAAATGTTCTCTGTTTTTGGTTCCTGTATTGACTGTTACTGATCGTCATTATTCTTGGATTGATGTGAGTCTATTACTAAACTGTTTTTGATACTGGACTTAGTTATTGGATTATCCCTGGACTGAAAACCGTGTATGACTTGGACTGTTTGTTTGGACTTTGCTTAACCATGTTACTAGAAGTAAAACTTATGTTTTACTATACAGTGTATCTGGGTACTGTGTAAGTTTATTCAACATTACTCTCACGATAACTCCGTGTGCACTCATTCTCCTAATGGGGAATTACCTCAACACCTGCCACATACATTGGAAAGACCAATAGAAGAATAAGTACCCACCTGGATGAACACAAAAATGCAGTAAAAAAACTGGAACACACTTCCTCACTAGTCCAACACATGAAAGCCACAGGTCATAGCATCGACTTCAATGGCACCAAAACCCTAGCCACTATAGAAAACCCCAGCTACAGAATTATCAGAGAAGCCATAGAGATTAAAAAAAGACCTGAAAGCATGAATAGAAGAACTGACTCCACCAGACTGTCAATTATCTGGAAGGCTGCACTCACAAACAAAAAAATCTCCACACCACAAGCCAAGCAAACACCTGGGCTCAAACAGACCCCCCTGATACCTCCAGCTCAAACACACCCCAACCAGCACCCAGAGGAAATCTAGCTTCCTAATAAATGATAGCCATCCGTTTACCCGAAGCCAAGACACATTAAAAGCTTTCAATACAGGAAACACAATGTTTCCAGCCGATCAAGACAAAAAACCGCTACAAAACAGACAGAAGATATTAGAAACACCAATCAAGTAGAACACAGCAAACTCCAAGACCAATAAACACAGACCAAGAGTCCCAACCAATCAGGATGAAGAAAAAATCATTCTAACACAGCAGTAGGCTAGCACCAAATTTAAAATAGAAATGGCTGTGAAAGCCTGACTCACAAACAAACACAATACACAAGGCTGATGATGGGAGATGAGATTTTGCCGAAATGTCGCTACAACTTTAAAAGCACAATTATAATGACATGGGAAAATACTCGAACAAAGCTGAATACCATAGATATAAATTGGTATTCAGCTTTGTTCGGGTATTTGCCCACATCATTATAGTTGTGCTTTTAAAGTTGTAGCGATGTTTCGGCAGAATCTCATCTGCCATCATCAGGCTTGTGTATTGGGTTCGTCTGTGTGCCAGGCTTTCATAGCCATTTCTATTTTAAGGCTTCCACAAAAGCAAAATTCCAGGCCTGATCCACACTGAGACATAATAGAGACCTAAAAGATGAACAGAGCTATGGAACAGCTGTCCTGCACTACATAAGAGGTACAACAGACAAAATCAGTAAGATACTATACAGGTATCACATTAAGACTGACTTCAAAACAGAGATAAAAATAGCAGCCATCTTAAGAAACCCCAAAGATAAAATTGACCTGGAAAACCAAGGCATATATGAAGTCAACTGCACATCACGCCCTGCCACATACATCAGACAGACCAATAGAAGAATAAGTACCCACCTTGATGAACACAAAAATGCAGTAAAAAAAGCTGGAACACACTTCCTCACTAGTCCAACATATGAAAGCCACAGGTCATAGCATCGACTTCAATGGCACCAAAACCCTAGCCACTATAGAAAACCCCAGCTACAGAATTATCAGAGAATTATCAGAGAAGCCATAGAGATTGAACAACGACCTGAAAGCATGAATAGGAGAGACGACTCCACCAGACTGTCAATTATCTGGAAGCCTGCACTCATAAACAAAAAAATTTCCATACCACAACTCTAACCCTAACCCCTTGATACTTCCAGCCTAAATACACCCCAGCCAGCCAGCCAGAGGAAACCTAGCTTCCTAATAAATAATAGCCGGCCATTCACCCAAAGCCAAGCCATGCTAAAAGCCCCCAATACATGAAACACAATGTTGCCAGCTAATCAAGACAAAAAACCGCTACAAAACAGACAGAAGATATTAGAAACACCAATCAAGTAGAACACACAAACTCTAAGACCAATAAACACAGACCAAGACTCCCAACCAATCAGGATGAAGAAAAAACCATTCTAACAAAGCATGAGACTAGCACTAAATTTAAAACAGATACACAGATGAACCCAATACACAAGCCTCATGATGGCAGATGAGATTCTGCTGAAACATTGCTACAACTTTAAAAGCACAACTATAATGACATGGGAAAATACCCAAACAAAGCTGAATACCATGCATACATACATACACACACACACACACACACACACACACACACACACACACACACATTCTCCTATATGTTCAGGTTGTAGAATTAAATGATATTTTAGTTTCATATTTTAAGAGATGATATCAAATTAATTACTGAAAAAAATTAGTATGACTCTGTGTGTTGCTCTATAAATGTTTGCGTTCCACTAGTTATAAAGGGTGCAATTTTGAATTAGCCCCAAATTAAGAAGGCTGTTTAGAAAGGTAAAATGGTGGTCACTAAAGATTCTTTTTCAACCCAAAGAATTTGATTCAGCTTCCCAAAGTATTGCTGGAGCAAAGGAATTACAAGATAAACAAAATAGCTGTGAAATTGTTTGTGTTAATTCTATATTGTCCTAGCTGCAGCCTCCCACAATTTGACTGAGACAAACAAAGGAAAGATAAATGCAATGATGGAACAATTTGAGTAAAAGGCATAAATAAAATAAAATTCAATTAACCTAGGCTGAATAAATATTATCTTGGACTGACATACTGAGTATATGTAGATAATTTTTCTTTTTACAAAATAATATATTTATTTTATATTATGAGAGACTTGAGACTGGCTGGTCATGAACACAAGGCTGAGCAAACAGGCTGAGCAAACAGGAACATACACCGTTTATTTGGAAAAAAAATGTGAAATTGATAATTTCTACTTTGTACAAAATGGAGCAGAGGGAGAAATGCAGACATCTCAAAAATGAGGAGAAAAACTACCAAGAACATACTGAGCGTGTACCAAAAAAGCATCTGAACTCAGCATTCCTCAAGGTCCATATTACTTCTAGAGACTTGAATGAAATAATTTCCCTCTGTGTCTGTGTGTCTCTCTTTCTGTGTGTGTGTGTGTGTGTGTGTGTGTGTGCGTGTGTGTGCAGGTATATTCATAAGAAAATTATGCAGCATTCAATTGTCTTGGGAGTGGCTCTGGGAGGAATTTAGGTGTTATATTTATAATTAGCATTCTAAATTTAATTATAGTATGACTTGACTATTAATTTTTGTATTGTTGGATAGTATGAACTGGAATAGTTCCTGAATGTTTTTCCCTCTATATTCTTTTCCCTCAGTAAAACAAAAAACAATGAGATTTTCACTCAAGAGAATATTGTAATTGAGAGATTATTTCATTCTGAGGGTTTCAGGACCAGTTTCCCCCTTAGAGAATATTCAGTGCCACCAAAAGAGAACATCATAGGCTTCTTCAGTCAAGCCTGCAAGTTTAAAACTCCTTTGGGATCTATCCATTTTGGAAATAACAATTTTGTTCATTGTGGTCTGTTTTCTAAACATATTGCTAAATAGTTTCTTGAACTGAAATATAGGCTGATGCTAATTTTCAGACTACTCAACATTCAAAATTCTGCCTTTTCCTTAGTTTGTGGTTTGTGGCTAATCACATTCAAGCTAAATTGAAACCAAGAGATTTGAAGTGTATATGAGGTACAATACAATACCTTAGGAAACAGCTCAAAAACACTGTGTTGCTTTTCTCCCAAGTATGTCAATGTAATATGGATTAAAGATAAATATTTATAAATAAAGCATGCTAAATTAATGACAGCTGAACTATCTCGGTGGTGCCACATCTTCCAGAGCAAAAAAGTTATAAAGATTGAATTTGATAGTACTCACTATCCTCAATTCTCTTAACAGATTCAGATTGTAAAATATTATTCCTCCAATCCTTGATGCTCTCTCATACAGAAATACTGAAATAAATAGCCTAAATTAGTTTAGCACATAGTATCTTATGAGCACCTGCTAATCATTATGATTGAAAGTTTCTAGTATAAACAGTGAGACTAATTGCTTAGGGACATTCTATTATTGAATACACATTTTCAGGATTAGTGAATGCAGAAGTTACCATACATGCATAACCTACACTGGCAAAAACCACAATTTTGAAAATTCTGGAGGAAAAAAAGAGCTTTCTAACACTTTTTGAATAATTCCTTGTCCCAGGTACTAAATCAGTTGAGTAACTGACATTTAAAATGAAACTTTTCAGATGCAATCTAATTGATAGCCACCTGGATATTTTTGTTGGTGTATTATAAGAGATTGCTCAGTACAGTTACAGTATATATTAGATCATTGTTTTAGAATCTCCCCTGGCTTCAATTAGCTTTGCTGACACTATTCAGAATTCCAACATCATTATACACTCATTCACTTATACTTCCATAATCCCATTATTAGCAACACTTGATACTGTAACTCAAAGTTTGCAAAAGTAGAATGGTGAAAAAAAGCAGAACTTAAGATATCTTCCTTATGCAAGAGTCACAGACTCTAGGTAATGTAATAGTTCACAAATGAATTCTTTCGTTTGCATACACTTAGCACGGAATTATAAAAAGCAGGTGCAAACGTTAAATCTCCAGCTGCTTTTTCATATAGTATGGCATGATACATAGGAGGTGCATTTGTTGTATTATTTGTTGTGGAAATTTTATTTTCTGACTTGCCTTTATGGACAATTAAGTGCAAAATCAGAGATACAGTGTTAGAATCAGATATGCAGTGGTAGGATTTTCCAAGATGTTAATTGCCCATCATTCTGCATTTAAAAGCACCATCAATTACCATCTGATTACCTTGTAAAAGCAGCTTTTATTGTTCTATTTGCATGTTTTTTTCCACTGGAGAAGATCAGCAGGGTTTTGATTTCCAGTCAGAGTTAACTCCTTGCACACCCAAATCTCAGAAAACTTGCAATGAATGAGTAAGCACTCAGTCTTGTGTTTTATGTTCTGAGGCTATAGTCATACATACTTTCTTTCACCTTTGTGAATAAAAAATTAAACCCTGTGGATATCTCAATTGGGAAAATAAAAAAGGAAGAAGAAAACTCATTTCTGCATGCTAATAAGTACTGGAAATATTAAAAGAAGATTCCTAGGGAGAGTGGAAGGCAAATTTACAAATGTAAAGATCTGGTTTAATTGATGCACTGTTTTTTTCCAAAATGCTTATCAAACTTGGCTTAATTGCTTCCCATCTAGCAAATCAAGTCAGCATTTTCCCCATGGGTCCTCAGAATCTATTTGTCACCCCACTGCCTCTTCAGGACAGTTTTCCTTATGCAAATATGTGATTTTCACTGTAGGAGGGAACAAATGATGGCTATTTGTTGCCTTCTTTTTTGTTGCGCTCAAGCAGCAAATAAAAACTTGTCCTCAGTATGTGGACAGAAGACAAAGATAATTGAATGAAAATGCAGCTGCCTGTTTGCTGATGGGTAAAAAGTGTTTTACCAGAATAGCACCTGTATTTCAGGCTATGATGGAATTCTCTGATCCTGAGAATGAAAATCAATGTTTCCAAAATAGCAATAGCACTTAGACTTATGTACAACTACATAATGCTTTACAGCCTTCTCTAAGTGGTTTATATTGCCCCCAAGAATCTGGGTCCTCATTTTACTGACCTCAGAAGGCTGGAGGGCTGAGCCAGCTTGAGCCGGTCAGGATAGAGCTTCTGGAGTGATCAGGGAGTCAGCATGCAGTACTGCATTCTAACCACTGTGCCACCATATGAAGCAAGAGCATAAGGACATTTGTGTGATATCAGATAAACAATTAGCAATCTCATAAAACCACATCTATTAGGAAGAAGATCTAAGACAATAAAGTATCCTCATTTTAATGCAAGCACTGATTGTAGAGGGCCAGAGTACATATATCTTCTTCATATCCAAGAAGTTGTAAGCTAATATCTTGCTTTGTGCAAGGAACCTCCCTATTCTGACTCAGTGAGAATCTTGTTTTCTAGTTGTTATGAGCATCTGTGAGCATCTTAAGACAGGTACTTTCAGTATCAATAGGTTTCTTCGTATATGATTGAAAATTTCAGAAGTGGTTTATCATTGCCTGCTTCTTAGGGCTGAGACAAGGATTGGTCCAAGATCAATCAGCTGGTTTTGTGCCTAGGGCAGAATTAGAACTCATTGTATCTATTGTTTTTAGTCTACATCAAATAGGCTTCTGATATAACTATTAGTGGGATTCATAATTGGCTGAATGACTGCACCTATGCAGGAAATGTCTCCACATCGAATTGGGCAGTATTGAGCAGTGTACTATTAATAAATCAAAATAAAGCTGGAAGGGACTTGGGGGTGTTCTAATCTATTTTAGATAGGTGGCTGTCCAGTCCCAAAGGTTGCCTCTTTTTCAAGAGGCAAATAAACTTTCTGGTTTTTCTTTGAAGACATTTTGCTTCTCATTCAAGAAGCTTCTTTGGGACAACCATGACCTGGATGACTGAGAATCTCCATAGACATGTGGCTATCCTGTCTTTTCTTAAAAAAATCCAGTGATGAGGCATCAACAACTTCTGAAGGCAAGCTGTTCCACTGGTTAATTTGTTATTCAATTTTTTAAATGCATTGTTAGGATAATTATCAGTTTTGCAGATGACACAAACCCAAGGAGGCTTTAGAAGAGAAAGAGAAGATTTAAAAAGAACTTGACAGGCTAGGGGAGTGGGTTGAAACATAAAATTCAACAGGGGAACACAAAGTCCTGCCATGGAAAGGAAAAAAACACACCAAAATATAGGTTGAAGGAGACTGACACATGAAAAGATCTGGTTGGTAAGTCACAAATTGAACATATGTTTGCCTGTCTGTCTATCATGTTTCGATGCTGACACAATTAAAATTCCTCTCAGCAGCTTAGACAGAAACAAAAATGCTGCTTTGGAAGGTATTAATAGGAATGTTATGGAGTCAAGTCCACAAGAAAAACTTATTTTACTCTGGAGGAATTATTAAAGGAACTGGTTGTGCTTAGCCTGCAGAAAAAGAGAGATATGGTGGCAGCCTTCCTGTGTCTAAAGGAGTATGAATTGTTCTCTACAGAGAAAAAAAATGAAGCAGGGAGCCAGCAGGCAATAATTAGAACGAAATAGATTCAGATTAGAGATTAGGAAAAATGTTCTGGCAATAAAAGCTGGTGTAGCCCGTTGTCTATATGTTTCTAAACATAATAAATATATTTCCTCTCTGGACATCTTCAAATAGGCTGGGTAGCCATTTCTATGAAAATGTGTTTAGCAAATTATGCATTGAAAAGTGAATTGGACTAGATGACCTCTGATGTTTTTTCAGCTTTTGTAGTTTTTGAAATATGATTTTTGTCAAAACTGCAGGAGGCAAAACAGACAATTCAGCTTAATGTTTTGGGATGCACTCTAATGGGGCTACCTTGAGAAAAGTATCTGGAAGCTTCAGTTGGTACAGAATAAGGTTAAGAGAGCAATCTTGGAATGTCCCAAGGTTCGTGCATGTAACAACTTTGCTGTGCCAGCTGCATTGGGTGCTGGTTTGCTTCCAGATCCAATTCAAGCTGTTGATTATGACCTTTAAAGCCATACATATCATAGGGACAGGCTATCTGTGGAACTGCCTTTACACTATTACATTGGCCCATCCCTCCTGGTCAGTAGGGAGAATATGTTATTTTCATCAATAAAACAATTTTGATGAATGGGATCTAAAAAGAGAGCCCTCTCTACTGTTACCCAGCCCTTTGGAACATTTTCTCCCCCAGAAGTAAGGTGGGCCTTTTAGAAATATCTGAAGAGCTGGCTTTGCTGATTTGCTTAGGACTCATAGAGGAGCGGATAGCTGGGTACTTGGTTAGCACCTTACAGGCCCTCCTTCACTGTTTTAACTTTGAATTTTATTCCCCTAATATAATATGTATACACAGATATATTTTTTTCTTTTTTAACTCTACACCACCTAGAGTTGCTCTGTGAGTGAGTGAGATGGATGGCTTCTAAATTTGATAAATTAAAAATAATCAAATGATGAATTTTCAGCCCATATGACTAATAACTCCCTTAGTCTGCTACTAAATATATCTGGCTATATAAATGGTGGCTGTTGATCTGTTGTCATGTTGGTCAAGCTGATAATATGTGAGACTCTTCAATCCACTTGTATTTTTCTCCATGGAAGGAAGATGAGTAACATTGTCTTCGTCAAAACCAGTGAAGGTCAATTTGTGCTTTCAGCAAGTTCCACCAGACACTAAAGGAGCTGGCATTGGGGATGAATAATCACAGTTACTCTCTGAGCCTTGCTCAAGAAACTGGTAGATAAGACCTAACAACTTTCACTCAGATTAATTTTTTTTCTGCTCATTGAAAAGCATTAAACAAATTAAAGAACTAATGAAGACAAACATCAGTAATGTCAGATACAGGTAATGTTGTTGAATAAAAACAAGCTGTTGTGTTAGCGATCAGAAAGCTTGACAGGAAATTGCACAGAAATGGGTATCTCAAAATGATGTAGAGCTTACTAAGAGTTCATTTCCTTCTCTTTTGCCTTCCTTTTGTCTGCAGTCAAGACATAAAAAAATGCCAACACAGTTGGAAAACATCAGTCTTTGTCACTGGGTTTAAGCTTTGCAGAAAGGCCTATTATAAGAGTAGAATATTACTATCCTGCCATTAAAATAGGCTGCAGGAAAATACAGGATCTCCTGCTGTCCCAAATGAGGTAGAGGGATCCTTTTTTTCTTTGTCAGTTGTGTTGTGGGAAGGACTATTTTATGGTCCTGAAATAGCTGTTAGTCAATATATCAGATGTTGATCCTAGATTGTTTCTTTTCTTATAAAACCATGTATTTTATAGTGGAGGACTATTTTTTTCCTTTCATCAACAATGCTCCATCTCACAGCGGATTTAACTCCTGGCCTCATGGGTATTAAACATGACTCTGTGATTTCAGTGGGATTGCCCTATCTGTGATCTTCCCAATCTTTGAAAAGAAGGATTTATCTAGTGAGTTTACCTGTGTTTTAAAAGAGACTAATAGTAGCATCTTAGTATTAGGTCAAACATAACAATGCAGTTTATCTTCAGTTCCATTTTTTAGTCACCCGACCTTTAGAATCCTGTTATAATTAGATGGAAATAATAATGTGTGTTTGTGTGTATGTGTGTGCGATTAAATAAGTGTATGTCCTGATACATTGATTTTTTTTTAAAAAAAATTCCAATGAACAAATGCTATCTTTTCACCTCTTCTTATCTCTTCGTTTGAACAACTGGTCCAGCTGCTAACACAGAATTTTTCCATACTTTCAGCTGATTCCCCCATATATAAACTGCTGGAAATAAAAATTAATTAAGAAATCCCTGTGTAAATGTTGATACTTTCTTTCATTTTAGCCACAGTGATAGACAAATGTTCTATCCAGTGTTCTGCTAATGTGAATCCTGATTTCTGGATTCCCCTGCTTCTTTTCTCTTCCCACCTATATCTGGAGATCAGAAATACCAGTTGTTTTGTGGCTGGGTCTTTTAAGGACAAATTTAAAAATGGAAATCAGCTTGCTATTCTTCCTGCCACTTGGGCTAGAAGGGGAACTTGGCAGAAATCATTAAATTTCACCCAATTAAAATGGAGGAGGAAGCATTTCCCTGATGATGTTATCTAAAAAACAAAAAACAAACAAAGAAACAAAAAACAACCAACCTCAGATAGCATCATTTTTGCAGTGGCTGTTAAACAAATCACCACAGTTATTAAGTGAATCACATAATGGTTAAGCAAATCCAGCTTTCCCCCATTGGCTTTTCTTGTCAGAAGCTGGCTGGGAAGATGGTAAACTGTAAACTACATGATCCTGGGTCTTGGTAACAATTATAAATGCATGTCGGTTGCTAAATGCTCAAATGTTGATCACATGACCATAAGGAAATTGTGATAGTGGACCAAATCCTTGGTCCAAGGATTTGTCATAAATCATTTCTTTCAACTTTGAATGGCTGCTAGATAAATGATTATATGTTGAGGACTACCTGTAGATGACGGGGAGTGTTTTGTTTAAACCAATTAAGGGGAAGAGCAAGAAAACTCAGGTAGAATATGCTTTCCAAGGACTGGACTAAAGATGACAATATCTATTCTCATTCTCCAGAAATGGTAGATGGAATGTCTTCATGCGGGAACAAACAAGAAAATCAACCCTTAGATGTGACAGATTTTGCGAGGCAGTGGTGGGATTCAAAATGTCGACCACAGTATCCGATTGCAGCGGTTGGGAGGGTTGGGAGTGGAAGGCACCGTGTTGCGGTGGTTCTCCTCCTTTCTCTCTGACCGCTCGCAATTTGTGTTGGCAGGGGGGCAGAGGTCGGCCCCGAGGCCTCTGTTTTGTGGGGTCCCTTGGGGTCTGTGCTCTTGCCCCTTCTGTTCAACATTTATGTGAAGCCGCTGGGTGAGATCATCCATGGCTTTGGGGTAGAGTTTCATCAATATGCTGATGATACTCAGCTATACATTTCTACTCCAGGCCACCCCAATGAAGCCGTTGAAGTGATGACCCGGTGCCTGGAGGCCATGCGGAACTGGATGGGTCTTAACAGGCTTCGGCTCAACCTGACCAAAACCGAGTGGCTGTGGTTTTCTGCCCCCAGATACAGCCAGCTTACTCCATCGCTGGCCGTGGGGGGAGAAATTTTGACTCCCACGGAGACGGCGTGCAATCTGGGTGTCCTCCTGGATGTATGGCTGTTGTTAGAAGACCATATAGCAGCCGTCACCAGGGGGGCCTTTTTTCAGGTCCATCGGATCTACCAGTTGTGGCCCTTTCTGGATCGGGGTGCATTGCGCACGGTCACTTCTGCCCTCATCATCTCCCACCTAGACTATTGCAATGCTCTATACATGGGGCTCCCTTTGAAGAGCATCCGGAGGCTTCAGCTGGTGCAGAATGAGGCCACGCGGGTGATCTTGGGGGCTTCTCAGAGGTCCCATGTTACACCGCTCCTGTGCGAGCTGTATTGGCTTCCGGTGGCCTTCTGGGTGCGATTCAAGGTGTTGGTGATCATCTTTAAAGCTCTCCATGGTTTGGGACCGGGGTACTTACAGGACCACCTACTGCCAACATCGGCCTCCCGCCAGCCAGTGCGCTCCCACAGGGTGGGCCTCCTTGGGGTGTCGCCGGCTGGGCGATGCCGACTGGCGGCTCCGAGGGTACGGGCCTTCTCTGCAGGGGCACCCTCCCTCTGGAATGAGCTTCCTATGGAGATACGAGCCATCATTGACCTATGGGCCTTCTGGTGCGCACTGAAAACCCACCTTTTTCAGCAGGCCAGTCTGGCCTAGTCCCATTAGTAGGGTTTTAATTAATTTTAAAATCTTCATTTTTAACTGGGTTTTATTGGTCTTACTTTTTAATTTCATCCGTTTATTTAATTCTCTTTTAATTCATTTTAAAATTTATATTGATTGTATTTTATTATGGCTGTTCACCACCCCGAGTCCCTATTTGGGAGAGGGGGCAGTATAAAAGTTTTAATAATAAATAATAAAATAAATAAATAAAAAAATTCCTACCAGTTCTGTGGGCATGGCTTGGTGGGCATGGCATGGCTTGGTGGGTGTGGCTTGGTGGGCATGGCAGGGGAAGGATACTGTAAAGTCTCTATTTCCACCCCACACCAGGGGAAGGATACTGTAAAATCTCCATTCCCTCTCCACTCCTGGGGGAAGGTTACCATCGATTCTCCGAACTACTCAAAATTTCTGCTACCGGTTCTCCAGAACTGGTCAGAACCTGCTGAATGCCAACTCTGATGCGAGGACATTCATACTCAAAGATTATGTTTAACTATTCAACTAATTAATCCTAGCGAAGCTAAATTATCTACAAGGATTGAATGAAAAATGATTCCTCCAATGTCCTATATCCATGCCAGTATGGACAGTCCAAAACATTTGAAGTATCTTTAGCATGTTGGATCCAATCACCCAGACAGAGTGAGAACTTTGTAGGACAGATGGGGTATAGAATAGAATGGAATGGGATAGAATGGAATAGAATAGAATAGAACAATAAATTTATTGTCACTTTGTACACTAATTGGCATACATTAAAATGAAATTACATTGCATACAGCTCTCAAAGGGTCACCATCTCCAATACACACTTCCAATACAGGGAGGAAGCTAACCATCAGATTGCAAGAACACAAATGAGTGGTCAGATGAGAAGACCCAAACTCAGTAGGCTCACATTGCAATAAACAAGAACATACATTCAATTTTGCAGCTTCTAAGATTGTTGGAGGAGAAGGCACAAAAACAGCCAGGGAAGTGATTGAAGCCTGGGAAACAGGCCCCTCATCAGTCAACAAAAATGCTGATTTACCACCAGTTTATCAAGTACTTAGGAGATGAGGGCTTGGCAGCACAACAGCCACAGACTTAATAGCCAGTCATCAACACCACACTCAACATTTAAAAAGCCTCACACAATAGGCACCATATAAATAACAGACACAGAATAGCCCAAAGCACACATTCTGCTAGACAGAATTTCCCTGAGGATGGACTCCAGTATGAGATTGGACCCTGGGACAAGTATATTCTCCTTCATTCATGATCTTTAGCCTCTATTCCCCCCCCCCCCCCCACACTTCAATTGCTGGGAAATTGTTGTGAAAAGGATTGAGTGTCTATTGCCATGAAATAGAAGCCTGGAGTGAGTACTCATCAGTGTGGGTTAAGCAATGCTCCATGGTTTAATTTTTGACTGCTAAAGGAAACCCTTCAATTGAAATTCATCACCAAACATGAGTTGTTTATCATGATGAGTGTGTTGATACAAGTGCTTTGAATTGCTAGGCCAAACAATGTAAAGATGATGAACTGGGAAGAGCTGATTAGTGATATCAAGAGTGAAGAGGATGACATATGACAATAACAGATGGGTTGATGAGAAAGGTTGATGTACTGATGAAGGACAAGCAGTGGGTCACTTCAATGAAAATTTGCTGTCAAACCTGACATTTCATAGGAATGTGTAGGTCATGTAGGTCATGTTATTGATGCTCTTTAATATTTTTGTAAGATGAATGCCATGCATACAATTCAGATTTGGCACATTGAAGAATTAAAGGACTACCTTTGCGGGTATCTCTCTGAGTCAAATGAAGAGGTAGTAAGAAGGATGAAAATCTGTTTAAGGAAATAAAGTGTGAATGGTTTTTAATAAATGTATTCATTGATGGCTGAAGTGTTTAGCAAATGGTGGTGATTTTGTTGAAAAGTAAGTACAGATAATGAGAGAACTAATTTCATAGATTATTTTCCTGGTTTGTTTATAAAAATATCCCTATAATGTAAATTAAAGCTATAGAAATAGAAGATACTATTTTTCATTCAAGCCTCGTACTCAGAACTTTTCCTGGTTTGCTAAATGGCCAGAATTCCTGAACAAGATTAGATTGCTCGCTTTGTTCTTTCAAGGCATAGTTTTTCAAGATAGTAAGCTATCTTTCCTCATTTGTATTACAATTATGTTTGTTTACTAATGTTGCTATCAACATACTCAGAAATATTCCATTTTTTTACATTTTTATGGGTTAAATAACTGATATTGAAACTGATGATGGAATGCATAATATACAAGGAAATGTAAACTAAATTATGTCAATTTCCCTTTTTTTTGCACTTTGTGAACATATCTGAAGTGAGAGTTTCACTGCTCAAAGCAAGATATGAAACCTGTGCTTACCAACAATTAGATCAATTTATCTCACTTCATAATTAATTCATAAATAATTATGCACTGAATAATACAAAAAGCAGACCCTACTATTTCCAAGAACACATCACAGTATTTATATATTTTTTCAATCTAGTTCAAGCTCTAATTTGGGGCTGGAAGTGTGAAAAAGGTAGAATAACTGTAAATTATTCTTCTACTGTATCACTGGGCTTTTCTCTTAATGTCTATATTTTTAAGGAATGAGATATATTGTGATTATTTTCACATCTGGGGCCATTTGGAAAGCAAATGTGCAGACCTTATTTTGGCAGGTGTTAGGCACCTGTTTCCTCTTTTGAAAGCTGCTTGGTGTATTTGGTTATTAATAGATAAGAGGTGATGATTCGATCTCAAATCACAAGAGAAATTGATGTTGCAATATAATTCAAACCTGAAAATAGCAGGGAAGATATTCTGTTGGAATGCTTAGGCTAAAAAAGAGAATTAATACTTTAAATCATATGAAATTTAATAGTTGTTTGAAGATCTTGAAAGATTGTCTTTTGAGTTTAATTTGCTTTCAACATATGCTTGGCAATATATACAACCGGAACATGTGTTAATTAAACATTATAGCCTGGCTGTTTTAGCAGCCTCTGAGGTAGGTGCAATTTTAGTTCCTTTAAGAGATGCTGTACTTGAATGGAAAGCAACAATTCAGTTTTATAAGGTAGTAAAAAGTAAAATGAAAGTATTAGCTATACATGGGATATGTGGACAGAAGAACCAGAATATCCCATTTTGGAAAATCAATTCCAGGTATTTTTAAAAAATGTAAACTATGATTTAACATAACACAATTATGTTAAACTCCAGTGTATCAATTCCAGTTTCAAACCAAAATCATGAAACTATGGCAAATACTGGTATAGAATTAGGCTTCATAAATTAAAGAAGAGAATTCTTATATTATTTGAATTTATTCTGCAATAGCTTATTATGCAATTTTGTTTACATTGCTTTTGTTCTGTTATTAAAGTAATCAGAAAATAGGATTTCTTTGAACCTCTCAAAGAATGTTTAAAAGGACATGGACATTATTATTTTATGTTGGCAATGTAATACATTTGAAAATTGTTTAATAAAACTTGGTCTTCGGTTTACAGCTTTTTTTGTTTCAAATTAACTTGTATGTTATTTTTGAGAAGAAAATTTATGTTTAGGGGTATCAGTGTGAAGCTGAATTACGTATATTGCTAAACTATAGAATCTGTCAACTTGTCAGTTCTGGTTTTATTGAAACTGGGGTAAAACAGAAAGGATAATCGTATGTAACTTGGAAGAAAATCTTTACTCTGATTTTAAGGAATGGCTCAGAATATTGTTTTAATAATATCTATGCTCTAAAAATAAGGTGATACAGCATTACCATTATTCAATGTATAAGTTTTGTTTGTACTTTACCCTTTTAACAATATTTTTTTTTAAAAAGACTACCTCATCCCCTTTGATGTTTGGAGGAGAAGAAAGGTGATTTCACATTCAATTATTTTATTATTCTCTTGGCTCATATTGTCTTCAACTCCCCATTTAAAAATTCCAGGTTGATTAAGTTATTTCTAAATTAACCTGTCAACTGCAGTTTATATAGTTTGCTGAATCATTCTATTCTGTCAGTTAATTATCATTTTCTACCATGCAGTCCACTATGTTCTCAATATGCATGATGACGCTATCCATTTAATCATATCTGATTCTCATAATAAAATTCTTTGTAATATTTTTAATAAAAAGAATAACACAATTATGTTAAACTCCAGTGTATCAATTCTAGTTTCAAACCAAAATCATGAAACTATGGCAAATACTGGTATAGAATTAGGCTTCATAAATTAAAGAAGAGAATTCTTATTATTCTCTTATTATTTGAATTTATTCTGCAATAGCTTATTATGCAATTTTGTTTACATTGTTTTTGTTGTTCTGTTTTACATTTTTTGTGTACTTTCCCTTTGGTGGTTTCCTGACCCAAAAAAATGTGTCCAGAACATGCATTCTAAGAACAGATCTAAGGGTGTCAGTGCCATAGTTTTTATTTAATAATCAACACTGCAATTTGTCCCAACTATTTTGCCTAGCTTTCCTCAACAACCATTTTCCCAAGTCGCATCCAAAAACTATAGGAATAAATTCTAGTGCTTGAATAAATTCTGTGAATGTTGAAAGTTGAAGTTTATTGATAAATTAAAAATTTGATAAATTGAAATTTATTGAATTTTTTTTCTATAATCAGATGGAGATGGTGGTTAAGAAATATGAAATATCTGTCAATAAAATAAACAGTTTTTTTCTGTTATTATCCTAATTATTAATGTTTTTGCCAAGACATTCATTCTGGCAATGGCAAGAGTGTGAAAGAAGTCCTAGTGAAATTCCAATGAAAATAAAAGTGTATATTGTTTAATGTAGAAAGAAAAGGAGACCTTCCCTTTTCTTTTCTCATAATTATGTTCTGTAATTAATTAAGATGGAGCTCCATTCTGATATGGCACAATGTTTGCATTTGTTGTAAAATGAATGAGGCAACCCTAACAGTGGTGGGATTCAATTTTTTTTTTACTACCGGTTCTGTGGGAGTGGCTTGGTGGGTGTGGCAGGGGAAGGATAGTAAAATCTCCAGTCAGAGGTGGTATTTGCTGGTTCTCTGAACTATTCAAAATTTCCACTACCAGTTCTCCAGAACTGGTCAGAACCTGTTGGATACCACCTCAGAACCGTAAACTTCCTGATTCTGAATGACAGTGCTATCATGTTTCATAGCAGTTCTGAAGTGATATAGCAATAAACTGAATTCAGGCTAACATAATGGTAAGCCTTTGCCCTTTCATAAAATAACAAACCATTCACTTAATAAATGAAGAAATCAGAAGTACTAGTAGGATCTTTCAAGGGATTTTGGTGGAGGTGTTTAGGGGGTAACCAATTACAAATGCTCTCTCTAAATAAAGATCTGAATTTGAATGATCAGAAAGCTTGAGTGAGGAACAAGATGCATTTAATAAGAAGCAAAAGTGAAGAGGAATGGACTGGAGTCTGCAGTTGTGATGTGCATGACTTATTGTATGTTTGTCTTCTCTAAAATCAACCTGGCACAAATTGATATCAATGCAAAGTAGCAGCCCTTGAAGAAAAAGTCAAATAACTACAGCAAGCATGGAATATTTATTTATTTATTTTATTTATACAAACACTTATATACCTCCCTTCTCCCGAAGGACTCAGGGCGGTGTAAAGCCAATCCTACCCCAATGTATAATACAAAAATTAAAATGAATTAAATAATTTTGGGCTGTAATAAATTAAAAGTCCACCCTCCCCCATAACTAATTAAAAAACCCCAAATAATTAAAACCCAATTTAAAAATGGGAGACAATTAAAATCTTGCATCAGCCCATGCCAGCCTGCTCGAAGAGCCAGGTTTTTAACACACGTCTGAAGGCTCTCAGGTCCGTGGTGGTGCGTATCTCTGGGGGCAGACTATTCCAGAGGGCAGGGGCCCCCACAGAGAAGGCCCTACTCCTGGGGGCCGCCAGACGACACATAGAAGCTGACGGCACCCGGAGAAGGCCCTCCCTGTGGGAACGCACAGGTCTGTTGGAGATCACTGGCAGAACGCGGTCCTGCGGGTAGCCTGGCCCAATGCCATGGATCGCTTTAAAGGTCAAAACTAGAACCTTAAAGCGAACCCGGAAAACCACCGGCAACCAATGCAGCTCGCGCAGGAGAGGCGTCACATGGGAGCTTCGCGATGCCCCCATAATCACCCACGCGGCCGCATTCTGCACCAGTTGGAGTCTCCGGGTGCTCACCGTAGGGAGCCCCATGTAGAGAGCATTACAATAATCCAGACGAGAGGTGACAAGGGCGTGAGTGACTGTGCGTAAGGCGTCCCGATCCAGGAAGGGCCGCAACTGGTAAATCAGGCGAACCTGATAAAAAGCCCCCCTGGAGACGGCCGCAATATGGTCTTCTAAAGACAGCCGTGCATCCAGGAGGACACCCAAATTGTGAGCCCTCCCTGTAGGGGGTAGAATCTCTCCCCCAATAGCCAGCAAAGGCGTCAACTGGCTATATCGGGCCGCCGGAAACCACAGCCACTCAGTCTTGGATGGGTTGAGTCGGAGCCTGTTCCCGCCCATCCAATTCCGCACGGCCTCCAGACACCGGGACATAGCCCCCACAGCATTGTTTGGGTGGTCCAGGGTGGAGATGTGAAGCTGGATGTCATCTGCATACAGATGGCACCGCACCCCAAGACCACGGATGATCTCGCCCAGCGGCTTCACATAAATGTTGAACAAGAGAGGGGAGAGGACCGACCCCTGAGGCATCCCACAAATAAGGGGCCTAGAGGTGGACCTCTCCCCCCCCGCCAACACAAATTGTGAGCCGTTGGAGAGGAAGGAGGAGAACCATCGCAAGACAGTTCCCCCAATCCCCAACCCCTCCAACCGCCGCAATAAGATACTATGGTCGATAGTATCAAAAGCTGCCGAGAGGTCTAATAGGACCAGGACAGAGGAAAACCCCCTGTCACGGGCCCTCCAGAGATCATCAACCAACGCGACCAATGCTGTTTCAGTACTATGCCCGGGCCTGAAGCCCGATTGAAATGGATCGAGGTAAGTCGCTTCCTCCAGGTACTGAGGGAGCTGACGTGCCACCATGCTCTCAACAACCTTCGTTAGGAAAGGAAGGTTGGAGACTGGACGATAATTGTTTAAAACAGCCGGGTCCAGGGTAGGCTTCTTGAGGAGGGGCCGCACCACCGCCATTTTCAGGGCAGTAGGGAGCGACCCCTCTCTCAATGAATAATCCCCTGGAGCCAGGCTCGTGTCATCTCCCTGTTGGTCGAAACCAACCAGGAGGGACACGGGTCCAACAAACACGTGGTGGCATTCAGCCCCCCCAGCAACCTGTCCACACCCTCGGCGGTCACAGGGTCAAACTTCTCCCAGATAATATTCTCAAGACCTGCCCCAGACACCTCCCCCGGGACCATCCAATTGGAGTCCAGCCTGTCCCAAATCTGAGCGATTTTGTCGTGCAAAAATAGGGAAAACTCCTCCGCCCTACCCTGCAAGAGGTCATCCCGCGCCCCCGACTCAAGCAGGGAGTGGGTCACTCTAAACAGGGCGGCAGGCCGATTTTCTGCCGATGCAATAAGGGCGGATAAATGCGAACGCTTCGCCGCCTCTATCGCCACAAGGTAGATCTTAATATAAGACCTCACCTGTGTTCGGTCGGACTCAGTGCGGCTAGCCCTCCAAACACTCTCTAGACGTCTTTTCCGGCACTTCATCTCCCGTAGCTCCTCCATAAACCACGGAGCCAAGTGGAATCTGTGCCGAGTCAGAGGTCACAGAGGCGCAACTCGGTCCAGAGCCCCGGCAGCCAACCTATCCCAGGCGGCTACCAGGTCTCCAGGCAAGTTGTGAGCCAGAGTCTCGGGAAATAGCCCAAGCTCCCTCTGGAACCGCTCAGGGTCCATCAGGCGCCTGGGGCGGAACCATCTACATGGCTCCGCCTCCCTGCGGTGGGGGGTGGCGGTACAGAAGTCCAGTCTAAGAAGAGAATGATCTGTCCATGACAAGGGTTTGATCACTAAATCCCCAAAATTACAGTCATTTGACCAGAGACAAAAATAAGGTCCAGCGTGTGTCCTCCTATATGAGTAGGGGCAGAAACTAATTGGGTCAGGTCCATGGCCATCATGGAAGCCATGAACTCCCGGGCTACCCCAGAGGTTTCACTGAGCGATGGCAGGTTGAAATCCCCCATGACTAAAAGCCTAGGGGTCTCAACCGCCAGCCTGGCTATCACCTCGAGGAGTCCGGGCAGGGCCAATGACACATGGCAGGAAGCCAGGTACGCCATCAAAAGGCCCATCTGAACCCCTTGTCCCCACTTCACAAAGAGAGACTCACAACCAGCCGTCTGAGGGACAGTGGCCTCCCTAGGACCTCTCTAATAAGCACCGCCACCCCTCCACCCCTTCCCTAGGACCTAGGCTGATGAAATGCTAAGAAACCTGGTGGGCACATCTCTCTCAGAGGGACACTTAACCATTCATGGAACAGATATTCCATGATTTTAAAAAAAGGATTGGGGAATGAATTATCTAGAAACAAGATGGCCAAATAATACAGACCTAGAGTAACAGTAAAAAGCAAAGAGTGAAAGATACACTATATCACTCAAACTCCAAAACAAGGTTCAGACTCTTGAAGAAGAAACCAACAGAAACCAATAATTCTGACATCATTTAACCTTGTTATGTAAACATGGAACAGGTGTATTCAAATCCCAATGGTGAGAGAAGAATGGCGAAGACTTCATTGACTTAAAATAGCAGGAGGAAAGATTTAAGGTTGAAAATCTGGAATTGACATACACTTACATAAGGCAGGATTTCTGTGTTCTACTGCAGGCTAACTGTATATGTATACTACCTTCCCTGTCATTGGTAAAATAACTGTCTAGCAGTATTGAACCCTTGACATTTTTTGCTGTGAGGTTTCACAGTGAGGTTGATTAAAAGCATTTGAAGCCGAATCCTGGGAGGGATGGAAATGTAAAGCCAGAACTTGAGGTAAGACACTGTAGAAGATCTAATGATCTAAGTGCTAGAGCCCACTTTAACTACATAGCCAAAAAGGTGTTAAGAGTTGTTAACCTAATCTTACGTAGCTTTTTCTCTGGTAATATTACACTAATAACTAAAGCATACAAAATATTTGCTAGACCAATACTCAAATACAGCTCATCAGTCTGGAATCCACATTACGTATTGATCTGATATTAGCAAGTTGAGAAAGTTCAGAAATATTTCACAAGAAGAGTTCTCCACTCCTCTACTCATTGTAGAATACCTTATGCCACCAGACTTGAAATTCTAGACCTAGAAAACCTTGAATTATGCTGTCTGCGGCCTGATCTAAGTATGGTATATAAAATCATACATTGCAATGACTTACCTGTCAATGAATACTTCAGCTTCAACTATAACAACACAAGAGCACACAATAGATACAAACTCAATAGATACAAACGCACCAAACTTGATTGCAGGAAATACAACTTCAGCAACAGAGTGGTCAATATCTGGAATACTCTACCCGACTCTGTGGTTTCTTCCCCAAACCCCAAAAACTTTAACCTTAGACTGTCTACTATTGACCTCACCCCTTTCCCAAGAGGTCTGTAGGGGGGGTGCATAAGCGCACCAAATGGGCCTACCGTCCCCGTCCTATTGTTTCTTTTATTTTTCTTATATGTACCCATTTCATGTATTCATAACTATGTATATACTTACCTTGTAAGCGATTGACAAATCAAATAAATTCTAAATTCTAAAGATGAGGTACTGTTTCCTAAAAGTCAGAGTCTTTATACTCTAATCAGAAGCAAAAGTAATGATGAATGGACTGGATTCCATTGGCTATATAATCATGAACGAAGTATGTGGACTAAACAAGATGAGTTTGGGCTCTTATTACAGAATAGCAAATATGATTTAATACTTATAATTGAGACTTGAAGAGAAGTCTCCTATCATTGAAAAATAGCAATTAAAGGATACAATGTATTCAAAAGGGACTAAAGCAATAGAAATAAAGAGAAATTTCACTGTACTTTTAAAAGATTCAGTTTTTATCAGAAATTATCAGAAATAAATGAGCTTGATAAATTGTAAAGTGTTTCTGAGTTAAAACAAAGGGGAAAAAAAGACGATCCAGGAATCAATTACTGTGAGATCAATAATTGAGAAGATTCTCAAATAGTCTGTAAGTACAGTAGATTAATCTCTAACATATTGAAAATATAGTGATAATTATTAAAATTCTGCATAGATTTGTCAAGAATGAATCCTGCCAGACTATTCTAATTTCATTCATTATCAGGTAACTTCCTCAGTATAATATAGAATGCTATAGACATAATGTGACTTTGAATTCAGCCAAGGATTTTATGAACTGCCTTATAACATACTGATTATGAAGCTAAATAAATATGGGCTGGATAACATGACAAAAAATGGATACAGGAGCAAATTGATATAATCATCAATAGTTCATCATCAAATGGATGTATCAAGTGTGGTAACACCAATATGAGTTCTGGGACCTTCACCTCCAGTATTTTCATTACTGTAATGTTTTCTGATAAAGATATTGAGGGAATTATCAAATTTGCAAATAATACAAAATTGGGTGGGATAGCTAATATCCAGAAGACAAAAGTGAACATACAAAAGGATCTTAATAGGTTAGAGAAATAGACAGATATTAACAGAATAAAATTTAACAGAGATAAATGTGTAAATTTTGTTTCTTTTAAGAAACTAAATCAAATGCCCAGATATAAGATTGGGAATATCTGGATTGATAATGAAACTTGTAAAAAAGATATTGTGACTATTATGCTGTATAAAATTGGCCAATTGCAATTTTAGGTTACATCAACAAAAATATAACATTGGTAATGATTGGATGACTAATTGGTAGAGGAAAAATCATGTCATCATGCAATTTTCTATTCCCCTATTCAAAAGACTGTTAATTATATGAATAAAACAGATTTGAGGATTATTAGGCAAAATCTGGCTTTTCATAAAAGGCTACTTGATGCTTTGTCTAGGTTTATATTTCATATGCTAAGACAGGAAGCAGCAGGTAAAGCTAGGCAGAATCACATCCGATACCTTTACAATCAGGATAGGGGGCACCCAAGGCTGTGTGCTTTCTCCACTTCTCTTCTCCCTGTATACCAATGACTGCATCTCAAATGATCCATCTGTTAAAATCCTGAAGTTTGCTGATGACACAACAGTGATTGGTCTCATTCAAGACAATGACAAATCCGCATACAGACAGGAGGTTATACAACTTGCCACCTGGTGTAACCGGAACAATCTGAAACTGAACACACTCAAAATTGTAGAAATGGTGGTAGACGTTAGGAGAAACCTTCCCATACTACCATCTCTTACAGTACTAGACAACACAGTATCAACAGTAGCGACCTTCAAATTTCTAAGTTCTTCTATATCACATGACCTGAAAAGGACACCTAACATCAAAAATGTCATCAAAAAAGCACAACAAAGATTGTTCTTTCTGCGCCAACTCAGAAAGCTCAAACTGCCCAAGGAGCCACTGATACAGTTCTACAGAAAAATTATTGAGTCTATCATCTGCACCTCTATAACTGTCTGGTTTGGTTTTGCAACCCAACAGGATAGACACAGACTTCAGAGAGTAATTAGAAAAAACAATTACTACCAACCTGCCTTCAATCGAAGACCTGTATACTGCATGAGTCAAAAATAGGACTGTGAAAATATTTAGACCCCTCACATCCCGGATACAAACTGTTACAACTCCTTCTCTCAAAATGACGCTATAGAGCATTGCACACCAGAAAAACTAGACACAAGAACAGTTTTTTCCTGAAAGCCATCACTCTGCTAAACAAATAATTCCCTCAACCCTCTTCAACTATTATAAAGTCTGCACTATTATTACTGTTAATCTTGTCATCACTCCTTATCATCCATCCCCTCCCACTTGTGACTGTATGACTGTAACTTTGTTGCTTGTATACTTCGATTTATATTGACTGTTTCCTAGCATGATTTGATTGCTTATTGTACCCTATGATTATCATTAAGTGTCGTACCTTATGATTCTCGACTCTTGAGGAATGTATCTTTTCTTTTATGTATACTGAGAGTATTTACACCAAGACAAATTCCTTGTGTGTCCAATCACACTTGGCCAATAAAGTATTCTATTTATTCTATCTATCTCTATCTAGTCAATGTAAACTACTTCCTTGACAAACATGGTAGCCTACAGTAATATGTAAACTCATCAGCTTTGTCTTGGTATGTGTATATTTAAAATGGTTCAATATATACTAAACATCTTATAAATGCAAAAGTAGCAAACATTAAATGAATACATGTGATAAATTGGAGCATCTTTTATGAATGTAAACTTTCTTGGGTGGATTTCTCATTTATGGTTTGGCTTTCTGTTTTGAGCACCAATTTTGAAACACTGGGGTATACTTTACAAACCCTTAACATTTCCAGGAAAAAAAAATCTATATATAAAAAAATCCCAAAGCAGATGAAGGTATCTTTTACATTTCCTAACATGGCCAATGGAAGAGTTGATTGTGCACATTCAGACATTTCTGTTTGAAGGAAGGATGAGAAACCTCTGAATTAATGATGCACTATGGTAATTTTGCATAATGCTAATCCTGTGAGTCCATCTAGTAAACTTGCAAGATTCATTTTTCTCATCATTTACATGTATATATCCAAACTAGATTGAGTTGTTTTTCTGTGCATATGATATATGTGGGTATGCAGGTACATGCATAATTTTGTATTTATTTATTTTGTCATGTTCATGTAGTATATATTGGAGGTGGTAACCTTTTGAGTACTGTATGCAATGAAATTTCATTTTAACATTTGCTGATTAGTGTACATTTAAAGTGACGATAAAGTTATTCCAAGTCTAAGTCTAATTATTTTTTTTATTCAGTTTGTACTTTCTGTGGTGATAAAGCTTTGTGGGACAGCTAATAATTATTCCTCAGGCACTGCAGTCACTTTAAACTGCAAATCAAGTTCTAAAAAAAAAAGTAAAAAAGAGAATCTATTTGTCACCAGAATCGAGCTTTAAATCTGCACAAGAATAAACAATAAGGTACATCTCCAGCATCTTGCTTAAATAGAGGAGCAGATGTGAACTGTGTTAATGAGTAGTAAATCAACAGTTTATAAATGGCAGGAATAGAAATCAACTGTCCATTACCTTTCTTCTTAAAAAATGTTTTGCTAGGAGGAAAATGTTCTTCCTTCATAAAGATCTCATTACTCTTATTGACTGTAAATGGCTGCCATTGGAAACATTGTCCATTTGTCTTCCTTTCTGCAGGATAACTTTGTCTATGAAGAAATTCATCACTTTCCTCTGTAGCTGTGAGTCAAACAGTGCTTCAATTGATCCAAAATCCTTTTTTCTTCAGCAACATATCCTAAATGTATCAGTCCACAGGAAACATTTATTTATCCATGCTGGTATGAGCTTTGTGTAGTGTTTCATTGTTTTTTTGAGTTGGTTCTTTTCCTCTTGTGTGTTATCATAAATGTCAGTTGTAACCACAGTTAGAGAGCTAGTTGTCTGTATTGCAAGCTATGGAGAGCTATCCAAAAATTCAAGGCAATACTGATTGTTTCCCTTGTTCCCTCTTTATGTTGGTGACAGCTGAACCTTTTAGATTTTTGAAAAATCTCATTGGCACCGTTCCTTCAATATGTTTCATTGGGCCAATTAGGAAGTGAATGTTTCATGACAACACCAGAAAGGGATCAGTTGACCCAGTCCAGTAACCTGCAGGGAGCTAAATTGAACAAAAGAGATCCTATCATGCACAGGGTTAATGAACTCTCTCAAGTTAGCTGCATTGTGCAAATACATAAACCCAGTCAATTGACCTATTTTGCATACCTTTCCAAGAAAAAAAACTGGAAAAAAGTAGCTATAAATGGGTTTCTTTTCATGTTTGGCACTCTTTTCACAACTGTCTTCATGGGAGAACATATTGCCAAGACCTGAGAGCATGCAGCATACCTGACACATACACAGAGATTGGATAAAGTGGCAAGTCACCCCACTTTAACAAATCTGACCAATGAAAATTAGTGAGGTAATAAAGCCTTGCCAGGAATCTCTGCTGTTTTCAGAATATCAGGCAGTTCCTGGAGGTAGTAAGGAGAAACTGGTTTCTCCAAAAGGAGATCTTTCCCCCACTCATCCAATTAACATGAGTATGTTCTACCAATAAGACTACTGGGTTACAGTAAGTCTATTCTGGGGAAGGTCCAGTGATTCTGGAAAATAGATTTACCTTCCAATAAGTTATCATTAAGGGATGCGATGACTCAGTGACTAAAATGCTGAGCTTGTCAATCAGAAAGGGCAGCAGTTTGGTGGTTCAAATCCCTAGCACCATATGACAGAGTGAGCTCTCATTACTTGTCCCAGCTTCTGCCAACCTAGCAGTTCGAAACAATGCAAGTAGAAAAATACGGACCACTTTGGTGGAAAGGTAACAGTGTTCTGTGTGCCTTTGGCATGTGGTCATGCCAGCCACATGACCACAGAGGTGTCTTCGGACAGCACTAGCTCTTTGGCTTTGTAATGGAGATGAGCACCGCTCCCTAGAGCCGGAAACGACTAGCATGTATGTGCGAGGGTAACCTTTACCTTTACCTTTAAGTTATCATTTTGCATATCATTTGAGGTGGAGTACTGTCTTGAATCTTGATATGCCATTAAAATTGCTTATATTTATTTATTTGTCAATTGCTTACAAGATAATAGGTATAAGTAAAACATAGTTATGAATACATGGATACATATAAGAAAAATAAAATATAAAAGAAACAATAGGACAGGGATGGTAGGCACATTGGTGCGCTTATGCACGCCCCCCTACAGACCTCTTA
The DNA here is from genome assembly GCA_023653725.1 of Bungarus multicinctus. Lineage (NCBI taxonomy): Eukaryota > Metazoa > Chordata > Lepidosauria > Squamata > Elapidae > Bungarus > Bungarus multicinctus. The sequence goes on from CM042836.1 coordinate 86,299,462, forward strand.
GAAAAGGGATGAGGTCAATAGTAGACAGTCTAAGGTTAAAGTTTTTGGTGTTTGGGGAAAAAAACCACAGAGTTAGATAGAGTATTCCAGACATTGACCATTCTGTTGTTGAAGTTGTATTTCCTGCAATCAAGTTTGGTGCAGTTAACCATGAGTTTGTATCTATTGTGTGCTCTTGTATTGTTATGGTTGAAGCTGAAATATTCATTGACAGGTAGGACATTGCAATGTATGATTTTATATATTATACTTAGATCGGACTGAAGGCGGCGTAATTCTAAGTTTTAAAGGTCTAGAATTTCTAGTCTGGTGGCATAAGGTATTCTGCAACGAGTAGAGGAGTGAAGAACTCTTCGTGTAAAATATTTCTGGACTTTCTCAACTGTGCTAATATCATATACATAATGTGGGTTCTAGACTGATGAGCTGTATTCAAGTATTGATCTAGCAAATGTTTAGTATGCTCTAGTTATTAGTGTAATATTACCAGAGAAAAAGCTACGTAAGATTAGGTTAACAACTCTTGACGCCTTTTTGACTATGTAGTTACAGTGTGCTCTAGCACTTAGGTCATTTGAGATGAGTACTCCAAGGTCCTTTACAGAGTTTGGATCATCAGCAAGGTCTTGACTATTCAGCTTGTATTTTATTTTCTGATTTTTTTTGCCAATATGTAGGACAGAGCATTTATTTGTTGAGATTTGAAGTTGCCATTTGTTTGACCATTCTGATACATAGTCAAGGTCTTTTTGAAAGGTAGCAGTATTGTCTGTGATATTGAATAGCTTTACATCATCAGTGAAGAGAACGCAGTTGCTCTTGATGTGATCACAGAGGTCATTTATGTAGAGTATGAAAGGAGTTGGTCCTAGAATACTGCCTTGGGGGACACCACTGTTGATAGGTACAGAATTTGATAGGATGCTCCCAATTTTGACCATTTGTTGTCTGTTTGACAGGAATGCTTCTATCCAGTTATACGTTTGTTTCTGTTAGATAATTCCTGGTTGCACTGTAAGCCTGCCTGTACAAGTTTTTAAGAAAATTGGAATCTGAAGAGAAACATTGTAGAGGTTTGTAATCACCAGCTATAGGGTACAAAAAGTTCAGATGTGTTGTGAACTGGACTCAGTTTTTTCCATTTTTTCCCCCACACAAGCTATTTTTCTACCAGGGATGGGATGCTACCAGTTCTGCCCTGTTCTAAAGAAATGGTAGCTCTGAAGAGCAGCAGACACTGAACCAGTTCTGTGTTTGTTGCTGTTTGGCCCGCCTGCTTGCCTGGGTTCTTACCTGCCCTTTATTTCCTACTTTTTCAACCTCAGCTGCTTTGCATGGCACAGCTGAGGTTGAAAAAGCAGGAAAAAATAGGCTTTTCAAACACTGTGCACCTGCGCACGGCATTTTTCAGCTGTCTGGGCAGCACAGCTTAAGGTTTTTTTTACACACGCACATAAAATGTAGTCACCAAACTGATAGTAACACTGGCTGAATACCACCCATGTTTTCTACTATATTCATTCAAGGTGACAAGGCAGTCTTACCAAATTTCTATTCTTTGCTTACCAAATTTCTATTCTTTGCTTACCAAATTTCTATTCTTTGTAAAATTATACAGATTATAAAATCATAGAATAATCGTAGAATAACAGTGTTGGAAGGGACCTTGGAGGTCATCTAGTCCAACTCCTGCTCAAGCAGGAGCAAATATTAGCCTCTATCAAACTCACAGCCTCCTGATTGTGAGGCAAGAGCTTCACCTCTAGGCCATCACACCTAAATCAGTTGGTTGAAACTGCAGAAATTAAATAAGTTAACTCCTTGCATGACACAAAATGGTCACACTATCTGAATAAGGAAGTTTCAGATTATCTTCACTTTATATCAATTATTTCATCTGTTTCCTGAGAAAATGTCTACTTTCATCATCCGTTCATTTTTCCTTGAACGATGTTGATTTGGCAAGAAATAGCTACTATAGCTGAATTTCAAAGCAGTTGAAAGTGAGAGATGTATGTAAAGTTCTTTCCGTTAAACATTTTAATATGAATAAACCAATTTTAGAACCCATGAGTACTTATGTATTGTAAATATTTAATTGTATCTGCATATTTCAATTAAATTTTACCTGTGATCTGATTTTTTTTTAAAAAAAATCAAGTCAATAATGGCTTTTGGTATTCATGTGATGTAAGACTTATTACCCATCTTCCAAAAGGATGATGTGAATCAAGCTGTGGAATCACAGCTTAATATTAGATTTTTAAAAGATCTGCCATAAGCAATAGTATTAGAAAAGAAACTGTATGGTTAATACATACCAGTATCTGCTAAGGGAAATTACACTCGGGCAAGTCATTTCTGTTCTAATTCATATCTTATCACTGTATTCTTGCTTAAACTACTTCCTAGCTGTCCCTCATATTGGGTATTCACTGGCTCATCCAGTCTCATCCCTAAAGCCAGGGAGTACAAGAACTCTGTGCTTTCTGGTAGGTTGCATTGTGGAGTGGTTGTTAAGATGTTTGACCAACATTAAGTCTATTATTCATTTAACTCATTAAGGGCAATTATCCTTTAGCTTAGCTGACTTCATAGGCTTATGTTTGTGGAAAATAAGCCCATTTGGAAAATGGGAGGCATGTGGATGCTATTGTGCATATGTTGCTATAGACATCAGTGTGATAACGAAAACTATATTGGAAGCTCATAGTATTTTAAGATTAAAAGAACAATAGTACATTCCTCTTGCATCTTGAGTTCTATTGTCCTTTCTTCACAATATTGAACTAGATTTTTAAGAAATTCCTGACAATTCAGACAGATCAGTTATAGATGTAACACCATACAGTAGTTTCTAGAGCCGTGTAGATTGAATATAATCCAAGTGAATCACTTATTTGGATTTCTAAATTAGATCAGAGAAGTGAGTTTAATTCAATTTAGAAAGTCAATCTGTAAAAAAGTTTTTCTGCACATATAGATCTATTCAGAAATACAATTGTCCACTTCAACAACTTCATCCAAATCAACAATTTGAATGAGGAGATGTGATTTTGGAAGTTCAGTCGAATCCTTTTGAATTAAATCCCTGAAACAGATCTTCTTGTATGCCTAATAGTTTAATCTCTTCTAATATTAGATATCCTAATAACTTCCATTTTTGCCATCTGTGCTTATGATGTATGCTTACATGGAGAAGCAACACTCTATATTATCACAATATCAGCATTCTCCAATATTTTAATAATTTCATACCAACCATCTGCTTTTTTTGTGAGTGAAATACATAAGAACTAGAGCCAATCCTCTATATTTCCATGGCACTTCAACTATTTTGCTGTAAACCATCTTTGTTTTAAAAATGAAACAGAGATTAATAAGGCATAGCAAGTTGCATGTGGTGTTCTAGAAATTGAGAAGCTATGATCCAGGATGATTGCAATCAAGTTTAAAATGTGCCTGGAACTTTTAATGTGCAGTGCTAGAAATAAATAAAAAGAGTTAGAAAACCAAGTATTTAAACTTAGACAAGTAGTTTTCATGAATGTTTTTTTTTGGGCGGTGGTGGTGAATGGAGGGACTTTTTAGGAAACATGGAATTCCATCCATGAACACGTTATAGTACTCATTTTAAGGAAAAGTTTTGGTGAAATATTTCTACCTTTGAATCATGGAAAAGGTTTTTTTTAATTTAATTTCATGATTTATATTATTGTCAGGCCCAAAAGGACTGACATATGGCAATTCTTCCAAACGGAGTTTTTCCCCTTGTTTCACACCTATAGACAAACTCTGAGTTCTCTATTATCTGCATCTACAATATACTCTCTGAAATATTCAGGAGGGACTGTCTTCACCCTCTTTCTCTCACACTTAATATCTCAGTAATGCTGAATTCTTATATACTTAGAGGAAGGGGAATGGAATGCACTCCTTTCTTCCTGCAGTTCCACCTCCTCACTACATTCCAGCATATCATGCTAAATTACATTTGCTTTAAGTATGTCCAGAAATGAATTTGCTTGAATTAAACAATTTACAAAAGACCACAAGCATTCAATATTCCATCACGCTTCTGTCGCAGAACCCCAAGGCAGTTTATGCAATTTTCTATAGTTGTTTCCTGTCCAAATACTGGCCAACACCAGGTCTTCACCTTAGCAATTCTCTACATCTTACAGCCTCAAGTTATGGGATTGCTAAGTAGAAAAAACAAACAACGTACAGCTCCCATAAGCGTCTTCTGGAACAACTGAAATATCTATGAATATTTGGGAAAAAGTAACCGTCCTTCAACCTTTTTTTCTTCTGTTCATCCTGCATTGAAAAGAATAAATATTCCTCTTCCGTCATTGTTCCTGCTTGCTGAAGCCAAATCACCATAGAAGAAAAAACATCCGTGATAATCTTAATATAATTCCCTTTAACAGCAGATTCACACAGTTGACTGATAGCAGCAATGAAATCCAAATAGAGCAAATGACAACCCAGAATGTTGGAAAAGAAAAATGTAAAATAGGGCTTGGCATGACTAAATTGTTTTGCTTGAGCCTCCTTTAGATTATACAGACTTGGAAGATGAAAAAACTGGTTGATTAAAGGTGAATTTGAAGTCTGGGTGTATTTAGAGTCTATTTTTTTAAACATTTTTAATATATGTATGCTTGGGGTGTTTCTGTGTTTATTTATCACTCTGAGTCTTTGTTGACTGCCTAAACAAGTTTCTGTAATTTTCTTGGCAAGATATTTAAAACTCCTTTCCATTGCCTTCTTCTTAGAACTGAGAGAGAAAATGTTCTCTCAGTTGGCTTTGGTGTGACATTACAGTGTCACATTACAGTGATGAAGGACCTGGAGAGATATGTCAGGAAACAGAGAAGGCTGTTTCTGGGGAAATTGGCCTTGGTGTTTATTATTGGTATTGCATTCCAGTTCTCTGAACTCAGCCCTGAAACTGGAATTTTTTTGGTCCTGGGTTTTGCTGTTAAATGTCAGCTTTATTTTTAATAAGGTCTTCCAAGAGGCTGTGCAGGTCTGAATGAGAAAGATCAGGCTTCAGCTCGACCCTGACAAAACTGAGTAGCTGTGGGTTTTGGGCAGTGGTGGAATTCAATTTTTTTTACTACTGGTTCTGTGGGTGTGGCTCGGTGGGTATGGCAGGGGAAGAATACTGTAAAATCTCCAGTCAGGGGTGGTATTTGCCAGTTTTCCAAACTACTCAAACTTTCTTCTACCAGTTCTCCAGAACTGGTCAGAACCTGATGAATACCGCCTCTGGTTTTGGGGCTCCCTGCATCTAGAGCAGAGGTGCTATTCAGCAGTTTCTGACCAGTTCTAGAGAACCGGTAGTAGACATTTTGATTACTTCGGAGAATCGGCAAATACTACTTCTACCTGGAGATTTTATAGTATTCTTCCTCTGTCAGGCCTACCAAGCCACGCCCACAGAACTGGTAGTAAAAAAAATTGAATCCCACCACTGATCTAGAGATCTTCCACTTTTAATTCTGAATGGGATAATACTCACTCAGAAATAACTGGGGAATCTCCTGATTTTTTGCTCACACTATGGAGACTATGGAGAACAATTAATCTAGTATGATTCTCTAGAATAGGGGTGTCAAACTTGATTTCATTGAGGGTGCAACAGGGTTTTGTTTGACCTCTGGGGGGCATGGCCAAGGTGGGCATGGCCAGCTTGACGTCACTCATGTTGGGAGACCCTGTGGTGGTCCGAGTGCTCTGTCAGCGAAAAGGGATTCCCAAGCTCTTTTTTCACCTGTGACGGCCTCCTTCAACCCTCTATCAGTGCAAATGGAGCTCAGAAGGGCCCTCCGAAGTTCCATTTTTGTGGCAGAGGCATCACGGACTGATCCTTCACTGTTTCCAGGGCGGTCCTGCGGGCCAGATCTAAGCACCCGCAGGTTGGATCTGGCCCCCAGGCCTTGAGTTTGACAACCCTGCTCTAGAATATTAGATGAATCTTCCTAAGTATTTCCTTCCCAAATTAACTCTACAGGCTGAAATCATATCCATTTAGTTTTGGGATATTAATGAGATTTCTTGATCAAATTTATATTGTATTTTCCTTGAGGATCTCAATATGATGAGCCAGAGGGTTCTCTACCATCTGATTCATACAACAATCCTGTGAGATAGTATAGCGTAAGAAATGAAAACTTGGCCAAAGCCACTATGTCTGTATCTTCTCAGTTGTAATGAAATATTTTATTTATTTAGCTATTTGACAAACAAGCCTGGAAGCAAAGCTAGGTCTTTAAAAACACTTGGAAAACTGAAGATGACAGCCTTCTAGATCTCCAGGAGGATGCTATTCCAGAGGGCAGGCATTATGACAGAAAGGGAGAACTTCCTGGATCCATATACATGTCAGAGTTTATCTGCTATCTCTTGGCAGGAAATGTAACCATGTTGATTGTGGTACATGACACTACTATTAAAATTAAAATCTTATCAGATCTCTGGACACCTGCATAACTGGATAGAAGCATTCCTGTCAAACAGACAACAAATAGTCAAAATTGAGAGCGTCCTATCAAATTCTGTACCTGTCAACAATGGTGTCCCCCAAGGCAGTGTTCTAGGACCAACTTTCTTCATACTCTACATAAATGACCTCTGCGATCATATTAAGAGCAACTGCGTTCTCTTCACTAATGATGTAAAGCTATTCAACACCACAGACAATACTGCTACCCTTCAAAAAGACCTTGATTATGTATCAGAATGGTCAAACAAATGGCAACTTCAAATCTCAACAAATAAATGCTCTGTCTTACATATTGGCAAAAACAATCAGAAAATAAAATACAAGCTGAATAGTCAAGACCTTGCTGATGATCCAAACTCTGTAAAGGACCTTGGAGTACTCATCTCAAATGACCTAAGTGCTAGAGCCCACTGTAACTACATAGCCAAAAAAGCATTAAGAGTTGTTATTGTAATCCTATGTAGCTTTTTCTCTGGTAATATCACACTACTAATTAGAGCAGGGGTTGCCAACCTTTTGGACCTCAGGGACCATCAAACTCATAATTTTAGATCCCAGGGACCACTAACTGGTTCTTTGGGCATGGCCTAATTTGTAGGTGTAGTTTGGTGGTCATGTGACTGGCTGGGCGTGGCTTGTATGTAAATATTATAAATATTTATATAAATATTGAATTTTTTATATAAAAAAACAACTTTTACCCAAAATCAGGCAAAGCAGGCAGGCAGATTGAGTTGCTTAGAGAATCACAGATTCATTCAGAAATCCATCTATCTGCCATTGGCTAGCTCACATAAAATTTGCTTTCAAGCAAACTCATAAAATTTGCTAGCAAGCAAACCCACAAAATTAACTCACAACATACCATGCATGTAAATATTGAATTTTTATATAAAAAAACAACTTTTACCCAAAATCAGGCAAAGCAGGCAGATTGAGTTGTTCACAGAATCATTCAGTGATCTATCTACCTGCTATCGGCTAGCTCAGTCTCACAAATTTGCTTGCCGTGAGTCTGCACTGAATTTGCTTACAAGCAAACCTTCAGTCCTAAGGGAGGTTCAGCTGTGCTTAGCTAGAAAGCAAGAAATCCAGCCATTTCCTGTTTCCTAGCTAATCTAATCTCTCGGCACAGCAGAACAGATGATGGTCAGAAAAAGGAAAAATAGCAAATTAGCAGACACATTTGCTGGGTAAGGAGTGAGTGGGTGGGGAGGGTTTCCACGGGCCACATGGGCTGATCAGCCTTGTGTCTACGCAGCCTGGATTAATTGCTTTGTGGTGGTGCTCTGGGGGTGAGATTTCTCTGTGGCCCACCAAAATTTTCACACGGCCCATCAATGAGCCGTGGCCCACTGGTTGGCAACTGCTGAACTAGAGCATGCAAAATATTTGCTAGACCAATACTTGAATACAGCTCATCAGTCTGGAACCTACACTACATAACTGATATTAACACAGTAGAGAAAGTCCAGAAATATTTCATAAGAAGAATTCTCCACTCCCCTACTCATTGCAGAATATCTTATGCCACCAGACTTGAAATTCTAGGCCTAGAAAACCTAGAACTATGCTACCTTTGGTCCGATCTAAGTATAGTATATAAAATCATACATTGCAATGTCCTACCTGTCAATGAATACTTCAGCTTCAATCATAACAATACAAGAGCATACAATAAATACAAACTCATGGTTAACCGCACCAAACTTGATTGCAGGAAATACAACTTCAGCAACAGGGTGGTCAATGTCTGGAATACTCTACCTGACTCTGTGGTTTCTTTCCCAAACCCCAAAAACTTCAACCTTAGACTGTCTACTATTGACCTCACCCCTTTCCTAAGAGGTCTGTAGGGGGCATGCATAAGCACACCAATGTACCTATCGTCTCTGTCCTATCTTTTTATTTTTCTTATATATATCCATTTCATGTATTCGGAACTATGTTTACTTATACCTGTTATCTTATAATCGCTTGACAAATAAAATAAATAAAGAAAATAAATAAAAAATGAAGTAATTCATATCTCCGCCGGCCAAGTTTGTTAGATGCTGACAAAGTTAAACCATTACAGACATGTTTAGTACTCTAGAAAAACCATTAGAAGAGACCATTAGAAAAACCCATGTGTGTAGGTTGGACTGGGAAGTTGAAAAATATATCCCAGAAGAAAGTAATGACAAGCTACTTTTATATTGCTGCCAATGTCCATGTAGTCATTAGCAATCAAACTTAATTTAAAGGATTTTTGTTAATCCTGTAGAGTATGCCTCTTCTGGTAATCATAAATTTTATTAGATAACTTTGAGCTAATCATTATCCGTGCCTTGTCTACCAAACAAAAAGATCATGCATCTTCAAAAAGATTTATACCATTCTAACTTATACCACTCCACATGACTGAGACATTCTTGTGGTGAAGAAAATGTAAGAAATTTGCCTCCCTCCCTTCAAGACTTCATGGTTCGTTTGCCACTGTAGAGAGAGTAGTCTTTGAAATCTGTCCTATTGTTTCTTTTATTTTTCTTATATATATCCATGTATTCATAGCTATGTTTATACTTATACCTATTATCTTGTAAGCAATTGACAAATAAAATAAATAAATAAAAGGCAAACTTAGAAACTTGTTAGTATAGAAAGCTGTTTCTATATTAACAAAAGCAGAAAGTTATTTTGGCTGTTGTTCTGAGTAAAAAGATCCAATAGAAGTCAAAATGTTTAGGAATGCCTACTGATAGAAGAATATTCATCCTCAGAAAATGCAGTTGCATCATAATGTGGTGACTTAATCCATTTTTTCCCAAATCTTTTTTGGTTTTCCATAGTAGTTTCTCCCTGCATCAGTGTTTCAAATATTTTTGTTTTGCTTGATTCATGAAGGATAGAGGGGGATTGTATATCCAGATTGTTGAGTCCATTTCAGAATTGTTCTCTTTGTGATCCTGTCTCCACCCTCCTTTTCTGCCATTCATGCTGTGTAGCCTTTCCAAATTTTAAGTTGTTCTCTACCCTGAAAGGACCTTGAACAGAAAGCAAAGCATGCCAAGCCACCAAGCTACTTTTTGTTACACCCTGTGTCCAAAAGAAAGCAGCTGTCTTCTTGATTGTAGAGCACCTGACTATATCCTGGGGGAAAGAAGGGAGGTGAGCAGGACAATGACTAGCTTATTTTCAGTTATTGCATGGACAGAGCCTGCATTTCCAAAACAAACAGACTGAATCTCCTTCAAAGAAGGAGAATGCTGAAAGTGAAGTGGCACATTGCCTCAGCTGATGCTGAGTGACCTTTTAAGATGAAAGGATAATAGTCTACATAGTGAAAGAAGAGAAAGCTCTTTGCAGTGTTGTAGACATAGAGGTCATTTGGACTGCTCAAACAAAAGCATACAATCATAACAATCTCTACTAACACTTACTACATAACTAAAACCCATGAACTGCTAAATGTTGCAGCCACCATAATCCTAGAAAAACTTGGCTACATACCCCCCTGCTGAAAAATCAGGTTAGAGGCTAAGATGAAAACAACTCAGAAAAGTCAGCTGGTGAAATTGCAGAAGAATGTGAAGATTAAAGATAAGTCTCAGTTGTTTAAAAAATATAATTTCCACACATATAATATATATTCTGTTTAGTGAAGACAAGGCCATGACAATATTTGACCACTGCAACTCACTGCTGCCTTTCATCATACTGTATAAGAAGTCCTCTGTTCTTAAACTCAGGATCTCTCTCTCTCCCCCTCTTCCCCTCTCTATATCTATCATCTATCTATCTCATGTATTAATTATCTAGTTGTACTTTTCAACTTCTCCTTCTCCTCTATGCCAGCTTGGATAATATTAACTTCCATCATCAAATGACATGCTTATGGCAAATGACATGCTTATGGCATTTAGGTTACTGACTAATAATTTATATTTAAATTATTATTATGGTATGTTGCACAGTTGCTAGATGACATTTGAATTTGGTATTTTTACTCACCTATCAATTTCTTCCCAAGGACGTGGTATAGACAGGTATTGTTGTTTTAGGGTGTTAAAGATATTGTCACAGGATGTAAGCTGTTCCAAGTAAAGGTGCCTTTTGCAATTGACAATGATTTTATCATCATTATTATTACTATTATTAAATGCACTGCATGTAAAGTCACCGTTGCCAGTTCCTTAGCTAGTGTTGGCTTTCATATGCATTGAGTTCTTTCCAAGAACTAGGATGTTGTTTGTATTAGTGTAGTGTTTGTACAGATTCAAACTGTGTGTCCATTTGTAATTGACAGGTGGGAATTTTGTCAATATGCAGATTTTTCAAAGTGTAGTCCAAGAGTTTTTGGTATGGCATCCAATGTAACAGTAACAAATGAGACCACCATAACCAGTTGGTGCCATAATCTTTGAGCTTCAATTTTCAGGTCTTGATACAATGTGATCTTCTCCAATTTTTTATCTTCTATTCTATTATCCCCTGGTATTTCTCCATCAGTTATCCACACATTATCACTTTTCAACTACAATTAAAGCTAGCATATTATGAACCTAGAGCTTACCGATTTGCATTTGGAAATCCTATAGTATTTTAACCTGTTCTTTTGCAACTACTTTTTAAACTCTATGTTCTCACCAATGTTTTCTTTCTGGCACATTATAATTTTTGCAGATGTTCCAGTGAATCATTTTGGCGACGGTATTATTTGTTGCTTATGCCTGTTTGTCAGTTTTATTAGCATGTTTTGCTGTTTGAAAGTCAAGGTTTGTTCTTCTTCAAAATCACTGAAATTATGCATTGAAGGCTGTGAGAAGCATCATGCAGCCTACTGCCACATGTACTGGTCTAAAAATTCTCAGGATTCCAAGTCAGTGATTGGAGGACACCACGAGATGGAAACCTTCTTCAAAAGGCACAAAGGTCAATTTAGAGCAACTAAATCTAATAGGATGGCAGTGTCTGCCATAATTGTACCCTATGACTATCATTAGGTGTTGTACCTTATGATTCTTAATTTTTGATGAATGTATCTTTTCTTTTATGTATGTTGAGAGCATTTGCACCAAGACAAATTCCTTGTGTGTTCAATCATTGTGTGGCCAATAAAGAATTCTCTTCTCTTCTCTTCTCTTCTCTTCTCTTCTCTTCTCTTCTCTTCTCTTCTCTTCTCTTCTCTTCTCTTCTCTTCTCTTCTCTTCTCTTCTCTTCTCTTCTATTCTATTCTATTCTATTCTATTCTCCCTAAAATATGGGGGATCGAAAGCCAGGTTCTCCTACAATATTAGAAGGAAAATGAAGGAAAAAAATATGGGGTGAGCCAGCATCTAGCATAGCTTATGCCTGTGAACTTGTGTTGGCCAAGTCCTTTACTGGAGAGGGGAAACATTTCAGGATCGTAGCATTATTCTTAAATTATATTCTAGATTTATTAACATATCTTCAAAGCCTCAATTTCTGAGTTCACTATATTGAATTAATTATTCTAGGACTGATGTTTTGTTTTGAAAGCCTGACAAAAGGAAGCTTGTATATCACTATTTGTAACAAGGATGTAGACATCATCAGTAATAGGAGATATCCTATTTATAAATTAGAACAGGCAATAATCTTCTTCAGAACTAAAATTGCTTTCTGTCTTAATGCTCCAGGTTAGCCTTTCAGTCTGATATCCTTCATATACCAACTCCAAAGACTTGATAACTCATATTAGAAGTAATGCAGAGTTGGATCCACAGTACTGCTGAACTATATCACCTTTGAAGAATGTTGGTATTATAAGCATTTATATCAGGAAAGCAGAAGCTTGGGAAGGCTGCCCTAAGCATACATTTTCAATTTGTAGAGAGCAACTTCAAAAGGCAAACTTTAGCATTCCAAAATATCGTTGAATGTTTGTGTAAAAAGTGCTTTTTCCCTTGAGCAATATTTCTTTTTTCTTTTTTGAAAGAGTTGAAGGAAGCAAAGATAAACACTGCATATAGTCCAAGCCACTGTGATGCATTGGGAATTCCAAGCATTTTTGCAACAGCTTTAGAACTCCCAATACATGTTATTATAGCTTTTTACTTTATATTGAGACAGTAGATTATTTTAGGAAACTGAAGGTAGGGACCAAAACTAAGGCAACTTTTAAAAATGTATTTAATATATATGTGTATGTATGTATGTATTTATGTATATATGTATGTATGTATATGTATATATATCCTAATCTGAAAAGTTGAGACCCAGTCAGACAATCTGAAAAGATAACATCCTGTGAAGTATAGTGGTTAGAGCAGTGGTTCTCAACCTGTGGTCCACGAATCCTTGGGGAGGGGGGGCACAGCGTCAACACAGGGAGTCCATGGAGGCTTGAAGAAATGTTATGCTTTAAATATTAGATTAAATCTTGGGGATCCATGGCCATGGTCTGTAGCCACAAAAGACATTTAAGGGAGATCTGTGTGAAGAAAAGGTTGAGAACAACTGGATTAGAGCATTGGAATCGTAGCAGGAGACCTCGGTTCTAGTCCCAATTTAGCCATGGAAATTCACTGGGAGACTGTAGCCAAAAGACTTCTGGCGAGTTTCTATGGGTGAAGGTGGAGTAAAACCCAGATCTTCCTGGTTCATCCTGTTCCACAGGTTTGTTGTGGGGAAAAGCAAGATAGGAATTGCTTTGTTTGCCACCTTGAACTCAAAAGTAATAAATCTAATAAAACCATAAATTGATCCTATTGTATGTCATAGTAGATATGAGGTAAATTGATTCATCTTTAGCACATGTTGAAAGAAGAGCTTTGTTTTAGAAACTTCAAATGTCACACATCTTCTTTGCCTATTGATGTAAGATGTACACACGACTATGGCTTATTTTCCTCATCACAGAAATAAATTGAACCTTCTGATAAATCCCTCCTTCTGTATGGAAAATCCTTGCCAAATTTCATCCTTATTTATATGGATTTCTGTTGTTTTGTTGTTTTTTAAGAGGATATTTAAAAAAAAAAATTCTTGGCATAGTTGAATGAGCTTTGAAGATGCAGTAGCTGCATCTTCTCAGATGAGATTACACTGTAATCTCTTACCGAGAAGATACTTTTTAAATAGATTGGTTTTCTGCTCATTTTTGACATAAACTCAAAGCAAGTTGCGAAGCTGATTGGATGTGGCTCAATATTAGTGGGAGAGACAGGAGACTATGAATGCCCAGAATTTGGTGGTCAAGTGTGACTATATTTAACACACATTATATGCAGGGGTGGGATTCAAAAATTTTAACAACCGGTTCTGTGGGCGTGGCATCTCTTCGCCTGGCCTCTCATGACTATGGGGATGCTACAACAGTCGTAAGTGTGAAAAATGGTCATAAGTCACTTTTTTTAGTGCCATTGTAACTTTGAATGGTCACTCCACACAAACAACGTATCAGCAAAGGAGGGGAAAAAACCTCCAGAGAAGTTCCTGAGACAGGATGATTAGTCCTGCCAAGAGTGTAATAAGGGTTAATGGAGAGGCAGTTTCTGTAAGCAACACCAGAATCTTTCCTTCCTACCTTCCTTACAGGATTAGGCCAGCAATTTCTTCTAACAACCAGTTCTCCAAACTGCTTAGAATGTTAACAACCGGTTCTAGCAAAAAGGTGTGAACTGGTAGAATCGCACCCCTGATTATATGCTTTAGAAAATGGCACAAATGCCCTTCCCTACTTTCCCACCTATTTCTGTTTTGTTACATTGGGAAAAGAACCATGCCATTAAATTTCTCTGGGGTTAAAAACAATTTTCCAATAATTTCTTCAAGAAGTAGAGAGAGATAACCATTAGGAGACTGAAGAGGCAAGCAGACAGCATGTTGAGAACTGAGTTTTAGCATAATAGCTTAATGTGTGAGTAATGACACAGGCAGCTTCTAGTTAAACTCTTTCATGACTTTACAGTGACAGATCTATCTCCATCCACTACACTGGTTGTAATTAGAGATTTATCACACAATTTAACAAGTATGGTTGGTTTATTTAGCAGGCTTATTCCTGACAATTCTGGAACTATTCCCCAAATAAGTACTCTTCAATGTGATGAAAAAACATTGTAGAATTTTGTTACTCTACTTTAATAAAGACAATCAGATCAATTATTTTATTTATTTATTTATTTATTTATTTATTTATTTGTTCGTGCTTCTATACCGCTCCCTCTCCCAAAAAGGGACTCGGGGCGGTGTACATTCAACAACGAAAAACAGTACAAATAACGGAATGAAATAAATAAAAATCTAAGATGGATAAGAACAACACCCAACAGTAAAATTATCTAAAATTTAAAATTTGAGATTTAACCCGAATGATTCAATTGGCTAGTCCGGCCTGCCTGAACAACAAGGTCTTGACTTCGCGCCGGAAGGTAAGGATGTCCGACATGGCCCGTATCTCCGAGGGGAGACAATTCCAGAGGGATGGGGCTCCCACAGAGAAAGCACGTAGTCTCGGGGCTGCTAGTCGGCAGTGACTTAGTGGTGGGACCCCGAGCAAGGCGACTCTGTGGGAGCGTACTGGGCGGCGGGAGGTTGTTGGTGGCAGAAGGCGATCCCGTAAGTATCCAGGTCCCGAGCCATGGAGCACTTTGAATACCAATAGTACCACCTTGAATCGAATCCGGAAGGCCACAGGAAGCCAGTGCAGCCGGCGGAGAAGAGGTGTTATGTGGGCGTCCCGAGGGGCGCCCATGATCATCCGCGCGGCGGCATTCTGAACTAACTGTAACCTACGGAGAGTCTTCAAGGGGAGCCCCATGTAGAGAGCATTACAGTAGTCCAAACGGGAGATGACGAGAGCAGAGGTGACTGTGCGAAGTGCGCCCAGATCC
The DNA here is from genome assembly GCA_023653725.1 of Bungarus multicinctus. Lineage (NCBI taxonomy): Eukaryota > Metazoa > Chordata > Lepidosauria > Squamata > Elapidae > Bungarus > Bungarus multicinctus. The sequence goes on from CM042836.1 coordinate 86,314,816, forward strand.
AGGAAGGGTCGCAATTGGTAGATCAGACGAATCTGATAATTTTAATACATATTAGTATGGTAATAGTATCAGTAAGCAATTTGCAGTTTGTCTGACTAAATGAATAATTGAACCCATGGTTCCTATTAGCTCACATATTAATGTCTTCCTGGGGACACAAATTGATCATATTTTATGTTGAGTGGTTGGAAATAATTTAGAGTCTACTCTTTATTACTTATATCACATTGTATTAGGCATTTTGGGACTTTTGGATTTTTTTTTAGTTAGCATCTTATACTTTCTTCAAAAAGCTCAATAAAACCACAATCAGGTACAATTCTGGGATGAAGGTATGAGAAAGGAGAGATAAAATGTAAAGCCCTCTCTTAGGTTTCTTAAACTCTCACATTTTGTGATCATCTTCAGTAGCATTAGACATCATCACCATTCACCACCTGAGTCCATGTTGTTCCATGGTAATCTCTAAGATAAAGACATCAGATATATATCATATGAAATGTAGAATCAGCCAAATGTATTCATAAACTGCCTGAATATATAAATAAGAAAAATGAAAGTAAATAACCCATTATTCATGGAGTCCATGTTATCACTTTTAAAATAGTGATAAACAATTACTACCAACCTGCCTTCCATTGAGGACCTGCATATTGCACAAGTCAAAAAGAGGGCTGTGAAAATATTTACAGACCCCTCACATCCTGGACATAAGCTGTTTTAACTCCTACCCTCAAAATGATGCTATAGAGCACTGCACTACATAACAACAATAACAGTTTTCCTCCAAATGCCATCACTCTGCTAAACAAATAATTCCCTCAACACTGTATAACTATTTACAAAGTCTGCATTACTATTAATCTTCTCATCACTCCTTATCGCCCCTCCCCTCCTACTTGTGACTGTATGCAAAACGAAACCCAAAATTTTGAAAAGCATAAATAACTGTGTTTTAGTTCACACATGGGTATGAAAAGTATAAACTGAGAAAAGTTAGAATTTAAATGTGAAACAAACATTTTCAGCTCTTTAGTAATGATAATACCATGAACACTAAAAAGCTCATGGTTTGGCTTTCTTCCTTCACATGCTCTACTATCATCCCAGTGCCAAAGAAGCCTTCCATCAGGAAACTGAATGACTACGGACCATTTGCTCTAACATCTGTAGTTATGAAAACCTTTGAAAGGCTAGTGCTGTCCCACCTAAAAACCATCATGGATTCACCGTTAGATCCCATGTAGTTTGCATACCGAGCAAATAGATCGACAGATGATGCTGTTAATATGGCTCTGCACTACATCCTACAACACCTTGAATCTCCAAACCTGAACACGCTTGTAAGTGAATCATAAGCTTCCTAAGAGATAGGAAGTAGCAGGTAAATAGGTAAATAGGCAGAATAACATCTGATATCTGTACAATTAATACAGCCCCCCCCCAAAGCTGTGTGCTTTCTCCACTTCTCTTCTCCTATATACCAATGACTGCATCTCAAACGATCCATCTGTTAAAATACTGAAGTTTGCAGATGATGCAACAGTGATTGGTCTCATTCGAGACAATGACGAATCTGCAAACAGACATGAGGTTGTACAACTAGCCTCGTGGTGTAATCGGAACAATCTGGAACTGAACACACTCAAAACCGTAGAAATGGTGGAACATTTTAGGAGAAACCCTTCTATACTACCACCTCTTACAATGCTAGACAACACAGTATCATCAGTAGAGACCTTCACATTTCTAGATTCTATCATATCACAAGACCTAAAATAGACACCTAACATCAAAAACGTCATCAAAAAAGCACAACAATGAATGTTTTTTCTGTAACAATTCAGAAAGCTCAAACTGCCCAAGCTGCTGATACAGTTCTACAGAGGAATTATTGAGTCTGTCATCTGCACCTCTATTACTGTCTGGTTTGGTTCTGCAAACCAACAAGACAGACACAGAACTTCAGAGAGTAATTAGGACTGCAGAAAAAACAATTACTACCAACCTGTCTTCAATCGAGAACCTGTGTACTGCACAAGTCAAAAACAGGGCTGTGAAAATATTTACAGACCCCTCACATCCTGGACATAAGCTGTTTTAACTCCTACCCTCAAAATGATGCTATAGAGCACTGCACTACATAACAACAATAACAGTTTTCCTCCAAATGCCATCACTCTGCTAAACAAATAATTCCCTCAACACTGTTCAACTATTTACTAAATCTGCATTACTATTACTATCAATCCTCTCATTGTTCTTATCATCCATCCCCTTCCACTTGTGACTGTATGAATGTAACTTTGTTGCTTGTATCCTTACAATTTATATTGACTTTTTCCTAGTATGACTTGATTGCTCATTTGTACCCTATGACTATCATTAAGTGTTGTACTTTATGATTCTTGGTGAATGTATCTTTTCCTTTAATGTACACTGAGAGCAGATGCTCCAAGACAAATTCATTGTGTGTCTAATCACACTTGGCCAATAAAGAATTCATTCATTCATTCTTTCATTCATTCATTCATTCATTCATTCATTCATTCATTCATTCATTCATAGGTTTAGATATGGGCTGTGTGGATCTTCAAAAGACAGTAGATAATTTGCAATTTAGATTGGTGCATGAAAAGTCAGTCCTGGCTGACTCTCAACATCACTGATGATGATGGAAGAAATGATGATGATGATGATGGAAGAAATATATTAGAAGATTATACAGGGCTGACAATAATTGGATATACAAAACAGGTAGAATGGTATCATTTCTATAACTCACCTATTTTCCCTAAGTGATAGCTAAGAATGTAAGAGACACCCAGGACCCACTTTTCCATTCCATTTGAGTATTAATTCATTTTTCCAGGAATGACTATATGTAGCAAAAGATTTGAAACCTACACAGAATTAATTCTCGGGAGAATAAAGTCATGTTCTTAGGCTGAGTTTGAGCAAGGGCTCATGGATGCTACAGTGACTGTAGATACAACCTGTGCTGTCACCAGGATCCATGCATGGTACCTAATGTCACTGTATTGTGAAGTGGGTGTTTTATACATTGTTTACAGTAAGTAAATGATTTTTTAAAAAGTAGTTTTGTGTTTTGGAATGCAGACTTTCTAACTTTGCCTTGCAGTTGGATATTAGATTTGTGAGTTCAATCTTAGATTCAATGAATTTCATCGAAGTGTTTCATCTACATAAAAAGAATATGTTTTTAAAGAGCTTTTTGTGAGTGGCTGTGGCCGTTACGACAGCCTGTTTGAGAGACAGATCAAAACATACCTTCAACATGTCAAATGTGCTTATCATTCCGCCAAAATTGATGATCCCTCTTTTATCTTCATTGATAGTCTGACTATTTATGATCTACCATCACCTCATACTCATTTGAATTATTCAATAGATATGTCCAGCATTTTTAATAGATTTACATTGCAGTAGAAGATCAATAATGATGAACAAGGGATACAATGGAGTAAAGGAATTTAGATCAGAAATAGAGCACCTGTTTTATATGCAAAAGGTCACAGGTTCAATCCTTGGCATTTTGAATTTAAAAAAAAAAAATCAGATAGCAAGGGATGTGAAAAAACTGCCTGAGACCTGGCAGACAGAACAAAGAATACTGAATTAGAAGGACATGTCTTCTCATATAAGACTATTTCCTTTGAATACTCCATCTTGAGATACTCTTGTCATTCTTTAGCTGCTCTCTGAGGAACTCTGATAAATGTCATGGAAACCATGAGGATTCCCAGTTAACACATTAAAAGCCAGTGATCTATTTAATGTAAAACATTTAGATTCCTCTCTATGTTTCTGAATATCTATGTGTAGAACCATGGGATAATGGAAGAAATTGCTATAGGCTGGGCTCTTAGTGTACCTATTAATGACTGCCATTTTTATATGACTGCTGAGAACATAAATGTTAATGAGACCACGGGCTATATTTAGTTTTATATGCCATCTAGCACAAAATAAATAATTAAGGTAAATGTACAGAAGGATAAACTATCAATAGACTCCTGAAAGCTCTGTGTAGAATCCACGACTAGTCCTCCAAATGTACACATTGTCTTTTTAGGGAAGATTTCCCCAGAGAACTCATTACCTGGGTATAAGAAGTCCCTTCCAATTAGAAACACACCTGTGGTTTAATTTCTCAGTTCTTTCTATTGTCCCTTGATGCCCTCAAGCAGTTTTCAAATGGAGCAACTCTTGAACCTATAGAGCAAAAAGATAATTTTTATAGAGAAGATTTCCTAGTTGTGGAAAAAACTTTTAGGATTATCATTTTTCAGTGATGAATTCTGAAATATGAAGAAATTTTCAAATGTAAATTTTCCACTGATATACAATCCCTATGATTTTTAAAGTATTTTTTATATTTTATATTACTGTATATCAAGTTGATTTTTTAAACTGAAATCCTAGACAAATAGAAAAATTGGCCCAAAATACACAAGTGGTTTAGGTAAAGGTTCCCCTCACACATACATGCTAGTTGTTTCTGGCTCTAGGGGGTGGTGCTCATCTTTGTTACAAAGTGGAAGAGCCAGCGCTGTCCGAAGATGTCTCCATGGTCATGTGGCTGGCATGACTAAATGCCGAAGGTGCACGGAACACTGTTACCTTCCCACCAAAGTGGTCCCTATTTTATTATTTGCATTTTTACATGCTTTCGAACTGCTAAGTTGGCAGAAGCTGGGACAAGTAACAGGAGCTCACTCAGTTACAGGGTGCTAGGGTTTCGAACCTCCAAACTGCTGATCTTTCTGATCGACAAGCTCAGCCTCTTAGCCACTGAATTATCACGTTCCCTTCTCACAAGTGATTTAGTTAGACTTAAATGCAACTGTTACTATAATTCCATGCAGTACTTGCAGTAACAGAGAATTGCTTCCCAGGCAACAACTTGATTGAAGTTCACAAGGAGACTGGGATCACTAGGATTCCCCCTGATCGCTAATCATTCTTTAGAAGCCCCAAAATTGTAAATCCTCAGCTGAAATGCAGGATTCATATTGCCTTAACTTATTTGTAGTTCATGATGTCATGTGGGCATTTTTTAATAATCTTTGAAGAGTGTACAGATGCTGTTTTTTTAAAAGTATGGAGACATTTTGGACCATGCCCTTGTCTACTTTAGCTGTATTCTTCCCAGAATCAATTGAACTTCAGGCCAAATTATAATTGTACCAAGTTTTTCCCATCATAAGATTTTTGAGTGGATGTTGGACAAACATGCCAGGAGCAATTTCTAGAATTATTTTCTATTCTTGTTATTTGTCTAAGTGCTAAACAAAGTAATAGCAGCAATATTTAAAGAATTCACAAAGGATTAAATTTGGGTTTTTATATTTTTATTTTTACTATCATTCTTTATCCCAGACCAATGCTATTAAAATCCATTCAATCCCTTACATTCCACTTGTTTAATCTTGCTTTTATGTCTTCAATCCAAAATGTTTTTACTTACTAGGTAGGTAATTGTTTTATACACATAGTAGCTCTTTCTGGCTATAGTAATATTTTATTTATTTCTAGGCTCATTAAGGGTTTTACTACAGTTGTCTGACATGAGGCAGACTGTGATCTTTATGAGGGGTGTTGTTTTTCATTATCAAACAATTTTAGGAAATAAGCTCTCCATTTTAAAGGGAAAACATTCCCATGTTGTCAGATTTGCCCAATTTATTTTGAAGATTGACAGATACATCCTGTTTAATAATTTATATCTTCATTTGCTTATATTAATTATTTAACATCATATTCAATTTCTACATGTTAGCTTTTCCCTAAATAATTTGTATTTGTTGAACACTGGTCATCAAAGATCACTAAGCAAAACACTTTCTCAGTGAAAGACATAAAATCAGATGATCTATCAATATCTTTGCAGCTCCCGCTTCTTAAAAAATAATCAATGTGGGTAGGGTTATTTCATGCCTCACAGATGAAAATCTACTTGGCTCTGAGGTCTATGATGAAGACAAACTCAGAGAGTCCATGCGGAACTATGGTCTCTGGGGTCTGAGATCCGAAGCTTCTTTAAAGATCATTATTGAACAATTTGATCTTACAAGTCTTTTCATTCACAAAGGGAATGAATCCTTTGAATCTTATGAAGTCTAATTGTAAGGTTACTCTTGAAAATTGTTTCTCTGCATATGTACAATAATATTACATACTTTACGTGAAGGTAAAATGTAAGGAAATCCCATGATGTCTAAATTATTTAGTTTTCAGCTTCCATTATTTCCTCAAAATGTTCCTATTTCTTACATCTTATTTCTAATGCACTTCATATATTTTATTTCCAATACTCCTAAAATTGAGTCAATAAGTCTGAAGATGGACTGCAATTTTTTTTTGCCCTGAACATATTTTACTTTGCTTTGCTCCTCGATGTTCATGCTGGTATTGCTTTAGATTGGGTTAATCAGGATTTCATGGCTGACATGACAATTGACATGACAGTTTACTCCAATGACCTGCAGGGGATGTGCTAAATTTATTTTCCTTCTTGAACTTGATAATATCTATACATACTACAAGGCAGGATGAGTGCCCTTTTGGGGGAAAAAGGTGGAAATACTAGAGGGAAAAAATATTCACTTGATCAGCTTATTGGGGAAGATAAAGTTTTCCCAAATCAGTTTCAGGAAACTTATAACTTATTCACAAAAAATAAGAGGGAAGAATGGTTTTATATGTAATGAAGGTTTGCCTTTGTATTGAGATCCAGGAATTTTAGCACAGAGTCCAGTTGAGAGTCTTTGTGTAAAAATATATGGAAAGGGGAAATGACATTATTGTAGAGGCATGCTGAAGACAATAAATTCAGCCAAAAGATTTGGATAATTTGCTCCAGAATACAGAATTTTCAGGGAGCAAAGTCTTTGTATTGATTTACCTCAGTGCCAAGTCAAGTCATCTATTCATAATAACAAAGGGAGATTTAAATTACCTGGGAATCTGATAAATCAATTTGGTCAAGACTGTGTTTGTGTTGTGCTTCATTTCTCAGAAGGTTGAAAAAGAAAAGGTGTGTGTGTGTGTGTGTGTGTGTGTGTAGGTATTGCTCATCTAGATCTGACCTATCAATAGGGAAGAGATGCTAAAAAAAGATAAAACAAATGGGAACTTTGGAAGTTTTTCAAAAATGGGATGGAATGCCTTAGAACAGGGCTGTCAAACTCCCAGCCCATGTCCAGTTTAGTGAAGGGGAAAAATGTCTAGATACATCAGTGCCACCACCATGATGTGAGTTTGACTTTAGAAAGTGTGGGAGGGATCTCCTTTGCTGAAGATAGTTAAACAAAGGCTGGATGCTGTAATAATGGATTCCTGCACTAGACTAGTGATTGACCTTCTAAGACCCTTTAAAAACTTACATTCTATGACTCTGTGAAGTTTTTATTTTATCACTCATCCTGTTCAATATTTTCAGAGTGAATATGAATCAGCATCCCAAAGATATTCACATTGAGGACACAATGGAATTGATGAATCAGTGCCTGAGTGTGATAAAGGACAGGACGAGGGTAAACAAATTACAGCTCCGACCCTAAAAGAGACAGAGGGACCTTTGATTGTTGGTTTTAAGAGATAGAGTTTAACCTGTTATAAATGAATTTTAGCCTCTCTAAAGGAGCAAGACCATAACTTTGGAGTACTTTGACAGAGGTACAAAGGATCTCTAAGGTGTAAAGCATCTTTCATCGATTCAGGCTGCTGAACCAGCTCTGCTCCTACTTGGATAGAAAGAGCCTTGTTACAGAAGTCCATGCAGTGAGTCTAGAGGGCACCTCAGAAACTTCAAATGTTATGGCTGACTGGAACTGAGAAATAGCAATAGTATGTAGACTTATATACTGCTTCACAGTGCTTTTACAGCCCTCTCTAAGTGGTTTACAGAGTCAGCATATTGCCCCAACAATCTGGGTCCTCATTTTACCCACCTCGGAAAGATGGAAGGCTGAATCAACCTTGAGCCTGTGAGATTTGAACTGCCAAATTGTAGGCCAGCTGGCAGTCAGCAGAAGTAGCCTGCAGTGCTGCACTCTAGCCACTGTGCCACCAAGGCTCATGAGCATATGAGCATATCATACCAATTCTTTACGATTCTTATTGCTTCTGGTACATTTCTGGCCTTAGGTCAAGGTTCTGGTTTTAAGTTGCAAGGTTTTATAGCTTAAGACCAAAAAGTTTGAAGAAACACCACTTCATCTGTTTTTCTATTTGTACTAAAACATCATATTTGGAAGGCTTGCTCTCTCTCCCCTGCTGAGATGTGGTGACTTATTACTCAAGATTCATGTTTTTTCATGATAGCCTCCTGTCTTTAGAACACTTTCCCCAGTAAGGTATGTCTGGCACCATCTGTATTGTCTTTTCAGTGCAAAGCAAAGATTTATTTTAGTTTTCATTGACCTTTTACTAATGTAGTAATGCTGCTTAAATTTTCAGAAGTTTTTCATTACTGCCTTTGTTTTTGTTTCTGTTTTAATAATTACCTTTGGATTTATTTTGTTGGTTGTACTGTGTAAAATGTCATGATACATTTGTAATAATTCCTTTAAATTATTTTTATTTTTTAAAATTTTAAACAGTTTAAAGATTTATTTTAATGAGAAGTGATATAGAACTATTTAAAATAAGTACATTCATTGACAAAACAGTTGTAGCAGAATTATCTAATAAAGAACTCAAGTCATGCATGGAAAACCTGATTTTTAGTCTTACTTGAAGAAAGCCAATTTAATAAGAATGCACATCTTAGGAAATTACACAAGAATGGACAAAGGGATACTTTATTTATATGGCAGAAGCTGATAAAGGTTCTCCTATGAAAGCTAATTAATTAACTCAAAATGAATAAATAAATATCTATTCACTCAGAATTCAAAGATAACAAATGAATTCTAATCAAAGTATAAAGAAGTAGGTAATACTGCTATATTGTTAAAATCAGCCTACGAATCATTAGGCAATAGATATTATATAAATAATTCAATTTTGGAAAAAAAAATCTAGAATCAAATTATTTGCACAGTGGTTTCTTAGCACATCCTATCTATCTCAAGACAACACGAATCAATGGTTTTATTAACATCCTATGCAACTCCTGAGATATAGGGAACACTCTGAAATTCTGTACTAGAACATTGAACTTGAGTATTCAATTGCTTGGAACACAAAAACAATTCTCTTACGATGCAAAATCTTATTAAAAATCTAATGGCAGAGTTCTAGAATAGATGCTTTGGATTCTCTAAGCACATTTTCCTCTCCACCAGAAATCTTAGTTCCTTTCATCTAGTGAGTTTGAATCTCAGTAGAATTTACTGAGGAACTGTTTCTAATTTCAGAAGATGAGATAAGAATTTGGTATCCCATCCCTGGGCAGGTGTAACTTTTCTTTCATAACATTCCATTTATCCATTCAATCACAATGAAACATAACCCACAACTAAGACATGTAGTGTTTTTTGTTTTTCTACAAATGATCATATTGTTAGGCAACTTTTGATACTGCTATCTGAAACGAAGCCACTATAAAGCAAAGCCCAGTTATTTATTTATTTATTTTACTTTTATTTTGATTAGAAAAATGAATCAAACCATAGATACAGGCAATAGATAATAAAATTGCAATAAAAACAATAAAGAGAATAAAAGACAGTAAATAAAAGTTTAAAATATCATAGCAGAACACAATATATTAGAAAGATCTAAACTCTCAGTTATTCATAAACTCTTATAAATGTGAGCAAGCTTAGATGGCATTACATTAATATTACAAGCTTATTCTTAATCACTTAAAATGTGATCTAAATAAGAATAATAGAATTCTAACAGGAAAGCGCAGACACTCTGAAACATGACATTTTAAAATGCTGACTTTGTTAAATGCTTGTTGCAGTAGCTTAATATTGAAGAAACAACAGCCTCATCAATAAGACTCAAATGCCTTCTAAAAAGCTAATATTACATTTCTTCCCCTATTTTCTATTTTCCCTCATTCTAAGTTTTTGTTATTGAGGGTTCATTAAGCCAATGAAAATGGTTTCTGACATGATTACTAGATTACAAATTACAGAACTCTATGTAACTAGTTGAGTTTTATCCAATGCGATAGATGCATCTATTTGTACAAATATCTAATATTTTATTTATTTGATTTGTCAATTGCTTACAAGATAATAGGTATAAGTATAAACATAGTTATGAATACATGGATACATATATGAAAATAAAAGAAACAATAGTACAGGGATTGTAGGCACTTTGGTGCACTTATGCATGCCCCCTAATACAATATATATTGTATTAAATGCTATCACTTAATGCAGTTTTAATAACCATTGATAACCCTAGGAAGTCTACTATTTTGTTTTCAGAGTGCCTGGTTCCATATCATTTTCTTTTGCATCTACAGATCAGATCATTTGTTAGTATTGTACATTTTATGTTTTAACTAAGTTAACTAAGGTTAACTAAGATGAGTGGCCAATAAATTTTATAAATACATAAAATAAATAAATTAGTTGCAAAAGGAATTGACTGACCAGCTTGTCACCTAAGCCTGATATTGCAGGTTGAGAAAGAATGACTGGTTCAAAGTCACTAGCTGGCTTTCATGTTTAAGGCAGAACTAGAACTCACTATGTCCTGATTTCCCTCCCAGGCTTCCCTTGGAGGCTCAAACGGCACTTTGCCTTTTCGTATTCTGGAATATTGTTAAGACTTTCCTATTTCATCAAACATTCAACTCCTTTAATTACCTATGAGCGCTCATGTATACATTTATTGAGCAATGGTGGCGCGGTGGTTAGAGTGTAGTACTGTAGGTTATTTCTGCTGCCTATTGGCTGCCTGAAATTTGGCAGTTCAAATCTCACCAGGCTCAAGGTTGAGTCAGCCTTCCATCCTTCTGAGGTGGGTAAAATGAGGACCCAAAATTGTTGGGGGCAATATGCTGATTCTGTAAACTGCTTAGAGAGGGCTGTAAAGCACTATACATATAAGTATATAAGTCTAAGTGCTATTGCTGTTGCTACTGGGTGTATTCTTACACATATGCATTCATACATACTATTTGTATAACTTTTTTTTAATTGTGTAGTAGTTTGTTTTTACCTTTTAATTTTACTTTGCTGTACATGGCATAGTGTGGTTTGATTTAACCAACAGAGTAAATAAAGGACATCAAAAATATTTTTAAAATATTCTTTTTAAAATGGGGGAAATTTGGCATTACAACATTAATTTATTATAGCTGAAGTTATTGATCCTCTAATTATTATTGTTGATCCTCTAATTATTCCCTGTTATCTACTACTTCAATTTACCTACAGCTGAGTCCAGTTGGTGAATGGCCTTTTTCTACCTAGTTAAAATTACCCAAATGTTACATGGTAATCATTTCTTGTTTTCTCTTGTAAATGCTACCATCTTTTACCTTAGTATTTCTATTCATTTTCCTCAGTGCAGTTTATTACTGCAAATAATGTTTCACTATTGGTCCTCAGAGTTTTAAAACCTGAAGTAAGCAATAGTTTGATGTGGGAAGAGAATAAAATTAATTATTTTGTGTTATCATTTTCTGTCCAATATATGTTCACCAATATTAGTCAGTGTAGTCAAGCAATGAAGCTGATAAGTATTTAGCTTTTCTCTTTACTGAGTCATAATTGAAACAATTGTTCCAGCATGGCTCTGAAAAAGCAGAACTGCAGGAAGAGTTGGCTTTTAAATGATTCATATGTCCTGATCACCAGTGACTAATCAAATATCTTTTAACAAGAGTAGGTTATTTGCAACGTCCTGGTGCTTATGTGAATAGTTTCTACCTGCATGAATCTCTCTGAGGTTGAATCATATTACTACTAAAGGGAATAAGCTACTTGTTTCCCATTATTTTTATTTCTGCAAAGTAAGACTAACATTTGATTATTTCTCCTAGCATTGCAATTATTTACTTATAGTAAAAACTAAGGCAGTTTTTGTTGAGGATAGCGTTTGGCAATAGTTTGACAAGACAGTCCTGAATGATCATCTGCAACTTTAGCTCTTACTTAAAGAAATGAATAGATCAAGGTCATCAAGGTCATCTGAGTGGTACAAATGGGTTTGAATGACACAGATAAATTTCCAGGTGGCCTTAACAACTCCCTAAAAGAATGCAAATGTCCTATTGTCTGCAAGGATTATAAATCCTTCCATTTCTCACCATCCAGTTAGAACTGAAGAAGCTTCTTGGATGAACAGTGAAACATCTTCAAAGAACAACAAGAAAACCCTGTTGCCTTTTGGGGGGAAAAAGCACCTTTGGGACAACTATGACCTGGATGACTGAGAATTTCCTTAGACATAGTTTGATTATCTGCCATCAGGATTGTGCCAACTCTTAGAGATTACATAGAGGAAACTTCTTCAGCTACCTTCTCCTGGGAGAGCATATTCCAAAAATGCACCTATCACCACTTTAAATCCATCCATGTTGCTGATGATTGTCTTCTCTCTTTTTCCAACACTGTAGACTTCCAGAAAACTTCACATAATGTGTCAAAATATTATAATTTGTGTCTGGTTATTTGTGCTTCAAATGAGAAGTCTGAATTGATTTATTATATGATCCATGTTTGTTTTCTTAACTATCCAAGGTATTCTCAAAAGTGTTTTCCATTGCCAAAAATTCAAAAGCATTAATATACTTTCTAGCCTACTTTCTCAAAGACAAATTTTGCTTCCATAGAGTATAACAAGGAAATAGAGTGGCACTTAACAATTCTGTCAATAAAATTAATAAAATTAACTAAATTTGATCTTGGCTTTAACATACAGAAAGAAGACTTGTTGAAAACAATAGGTCTTAAATAGTCATTGAATATACAAAGCCTATCCTTTGTATTTATTAGATGACAGAGTTTATATACCCATCTTATAACTTTCCATATAATTGATACAAAATTGATAAAGAGACTCAGAAGACTGTTCATAGTTTTTATATGGTTTTGCCAAATATTGTGATACAGAAAAGCTATTGTCTGCCATGGAATCAGTTTTAACTAAGGAAATCATGCATACTTAGATATAATGTAATGTAATACCTACTCTTGGAACAAAGAAGGAAAAAAGCTGTTTTTCATTATAGTAGGAATCTAAATGCTTGAAAATTTAATAGAACATTACATGTACTGTAATCCCCCAAATGCATAATTTAGATTTAATAGCATCCTAAGAGTTAGTTCCTGGAATTTAAGAATAAATTTAAAGTAACCTCTATTTTAAACAAAAGATTTCTTTTTTAATCGCTTTCTGAAATAATAGGTTGGATTCCTTATATATGCATTCACAATGAATTATAGATTCTCACTGTTAAGCTGACAATTTCCCTTTGGAGAAGGGATATCTTTTCCTTAAAAATGGCATTTGTTGAATGAATCACGTGCAAGAGTACAAAAAAACTGATTTGCGGATTTGGAGGTAGGGATGAAATTACTGCAATGAAAATAAGGGAAAATGAGTTTGTGATATGACAAAAATTAAAGGATTGAATTTGAGAATGTGTGGGATAGCAGTTAATGTTTTGAACTAGGAATAGAGAGACCCAAATTCTAGTCCACTCATGGAAGTTTACTGGGTAATTTTGGGCAAACTTCTGTCATGGCCCAAATTATTTCAAAGTGATGAGGAAAAATAGGAGATGGCGGTGTCATTTTGAGCTCCAAAATGAAAGGACAGGATTTAATACTAATAAATAAAAATGAAACACTCTAAAATAAATTAATAACAGGTTGGGTAATTTCTACTACAACACCTTATGAGAATACTGTCAATATTTAGTTTATGTGACTATAGCAATAGTATTTTGTTAAACTATTTATTTTATTTATTTATTTATTTCTGAGTTTTATATACCGCCCTTCTCCTGAAGGACTCAGGGCGGTGAACAGCCAACTAAAATACAAGTAGACAAAGTATAAATTATTTAAAAGAGAATTAAACACTAGACTGTCCCAAATCTAAAAACCCCAATTAAAATCAATAAAACTTCATACCACATCCCAAGTAATCTAAAAACCCCATTTAAAATCCCATTAGTCAGCTCAGGCCGGCCTGCTCGAAGAGCCAGGTCTTCAGGTCACGTCTGAAGGCCCTCAGGTCACTGGTCGTTCGTAATCCAGGGGGCATCCCATTCCAAAGGGCGGGTGCCCCCACAGAGAAGGCCCTATTCCTCGGGGTCACCAGACGACACATAGAAGGCGTCGGGACCCGGAGGAGACCCTCTCTGTGGGAGCGCACTGGTCGGTGGGAGACTACTGGCAGAATGCGGTCTTGTAAGTATCCTGGTCCGATGCCATGGAGCGCTTTAAAGACCAAAACCAGTACTTTAAAGCGAACCCGGAAGGCCACTGGCAACCAATGCAGCTCGCGCAGGAGGGGCGTCACGTGGGAGTATCTCGACGCCCCCGTAACCACCCGCGCGGCTGCATTTTGTACCAGTTGAAGCCTCCGGGTGCTCCCCGCAGGGAGCCCCATGTAGAGGGCATTACAGTAGTCCAGACGGGAGGTGACCAGGGCATGAGTGACTGTGCGTAAGGCGTCCCGATCAAGAAAGGGCCGCATCTGGCGTATCAGGCGAACCTGATAAAACTAGTTTTATGTTCCAGCTTGTTGTGTGAACCCAGTTATTACATAAGCAAAAAATGTTTTGAAAGGACACAATTTTTTAAAAAAAAAATAGAAATAAAATTTTAAAATGAAAATAAATGTATGGAGAAGTCCATGAAAGGATTTTCTTTCATATGTTAGCCCTTTAAGTCATTTGCAGGCAACTTGTGGACTTGATCCACTCAAGGATGTTCAGGAAACAAAAAAGTCTTAAGTCTTTGAATGGCAAATACTTGATGAACAGAAAAAACACACCAGCCTCCTATATCCCCTATATCTTTGACCCCAAATTGAGCAGAGAATTTGGCAGAGATAAGTAACAATTTAGTTATGTTCCTCAGATAAGTAGAAGATATGACCAGAGCTGTACACTTTATTGCTAGACATAAACATGCCATGATTCAGAAAACGGTATTGGCAATTTTCTTTCAATCCCTTTCCTAGTGATCCATAGCATAGCATTTACTTTTTTCAAATCTGTTGCTCATGATTTAACAACTTCATTCAACTATCAATATTTTTTTTCCTGGATAGTTACAGAAAGCTAAGACAACATAGGTATTTGTGTATGTGTGTGTATTGTAATGTGTACCATTTGACAATTGGATTAAACCATCCCTGGCATTCATTGACCATTCACTCAAGAAATAATCCTTCTGGAACTCTTCCCAACTTGCCAATCACTTTGGATTTTAATCACCTTAATTACTTTGCTATCACTCATAAACTTGGCTAACTTACCACTTACATCTAAGATAAACTCATCTATGATCAAGTAAAAAAAAGCCTTACTTCCATTGAGAAAATGGCCTGTTTTACTTTCTGTTTTTTTTAATCACTTAGCAATGCATAAAAGAACAGGGTGTCTTATCCCATGACCTTTTCGTTTATAAAAACCTTTGATGAGGAACTCTGTCAAAGTCTTTCTAAAAATCCAAATATACAGTGTTGACAGGGTCACTTCAATTCATGTGCTTGTTGACACTTAAAGCCCCCGCCAACAACAGCACCCCTTTAACAGTTGGTAAGGCGGGATGAAGATAAAAACTAACAAAGAAAGCCACAGAATTTACATTTAACTAATGCTGAGATGGGTTATGAAAGTTTTAGATAAGCATAAGTGTTGCAATGATTGTAACTAGATCCTGAACAGTGCCTTAAAATTTCTGGATTAAGAAACATCAATAACTGTGGATTCTCATTTTTGAAAATATAAAGTTCAACCATCAGAATAAAAACGAAAATGGTTAAAGCCAAGAAGGCTGGAAACTTCAAAAGTTTAAAACAAGTTAGTATTAGGTGGAAAAGAAATTGATGACCTACCCTCAATTTGTAGGTATAAAACATTCTGAGAATATTTCCTTTATGATGTAGTTTTGGATTTTTACCTCAAGGTCAAGCAATATATTAATGATAGTCTAGTTAAGATTTCATATTACTCCCTAAAAAGACTGTGGGTTTTTAAAAACTGGGTGGGTCTACATTGTTAAATGCTCTATTTAAATATTTTGCATTATATCTCAAAGGTGTTTTTTTTTAGAGACAACTGGACTTTCTGATTTTTCCTTGAAGACGTTTCACTTTTCATCCAAGAAGCTTCTTATATTGAAGTGCTTCTTGAAAAAGCACCTTTGGAACAACCATGACCTGGATGACTGAGAATCTCCATAGATATTTTGCATTATGATAACGTTTCTGAGTTTTTATGAGTAACTGCCATTTATAAAATTAGCTTATTGGATTTTCTATAACTGTAGAAAACAGTTACTGTATAGCAAAAGCAACTGAAGGATAATAAATAAATAAATAAATAAATAAATAAATAAATAAATAAATAAATCCCCTACCATTTTAATAGGTTTGGTGTACAAATTACTTCACATAACTTAATGGCCTCAGTATTATTTACAGCACCCTGAGTGGATTATTAACTATTTATTTGTTTGTTTGTGTATCTATCCAAAGGGATTATAGCCATCCAACTGCAACAGAATTGTAATAGCCAGCTGGTCTATTGGTTAGGGCAGTCATTGTCTCGGCCCAACTTAACTCACAATTACTGTTGTAGGGAAAATAGGAGGAGAACAGTGTTGCTTTAAATTATTTGTAAAAATAATAAAGGTGGGATATAAATAAATAAATTATTAAAATATTGTAAAGTTGCTACTTTCATATTATAAAGAAGAAATCTCTAATTGGAGAACCATGTTTTCCTAAGGCTATTTCTTAGCACCCAGGCTTATGGCTGGAAAATCGTGTTTTTGTGGATATATTCATGAAATGCTGAAGGATGAGAGAAGAAATGGACTCAGAAGCTGGGTGGGAATATATGTCAATACTTGTGGGCAATTTTGCTCTCAGTAGTTTTGGCTTGAGCCTATCATTGGCAATATTTCCGAGCAACACAGCCTTCCATTTGGCAGTTATTAAGTGAAGCAGCTGCTTATTCTCAGCAGTATGTTTTTTTTCTTCCTGTCAGTCCATGTATCCACTGCCTGCCCTTCTCCCTAAAACACAAATTGTATGTTATCCAATATAAATTTCCTGGCCTCTTTCAGTGTTTCAGGAAATGAAATGACCAGAGAAAAATTAGGATTTGCGGTTGTTTTTGTAGGGTGTGCCTATCACTGTGGAAAAAAACAACAACAGATCTCTAGGGGAGGGTGAAAATATTTACATACACACTTGCTCGATATTTAAAATTGTTTCTTTTGGATTTTGTTTAATACTTTACTAAAAAAATGAGAAAAAAGACTGTATATTAAAATAAGCCACTGTGAAGATACCACATAATATCTTTGTGTAAAGTAAGTAAACAATTATTTCAGCTGATTTAATGGGACTGAGTATGTCCCTCTTGTCACATTTAGCTATGTTAATTTTCTACAATAAAATCATAATTAAATCAAATTCAAATGAAGATAATTAATGAATGTTTTTTTAACACCGGAATATTTTGAAAATATGGCCTCACCTGCTTTGCAATTTGTTTGTAATTCATTCATATTTATATTTATGCCTAACCGTAGTCACAGAGGATACATGATGTTCACCACCATCTTTGAATTATTGGATATTTAATTTAAAATCTGTGAAATGAAATGATTGCTGAAGCTGATAAACAAAGCCACCCATTTACACTTGATTTTGTTTGGCTATTAGTGTATATTATTTTAGCACTTGTAAGAAGTTTAAAATCTAAATTGCTATTAGTATTTATATATTTAAAATGGGGGTAGGCCAACTAGAAGAGAAACATTTCTCAATCGTTGTGTTAATGCAGTTTACTTGTTTAATTATTCAATACAGAAATGAATTAGCAATATGTACTTCAACATTATATACATTCTATTCGTGTGTGTGTGTGTGTGTGTATGACATAAGAATGGGGATTACAGCTAAATCTAGTTATAGTAACACCAATACAGTATACAGTAATTTCATATTTTCTATTGTTACTTCAATCACATTCCTGTACTGTTCCATAAATTGCCTTTTGTTCCTCACCTCTCTCATCAACTCCATGCAACCATGACTTTTTTGGTTTTCTCCTTCTTTTCAACCCATTCATGTATTTGTTTTGCTATTCAAACCTAATTGCTTCTATATGACCAAATATAAGTACTCCATGTACAGTACTTTACTTTCGTATACAGTTCATTTTCTTTCATCACAGATTCATTCTTGATCTTATTTCTTTTTGCTTTACCATACACATCTCTTGGGTATTCCACTTCCACTGCATCTGACTTTTATATTTCACCTGACATACAGTACACAATTCTTACTTCAACATAACGAAGTGGATAGTAGCAAGCTCTTGGTTTCTCAGACAACAACTTGGCATTTTCTGCATATATAAAAACACATCATGTTTCAAAACCACAGGAAGTTTTCATTTAGTGACTGCCTCAGACAGTGACTATAAATTACAACAGTGATGAAAAAGTAACTTTGTGGTCAATAACTGCATTTATGACTTTTGTACTTTTTCTTTCTTAATCATGTGTTTATCATTACAGTCAGATAGCGTACACTGTCCTGTGCCTAACCTGTTTTTTTTTTTTCCATCCTCCTCATAGGTCTGTTACAGAGATTACCTAAACAAGCTGTGTCTTCCTGAACTGCTTTTCTCTGCAATAGATCCCTGAACGTGTTGAATATTGAATTATTCAGTAAAGATCTATTTGTTTTCACATGTTTTATCTCTGTTATGTACCAGTAGATGATATTGCATCCAGCAGCCTTTCTTTATACTTATGAAATATACTCTTATTAAAGCCTATTTACTTTTTCATATATTTCCTCATATAAGTTCCCAATAAACAATGTTTCTCAGAAGTGCAAAAAACATTGGCTGTTCAGCTTAAATCACATTGCAGTTCCCACATTTGCTTATTCACTTTACATATTTTTCTATGAGAATTTCATCAAATGTATTGCCAGGTCATTTATCCCTCTGCATATTTTTTGTATTCCTTCTTACTACCCTTCTCTTTGTGTCGGGGAATAAAAATGGTATTTTCAGCTTTCTGTATCAGCCACAGATATTTAGCCATGCTAAACAAATTACACAGATAATTTTTACATTCTTATAATTAATGACTTCTTTACTAAGTTTTTTTTATAAGCATACCATAAATGTTTCAAGAAAATTAGTTTTTTCTTGTTTTTAAAATGCTGCATTCAGTTTTAGTTTTTGACATAATACTTTCACTTCAGTTACTTCTAATTCACTTAATTTCTCTTATTTTTAATTCCATTCATTGCAGTGGAAGGTCCTTCTTTAGCTCACTTCATTCATTGATTCATTCATTGATTCATTCATTGATTCATTCATTCATTCATTCATTTTTGCATCTATCAAAATCACTTAGAATTTTTTCTCTTTTCAATTAATAGTTCTTAGTTTTTCTTGACCACATCCTTTACAACTATTTATATCTTTATAAACTTTATATTCCATATGCATTGTACAATATTTTTCTTTCTGATTTTGCAATAATCATCCTACTATATACCTATTTCTTTCAATTCATTATTGCACTGAAGACCTTTTTCCTTCCATTAACATAATTGCACACAGTACATTTTTTACTGTGTTCCTTCTTCTATTCATATTGTTGGCAGATTAATCTAATTTTTTTCATACAGGACAGCATTCATAAAAAGAGTTCTATTCTCTTTCATTATTGTACTCTTAGTTCAGTTTCTTTCACTTCTTTTTCTTTGATGTCCCAAGGTCACTACTAGCAATACCAAGAAGTGGTCTGTTACACATTTAGAATCCGTTATCACACTTATATCGTAATTATCTCAGTCTTTCATCATAACATGTGATGCTTTTATAGTTATATTCATTATTTATCAAGTGTATCTATGAATAGACTTGTTCTTAAACCATGCATTTGAATCAAACATACCTCTTCTAAGTAGGTGCTTAGGTAGTTCTAAGTAGATGATCACCAAACCATTAACATTCTAATTCATGCTTGCATTCTCAGATAGTTCAATCATCTTTTCTATACTCTCTCATCTCATCCCTACCCATCCATTCATAGTACTTAACAGAATATTCTCCCACCAACTCCTAACTGCATTCATTCAGAATGTTGTCCTCCCCGCCCCCCAAGCTCATGTATCACCATTCATTAGAGTGGAACATGCAATTATCACCAACCTACTGATTAATAAATTCTTGTGCATCCACAATCTAAATGATTCCAGTTCATACTTTCTGCAATATATTTTAATCCTTTCATTCACCTATCTGCTCCCTCCCCTGCAAGAAATAATCAGTTCCACTCCACCTATTATATCCTTTCCTTTTTTTCTTAGTTTCACAGACACATACAATATTTGTTTTTTTCTTTCTTCAGGTTGTTTTTGTTTAGTTGTCTTCTTTACCATTTACTTCTCTGACATTCAAAGTTGCAATATTTTGTATGTTGTGATCATCACCAGGTTATTGACCTCTGCCACACATAGCTTAGGTCAATTGAGATTCTCACATACTGCCTTTAAATAAATCAGCATTTAGACTAAGTAATCATAATTAGTCAACTCTATGCCACCTGGAAAATTCCCTGTTAACAGAAAAGGACAGTAGTGATTGGTTTTGGCACAATTTGGCCAATGAATTACAAGTCCAGGTTCATTCTATTCTATATGAGTAGGATCTTTAATCTAGATAGCATTTGCAAGCAAATATGCTATTGCCTGAAATAATAGACAATTCTACCAGTTTAGAAATAGATACAATATATTGACACTCATGCTATGAATATATTCTATTATTGCCTAGGACAAGGTGCTTTTTTAAAAAAAATAGTTTTAGACTTCTCCCATGAAATAAATGAAAGGGAAACTAATGTTAGAGATCAAGAACCAAAAATTTATTTTTATTTATTTTATTTATTTGATTTGTCAATCGCTTACAAGATACAGGTATAAGAATAAATATAGTTTTGAATACATGAGATAGATACTTATAAGAAAAATAAAAAGAAACAATAGGACAGGGACGGTAGGCATGATTGGTGCGCTTATGCACGCCCCCTACTGGCCTCTTAGGAATGGGTGAGGTCAATAGTAGACAGTCTGAGGTTAAAGTTTTTGGGGTTTGGGAAAGAAACCAGAGTCAGGTTGAGTATTCCAAACATTGACCACTCTGTTGCTGAAGTCGTATTTCCTGCAATCAACTTTGGTGCTGTTAACTTTGAATTTGTATCTATCGTGTGCTCTTGTTTTGTTATGATTGAAGCTGAAATATTCATTTGCAGGTAGGACATTGTAATGTATGATTTTATATACTATATTTAGATCGGACCGGAGGCGGTGTAGTTCTAGGTTTCTAGGTCTAGAGTTTCAAGTCTGGTGCCATAAGGTATTCTGCAATGAGTAGAGGAGTGAAGAACTCTTCTTGTATAATATATATATATATAAAATAATAATATAAATAATATATTGTAATAATAAAATAAAAAGGTTACTGATGTTTTTTTTTTAAAATTTATATTCTTACAAACTTTTTCAAATGCAGGTTTAATGGGGGCGGAGAAAGCAAAGATTTCCCCTAGTAAGTAGGTAGTAATTCACTAAGAAAATATGTTTAACTATTTTGTAAGCTTGTGATTAGTGATCTTCTAGCCAAAGGATGAGATGATTGTATAAGTTCTTTAAATTTGTGAAAAATGTGGGCATGATAACATCTTTTCACCACACAGAAATATTCTGGAAATAATCAAGAAAACAATTGCTAATCATATTAATTTCTCATGTTTGCTTGTAATTCTATTATTTTCCATCACAGCATTTGCATTTTTAAAAAATCAACATAAAGACTCATGGTTTTTTAAATGTATTTGTTTTTTTAAAAGTCATATATATATATAGAGAGAGAGAGACAGCCAGATTGTAATTATCTGTTGAAAAAATGTTTTGAAGTCACATATACTGTATATTTCCTAACTATTGTTTTCTTTTTCTTCTTTTTCTTATACATTTCTGTTTTTTTGGTTTTTCTCCCCCTTTTGTCTTGTATCATATAAAAACTCTAAATAAATATAAGAACCTCATGTGCATAAATACTTTCGTAAATGTATTTTAAACTTAAAATAGTAATTTCCAACTGTTTTGGTGTACACTTTTTAAGCCAAGAATTGCATCATGAAACTGATATCAGAAGAATAATTATACTCCAATCTTCACATTAGGCTAGAAAATATGAATCAGACCAGTTTAGATCCAAATTCACAATGATCAGATTTCTCAAGCATCCCTAGCAGATGGCTTACCAAGTGGCAACATGCATATTGTGATATGTTACCATATGGTTCTCAGTAGTCACATGGATTGGTGCTCAAAAAATTCTAAACGATGCCATCCAACCACAATAGTCAAAAATTGCAGTAAATCAAATGATGTGCTGTTGGCTCTCCATTCAAATGTGTTTCTTAGCTCAGCCACTTTACCTGTTTAATGTGGGAAAGGTTGCTTAGATTTTTAAAAAGTTGCAGGGTGGAATGGAAACACTGAGTTTAAATATTGTTTCTTTACACCACAGCTTCATTTCTTTTCATTCCTGTTGCCTGTCACCAGTATTGTGAAGCCTCGGGCTGTTATAGCTGTACACATACGTATGCAGCCAGAAAATGATTGCTTACCCTTAAGAGAATGATTAAAGGTTTATTGAAAAATATGGGTTTGCAGGTTTTCTTAGAGTTTTTTTTATCCTTGAAGCAACCAGTAAAGTCAACTTATTGTGATGCCTATGCAGTAATTAAATCTAATATGGAGGGGAAAATGGCATTTTTCTTTTAGCAGGGTCAACTTATGTGAATCTTTCCTGAAGTATTGGGGTACTGGAGTCATTAGGGTGGACAAGGCATAGGGAAAGCTACCTCCAAATAGAATCCAATGACATGTTGAGTCATATTATCACAAACAATGTTGTTAGTCAAAAGTATATGACTTGCAAACATATCTGCTTTCCAGGACAAAACATGGTTGCAATGAAGAAACACGTTTTGACACTTACTTGATGGTTAAGGAATAAGTTATAATTGTGACAGCTGGAGAAAAGAAACCCCACCAAGAGCAGAAAGTCCCATTTCAGTAAAAATGCTTCAATTTGCTTTAAAAATGTTCTATGATTCACACAATGGTGGCATTCTGTGACATATTTCAAAATTTATTAAAACACTATATCTGCATGACATAGCCAACTGAACATTATTATACCATAATACCTGTCAATGAAAGCTGACACCAACTTGTTAAGAGGACAACTATCATATTTGGACTGTAAAAACTCAAACCACCTTAAGATGACAACAAATAATTAGATTTTCATGTATTAGTTTGCTGCCATCTAGCAGTCATCCGGATTTTTGCCTGCCAGCTAAGCTAACCACAGTTAAAATTTATATTCCATTATATTCAGGTAGAAAAATGGTATTAAATCTAATCCTAGAAAGTAAGATATTTGAAACCTCCAAGCTCATGAATGTGTCCAAATCATGCTGTTGGTTTTGTGGCCATTTTTAAAGCTATCATTATTACTAATTTAATCTCTGCATTTTTCCACATTGCTGCATTGTTTCTCCTGCCTGAATTTTCTTTCTTTCTTTCTTTCTTTCTTTCTTTCTTTCTTTCTTTCTTTCTTTCTTTCTTTCTTTCTTTCTTTCTTTCTTTCTTTCTTTCTTTCTTTCTTTCTTTCTTCCTTCCTTCCTTCCTTCCTTCCTTCCTTCCTTCCTTCCTTCCTTCCTTTCTTTCTTTCTTTCTTTCTTTCTTTCTTTCTTTCTTTTCTCTCTCTGTCTCCCTCTCTCCCTTCCCTTTCCCTTTCCTCTTTCTTGATAAAAGGCAAAGTTTAATTGATTTTGTCTATCATATTGATGACTGAAATATTCTGATTCTTCTGTCATTAACCAGGCTTATTGTAATGTGGCATTATTTTTAAAACCATATGCGAGTACCATAAATAAATCTTCCTTATTTTTTATTCATTTAACAATCTGAATTAATTACATTGTTTAGATATATTAAGTGGAATTGGAATCTCCATTCTTAGATGGCCAAATTACACACAGAGAGGATCTAGAGAGGAAAATCCAGGGGGAATTTTTGAAGTAGAAATAGGCAATGCATAGTTCAAATGTAGCCTCTCTGTCTCCCCCATTGTTAAATTCCACAGAAGAACCAAAAGTCACATGGCCAATATCTTACCAGATATGAATATGCCTATCTGACCAATTTGGGAAAGACAGGGTCTGTTGAAAGTTTACTCCTATTGTATGAGAAACAGCAGCCTCAACAGAAATACATGCAACAGCCTCCAGTCTCATTGAAATTCTATATACAAGTTAAAATTGTTTTATTTCAGCATACTAGTGTTTGCAGCAGAGTAATTATGTGTTTTATCTTTCCTTTTGAAGGTATTTTTTTGTTTTTCATATTGCTTTAATTATTTATTATTATTGAGTTGCCTTGGTAAAATCCTACACTTAGGCAAGAAAAACCAAAAGTACACATATAGACTGAGTGAAACCAGGCTCAATAGCAGTAACTGTGAGACGGATCTTGGAGTCTTAGTAGACAACCAGCTAAATATGAGCCAGCAGTGTGCAGCAGCAGCCAAAAAAGCTAATGCAATCCTAAGTTGTATTAACAGAGGGATACAATTAAGAACAAGGAAGTACTAATACCACTCTATAAAGCCTTAGTAAGACCACACCTAGAATACTGCATCCAGTTTTGTTCACCACATTATAAAAAAGATGTTGAGACTCTAGAAAAAGTACAGAGAAGACCAACCACGATGATTAGGGACTGGAGGCTAAAACATACAATGAACGGTTGCAGGAACTGGGCTTGGCTAGTCTAGTAAAGAGAAGGACCAGTGGAGATATGATAGTGGGCTTCCAATATTTGAGGGGCTGCCATAGGGAGGAAGGGGTCAAGCTATTTTCTAAAGAACCTGTAGGCCAGACAAGGAATAATGGATGGAAACTGAACAAGGAGAGATTTAACCTGGAAATAAGGAGAAACTTTCTGACAGTGAGAACAATCAACCAATGGAACAGCTTGCCCTCGGAAGTTGTGGGAGTGCCATCACTTGAGACTTTCAAGAAGAGATTGGACTGCCATTTGTCAGAAATGATGTAAGGTCTTCCGCTTGGGCGGGTGATTGGACTAGATGAGTTGACTAGATGAGTCCCTTCCAACTCTGATTATCTGTTATCTGTTTTTTTGGGCAGGGTCTGAGTCTGAGGTGACTTGCAAACAGTGTAAATAAAACATGACAATAAATAAACTCAATCACAAACCATCTTATTGACACCACAATGATTTTCTGCAGTTTCCAGAAAGTCAGTCTGATGGTTGTTACATGGGAAAATGGAAATACACATAACAGTGTCCACAACCACTGATATTCTGGAGCAATTGAAGCATATTGCAGTAATCCAATCAAGAAGACAAACTGAGGAGAAAAAGTCCCACCCACATCCTGTGACATCCAAAGTGATCCACAAGTATGAGAAACACTGTTTCAGTACTATACACCAGAATGAAATCCTGCTGGAAAGGTTGCAGATAATCTGTTTCCTCTGGTGGTCCTTTGAATCTGTGAGCCAGCCAATCACCCTAAAAGATGGAAGGTTGGAGATTGGATTGAAGTTTTCTCAACTGCTGAATCCAAGGAGAGATGCACCAGCACCTCTTTTCAAGCAGAAAGAAAAGCGTCCGCCATAGCTTGGAATCCAACTTTCACTGTCTGGGAAGCCTTAACTAGCTAGGAGAAAAAAAGGGTCTAAAGAATGGATAGTAAGAGCTTATTGCCCCAGGGACTTCTCAGGCTGAAACTGAATAAAGACATAATAGTTTAGAACATTTAAGCTCCAAACAACAAGAGCAGCCACAACAAACAGAGTCTATCAGCAAAAATGTTTCAATCACAAACATTTTTAGCACTTCTGCTCCTGAGACAATCAGCTAATAGAAAATAATGAAAACCCATGGCAAAGATCCACAGCTTCCTTCCCCAAGCACTGTGGGAGCTCTGCAATCATTCTCTGGCTGAGGCTAAAGCTGTCACTTCCAAAGTAATAATCTCTCTCCCCTTATTCCACCTCCCCTGGCTTGGAAATTTCCTTTTAATGAGAGCTTTGGGGAAAATCCATTTAAAACTGCTTCCATCTGCATTTTTTCAAAACTGTAAGTGGATTTAAAGCTTTAGGAACAGCCCAGTTTGCTCTAGAAAAGGTCCAGCTGTCTCTGAAATTGACTGTTTCCATTCATTTATGTTTCTCAATGTAGTTCCTTAGTAGTGTGTCCTATATGTTACTCGAAGGGTTTTCTTGGAGCTTGAAGATTCTGCTGTAAGTCTTCTGCTGTAAGACCTGGGAACTTCACAGGTGACAAGGGCCCTATCGGGTCTTTTCCATACTCCACATCTATCAAATTATTTCCTAAATATAAGGGGCAAAGGCACCCCTTACTGTATTAACAGACAGTAATGCAGTATGTGAGCTGTGTTGTCCATCAGTCACCATTGAAATCTATTAAGACATCTTAGCATCATGTCTCTAATTGAAAAATAAGAGAGGGTGTCCAGCAACCTTGCCTATCACAGTGGTCAGATGGAACTTTGCTACTTGCTCAAACAACATTTCTTTTTCAGCTGTGCCATATTGAACACTAATCCTGCTCTCCAGACCTGATTCGTAATCCACAAAACTGCTCTTTACATGATTTTCATGTAGAATGCACACTTTGCAAGAACATCCCTTAAGAGTTTAGCAGACTTGTCCAGCACTGCATGTGAGGGAAAGAATGTGTCTGTTGTTTGGGGACAGTTGCATAGGTGTTGTGTTGAATTTATATAGTTTGTTGCGAAAGTGACTGCCTGCGAAAGCTCCTCTATTGGGGCTGAAAGATAAGAACAGAAGCAGTATGCTCCATCCCATATTTGGGTAGATCAGGTTGCCCTGATAGACTAGTTTCACTGGAAAAACATTTGCATAAGTGTTCTGTTTATATTTCTGCAAATGTTATGTTTTGGCTAGAGTGCACTCAAACAGCAAAGCACAGAATATGAAGACACATCAATCCATCCACAGGTTAGACATGTATCTCCTGCACAGTCGGGATTTGGGAGGTGTTTGTGCTGATCTATCTGCAGTCACCTGCTACCATCAATCCCTTCTCAGGTAGGTATGCAGAGACAGTATGGGCAGTTACAGATAACTCTAAATCAGCTTTTAGCTGTTTATCTACAATTAAAACTCCAAATGCTCTTAATATTAACAAGACTTTTTAATATTAATTAGGATTTTCTTGCCAGAAAGTATAGACATCTATGCATCTCAGTTTGGTGCCAGTACCTAAAGAAAAAGATGGTATTTCTACAAACCTGTTCCTTCAAAAAAGCTAAATGTCATCTTTCCAAGTCATTTTGGGAAAATTGTGTCTGTCTTTACAAATGTAGATAATTCAGTAGGAGAAATTCAACATTTTACTTCATTTCATTTTAACACCACCTGATGTGCTCCAAAATTTTGAACATCTGCAGGAGGTTTATGGTATCTCACCCACAATTAAACCAAGCAGAAGAGATCTAGAGGCAGCTGGCTCACAAATTTGCTACATGCAGAGATGCCAGCCATGAGGAAAGAACTAATGATGTTGAAATCAAGAGGAAGCTACAGTTTCAGTAGAGTTAACTGGGTCACCAGAGTTGTTACTCAACATTAGAATTTTGGTAAGAAAAACATGTAATATGTATATTACAGCTTTTCCTAAACAGATTTTTTTTCTTTTAATTTAATACAAGGATTATGCAGATAAACTCAATAGCATTTCAATCCATTAAAGTCTGGCAATAGTTTATAAAACTTAGGAGAATGGTCAGTTTCTAAATACTTTAATCTGAGAGATCGATTACCATAACAAAGCAAAACCATTTTTTTCTTGCAGTCTGTTGGAAACATACCAAAAATGGTTAAATAGACACTGTAATAATTATATTGATAATTATCTCATTATAAAGTTGTTACCTTTGACAGCCATTCCAACAATATGTCAGAAAAAAATGACTTACAAAAGAAGGAGATTATAAGTGGGTTTCACCTAGATAAGTAGTTCAATTTAATCTCTGCTCTACTTACTTCACTGGTGACCATAGTGTTTTGAATTTAATTTAGACACTCTGCAAATCAGATCACTTCTGATTCAAATGTGGACATTTAAATCAAATTTCTGAACCAATTTGTAAAAAAATAATAATTCAGCACTGAATTGTTGAAACCATACACTGATTTTGGGGGGAATCTGATTCCATTCCACTTTTCCATGCAATTCAGAAAGTTGATTTTGTTTAGTGATTAAATCATTTTTTTTATCATCGCCCTATTCATATTTGCAACTTACAATTCAGCTTTTTATCACAAGAAGTGGAAACTTTTGGACTTTAAATTGCATGTGGCCCACAGTGAATTTTATGCAGATAACTCCTAGAAAAATGAGAAAGAAAAATCAGGTAAATGCTGAAATTGATCCAACAGTTCAGAACAATGATTAAATCAGGACTGTTTCAAGAAGACAGGAAATGGGGAAACCAAAATAAATAATGTCTATGGAGATGCTCATTCATCCAGGTCATGGATGTCCCAAAGATGATTTTTTTTCAAGAGGCAACTGGACTTTCTGGTTTTTCTTTGAAGATGTTTTGCTTCTCATCCAAGAAGCTTCTTCTGCTCTGAGCTTAAGAAGGTTCTTGGATGAGAAGCGAAACGTCTTCAAAGAAAAACCAGAAAGTACAGTTGCCTTTTGAAAAAAGCACCTTTGGAACAAAATAAGTAATGGAAGTAGAGAGAAATCCTTTGTAAATGTGGTCAGTTCAGTTCCGTGCAAATAGCACAGTCCTATTTTTTATTCTTTATCTTTTTAATCATTCACCAATATGTTATTGCAAATGCAGTGAAGGAAATTTTCAGTTTTATTTGCTAACTTTAGTTTTGCATTCCTCTCCCGGTAAGATATTTTCATACTCATTAAGAACTCCCTTGATACTCTCATGGATTCTTTTCTTGTTATTGCTAATTTAAACTATTTTTACTGTCTTGTGTCATGCACATTAAATTTGCTTAGAAACTCCCCTGCTAGTTTATGACCTTGTTCAAGGGGACAATCTGTTAGCAAATAATGAATGCCTGTCCCAGTTACAATCTGAAAAGTATCATATTATCATTATATGTCTAACCTGATAGTAGTAAAGAAATACAGGGACCAGTTCTGTTGCTTGTAATTTACCAGTACATAATAATCACTAATGAACTCTTGCATTTATATTTTCAGTTCATGAGATTTTTTTCCCTTCCTTTCAAAAGAAGAGGCATTGTTAGTTAACACTTAATTTGTAACAATTACAGAGACAGTATAGAATGGCATGTTATTGCTTTTTATCAAGGTAACATAGGAAGATATTGAAGCAGAAGTGTTATGCAACCTGTTAATTTGGGGACATGCAAATCTATTGATTTGCTTTATTGATTTTCAGTAGCTCTTCTCTGCAGCTTATGTTTATGCATAACGTTCTATCCCAAGGCAAGGACATTCAGAAAACCTCAACAGACCAATCCACGTAATTTAGATTTCCATGACAAATGAGACAACAAGTGGTACCCTTGAAAAAATGTCTACAAAGCATAACTATGTACTAATTATGATGATTATCAGAACAAATTCTATCTAATCAGGATTATTTTCCAGCAGTGCTCAGCAGAGGAATCTAGATTGACTCAAAAACAGTGATCTAAGATAACAGCTGTAGTGAAGAGAAAATGTATGTTCATAGCCATGGGTAAAATTCATTTTAAAAAACAATAATAATGATTGTTTTTTGTCATGCTCTTAGGATCAGGCAGTTCAAAGAACAATATGTTTCTTTATTTTAACATCTTCTGAACCTTTCTGGTACAGGAACATAATATTATTACATAAAGACTCAGAGGCTGAACCCTATCTGATCCTTCCCAATGAGGAAACTTGAGACTTCAGCAATTTCTATAACCTCTTGAAGGATTAAAGTCAGTATCAAGCAGAAATACCTATGGTCAGAGGTGTATTCAGCAGGTTCTGACCAGTTCTGGAGAACTGGTAGTGGAAATTTTGAGTAGTTCGGAGAACTGGCAAATACTACCTCTGACTGGAGATTTTGCAGTATCCTTCCCCTGCCACGCGCACCAAGCCATGCCCACAGAACCAGTAGTAAAATAATTTGAATCCCACCACTGCCTATGGTACTAACTTCCTTAAGATTTCAGTTGAACCCATTCAATTGTGAAAACAATATCTCTTTTACTAAGGACAATTTGAGTTGAGTATTACAAGATTCTGATAGTTTTTATCATATTAAGACATAGACCTTGCTTGTTATTCCTGCTCTCTGGTGGGTGTTCAAACATAGCTTAGTCAAGAATGTCAGGAAAGACAAAATTTTAACTTGAGATTTAAAAAAAACAACTTTTTCCAAACCTCTCAAACTCAGTATTTGTCAGCCTAGAAATTTCTAGGAGGACCCCTTCCACACCTATTAATGGTAAGCAGATAATACTAGGCATACTTACCATTGTGAGTGAGTTATGTAGGCCTTCATAAGTTTACCAGTTTCTGTTTTAAATCTATAAACAGCTAGGCTTATATATCGATTATATTGGTAACTCTACTGTAACTCTAATTTTTATTAGCATGCTACTTATCGCAATTTTCCATTCTGCATTTGAACATTTCTTGGCTTTGATTTTCTTCTCACAGGGATATAAAAAGTGGAGTTTTTCCAAGTACATTTTTTTTCAGATCCTGAAAAGAGATACCTAGGATCATAGAATATGAGGAGTCTTAGAAATTATCTAGTCTGAAGACAAAGGAGAGTCTAAATATTATAAAACATGGAATAAATTTTATAAATGGTATTATAATAGAAAACAAGATTGAAATACTAGCAGTTATGATTAATTTAAATAGTAATTAATATTTTAATAAAGGAATTATAAATGATTTAAGTAAAATGTATTTTTGTACAAGAAGGATAAGTTGGATGTATTGTGTTGCATAATTAAAATTAAAAAGAAGTTTAAAAAAAGAAATTATCTAGTTTGTCCAGTGCAAAAAGCCCAGCTCAATAAACCAATTGAAAAGACTGTAATTTGGTGTTGTTTTTAAATCATTTAGGGCATGGGTGTCAAACTCAATTTCACTAAGGGCTGCATCAGGGCTGTGGTTAACCTCGGGGGAGGGCAGGTGGGCAGGGCCGACTGGGGGTGTGTGACCAACTGGGGAAGCATGGCCAGCTTGTTGCCATTCCTCAAACTGCTGGCATGTTTGCTCCTCACACTGGATAGACCGGGCTAAAGCCACACTGGTCCCATGTTTTCTCTTCACATTGGGTAGACTGGGCTGAAGCAAGCCAGGTAGATTGAACTGAAGTGATGTGTGTAAGACAGGCTGTAGTGATGTGGGCTGACCTTGTTGATGACCCAAACTCTGTAAAGGATCTTGGAGTACTCATCTCAAATGACCTAAGTGCTAGAGCCCACTGTAACTACATAGCCAAAAAGGCGCTAAGAGTTGTTAACCTAATCTTACATAGCTTTTTCTCTGGTAATATTACACTAATAACTAGAGCATACAAAACATTTGCTAGACCAATACTCGAATACAGCTCATCAGTCTGGAACCCACATTACGTATCTGATATTAACACAGTTGAAAAAGTCCAGAAATATTTCACAAGAAGAGTTCTCCACTCCTCTACTCATTGCAGAATACCTTATGCCACCAGACTCAAAATTCTAGACCTAGAAAACCTTGAACTACGCCGCCTTCGGTCTGATCTAAGTATAGTATATAAAATCATACATTGCAATGTCCTACCTGTCAATGAATACTTAAGCTTCAACCATAACAACACAAGAGCAAACAATAGATACAAACTCAAGGTTAATCGCACCAAACTTGATTGCAGGAAATACGACTTCAGCAACAGAGTGGTCAATGTCTGGAATACTCTATCTGACTCTGTGGTTTTTTCCCCAAACCCCAAAAACTTTAACCTTAGATTGTCTACTATTGACCTCACCCCTTTCCTAAGAGGTCTGTAGTGGGCGTGCATAAGCGCACCAATGTGCCTACCGTCCCTGTCCTATTGTTTCTTTTATATTTTATTTTTCTTATATGTAGCCATGTATTCATAACTATGTTATACTTATACCTATTATCTTGTAAGCAATTGACAAATAAAATAAATAAATAAAAATAATTTTTCCAGGATGGTCCTGTAGGCTGGTTCTGACCACATCATGGGCCGGATCCAACCTGTGGGGCTTGTATTTGACATCCCTGATTTAGGTGGTTAAATGGAAGGGAAGCTTGATGAAAATAAAAGTGGAAACCCTTTATTAACAATGATAATGCAAACAATGATAATGCAAACTTTTCTTTCAGCCATATAACTGGAATATATGGCATTTCCAAGAGTGGGGTAAAACCCAAATAAGAAATAGCTACAGTACAAAGACTGAAAATTATTAGTTCTAATTCTAGTTAGCAGATGCTCAGACAAATTATATTTGATTTGCTAACCTTCTGGTTCTGTAGCGCTTTGGTTAGGGGAATTAGCACTGTGTATTTGATTTTCTTCTAACAAAAAATAAAAGATCTGGACATTCCTTATAATAGAACATGATCTCCAGATTAATCAAAAGCAATAATTCATTAGGAGGGTTAAAACCTCTTGGATCTCTGGAGCTCAGGAAAATGAATCTGCTGCTTTTCAATCAAGTATTTGAGAACTGGCTTCTATATTAGCATCTGTATGTATAATGTCTTCAACGGATGAATAGAACAGGGGGAGACAGAACATTATCTACTACATCTGCTACAGCAGGTTAGCTGCAGCAATTAATATACAAGGGTGCAGGAAAATGAGACAAGGAAAGGATGATTCTGTTTGTGGTGAAATCAGACATAAGAAAAAGTTCTTTGCTATAATGTTGGCTTTGAATGAAACATTTAAATTTCAAACTTTATCTTTATTTTTTCTGCTTTATTGATTTTAATTTCTTTGATTGTTGTGAGTTATCTAGGGTCATTGAGAATCAAGTTGGGCTACGAGTATAACAAAATATTTATGTGTTCAAAACACAGTAAAAGACTAGCATGGATACAACAACTATAAAAATATATTTTAAACTCGTGGGAAAATCCTAAAGCAATTAGCAGCCAACAATTAATAGCATGTGAGAGGAACCAGATGGTTTCTAATAACTGAAGTTATTAATAGGAATTTTGTAGCCTTGTTAAAGGTTTCCGAAGAGTGACATATAAGTTCACTATATTATTTGTTATGATTGGTTGTACAGTTAACCAGATGTTTAGACTAGATTTGGCATTTTATCCACCTATTTAGTCGTTCCAAGAACCTGAGATAAACAGATGTTGTTATCTAATAGTGCTGTAGGTATGCTTGCAGGATATAAGCTCTTTCCAAGTAAATCTGCCTTTCATAATTGAGTAATGGTGATTTTGTCAATGTTGGTGGTATTCAGATAGTGCTCCAGTTGTTTTCATAGGTACCTGTTACAACTGATATTAGCTTCTATTTGCAAGTCTTTGTATTTTGTGATTTTTTTCTCTTTAGAGAAATCTAAATCTCTTCCTAAAATCACAATTTGAGCCATTAGACTTGTATCCAGACAAAATCATCTACACTTATTCTGCAAGTGAATCCAACCAGGATTCACACACAAGCTAATGGGAAAGCCAAAATATCACTCATATTGAATGGCATGGTCATCAAATCTGCATTGTGTGAAGGCAATTTTTTAAAAAAGGTTTTCAGACACAGTAGCATCACTTTCTTTGTAAGTTTGACAGTATCTTAGCAAGCAAACTCTTTTTAGTAGGATGATATTAAGAGCAACTGCATTCTCTTTGCTGATGGTGTAAAGCTGTTCAATACTACAGACAATACTGCTACCCTTCAAAAAGATCTTGACTATATATCAGAATGGTCAAACAAATGGCAATTCAAATCTCAACAAATAAATGCTCTGTCTCACATATTGGCAAAAAAAAAAAAATCAGAAAATAAAATACAAGCTGAATAATCAAGACCTTGTTGATGATCCAAGTTCTGTAAAGGACCTTGGAATACTCATCTCTACTGATCTAAGTGCTAGAGCCCACTGTAACTACATAGCCAAAAAGGTATTAAGAGTTGTTAACCTAATCCTACATAGCTTTTTCTCTGGTAATATCATGCTACTAACTAGAGCATACAAAACCTTTGCTAGACCAATAGTCGAATACAGCTCATCAGTCTGGAACCCACATTACGTATCTGATATTAGCACAGTTGAGAAAGTCCAGAAATATTTCACAAGAAGAGTTCTCCACTCCTCTAGCATAAGATATTCATTGCAGAATATCTTATGCCACCAGACTCAAAATTCTAGACCTAGAAACCTTGAACTACACCGCCTTCGGTTCGATCTAAGTATAGTATATAAATTCATACATTGCAATGTCCTACCTGTCAATGAATACTTCAGCTTCAACCATAACAATACAAGAGCACACAATAGATATAAACTCAAGGTTAACCGCACCAAACTTGATTGCAGGAAATACAACTTCAGCAACAGAGTAGTCACTGCCTGGAATATTATACCTGTCTCTATGGTTTCTTCCCCAAACCCCAAAAACTTTAACCTTAGACTGTCTACTATTGATCTCACCCCTTTCCTAAGAGGTCTGTAGGCGGCGTGCATAAGCGCACCAATGTGCCTACCATCCCTGTCCTATTGTTTCTTTTGTTTTTCTTATATGTATTCATGTATTCATAACTATGTATATACTTATACCTATTATCATGTATTCATAACTATGTATATACTTATACTTATTATCTTGTAAGCAATTGACAAATCAAATAAATAAATGTGGCAGGACATAGTAGGACGGAGATAGTAGTTAACACTCAACAAAACAACGAAGGGGAGAGGAGGGAATGAGAAGTTCATTTTGAGAATGTTCTTTGCAGACTTCTCAGTTTTATCCTTTATCTGTGCAAACAAGTAGTGAAAATTGAAATTAGAGGTTTTAGAATTTAAAACAACCCTGACACTCTTTTTACTAAAAAAAACCCTTCCTGAATTTTGTAAACCTGCTATCTTTCTGCAGTGGCGGCCTTTGCCTAAATGCATGTAAACAAAGTTGCTTCTCCACCCTCCCACCCCAATCCATTTGTTTCCATTTGTATTTTTTAAAGTAGCCTAAAGACCTGCAATTTTTTTTTCCTGTGTATTTTCTACTACCTGTGTTCTGAGAATAATTAACAACGCCCACGGGCATAAAGAGACCAGCAGCACCTTAGCTATGATATCTTGCCAATACCAGCTGTGCTTCAGTATTTATTTACTGAGATCACAATATTTACCAAGATGAGCTTGCTGAGATGGCAAAGGATTGTGCTGAGATTTGGCAGCTAATGTTTCAGTTTGATTTCTGAAACAGGAATCAACATGCTCGTACCGCATGGCTATTTTCTGAAAAAAACAATAGCAACACTTCAGCTAAATTTCTTTCAACATTGCAAAGAACAGCTATAAAAGATCCTCAGTATGCATATATGTCCTGGACTTTTATATTCCATTATATACTAGGAGCTAAAAGAAGTCACATTTTCCTCGGCAGTTTATTGCCACACTGTGCTACAGATCATCTCTTCCACTTGCTGATACCAAGCAAAAGACTTAGAGAAGGAAGAACACAGAATTAAAAGGACCATGGAGGAATAGGCAGAAGCAGCTGTGGATGTTTTGTCTAGTGATGAACCAGCTAATTTAAAAATTCAGGACAAACCTCTGGGTTGTGACCCAGCTCCCTTTTGTTCTTGATCTTTCATTTAAAAACCAGTAGGGTAGCCATGGAAGCTTGCAGAAACTGAGGAAAGTAAACTCCTGTGTCAGGAAAGAAACAGATTACTACTAAGGCAGTCAAAACTTTCAGTTATTATTATTAAATAGGTGCCGATCTAAGCAAACTTCATTGCTTAAATAAACGATGTATTTTTATCCAATCTTATGGAAGAAGATTCCAGAAACATTGAATTGTTGACAACTTCAACAATTCAGAAAAGGGATTCCAGTAGTTATAATAGTTTTTCTCAACTTTGGCCATTTTAAAATGTGTGGACTTTGATCCCCAGAATTCCCCAGTTAACATACTTAAAATGGCTGAGAAAAACTGGCATTGTTTAATTGAAGGAACCCAGGGTACCTAAGTTGTACGAAATCACAGCCAGGCAGATATTATGATCGACAGGCAGTTGGTTTATGTTTCTGCCTGTAGACTTGCTTTTGGACCTTTGACCTCACCCCATGGAACTGTTATCTTGTGTATGACTTATGGACCTTGCCCTGTGGATTTACACCTTGTTTTTGGATTTCCTCTCTGACTTTGCAATTCAGCTCTGGTTATGATTGGCTTTTGTTTGTGGGTGGCTGCCTTCAGGGAAGTTTGGGGTGGAGCTTTGGCAGCCATTCTAGGCCATTTGTTATGGACTTAACAGAGCAATAAAGGACTCTATCAAAGCCTGTCTGTGCCTAGGAGACCTTAGTCATAACATCACCTCAATTTAAAAGCAAATTTAAACATCTTACAAACTCACTATAGGGTTAACTATTCAATATGTATAATATTATAACAACATCATAATAAAATCCCAATACTGTATATACTTGTAGATGAGCCAATCTATGGATAAGTTGACCCTCATTCTTTTTAAGCAAAACACCATGAAAAATGTGCTAACTGTGGATAAATCTCAAAACTTTCAACTGTTTAAATTGTCACAATTAAATCCATGAATAATCCATTTGTCATGATACTTTGGTTAAAAATTGATGGCCAGCTGATCCAGATGGGCTTATCCATGAATATATGTGGGATATATGGCTATTTTAAAAACTATTACCATACATACTCACAAATAAACTCATCTGCAGATAACTTGAACCCAATTTTGGAGGGTGTATTTTGGCACCTAAAATTCTCAGCGTATTCATGAGAACATATACTAGCCACATTATTATTAGCAATGTTCTCATACTTCATAAGTACTTGCATCTTAAGAGCTACGGTGGCACAGTGGTTAGAATGCAGTACTTCAGGCTACTTATGTTGATTGGCTGCAATTTAGAAGTTCAAGCCTCATCGGCTCAAGGTTGACTCAGCCTTCCATCCTTCCAAGGTCAGTAAAATGAGGACCCAGATTGCTGGGGCAACATGCTGACTCTGTAAACTGCTTAGAGGGGGTTGTTAAGCACTGTGAAGTGATATATAAATCTTATTGCTATCTTCCAAATCTCACATTCTAAATGTCTGCTTAAATAACCAAGTTTTTCTTAAAAGATTAAACATGAAGGTAGTGATCTTATTTCTGTAAGTAACTGATCCTACAGGATGGCACTATGACAGAATACTTG
Organism: Bungarus multicinctus; assembly: GCA_023653725.1. NCBI lineage: Eukaryota > Metazoa > Chordata > Lepidosauria > Squamata > Elapidae > Bungarus > Bungarus multicinctus. The sequence goes on from CM042836.1 coordinate 86,352,558, forward strand.
CTTCTTCCATCCCATTCCATAAGCTGGGAAGCTCTTAGCATAATTTCCTTCCAAATAGGCTTTGGAGTAAGTGTTTGCAGATAATTAGATCTCCAAACAGTGTAAGACTTTATGAATTCTTACTAGCCCCTTGACTGCACCCAGACCAAATTGCTAGCCACATGAAGCTCCTAAAATACTGTGGTTATATAACAGGAGGAGAATGTTCCTATTTGTACACTGTCAGCATTAAATGGAGAAATAGAAATAAAAAACCATGTCTATTTTTCTGAATAGCTGAAAAAGCCCATTGTCATTAACAAAGCTTTCCGATTTAGTTTCATTCATTCTGCATAGATCTGTAGCTGATACATCACTTTATATTTCTAATGTACATTTTTTTGCAATAAATTGTTAATTAAGAATAGAACAAAGTTAAAGAACACACATTCTTTATCCAAAGAGGCAGATCAATAGTGATCATTTGCTCTAAGAAAGCAGCATAATAAAATGCTGTGGAAAGATATTTTACCGAAGTGCAGGTGTGCACAAAAAGTCTTCATCTGATTCCCTCTTGAAGCATTCCAGTCTGAATTGATGCCTGGATTTAGAGTGAGGTGTGGAAAAATAAAGTTTTGTTTTCTCACATTTTTAGTATGAAAAATTAACAGATTTGTTTTTGTTTTTCAGTGCCAGATGAATTTTTCAGGAAAGCTAGACTTTATGAGGGGATAAAGATGGCCAAGATGGCCAATTGCTGGAGGGGTTTTGAATTGTTTTAACATCAGAAGTTGTTTGCTTTGTTTTTTCAGAAGACCAAAATTTATATATATGTTGCTTATTGCATTCCATAATGCAGTGACATTTGCAGCCATAAAAATTTCTTTGGGATTTGTGTCTGAAGTTCTGAGTTGAACTCTAGAGTCATTGGTTCTCCCTAAACTTGATTATTTGCCGATGTTTCAGTACCCCAACTAAGTAACATGGTTAGGTAAAGTCATTAATGACATCTCAACATCTGCAAGCAAACAACCAAGAGCACCAAGGATTCCAACAAGGATTTTTATAAGGAAGAAAAATGTTAATTTCTCAAAGTAAATAAGAGTTTCCCCCCATAAAACAAATCAGTCATTAGATAATGTCACTAACTAATATAACTCACAAGTGAGTGACACCCAAATTCTCAGACTGAGTCACTAAACTGCAACATTAATATGGAGCAAAAGGTAAAGAATTGTAAAATCTCTCAATTCTCAAGGTTACCCATCAGTTATGATACCTGATTGGAGTGGCCCATGGTAATTGCTTTAAGGGTAGTCCTGTTAGTCACTGAATTCAATATGCCTATTTCATCTTTTGTTAATGTTCAAACAAAAGTTATGTCTTGTTTTTTCTGGTGTGGCTGTTGGGCCACACATATTACAATACAATGAAGCTCCTTAAAAACATAATGGAAACAACACCTTTAGGAAACCCAGAATAAGATTAAGCAGCTTCTGTAGCCTAGATGTATGACAATCTTTTCAAAATTGCTCTAGGTTCACATTCAAACCACATCCTAATATGATTATTACTAATTTTCTTTACATGCATGACTCAGTAAAGTTTGCTATATTGTATATAGCATTTACTATACATATTATACATTTGATAGAATGATTCAGGAGCAACTTTCCTTTGGAGTTTTGAAAAAGCAGGTATCTTTAACGTATATATGAAAAATGATGGATTTCCTAATCTTAGATTCAATTGATCTTGAAAAACAGGGGTTAAAGGAAAAATGCTACTTTTTTTAAAAAAAAAGTTTAGCCTTCAATCAAATATTGTTTTAAAGGAATTATCCAAAATTATCCAAAAGAAAACACAATGATATAACTTGAAGTTTGAATTAATGTTGCTTTATCTTCAATTGATTTGTTCAATTGCTCACTTTGGCTTAATTCAAACATTTTCTCTTTTTCAGAGTAAGAAAGACATATAATTTTAACCAGTATGGAGTAATTAACATTTTCAAAAATGAACATAAGGAACATCCCAGAGGTGGTATTCAGCAGGTTCTGACCAGTTCTGGAGAACTGATAGCGAAAATTTTGAGTAGTTTGGAGAACCAGTAAATACCACCTCTGCCTGTCCCCACCCCCACCTATTCTCTGCCTCCCAAGTCCCAGCTGATTGGCTGGGTCTTCTTTTGTTGCCCTGCACAGGAAAACAGAGCTGGAAAGCAGGTTACTGGGGTGTGGAGGTAATGAGATTTTGCAATAACCTTCCCCCAGGAGTGGAGTAGGAATGGAGATTTTGCAGTATCCTTCCTCTGCCACACCCACCAAGCCACGCCCACAGAACTGGTAGACATTTTTTTTTAATCCCACCACTGGAACATCCAAATAATGTATCCTTTGACGTGTTGTGCTACATCAAACATAATGGTAGATGTTACCTAGCAGCAAAGAGAGATATAGAGAAAATATATTTTTAATCAGAACATAAGAAATTTAGATGGAAGAACCTAAATCAACATCATATTTAACATTGGATAAACAAAAGTCTCTAAGACACTGTCAATATCTATTAAGTATAATTCTCAGTACTGACAGCTACAGAATTGTTTTCTTGTGGCAATACAATCTATGAATCAATCAATCAATCAACTTCGTGAAGAATCAAAGTCTTTTTTTTTTTAGGAGTGCCTGCCTGGTCCATTTTGTTTACCTCCTCCATTCATGAAATGTATGAGGCCTCTAGATAAGATGAGAGATATGCTGAGATATCAAAGGAGCTTATCCTTAAAAGGAGACACAGGTAGCATCAACACTCTAATGGGAAATGGGATAATGCACTTTTCTCCACAGCATTGCAAGCAAACATGTTTGGATAAAGGGAATATTTACTAGTAGATATTTACTCAAGAAGGTGCTGGAAGCAAAAAAAAATTAACTTACCAGATTACTATTTTAGATTGGCTGTAGGGTGAGGATAACTCATTTGATTTATTGACTTATTTATCTGTACCAGAAATAATTCAGAAACCTTCAAGGTTTAGACATCCTGTCATCTTCAGTGAAAAAGGACATCCAGACATACATACATACATACATACATACATACATACATACATACATACATACATACATACACACACACACACACACACACACACATACATATACACACATACATACATACGTGTGTGTGTGCATTAGAATTCCAACTGACTTTTTCCATGTTTTCCAAGTGCTTGGGCCTCTGTAGTTCTTTTCCAAAAGAAAGTCCCTCAGGGAGATGAAATGATACTGAGCCAGGAGGACTATCCAATCATTCTACTCATTAGCGTTAACTGTTCAACTGTAATTCTCATCACCCATGTCTAGGAATAGCCTCCAAAATGTATGATGCAGTGCTATGCTATAAGTCATATCTTAACCCCTTTTTTCCTAATGAATAGTTTTCAACAATGAAATGAACACTGCATTTCTTGATGATATCCTGTAGTAAAATTCATAATTATATTAGTTTCCTCTTACTTGCTGTACTATATAGGTTTTAAACTAAATCAATGCAAAACTTGAACCAGTGGTTTTCTTTATTCACTTTAATTGATTAATGAAAGTCAGCAAGTTTCAGTGTTCAATAGCCAGTTAATATTGACAGATCAGTTATACTGAAAGGGAGTCTGCTAGCATTTAGGGTTTGGACATTTAATCTGAATTATATTCTCTTAAAATGCTTATTACTTCATTGCCCATAAAACTGGAGTTTTAAGTAAATCTTCCAGAATTTCAGTCTAATCTATGTTATGCATCATGATGGAAGCACTGCTTTATCTCTTGAAAGATTCATATCTGTGTTATAGTATTAATTATGGCTATAAATCTGATTTGCAAAAAAAAATCAAAAATCAAAACAACCATTTAGATAGCAACAGAGAGAGATTTTGTGCTGTTATCCAGCTTTCATCCAATTTTTCCACCTGGACTTGGTAGATCTGGGTTAATAATCCTTTAATTCCTTCTGTCAAAATCAAAGCTCTTTTCAGTGATTATAATGGCACAGAATAAATATTTTTTCCAGTTTCTGGAGGGTGTTTTTATAGTAATTTTTTTATGCCATTCAAACAGTCCCTGCTTCAGACTACACAGGAGAATAAAACTCCCTTTTACACAGGAGAATGACTTTGGTAAATCAAATGTATCTTCCAGGATCATTAAAGGTGAGTGAAGGAATTAAAAAAAAAAAACTTTAGATGGTGTCTCTGAAATTGAAGACCCATAACCTATATAAAAAGAATGGGTCTTGAGTCATATACTCATGTTTACCTCTGCATGGTTTCTTGGCACCAGGAAATGATTAAGGAATCTCAAATGCTCACTCTACTTATATAATTCTGTCATCCCTATACGTTCTTTTGTGATCTCTAAGATCTACTTCTATCAGATATTTCATGAATATTATGGTGTAAAAACCTGCAAATAGTGTGCATCAATAAAACAATGGTGTTACATGATTTATCAAGCTGTTGGATGCTACAGCTAATCTACTGTTTAGGCTGATAAACAAAAACTGAATGAGTGGAAACCATGGTGGATATAGTAGGCAGTGAAATAGTGGATATAGTAGGCAGTGAAATAAATGGGTTGCGGAATGAAGGAATCCAAAGACATACATTAAGATGGCGAAGTAGGCAGGTGGCAAAGCCAGGAAGACAGCATGGGAGATAGTGAAGGTGTACATCAAGTGCCACGGTTTTTGCATGCCTGCAGGGCTTTTTAGAACAAATATAAAAAAAATATGTAAATGTCATTCCAGCTCCTTTAATTGTAAAAAAAAAAGATAACTGATTCCCATCTTTACTGTTTTACAGCAATGTGTAAAGTTACCACTGTGGATTTCGTGTGTGTGTGTGTGTGCGTGTGTGTGTGTGTGTGTGCGCGCGTGCGTGTCTGGGGAGAGCAGAACAAAGATCCTTCCTCTAGATTCCCAATGGAGAAACAAAATGAAGAAACAAACAAAAATCATGGACTAAGGATTGGAACACATAAATTCTCCATTGTGGTGGAGATAGCATTCATGATTGGGTGACCAGTCTCTGCCTGTGATTGGACTGAGTCTATTAAAACTTCGATGACACTCCCTCTGCTGCTAGGGACCTCCCCAGAAATTAGCAAAGGAATAGTGACAGACAGATGTGTTCTCCTGTAAGTATAATACAGAAAGGTCGTATCAGGTTAGGACCAATAACCCATCACTATGCTCTTAAGTAGGGTAGATTTACCAAGGTGCCTTCAGCATTCCCATGGTTGTCCCAATTCTTGTAAGAAGTCACTAGATATCAAATCTTAACATTTACAAAGGAAGATTTAATTGCTTAGTCTCTCTAGATTTTAAACCCTTTTTTGCACAAATATTTGTAAGTGCTACCAAGCCATGGTTGTAACGACATAAAAAGCAAACACTCTGAATCTGTTGGTCATGATCATCAGCCCTACATTTCATTATGTTTCCATAAATTCATCTTCTGGTCCAGATGGGCCAACCCACAATTTTCTTCCCCTCCCTTTACACTGGCCTTTGCAACATCTGGGGAAAAAAATTGCACAGGGCAGGGAAAATTCTTAAACCACTCTCCTCCCCATTCTCCCCAAAGATGTTTGGACTTTAAAAATAGAGATCTCTGTTTTGGGTTGAAGAAATTTGGACAGTCATCAGTGGTCAGCAAAGAGATACCCTTGGCTGCCAAGTAGTGATGATCTGAAATTTTCTGGCTCAGGTCCTCCAGTCTGGTCTTAAAGTCGCTGCTGCCAGTGGGAATGTTCAGTGGGTGGTTAGCTTTTCTGTGCAGTTAGCAAGGCACAGCCATCTCTCCTTTTACCAAAATGAAATAAAAACTCTTAGTGCCTTCCTGCAACCTGATTCTACAGTCAATCTGTCCATGTATCTAACATACAGCTTTGAAATCAGAGCAAACTGGTGGGGACAAGGAGGAGAGGTTTTCAAGGTGGCTTCATGTTTTACATCTGATCTTTCGAATGCAGTTACTGGGAAAGGGGAATAAGATTGATTTAGAGTCCTCCCAGAAAAACAATTTATTGTACCACCAAAATGCCTGTCTAATGAATTAATTCTGAGGATGGTAGAAACTAGAATTGGCGGGACTAGTAAATTTATAGAGGAAGTTGGAGGAGTGAGGAATGTACTGTCCTGAGAGCCTGAGGAGACAAGTCTATTGAATTCACTTCACAGCTGAAGTTCCTTCCAGATAGGAAGAAATATTTTGAATGTCTGTATCTTTCCACCAGAACACAATTGAGCTGTTTACTGAAAAAACAGGATGGGTCTTGTCAACAGCAAGAAAATGAAGTGTTAAGAGAAGCCTCCATCTTAAGGCTGATTTAGAGTTGCCTATGAGTACCTCTAGCTATCGCCGGAGACCTACGCTGCGAAGGTTGATGGGTAAAGTGAAGGTTGAAGATGCTGCAGATGGGCCAATGCAAATATCTCCCAAATCCCACCTCTGTGAAGGTGCATGCTGATTGGTTCCAACTTTCTGCTGGGAGATGCAGGAAACACTTAAATTTCCTGATGAAATTCAAGCGGAAAACACTTAGATTTCCTGATGTATAAAAGGAACACCTATGAAACTGTCCCCTCAATAAAAGACACAGATGTTTCCTCATGTGCAGTGCTGAAGAAGTCTGTTTGAGCTTTTAGGTTTAAGTCCTGCTAGTGGCTGCTTCATATGGATGAACCAATAGGGGATTTGCCTATTCCTGTCTAAAGGCTAGTGTGTTGCTGCCTGCTCCTCTCAGTCTTGGCTACCCATGGAAGCAACAATGTGCACACCTCCATTCACATCTCAAGAAGCCAAAACTCACTTATACTGACAGGCTTACTCAGAGACCATCTTACCATCATTTTGGAGAGAATGCCTACAAAAGGATAAGAGGATGATTATGATGGAAGAAAAGGAATCTCAAATGACCATTGGCTACAGTACCATTATTATAGCTAGTCCTAACTGGATTGGAGGAACTGAATACAGAGCAGTAGAGTTGGAAGGGACTTTGGGTGTCTTCTAGTCCAACTTTCTGCTCAAACAGGAGACCTGATACCATTCCAGACAAATGATCATCCAATTTCTTTTTAAAAACTTCTAGTGATGGAGGACCGACAAGTTCTGGAGGCAAGTCGTTCCAAGAGATTAAAGAATAGCTGGGCTTAAGCAGTACATTTTTCCTAGACATTCTTAATGCTCCATGCAGAAATATCTGATGAGGAGAAAACCTTCGATAGAAAGTTACAGGGAAAGTTACAGATAAATTTGCATAATCGTCCTGATTACCCCCAGCAGGCAGCAGGCAGATTCCTATGGCTAGTACTATAGTTGAGTAATTCAAATAGACAAATGACAAAGACAAAGCTTGCTTCAGCTCTGTTCATTCAACCTTTGAAAGAGCAGAAAGAATTAAAAGAGTGGGAGAAAAAAAAAAAAAGAGAAAGTGTAAACTGTCCTTGCTCTTAATAGCCTTAAAAAGGACAGCTCCTAAGGGCAAATATACAGTATTTCTGGAAAAACAGTGTTTCAAATTGAATGGGCGGGGGAGGGGATGACATCAATAATTCTCTTGCTGTACCAGAAGCCAATTGCTCGTTTTCATTTTATCAGAGCTTAATTTGCTAACTTAAGCTGCCAATTTTGAGCAATGCAAATATGAGGAAAATGGGCTGTGGGATTCACATCATCACCATTTTCACTTTCCGAACCCTCAAAAGTAATTGGAAGATTCTTGAAGTTATCTTTATTTCTGCTGGCTTGAAAGCAATGAAAACAAGGAACAAAAATAGCTGTGCTGCCTCAAATTGCTATAGGGCTTGAAGTGCATAAAAGAGAAGTAAATAAATTACCCATATCCACTTTGTGTTTATTTATTTGGGTGTCTGCTTTAAAAGTCTCAGAAATTACAGAGGGAGAGATGAAAAGTCGTCAAGATACTTTTTTTTCTGAAAGATCTGTCACTGTTTCCCCTACTTTCAAAAAAGGGAATAAGAGGCCTTTTTATTTTTTTATTATTACTATTTTATTATTTATTATTCTTTTTATTTCTCTTATATGTATCCACTTCACGTATTCATAACTATATTTATACTTATACCTGTTATCTTATAATCACTTGACAAATACATAAATAAAAAAATAAGATTACTATGGATTGATCAGCAATACTGGGCAATACTTTGGAACAAATTATTGAACTTTTTTGTGAATATTTAGAAAAGAAGGCATTGCTTGGCCAGCCTAGTTTTTTAAGTAAAGTCATATCAAACCAACCTGATCTCCTTTCTTGGAAGAGTAATCAGTTTAATTAACCATGGGAATAATCATACTGTACCTTGATTTAGCAAAACATTTGACAGTGAATTTCTAGTAGACATGGATACTACCAGATCAATACAGAGCTGCTTCAAAAATCACTTCTAATAAATTTACATCAGTGACTAGGTATCATAGTGGAAGGATTCATTGAATAGCATAATCAGGGCTGTGTTCTAGGCCCTATTCAATATATTAATAAATAACTTAAATGAGGAGTTAAAATATGATTATCAAATGTCCAGATAACACAAAGATATGGAGTATAGCAAACTGTCCTTTAAGAAATTGATCAGCCTGAAACAATGTTGAATTCTAACAGGGAGAAATACAAGATCCTAAAAATGAGTATAGGACTGTGGAGAAATGAATGGACTTCATTGTCTGCAACACATAGCTGTATGTGTATGTTTGTGTGTATGCTATATACATATATTTTATATATATATAATATTACATGAATGTGTATGTATGTACTGTATAGAATAGAATATATACTATTATATGTATATGTATGTATATATTAAATAGAATGGAACAGAGGAATGGAACAGACAGAACAGAACAGAAGAGTTAGAAGGGATTTTGGAAGTCTTCTACTCCAATCCCTTGCTCAGGCAGGAACCCCATATCATGTCAGACAAATGGTTATCCAATCTTTTCTTAAAAACTTCCAGTGTTGATGTATTCATAACTTGTATGTATGTATGAATATATGTATGTATGTATGAATGAATGCAACCATAGGCGGACTCCATCATTACTGAGAGAAGTCATCACTCTCTCTATTCTGAACTTGTTCAGAATTCACCTACAATAATAATATTTTGATCACATTTTATGAGAGACATTAATTAACTGGAAGAGCATTTGTGAGCTATTCAAAGATCATCTCCCAGGAGATCTTAAGCAGCCAGGAGAGACAAGGATCCAGAACACAGATCGCTGAACTCACAGCTCCAAGTACAGAGATGGCAAAAATTAGATAATGTCAAGGTATCAAAATAATAGAGACCTTATCATGAAGTTGAGCAGGCTACATGTCTGTCAGAAATCTACTTTTTCAGTATATTTTGGGTAATATCTGGCTCCTGGATGCCATAGTTCTATTACTTTTCATAGTTTGCAATGTTTCATCAAATGCAGAGAAAAAGTAAGAAATAGTAAGTAAAAACAGGCAGGCAGGCAGAAATTAAAAGATAAGGAAAGGAACTCTAAATTTAGTTCATATATTATACCTCTCTGTATCTTTCAGTCTTTCTCCCAAATGAACTATTGAAAGAATTTAAATCAATGAATTTACATATTCTCAGTGACATCAGCCATACTAAACAAAGAAGAATGGTTTCCATTTTTCATTGAGTATAAATGTAGGGAAACTGGAATTGCTGAAGATATGATTCGTATTGTTGCTCAAACATATTAAAATAAAAATGTTCATGTCTAAAGTGAAAATTAAAAAATATTTACATTTATATTTATTTATAGGAAGCAGAACTTTATAATTGGGCAAAGTCAACTGCATCCTAGAGAAATCCATAAATAATGTTACTACCTGAGGACAATTAATTATTGTTCATTTATTTTTGCATTGTTCTTTTGCTTTCTTTTGTTTTATATTAGTTGGTTAATAATTTATTTCTGTCTTCTACCATCAACAAAATGATTTTTAGTATTAATATAGAAGTGGGTAATATTTGAGATAGCTCTGAGCTTAATTACCTAATTGATTTACCATAGCTGCAATTGGGAATGCTAATTAAGCATTGGTTGTGCTTTATACTTGGGGAAAAATCAAATTGTTATAGAAATCTGTTTGGCTTTCATTCTAATAGGCATTAAGGCTTGCATTGTGAACTTGCATTTATTACATTCTGAGACGTTCTACCATCTTAATGATGTTATTAGCCTCTCTGCAGAAAGTAAATGCTCTTCAAGGCTTTATAAATTATTCTGTAAGTATCAGATAATGATACTTACAAATGAGCAATGGTCTATAGGAGAAATGAGAATCAATAATAAAGACTAAGATGTTCTTTAACAATATATAAATTGTAGATAGAATAAAAATTGGGTACACCATTTCTTTTGCAGAAAAATTTGTTTCTTCTGCTGTTCACTGACAATAAGGGATAATATGGGGAATAAATAAGATTTATAACATTGTATTAAATCCATTTCCTGAAAGGTCTGAAAAACTAAACTTTAACACAGAATTTTCATATACAATAGGTGGAATCCAAAGTAGCACCTGACCAATTATAGATAGGGAAAAAAAGGAATTGTCCAGGACATATATTATATAAACAAGGGAAAGTGAATGTAATCCTGTGAACGTAATCCTCTAGCTCCAGTTTTGATTTTATTTTGAAGTTATTTATTTACTTATTTATGCTTAATGCTAGGTATTTAATTACATGTTAAGTTCATATAGTTCTTGTGAAAACAGCATTCCTCTTGAGACCCAGACAGCCCTAACCCTGTTAGCCTTCTGAAAAGTCTTGAAGATTGGCTTTTTTTCAGTCATTGGGACCAGGATACTGTATATTAGTCAGATACAACAATAGATATTAGGAGGTATTCAAAGATCTTGTGAAGGATGGCAGGTTCAAGACTTGCACTTCTTGAGCGATAATCTTCCAGAGGCAAGTGCAATGATAGAGAAGGCTCCCTGCCCATGCAATTAATATTAATTAATTCTTGCATGATAATAAAGAAGAATTTTCACTTTGGGAGTTGACATCAAAGCTTTGAAGGCTGCACCAAACTTTGACATTTTATTTCATTTGGGAAGTGTATGGAAAAATTGCTAACTCTTGGAATACGACCAAATTCAGCCATTGGATTTTAGTAACCTTATTTTGAGGTGGCCATTTGAACTTAGCAATTTCAATTGGCTGGATGAGTAAATAAAATTATTGTGATATTCATTTTCTTTGTTCCAAGTTCCTACCCATATCAACTGGGTAGGAACTTGGTAATGATTTCAGCATGTCAGCAATCAAAATGATCGAACACTGAATGCTCTTGGATTTCAGATCTTGTAAATCTGGGATATAAAATGCTGATTGATTCTGAAGAATATATATCAAGTATTTTTCAAACATGCAAAGCAAATATGAAAAAAGAACACAGTACTGACACTTAAAAAAAATTCTAAAATAGAATAATTTAATACTGAATATGTGCTTATATCTTGATATCCCTGTTATAATAACAAGCCTGTAAAGGATATTGGATAGAGAGTGGTCCAAAGTCACTGGTCCAAAGCAGGATCTTTCTGATACTAATTCAGCTTGAGCTATTAAACCATGCTGGCTATCAAACTAATAATCATGTATTAACACACCACCAATTAACTATCATAAGAAGATTCTCTATTTGTAGTATGGCTAATTATACAGCTATATAGGATTTCCAGTGCAATAAACCTAATGTTGCATTAATTACCATGTACCTTGCATTTTAATATAGTCTACTATTTACAACCCCACTAAACAAACAAACAAAAAAAACAAAAACCAACTTTGTAGGATTTTAAACTATTCTCCTGGGAAAAGCTAGTGATAATTAAAACTACCTCTTTGGAATTCGACTGAGCAAATTAGAAGTAGTTTCAGTTATTTATAATAAAATAATTTGTTTTACTTATACAATTATTAGCACTACTGAAGCACTTTTCAGGGGTCAAGTACAAATGTGTAACACATATACAATATGATTTCATTTATTGCACATAGTCTCATGAGTCATTAAAGATTCATATTAATTCAGATATTTCTAACTAAATTTGATTTTCAGTTTCAAGAAAGTCTTGTTCTGAGGAACACATTTTAATGTGGCTCAGGGTAATTCAAAATTATCTTCAGAACATCATATTTGTGGACATTTATGATATTGTGGATGGATTGTGGAATGAGATTCAAATACTACTGAATTTCTCCTCGCTGAATTTCTTTCTAAGGTGAACTTTTTTCTGGATGTCAATGTTTTGTACAGATGCATTAGATATCATTTCATTGGGAATATTATTATCAAATGTTTCAGAGCTGAATCTGTTGAATGTGTCAATGAACACATTGTTCTGCAGCCCAAGGTGGTCCCAAAGACCAATGCAAAAAGTAATGCAAGTTTGCTGTGACCTGTTCATGTATGTTGTCTGAGCTGGTCTATGAGAAGTGTATGCTTGTCTGGAAAAGTTAAAGGGTTGATTAGGGTCTTTTATATTGTGTTTTTGTTGGAGCTCCAGATCCGGGTTCACAAATTGTTAGTAGCTGCACTCACATACCTTATTGCTCCATGTGGAACAATAAGGTATAGATACAAAGATGGGGATTGCCTCTGTTTACCCTGCTTTTGTTTTCTAAGAGGTTTTTTTTTGAAGATGTTTCACTTCTCATCCAAGGAGTTTCTTCAGCTGACTGGATGGTGGGGAATTCAGTCAGAACTGATGAAGTTTCTTGGATGAGAAGCAAAATGTCTCCAAAGAAAAACCAGAAAGTCCAGTTGCCTCTTAGGAAAAAAAAAGCATCTTTGAGACAACCATGACTTGGATGACTGAGAATCTCCATAGATACTCTGTTTACCTTCTTTCTCTAACATTCCACTCACTCTTTGTCTATGAGGGTTTATGCATGCTCTAGCACAGTTTTGCTGGGCTGAATTTCTCTCATACACAGCCTTTTCCACACACCTATACATATATATTACAAATTTGTTCCCCAACTCCACTTTGCTCCACAACATATATATATATATATAAAGTTATATATATATATATAGTAAAGTTTATATATATATAATCTATATATATATATATATATATATATTAACTATATATATACTAATTATATATCTATCTATATTAACACCTAGATACTTGTCCATTCTATGCGGGAGAGAAAACCCGAAAGAACCACGATCCACATACACACTACCGCGAAAAACCTCCGAAACAAATATATATATCTATATATATATATATATTATATATATAATATATATTATATATACCTAGATACTTCCCATTCTATGCGGGAGAAAACCGGAAGGAACCCCAACGATCCACAACGACAATACCCTGCGAAAACCTCCGAAACAAATAATATTATATTCTTATCTCTATATAGATATATATATATATATATATATATAATATCTATATATAATATATATATATCTATATATATATAGAGTGTATATATATTCTGCTATATATTTATAATGTCTATATGTAATATATATATATGTAATGTATAGGTATATATGTATGTATGTATGTATGTATGTATGTATGTAGTATATACACAACAGCCTTTTAACTTTTTTAAAAGTCCAGGCCTTTTACAAGTCTGTCATCTAGTCTTTTGTAACTACTAGATTGTATATATATTTGTGTGTGTATATATGGTAGGAGACAGGTCAGGAGGGGAGAAGAGAAGAAGGAGAGAGAAATAATTAGATATTTTCTCATATTTGTTGGTGGCTTCAAACATTATCACCACTCCTGTTTCCCTCATATATGGGACAAGTGATTTAAGGTTAGAACAATGAGAAGAGAACTTTCCCCCATCTTTTTGGTTGTCTTCTCTTTCTTTCCATCTTTCCCATCATTACAGCCTTCTTTGGAGAAGTCTTTGTATAATGTATCAAAAATATGATAACTTGAGCCTGGCCATTTCTGACCCAAATGAGAACTTTCAGTTTTTGCTGAATGACCCATGTGTATATTTTTGGGGGATATCCATGGTGTTCTCTGGAGTCTTCTCCATCATCAAAGTTCAATAGCATTGATTTTTTTCTATCCTATTTCTTCAAAATCCAGATTTCATTTCCAAACAGTGTTACAAGGAAAACCATTGCCTGCACAATTCTGGTCTTTATAGGTAAAGAAGATAATACTTCCCTCCAGAAACCATGTTCTACATTTTCTCTGTTGGTACTTTTACAGCAGGTGATACGTGATGGACAGTATCTTAATCTAAATCTGTCAGATAAATAAACTAACATTTATCATCTCACCTTTGAATATTTTTAATATATGGCAAATTCTTTCTCTGTTAATAAAATAGCTTTGCCATCTCTTTGCTCACACAGAACAGCTATTCTATAATCACCTTTGTCAATCAGTCTCATTATTAAATGGCTTTTTTTCATTTCTACTTGATGTCCCTTCTTCCTGCTAGTGGATGAAGGACGTCAGGATGACTGTTATTGAGAGACCTGTCATATCAAGACATACACATTTCTTTTGCATTTTAAACTACAAGTCCCTATTAATACCACAGTTGTAATCCTAGCCGGGTGGGAGGGTAACCAGCTCTCAGACAAAGACTTTGTATCATTTTTCCTCCATTTATCAGCCCTTTGAAATGAATGCAAACTATAAGATTAACTCTTTTATTATAAGTGGCTTTTCATCTTCTTAATTGCTAATTTATCCTATGTGGTTTGACAATATTTATAAAACAATGAAAAATGAATTTGATGTTTGCTTTTTTTTTTGGCTTGCACTATATTATGTTACTATTTTCATTTGCTTCTTTATAAATGTAACCAAAAAGTAATGAGAAAGAAATTGCAAAATAATATATTATTCTGTTGTATTCTATTAGAAAATTAAAATAGTGAAACATTAACCATTTCAGCATATTCCACAAGGCCTGTATAATGTCTGCAGAGATGTACAGGAATAAGTTTCCATAAAAAAAAACAACAACCACCTTGAATATAAACTACAGCAAGAGATAGGAAATGCCACCTCTGCTAAGAAGCTGGAGGAACAGTGGACCAATTATTTAGCCGCTGTAAGAAAATCACACAGATTGACTACAAATAATGCCATTACAAAATAGCAACAAGGAGGTATTACAATATTTGCAAGAAATGCCATTTGCCTGCAAGCAAGAACTGGTGGGACTATAATATAGACAAAGTAATAGAAAATAATGATATTAAAATGCTTTTAGAATTTGAGATAGACAAGCATCTGCCACATAGTACCCCAAACTTAAGGACTGTCAATAAGGAAGACAAAAAAAGTCAGATATTGGATGTGCAGTACATAGAGGCAGCAGAATGGAAAGAAAAAGAACTGGAGAAAAATCACAAAATGCAAAGACTTGAAAACAGAAGTAAAACAACTGTGTAAAAGAAAGCAAAAATAGTACCAACAGTAGTAAGCACTTCAATACAATCTGAAAACAACTGGAACATTGCTTTAAACATCATCAGCATTGACAAAATCTCCCTTAGTCAATTGCAAAAGGCAGGTTTATTTGGAATATCTTACTATTCTGTGACAATACTTTCAATACCATCAAACAATATTTGCTTACCCCAGTTCCTTAGAAAGGACATGATAGGTGGATAAAATTGCCAAATCTAGCCTAAACCTCTTCCTGACTATGTGACTAATCATAATATGAAGTTAAGAAATACACCCCTGCTGCTATTTTTAAAGTGGGATTATCTCAACATATAATTTTTTAAAAAATTTGCTATTGTTCCCAACATTTTCTAAATTAGCGTGGCAGTATTTAACACTGAATACACTTGAAGAATTACAAGTAAAAGAGGAATTAAATCCTCACACTGATACAAAAAAGGTCACATAAAATGTGTCTATAATGATTCTTTGGACTTTTTTCATTAGGATTCTAATAGAGATATTAGAAGCCCAATGTGTGATGAAGCAGAAGAAGTAAGGGAAATTAAAACTGCCATCTTCAAAAGAGAACAGTAATTGTACAGTACATATAGAAAACTGAGCATTTGCTCTTTCCATAAAGTAGTCCTCTTAATAATTATAGCAATCCTAATATTTATTTAAAACATTTATATAGCTGCCCGTCTTGTACAAATTCTGAATGGCTCACAATTACGAGATAAATCCACATCAACGGCAATAACAATGTTAAAAATAAAGTGGCACCATAACTAGTAACTGATAAAGGTATTAAGATCAAATACCTGTTGTATATCAATCCTGAAATCATTCACATTTGTAATATATTTATCTTTCCCTCATTGGAATTATTAACTATCTGTATATCAATATTATCTCAGATAAACAATTTGCAATGCTTAAATATACAAATATTTGGGGCAGGGGAATAATCACTTGAATTCTGTATGGAAGAATCTATCAACAATGCCAGAGATAAATTAATGGCTTCCAATTCTTTTTAACTCCTCAGAAATGGGAGGTTGCTATCAGATTCTCCTGAAAACTTTGCAGTTTGGAAGCTGGAACTAAGTGGAGGAAGTAAGGTAGGAGATACCTTTGTTCCAAGTCATATGTGGCTTTAATGTCAGAACTGGCATTTTAAATTGTACAGAACAAATAATAGCCATGTTACAGAGCCAGAATGCTGTGGCTGTATACTCCATGTTGATGGTACATGTATATCAGCTAATGATCATTCTAGCCTTGGTGGAAACTAGGGGTTATAGGGAAGGCTAATCTGTACTACTGATAGTTGTGGAAGAGAACAACTCCATTAAGTCCTAAACCTGAATCTGGTTTTTCCTTCCTCATTATAACCACGAAACACAGGTGCATGGGAGGAGAGTTGCGAGTCATGTGGTTTATTCAGATTTTCCTTTACAAGCTTCAACAAACATGCCAACCTAAATGTTTGTGTATGG